>CM035433.1:116059016-116734016 GCA_020310875.1 Ceratopteris richardii | reverse complement strand
TATGTATGTGTAAGTATCTATATGTGTATGTGCATGTTTGTGTCTATGTGTGTGTATGTGTAAGCATCTATATGTGTATGTATGCATGTAAGTGTATGTATGCATGTGAGTGTATGTGTTTGTCTATATGTGTGTACGTATGTGTAAGTATCTATATGCATATGTGTGTGTATGTGCTTGTGTTATGTATGTATACAGATGCATTTATGTGTATGAATGCACGTGAGTATGTATGCAAATGTGTGTATGTATGCACATGTGTGTGTATGCATATTTCTATGTATGCATGTGCATGTGTGTGTATATGTGTGTGTATGTGTGTGTATGCATGTGTTTGTATGTGTGTGTATGTATGTGTTTGTATAGCATGTTTCTGTGTGTATATTTGCATATGTGTGTATGTATTTCTATCTGTGTATGCATGCATCTATGTATGTATGCATATGCATGTGTCTATGTATGCATGTGGGTGTACGTGCATGTGTCTATGTGTGTGTATGTAGATGTGCAAGTATCTATATATGTATGTATGTGTGTATATGCATATGTGTGTGTATGTGTATATGTGTGTATATGTATATGTGTGTATGCATATGTGTATATGTATGTGCATGTGTCTATATGCATGTGTTTATGTATGTATGCATATGCATGTGTATGCATGTGTGTGTATGTATGCATGTGAGTGTATGTGTGTGTGCCTATGTGTGTATGCATATGTGCAAGTATCTATATGTGTATGTCTGTGTCTATATGTGTATGTGTGTGTCTATGTGTGTAGGTATGTGTGTGTATATGTGTATGTGTATAAGTGCATGCGTGTGTATGTGCTTCACTACAACATATCGGGGGTATACCGAGGCTTCTACCGAGGAAAATGAACGGGTGCAATTTTGCCCTGACACCGGTGTAAGGGTCGGTGTAGGCATCGGAACCAAAGTGCCGATATAAGCCTCGGTATAAGCGTCGATATAAGCGTCAGTATATGCGTCGGTATATGTGTCGGTATAAGCGTCGGTATAAGCGACAGTATGCCGCTGGGCAGAATAGTCGGTATAAGCATTGGTATCTGCCTGGGATACTGACGCTTATACCGTCGCCTATACCGACGACCATATCTACAAATTTTTCTTTTGGTAGAGTATGTTGTCTCTTGCTACAACAACATTCCCATGCTGCTGTGTAGCAAAAAGACAATACACTCTGCCCAAGAAAAACCGGAGAACATGTGACATGTATGACAGGCAACAGAAACATGATTTGTTAAAGCAAAACATACTATCAAATACAAAAGACATGGAAGAAATCAATCATGAACCATGTACAAAGAAATGAGACACATTGACATGATATTTATAAACAACAATCAAAACACATGTATATGTGTGTATGCCTATGTATATACATGTGTATGTGTATATGTATTATGTGTGTATATTTGTATATGTGTAAATATTTGTATGAATTTTTAAAAACCCTAGAACCCTAATCCTAATGACCTAGACCTAAAACATGTGTATGTGTGTATTTTTGTGTATATATATGTGTATGTGAATATATATATATATATATATATATATATATATATATATATATATATATATATATATATATATATATATATATATATATATATATATATATATATATATATATATATATATATATATATATACACATATATATATGTGTATGTGTGTGTATGCATATGTGTATCTATGTAAAAACCCTAAAGCCCTAATCCTGAAGACCTCGACCTAAAACATGTATATGTGTATGCATGCGTGTATATAAGTAAAAGCCAAAAACCCTAATCTTAAAACCCTAACCCTAAAACATGAATATGCGTGCATGTATATGTCACATGTGTGTATGTATGTATGCATGTGTGTATATATCTATGTGTGTGTGTATGTATGTATGTATGTGTGTGTGTGTATGTGTATGTGTGTGTATGTGTATATGTATTATGTGTTTATATGTGTATATGTGTGTATGCATGTGTGTATATATGTAAAAGCACAAAACCCTAATCCTAAAACCCTAACCCTAAAACATGCATATGTGTGTATGTATATTTGATGTGTGTGTATGTGTATGTATGTATGCATGTGTAGATGTGTGCATGTGTGTATGTATTATGTGTGTATATGTGTAAACATCAAAAACCCTAATCCTAAAACCCTAACCCTAAAACATGTATATGTGTGTGTGTATGTATGCATATGCATATGCATATGCATAATTGTATGAAATATGTATGCATGTGTGTGTATGTATCTCTATGTCTCTCTCTTTCTATCTAGCTATATCTCTCTCTTTATCTCTCTCTCTCTCTCTCTCTCTTATTCTCTCTCTCTTTCATACGCCAAGGCGTGATCGTCGGTATGGGCAACGTCAGTATGCCCTTGATATGTTGTAGTGCTTGTGTGTGTATGGATGTGTGTATGTGTGCATGCATATGCATGTGTATTCATGTGCATGTATGTATGCATGTGTGTGCCAATGTATGCATGTGAGTTTATGTATGCATGTGACTGTATGTATTCATGTGAGTGTATGTGTGTGTGTGTGTCTATGTATGTGTATGTATATGTTAGCATCTATATGTGTATGTGTATATGTATATGTGTGTCTATGTTTGTGTATGTGTGTGTAAGTATCCATATGTGTATGTGCATGTTTGTGTCTATGTGTGTGTATGCATGTGTAAGTATCTATATGTGTATGTATGCATGTGAGTGTATGTATTTGTCTATATGTGTGCATGTATGTGTACGCATCTATATATGTATTTGTGTGTATGTGCTTGTGTTATGTATGTATACATATGTGTGTGTGTATGTATGTATACATATGCACTTATGTGTATGAATGCACGGGAGTATGTATGCACATGTGTGTGTATATTTCTATGTATGCATGTGCATGTGTGTGTATACATGTGTGTATGTGTATGTATGCATGTGTTTGTATGTGTGTGTATGCATGTGTTTGTATAGTGTGTTTGTGTGTGTGTATTTGCATATGTGTGTATGTATGTGTGTATGTATATGTGTATGTATGTGCATGTGCATGTGTGTGTATGCATGTGTTGGTATAGGGTGTTTGTGTGTGTATGTATGTGTGTGTATGCATATGTGTATGTATTTGCTTGTGTATGTATGTATTTGTCTATGTATGATGCATATGTATGTGTATGCATGTGTATGTATGCATGCATGTGAGTATATGTGTGTGTGTATGTATATGTGCAAGTATCTATATGTGTATATGTGTGTGTATGTGTATGAGTGTATGTTTTCGTTTGTAAATGCATATATATGTGATGTATGTGAGTGTATGCATATGTGTGTATGTACATGCATGTGTTTGTATGCATGTGTCTATGTAT
Organism: Ceratopteris richardii; assembly: GCA_020310875.1. Taxonomy (NCBI): domain Eukaryota; kingdom Viridiplantae; phylum Streptophyta; class Polypodiopsida; order Polypodiales; family Pteridaceae; genus Ceratopteris; species Ceratopteris richardii. Next base: position 116,730,622 of record CM035433.1, on the reverse strand, counting down.
GTATGCATATGCATGTGTGTGTATATGCTTGTGTGTATGTACGTATACATATGCATATGTGTATGTATACCTTCACTCTGTCACTGTGTCTTCGTTCTCTCGCTCCTCCTTCACTCTCTTGCTCCTTTGCTCTCTCACTCGTTTGCTCTTTCACCTGATTCCGGAACAAATGTGATAGAAAAGATCATTTTTTTTTCAATTTCTAGTGTGTCACTTATGTGATGTTAAAGCATGGCAGTCAATTTGCGACCATCGCTATGAGCATCACTAGTCTTCGATACTATTAATGACCGTCAGTATTAGCATCATATAAGAGATGTTTTACATCACTTATGCAATGCTCTTGGTTTACTTTCTTTATTATTCTTTTGGAGTATCGCTTATACGATGCTTTCTAACTAGAGCATCCCATAAGCGACGATCCTTGTTTTTTTCTTGTAATTGGGGGCATCACTGAACCCCCATTATTCTTGTAGTGGAGGCGAAGCAGATGGATGGAGGAAGAAAGGGATATCCTTCGCATAAGGGTTTTACATAAAACTTGTGAAACATAGGAGGAGCTAAGGCATCTATCTCACTACGTCCTACATTGGTAAAGAGAGAGAAAAAAAGAAAAGAAAGAAGTAATGACCGTTTCGTTCACGTAGGAGCAAGAAGTGATCGCTCCTTCATGGAACATACTTATGACTTAAGGAAAAGTCAACGGCTTTTCTTTTCTTTCCGTTCAAAAGCTACTTTAGAAAGTAGAATTCAGTCGGCACATTAACACAGGCGAAATCCTTCACCATGTGAGAAGACCCACTCCTCAGCATGAAATGTAACGATAACATTGAAATTTGTGAGAGAGAGAGAGAGGATGTTGAACAAGATTCAAGATACTTTCTGCTGAGCGGTTTCATCACAAGAGCTAAAAGTCTTACCCATTGCATCAAGTACTTATGAACTGGCGTGAGTAGACTCTCTAACTGATTTCATCAAACCCATCTCATGAACACATTAATATGAGGAGCCCGTCGCCGTCTCATACACTAAGCCCTGAAGCTACCTTTTCACTAGTTTAGCTTGGCTTTGCAGGTTTCGGAGGTCGATGAGATGCCATAATAAAGGCTGGAAGAGAGAGAGAGAGAGAGAGAGAGAGAGAGAGAGAGAGAGAGAGAGAGAGAGAATTGCCACCCACCTTCCACCTTGGGCGGATGAATCCAGAGTGTTGTAAGCTGTGATCATTACGATAGACCAAATGAGGGTTGTAGTGTCATATCACAAAATGAGTAGAGAGATTTGACTCGCATGCAGAAGCCGTCAAGGGCTTTTGCGCCCCTTGATGCTAGATCCTAGAATCCTCTTACTGTAGAGTATTATCTATGTAGATTGCCTGAATTAAAATAAACAAGCGACCTCTCTATTGTATTTAAAAAACAGTATCAAGCTTAAAGAATGTGATAAAACAGCCAACTTTGGAGTAAAGAAGGGCTCATTAGAGGCTGAATTATTGGATGTGGATGTCATATGGGTTGCATGGAAGTTTAATATTACTGTATCAACATTTCCTCAAAAGGTAGTGAAAAATACCCAACAAATGTGATTAAATTTGAATAGATTTGAGACTTTAATTAATCATGATGAGAAAGGTTCGCTCTCATGAAACATTCAGAAATCGTCACAAAAGCTTCACTCAAGAAAATCAACATAGACGCAAAACTGTTTAATTCTTGTACCACACTACGTAAGGATGTAATGCATGTATGTATAAGGATCATAAAATTCAGTAAGACATCAATGAAAGCCAGCTGGGAGTGGTAAAGATCAAGTTGACTTGCATGATCTTTACTTCTTGGGGATCAAGTGACAATTTCATTTTCTCCGTTGAAATTGGTCCGTGTTGTTTATGGATAACAATCATACACATCCATTGCATTTCATGTATACATCCCACGAGGTAAATATAATAATTGCATTTCATGTTTTATTGGATTTCTGTTCTACCATTATGAACCGTGTAAGGCTAAGGCCCCTTTCCCCTTTCAGTTCAAGCCTTTTTTATGAACTTGGTTGATATATCAAGGTAATTCCAAGTTTCTCTCACTTCAAAGGATGGATCAGGTTTTTCAAGAAAAAATGTGACCTTCATATGCACTCTTATAATAGGAAAACATATGCTTTCAAGTTGCCGTTTCTTCCATCCCTCTCTTTTACTGCACATAAGATTTCTTGGTTTAAATCGTGATCTCTCTTTTCTTCATCTCAAGAACTAACGTTTAAGGACCCTTCAATGGACCTTCAAGTTGTTCTTTGAAAAATGAGGACATTTTTATGTGTCATTGAAAAGGTCATTCACATATTGACACATCTTATAAGTTGGAAAGGAAGTTTTATGTATAAATATCAATGACATTCTTCCACTCTTTGGGTTTCATACTAGTTCTCATGAAGGCTACACCTATCCCATAGATAAGACATCCCCTTGCTATTTTACCTCTATATACTTTGTAGCCTACGCTCAATTGTAGCACTCTATCTATATCATTGATTCATATGACTTTCTGCTTTTTGTATTCACTCATCATTTTATATAAATCTATATATCTATTTGTTTTATTTTGCGACTAAACTTTATTAGCGTGTGAGGATAATTGGCTTTATGCTTCACATCAGCTATGAGAACTTCACTAATCTCTAAGGGTATATCCTTCACATATATTTTTTAGAGTCTAACTAGATTTTCTTTCAATGCATATTTTAGATGATCTACCAATATGAAAGTTACGTTATTATTGCATCGTATCAAATCCAATAAAAATAGATCAAGTCATTTCAAAAGAAACATCAAATAGTGGATTGGAAGTAGAATGAGTCTCTTTGACATGATTAAAGTGTTATCATTAGTATCTATATGGAATGCAAGATTTTTTTAGGAAACTTTTGTATATGTATGCTAAAAATAGAATTTATAATCGGTTGGTTAGTTAGAAATTGTATTGGGACCATCCAATGCCAAACCTATGGACTAAGAGACTCATGCTCTCTACTTCTATATTTTTCTACAAGTTTTGTAGGTATAGGTATAGAGGGCATAAGGGATAGTGTGGCACTATGAGGATTCAAGAAGCCACACTTCACAAGTACTACAATAGCTTCATGCACATATGCAGTTCTCAATACTTTTGAGAGTTCAACCAAAATCACAACTATCTTCAACCTAAGGTTTATGACTGACCCAAAACAAAGGTATAAACCTTGATATTGCTTGCCATCTTTTGTCACCAAGATCACCATTAGCCCATTTTTTGTGCACATTGGAGGACTTCATCAACCAAGGTTCTAGAGAGAGACACTTATTTAGAGGTTACCCATCCTAATGTTGGAGCAAGTACTTGACAAGTCTAAGTATTGGCTTGAGTCTCCTACATCAAAAAACTTATGGTATCATTGAAGCAAAAGGTTGAAGACACTAAGATTCCACTTATGAACTCACCCTTGTAACTCCTTGAGTATTTACCTAATGTAAAAGTTAAGGAATCAAAAGTGGTTGAATCCACTTGATGACTAGGAAAATAAGTCCATGAATTCGTGATTGAATTAGTTGAGAGTTAATCACTACGAGTTAGGAAAAGTGATGGAGAGTGTTAATCTCCAAAAGAACAAGCTATCCTTGATGTTAGACCACTTCTATATCAAGAATAACTTTAAACTCCAACCAATTTTGGAAGACAATCACCAAACTATCAATAAATTAGCTAACTATGAAGAAAGTCATTTCACAGAAAAATCTGCTGCATATTAATCACTCATTGATTAATGATTTGTGTAAAGTTTCTGATGAAACTTTGTAGGATGTGTTGCCTAGAGTTTGTGCACCGCCTCCAAGTTAAAAAACTTCAAAAGCTTTAGTAGATTATGAGAAATACTTCAAACAATCTACCTATGTCTGAAACTGCCTTCCTATAGAGTCAATTTTGACACCTGCTACTTCTAACACATAGTTCTCCCAATCTAAAACCCGTTTGAGCAAATGCTTTTAGCCATAGATGGCTTACCTTCCAACTTAAATTTTGACTCCTCAGTTGTCTAAAACTTTACACGATGCACTAAGAACTGATCATTTCTTTGACCATCAAATCTGCCCTTGTTTCAGAAGACACTCAGCACTTTCTCACACATAGATGTTCCTACACAAAATTCTCTCAGCCTGTTTGCAATTGGACTCTCAAACTTTAACCATAGATAGATTAACTATGGACTTAGATGTGTACAAATGGATTACTGATAAAATCAAACACAGAAGGAGAACTAGAGGAAATATCGACGCGCAATTCTCTGAATATTCTTTCTATTCAACTCTTCATACATCTGATGGATGATACATCCAATACATATAATCTTTTCATCTATGCTTCATCTCACTCATCTAATACGACCATCTACACGTATCTATATATACATATGAGTATTGATTTGTCATTACTTCAAGTATATTGAAGTATTTACAAAGCTAATGTACATATGTTTTAAAGAACTTTTACTATCTAAATCTTCTCTTTACTCCATGAAGTTGGACTTCAATCTCTACTTCATTTCTTCACTTCTAGGCTTGATATAATCACCAATTGTTGATTTTCTTGCTCCAATAGCTCCCCCTAAATTATCAATTGTGATTACCTGCATCTTCTTTATTCATGCCATATCTTTAAACCTCTCCAACTTTGGTCCATCCAAGCTTTTTGTCATCATATCTTTGTATTCTGCTTCTGTAGATGACAAAGCAACTATATGTTGCTTCTTGGAGCACCATGAAATTAACTTATCTCCCAGATAACACAAGTATCCATGTGTTGATCTTCTATCATCAGAATTACATGCCCAATCTGCATCACTATATATTTTGACTCTTGTATGTGAAGTAAATCCATAGTACAATCCTTCTTTAAGTGTGCCCTTGATGTACCTAAGTACTCTTTGTCCTGCAATCCAATGTTCCTTTCTAGGACAATGCATGAATTGAGATAGAACTCCAACTGCATATGATAAGTCAGGTCTTGTTAATATAGCATAAATCAAGCTACCCACCAAACTCTGATAGAGCTTCATATCTTTGAATTCTTCTCCTCCATATCTAGTCAATCTATGATTCACTTCCATTGGAGTTGGTGCTATCCTGCAATCTTCCATTTTAAATTTGGTTAGCAAATTTTTCAGATACCTTTCTTGAGTTACATATACTCCATGCTGAGTATATGAAATCTCCATTCCCAAAAAGAATGACAAATTTCCCAAATCACTGATTTTGAATTCTTTCTCCATCTGCTTCTTAATCATGTGTATGCCTTTGTCATCTGTTCCTGTAAGTATTATGTCATCAACATAAATACAAACATAAATAAATCCATCCTCACTTGCTTTGACTAACAAGCTACTATCTGCCTTTGAAGCTTGAAATCCAAGTTCCTTCAAGAACTTTACAAGCCTATAATTCCATGCCCTGGGGGCCTGCTTCAACCCATACAAAGCTCTCTTGAGCTTACACACATGATCCGGATACACTTGGTCTTTGAAACCATCTGGTTGTTCCATGTATACTTCATCTAAAATAAAACCATTAAAAAATGCATTCTTCACATCTAATTGAGATAATTTCCAACCTTTGCAAGCAGCAATTGCTATGAGAGTCCTTATGGTTGTCATTTTTGCAACAGGACTATAAGTTTCATCATAGTCCACACCATATGTCTGTGCATATCCCTTTACAACAAGTTTGGCTTTGTACCTAGATATACTTCCATCTGCAAACCGTTTTGTTTTGTAGACCCATTTACATCCAATGATCTTCTGACTATTTGGTTTAGGAACCAAATCCCAAGTTTCATTTTCCATCAATGCATCATATTCCTTCTGCATAGCCTTTTCCCAATTCTTCTTCCCTTTGGCTTCATCATATGTTGATGGATCTTCATCTGCTTTTAACATGTAAGCATAATCTTTAGTAGTCAAGAATGAAGTATCATAGCTACCTTGTAGGCTGCCATTTGTGCCTAGATGACCTTCTAACTTCTCCACTTCTTGAAGTTTCTGGTTCATCACATTCTGGATCAAACCTTGGCACTTCTTCAACTTCAACCTATACTTCATTGTTCTCATCTTCATCAAATATCTGAACCTTTGATTTACCTTTCTTTTGATTCACAACTTCTTCAACATCTGCATGAACATTAAGTGTACCTGCATACCAAGTACCTTGCTCATCAAATGTAACATCCTTAGACACAAGGAATTGCTTTGTGGATGGACTCTATAACCTATAAGCCATCTGCTTGTCATCATAACCAATGAATACATACTTCTCTACTTTAGGCTCCAATTTATGCCTCAATTGTGATGGCACATATGCATATGCCAAGCATCCAAATATTTTACAATGATCCAAGGTAAGTCTCTTACCCCACCAAGCTTCATATGGTGTCATACCTTGCAAGGCTTTACATGGTAACCTATTGACCAAATATGTGGCTGTGTTCACAGCCTCAGCTCAACATAATTAGGACAATTTTTCTCCATCATTGACCTTGAAAACTCAACAAGAGTTCTGTCTCTTCTTTCTGCTACCCCATTTTGTTGAGGAGAGTACCTGCAAGTAACCTCTCTCTTTATACCTGCATTCCACAAATAATCACTGAACTCATTAGAGAAATACTCTCCCCCTCCATCTGATCTTAGTCTCTTCAACGTTTGACCTTTAATTCTTTCTGCACATACATGATAGTGTTTAAATGTATTAAACACTTCTGACTTGTCTTTGATCACATAGATTGTAATCCATCTGGTAGCATCATCAACATATATGACATAATATCTTGAACCATTTATACTGAAGTCCTTTGAAGGACCCCACACATCTGTATGTACCAATTCAAGTCTTTTTGAATACATAAAACCATGCTTATTATATAATTGCTTATGAGCCTTACCTAACTGACATGCTTCACATCTGTATGTCATGTGTTGACCTGCAACATTAGGCAATCCAAGCACCAAACCATTGTTAACCATTTCTTTGATACCTCTTTCATTAAAATGTCCAAGTCTTTCATGCCAAAGATCCAATTCAGACACCTTTTGCTCTCCATATGTAAACATAGCATGTCCAACATTACCTTGTATCTTTAATGTGAAGAGCCTTCCTTCCTTCTTTCCTGTAACAATCTGTTTATACCCTTGACTAGGGTCTTCAACATAAACTCCATCATTAGTGAACCTTACCTCATATCCTTTTTCCACAATTTGTCCTACACTAATCAAGTTCTTTGGAATTGTAGGAACATACAAAACCTTCCTCAAGAGAGTACTTCCATCTTTGGCTTTAACTGAACCAATTGACTTTACTTTGTGCTTTGTAATGTCACTTGTTTGAACTGTATGATTGATTGCCTTATGATCTAAATGAGTCATCAAAGTAATATTTCCACTCAGATGATTGCTACATCCTGAGTCAATATAAAATACTCTCATGTCTTCATGTGAGGCTTCACATGTTGCATTCATAATAAGAGTTGAATCTTCTTTCTGATCTGATGCATAATTGTAGTAGGTGTTATTATAGGATTGATTTTGGAAGTTTCTTCCTCCACCTCTTCCAAAAGAATTCCTACCACCTCTACTTCTGAAGTTTCCTCTCTGATATCTACCACCTCTTCCTCTTTGATTAAAATTCTGATTAAAATTACCATTGCTTTGATTATTATGCCAACAATCATGAGATAGATGATTGGTCTTACGACATATCCAACAAGCTCTGACATTATCTTTGTTATTTCTGCCTCTTCCTCTACTTCTGCCACTTCCTCTTCCTCTTAGGAAGTTTGCTTGACTTGGAGTACCTTCATCTTCAACTGATTGTTGCTTTCCTTTGCTAGCTTTCTTCTTGTCTTTAGAATACATTGCATAACCTGCACTCTTATCAACATCTCCTTTGATATCATTCTCAAAATTTAGCATATGTCCTAACAATTGATTCAATTCAGGAGTGAAATGATCTAACGAAAGCTCTGTAGATAAAATAAATGGCTTCCACTTCTCATCTCCTCTTAGTCCTAAGAGAATTCGTCTTACCAATTTATCTTCTTCAATATCTTCATCAACTACACCTAAAGAATCAGCAATGTCTTTCATCTTTGTCACATAATCAGATATTGATTGTGAAGCCTTCTTCTTGAAGGTAGTAAACTCTACCCATAATGAAGCTTTCCTTGATTTGGTTGTATTCTGAAAATGCTCTTCCAAAGCATTTCAAATGTCACTTGCACTTTCAAGTCCTCTGATATGAGGAAGCAAATAGTCATTCACTGCCATGTGGATTATGCTCCTTGCTTGAGCATCCTTCTTCATCCAAACCTTTATATCTACAAGCTCCTCCCTAGTTGGAACATTAGGATCTTTGAACTCTGGCTTTTCTTTCTCTCCTGTGATGTATCCCATCAGATCTTTGCTCATAAGATGAGCTTCCATTCTCATAGACCAAGCTGGATAGTTCTCTCTATCCAACTTCTCAATTTGGAGACTCTCTCCCATCCTTTCTTCACCTGTACTATCAAATCTTTAATCCTTATAAGGAATGAATGTACCTTAGCTTCGAATATTACTCCTTCTGATCCTATGATAGCCTATATGTTTCTTCCTTCAGTCTTTCTTCCACACTTTATCCTTTTGAACCTTCAAGGTGTAAAGTTTGTATATCTGCAGCAGTCGAGGTCTTCCTTTTCTCAATTTTGATACTTCTTGCTCTAATACCACTGATGGAGAGTGTTAATCTCCAAAAGAACAAGCTATACTTGATGTTAGACCACTTCTATATCAATAATAACTTTAAACTCCAACCAATTTTGGAAGACAATCACCAAATTATCAATAAATTAGCTAATTGTGAAGAAAGTCATTTCATAGAAAAATCTATTGCACATTAATCACTCATTGGTTAATCATTTGTGTACATTTTCTGATGAAACTTTGTAGGATGTGTTGCCTAGAGTTTGTGCACCTCCTCCAAGTTAAAACACTTCAAAAGCTTCAGTAGAGAAATACCTCAAAAAATCTACCTATATCTGAAACTGCCTTCCTGTAGAGTCGATTTTGACACTTGCAACTTCTAACACATAGTTCTCCCAATTTAAAACCCGTTTAAGCAAATGCTTTTAGACATAGATGACTTACCTTCCAACTTAAAGTTTGACTCCTCATTTGTGTAAAACTTTACACTGTGCACTGAGAACTGATCATTTCTTTGACCATCAAATCTACGCGTGTTTCAAAAGACAGTCAGCACTTTCTCACACATAGATGTTCCTACACAAAATTCTCTCATCTTGTTTGCAATTGGACTCTCAAACTTTAACCATATATAGATTGACTATGGACTTAGATGTATACAAAAGGATTTCTGATAAAATCAAAGACAGAAGGAGAACTAGAGGAAAGATTGACGTGCAATTCTTTGAATATTCTTTCTATTCAACTCTTCATACATCTGATGGATGATACATCCAATACATATCATCTATTCATCTATGCTTTATCTCACTCATCTAATACGACCATCTACATGTATCTATATATACATATGAGTATTGATTCATCATTACTTCAAGTATATTGAAGTATTTACAAAGCTAATGTACATATGTTTTAAAGAACTTTTACTATCTGAATCTTCTCTTTAGTCCATGAAGTTGGACTTCAATCTCTACTTCATTTCTTCACTTCTAAGCTTTATATAATCACCAATTGTTGATTGTCCTGCTCCAACAAAAAGTGACTTAGGTGAGCAAGATTTCAAATCTTGGCTCCAATCCTCACTATATATATACATGTGATTTAGTCACATGATTAGTACACACAATAGCAGATATTCTTGTTATTTTAGAGTGTGATGGCAAGGCACACACATGTACCAATAAGTCAACTGTAATTTCCATTCAATATGCATTTGATTTTATGATCATTTGTGACCAGATCTTCATGACTATGTGAGTGAACTGTCCACTATCATAAATCTCAATTTTTCAATCAAATTGCAGAGATGATTTCTCTGAGCATGGTGCATCATTTTCATTAATTTAAATTAGTAATGTTAGCCTGCTAAGTCTACTATAAGATCCTAGAGTTTAGTTCCATTTGGAATTCTCACTTGTGAGAAACATTCATTAGAAGTCACCTATGTATATGCATATTTAGTTTCCTAAAAAGTTAGGATTACATACCTGATTTGCTAAATTAATTTCTCTTAGTATGGTCAATACTTTTTGATCAGATAACTTCCAATAGGTTGCTTTGCTTCCCAGTTAGATTCCTCTAAAATATCTCTTATCAAATTTGATCAGAGAAAGAGCACTAAGTAAATTACTGAAGATCATCCTTCAAAAATAAAAAGTTTTGGCTAGTTGACTTTTAGTCAAACTTGTCTATTTTGTTTTATCTTTTTGTTAGTGATCCTCCAAGGTACATAGGGTGTCTAAATACTTCATTAGCAAGAAAAAAGGGCCCACCACATATCTTTGGAGTTCATTTGGCTCGTGTAGTGCAAAGATTTTGTAGCACCACTTCATCTTCATCAAGTTCCAATCCATCTCCTCATAGTGGTAGTAGAGCAAGGTTGGACAACATGGCAGATGGATTTTCTCCATCAATTGACAAATTGGACAGAGGTAGCTACTAAGCTTGGTCATTAAGGATGGAAGCTTATCTTCAAGGCAAGAATCTATATGGTTATGTAGATGGAGATGAAGTTATGCCAAGTTTTAGGAATAAAAGTCAACCTACACAAGAAGAGCAAGAAAGATTAAGCACATGGTGCTCCAAGGATGCACTTGCAAGGTCTTATCTCCTCAAATCTATCTTAGATTTTTTGTTGCCTCATATCAAAAGTTTTAAAATGTCTGAGGAAGTGTGAAATGCACTTGATGCCTTCTTCTCTTCAAGTACAAAGGCCTGGAAGCATCAAATTTGGCTGGACTTTACAACTCTCAAGAAAGCTCCCAAACAAAATGTGACTCATTTAGTCACAAAGATCAAGGATATTGTTGATTAGTTAGGAAGCATTGGAGAGGTAATAGATGAAGAGTAGATTTTAAGGCAAGTCATCAATGGCTTAAAGGCAGATGACAAGTGGGAAGCATTCACCACAACAATGGACCTATACATGGATATGCATGTACCAAACTTCAATTCACTTATTGGGCAACTACTCACTCAAGAGGCTAAAATTATGAAGAATGGCAAAGGCTCCAAAGGTAATCAATCTTATGCTCTATATACTGATAAAAGCAAGTCCAAAGCTAACAAAGGAAAACAGAAGAAAGTGGATGATGAAGGAGCTATACATCAAGCTAACAATGCGGGTAGAGGAAGACATGGTAGAGATAAAGGTAGAGGAGAAAGACAAGGCAGGGGGAGATCCCAAGAGTCTAACTCTTGTTGTGTTTGTGGACTTACCAATAACACAACTGAAACTTGCTTTAGGAATTCCAGGAATCAAAGAGGCAGAGGCTACAATAGAGGAAGTTATAGCTATTCAAGAGGAAGGCCCAACAACTTCAATGGCTATCACAACAATTACAACCATTCAACCTATCAAAGAGGCACTAGAGGAATAAGAGACGTCAATAATTACATAGAAGACTCAAATTAGGAAGACTCATTGCTAATCATGAATATGGCAATGCCTCAAGGTAAATTTGATGAGCATGTTTTCTACATAGATTCAGGTTGTTGAGATCATGTGGCAAGAAATGTGGCCCTCCTTTTAGATTTAGAAGATCCAAGGAACAAGCATGAAGTGCAAACAAGTGATGATACAAGGCACCTTGTGGAGAAGATAGGAAATCTAAAAGCGCCTGATTAAAATATCAATCTACTTAGCAAGTTACTCTATGTCCCTAACATCACAAAGAATTTGATGTGTAGGGAAGATTGAGGAAGAAGGCTTACAAGTCTGATTCAAAAGAGGAGGAGTATTTGTTGAAGATCCAAGTGAAGGATTGAGGCAGATTGCAAAGAGTGAAAAGTTAGGTAGATTATTCACATTTGAATTACAAGACATAAGGAACATTGCTCTCTTTAATTATGGTAGTCAAACACACACAGAATTGGAAGTATGGCACAAGAGGTTAGCACATATTGGTGAAATATCATCAAAACAGATATGTAGGGACCACAGTGTACTTGGAATCCCTAATTTATCAAAGCAACTGGCATGATTTATAAGTGTAGTGCATGTCAATTTGGAAAGTCTCACAGATTACCATTCATGAAGAAAGGATATATGCATGGAGACCTCTTGGAATTGGTTCACACAGATGTATGGGGATCAAGCAAGGATGCTTCAATATCTAGATCAAGGTACTATGTTTCTTTTATTGATGATTGCAGTACATGGACTATCCTATACTTTATGAAGCACAAGGATGAAGGCTTTTCATGCTTCAAAAGGTATTTAGCTCTTGTGGAGAACCAAACAGGTGAAACACAAAAAAGGCTAAGGTCAGATGGAGGGCGAGAATAGTTCTCCCTTGAGTTTGATTCTTTCCTTCAAGAGAGGGGAATCAAGAGATAAGTCACTACAAGGTGTTGGAGGAAATGGTGGATAATCACAAGAGATGATTTGGTGTAGCTAAAACCTACTTCACACCTGCTATAAGTGATGGATGGAGTGTGTTATGGGCCTCTTTAGCTAGATAAGAAGCATAAGTAATCACATATGTTGCTTGATAATGATGCACTAATGATAGGATCAAAACAGATAGGTCTGCATATGATCCAAGGTCCAAAACTTACTATTTTGGTTGAGACACCTACTCAGAGTTTTGCACCGTTATCTAAGTACAATAGCAATTGATAAAATTCCTTTTGGGGAGCTTCAATTAGCTTGAAAAGCTACCAATCATGAATGAAATCATCTAAAATGATAAACTATATGCAGAGAAATATGTTTAGCAAGTTAAGCATCCATCTTCACTTTTACGTGCCTTGACAATCACAGACTAGTGAGCAAAGATTGATTGATATATGATGATCAGGAGAAGCATTACCAATGAAACTTTGTAGGATTAGAGTAGATAGGGTTCTAAATATATCAAGCTTTAAATCACACAAAATGATCCATTATAGAGTGAGAACCAGCTCAGACAAATTCATTGTTCTGATGAAGTATGAGAGAGATATGAGAGTGAGAAGTAATGATTATGTATGAGTTAAACGAAGTAAAAATACAATGTAATAGGCAATAAATCATTGCTCAATGAGTGAGCTATGAGATGAGCTCCTCTTATCAATAAAGATATGTGAATATGATCTTTGAACCGCTTGATACACGTGGCCATTTCATATCATCTTTTATAGCTTTTGTTGGAGCCAAGGATTTGAATTCGAATTCAAATATCTACCAATAAGTGCATCCTAAAGTATACGATTGATTTTCTCTTGACGCGACTACCAAAGATACAAGATTATATGCTTCCTAACTCCTTGTGGTTTTATTCACTTCTACAATGGGTAATTATAATTCAAAGTCACAAGAGGTTGTACATATGAAGCCTTCCATGTGTAATGTCAATACATCAAATTTATGTGAGGTGAGCAAGTGTGTATGCTTGGGCTTAATCGCACCAACGGCTCCCCCTCAAGCCTAAAATTGATTCATCTTCATTGCTACTTGATCTCTTGCAGCCCGATAATAAGTTTGAACCTGTTCATCTTTGTTCCATCCAATGCTTTGGTGAATAAAATCTACACATTGCAAATGATTTGATACATAGAATAATTGGATATACTTGCTAAGTAGTTTCTCCCTAACAAAATGATAGTGCATTTCAATGTGCTTAGTCCTGACATGGTACATAAGATTGGTAGCCGAATGAAGTGAACTAGTGTTATATCCAAAGATAATTGGAGTGTAGGAATGTATCTCCGAATCTACATACAATTGCTTAAGCCACATAGCTTCTTCAGTTGCATTAGCCAAACCTCTATATTTTGCTTCGGTGGAAGATAAGGCCATAGTTTGTTGCTTCTTGGATGACCAAGATATGAGTTTTGAACCTGCAAAAGATAGGTACCGTGAAGTGCTCCTCCTATCATCGTTGAAGCGAGCCCAATCTGCATGAGAATACATCTTTATATCTATGTTAGAACTAAAAGGGTAGAAAAATCCCTCATTCATTGTACCCTTTAGATACTTAGGTACCCTCTTTGCAGCTTCCATATGCGGTTTCCTTGGTACATGCATGAACTGACTTAATGTACTTACTACATATGCAATACCTACTCTTGTCAAAGTAGCATAATTAAGACTACCCACAAGTTATTGATAACCTATAACATCTTCAAGTAGTTCACCTTCATGTGAAATTAGCTTATGATTGATCTCCATAAGAATACTCGCGACTTTAGTGTTCTCCATCTTAAACTTTACCAAGATATCATGTATGTAATTCCTTTGTATCATGAATGTACCTGAATGTGTATACATAAGTTCTAATCCAAGGAAGTAGGTTAATAACCCTAGATCACTGATTTTGAATTTCTTCATCAATTGAGCTGTGAATTGCTTGATACCATCAGAATCATTACCTGTAATAATGATATCATCTACATAGACACATAAGTAGATGACCTCTAATTTATTCTTCTTAACAAATAAAGAAGAGTCTACCTTGCTTGCCGCAAAGACTTGATCCTGCAAATAGGTAACAAGCCTATGGTTCCAAGATCTAGGAGCTTGTTTGAGACCATAGAGTGCTTTTCTAAGCTTTCATACATACCCTGCTTTTTCTTCATCTTCAAAACCTAATGGTTGTGCCATATACACTTCTTCTGATATCCAACCATTTAAAAATGCATTCTTGACATCTAATTGATATAAATTCTAATTTTTGGATGCAACAAGGCTTACCAATACCTTGATTGTTGGCATCCTTGCCACAAGTGAAAATGTTTCTTCATATTCTACTCCATGTGTTTGGGCAAATCCCTTTGCCACTAGTCTTGCCTTGTACCTGTTTATAGAACCATCATAGTTCTTTTTAATTTTATATATCCACCTTAAACCAATTACCTTCATATCTAGCTTCTTGGGAACTAGATCCTAGTGGTTTTCCTGCAATGCTTCCACTTCTTCCTACATTTCTTCTCTCTACTTTTTCTTCTGCTTATCCTCTTCAAATGAAGAAGGCTCCTCTACCATAGAATCTTTCGTGATGTACACAAAGTGCTTTGTGACTAAGGATGTATCATATCCATACCTTATGGGCTTCTTACTTTCTCTTTGTGATCTCGTTAAAGCTTGATTGGAGGACTCAGATAGATCCTCTAATTGCTTATATTTGAACTTGCCTCTTGACTTCCAAGCTTTGAAATCAATATGATCCTCATCTTTTGAGTTCATTTCCTCTACTTGGTGTTGATATTCTTGAGTTAGGGTTGGAAAATCATTTTCCGAATCATATGATAATTTGACTTTCTTAAAATCATCTTCCAACCATAATTATTCTTATCAATTACTACGTCCCTCCTAACTATGAATGCCTTGTTAGTGGGATTATGAAGTCTATATCCCTTTTGATTCTAATCATACCCAATAAATATACATTTCTCAGCCTTAGGGTCAAGCTTCCCTATGGTTTGTGATGGAATGTGTGCATATGCAATTCAGCCAAAAATTTTGCAATGATCCAATGAGGGTCCCCTGCCATTCCATGCTTCACATGGTGTCATACCATCCAATGATTTGGATGGAAGACTGTTACCAAATAGGTGGCTATGGAAACAGCCTCCGCCCATAAATATATAGGTAATTTTCTCTCATTTAACATAGACCAAGCTGCCTCAACAATTAACTTGTTCCTTCTCTCTGCCACTCCATTCAATTCAAGAGTATACCTAGTTTTTAATTCCCTCTTTATGCCTCTGTCCTGTAGAAATAGTTCAATGTGTACCTAAGCATGAACTTAGGGACTTGTGTCGAAAGAGACTATTCCTCTTTTTTTTAACAAGTACATATAGTGGGGATCACACATTTTAATTATCAATCCGAGAAGTATCTTGGACCTAATCGAGTGTATGAATACAAGCACTTACACAATGATCAATGAAGTGTAATAACTTTTATGGAATGAAAATGAGTGTTATCATGCACATTCATCATTCTCACAGGTGGAAATGGTGTCATGATACATGAAATAGTAGTAAGCACAAAAACGGACTTTTCTCTCAGCTCCAAACTCAAAATATGTTCAATAGCAAGTTTATTTCAAAGCTCTTGGCGAGACGCATCCAATCGTGGTAGTCTTGTCTAATTTTGACAAGTCTACTTCAAGATATGGGAAAAAACAGAGCTATGCAACTCACCTAGTTTCACCACACACCTCCTCACACCTCACACACACATTACACACTTCAGAACAACAATGAATTCAGTAAACAACACTTCCATGCACTCATTTCAAGCTACAAACACATATGCAAGCTTACAAGCAAGGAGATGCAAGAAGAAGAAGGATCAAATTCGAAAATTCAGAGCTCTCTTACTCACAATGGCCAAACGTCTTCAAAAAGTAACCTCCAATGACTTATATACATGTGCCCTGAAAAGCGTCCTTTCACACAAGAGATCGGCACTTTATTGTAGAAACCCTAGTTTCCTACTCTTTATAAGGATTATGATACATTTCTTGGGATTTATGCATCTGTAGGACTCCTCTAGTGCATTTAAATTGCTTTCATGAGATTTCCATAAGCATTTGAAGAAGAAAACTTATGCCCATAATTTTGAAAATTTTGGGGCTCCTCTTTAGTGCTCTATTTTCTCTACAAAACTCTCCCCCTCTTTGTCTCTATCATCCCTTGAGAGGCTTTACTTCTTGTCTCTAGGTCTCTGCCTGTAGTCGATCTAGTTCCTTATTAACTGATAGCCTCTTTATAGTTGACCACTACCAGCTCCTATGGAAGTCATATCGATATAGTTTTACCAGCGATCAAGGAACTGATCATAACTCAGGACCCGTTGCATTGGTTTTCACCTATTCTTTTCTTTCTACTACGCACACCCATTGGCTAAGGTGACTTTGATATTGGTCACCTTTCATTAGGGTTCAACCTCGAGATGTTGGAAGGACCTTGTTTACTTCTTTGTTTGCATTCCTCCAACCCTGTTGCATTACTGAGACCTATTTATTTCTTCTCACCACATGCAGCTAAGGTGACTTTGATATTGGTCACCTTTCATTAGATTCCTTCGGCCTTGTTAGAGTTATTGAGCATCCAAATGGGCCGATCTTTTATTTCTATTCGTTGTGCTCGAGTTCTCCTTGTTTGTCGTTACACCCTGATGCATGTGAAGCCTGATGCGTACCCCTTTAGGGATTTGGCTAGAGGGCGGTTCTTTTTATTGAGCACTTTTTCTTTTTGATTTTCTTCTTTGTCATCTTTTTCTTGATTCTCCTTTCTCCCCTTCCATATGTCCCCCCTCTTGAACTCTCTCATCCTCAAGAGGCTTTGGATGTCAATGGGAGTATGTCATATATACTTTTTGCTCTATTTCATTTAGCAGATTGGCTTTACGTATCATAAATTGTTTCCATTGTTCGAACTTGACACCGTCATGTGGTGGTTGTCGATGGTCAGCAAAAAAACTGAGTTCATAAGCCACTAATCTTGCATTGAAATTTGCAGACATCTTTAGGAAGATTTATGAATCAATCTCAATAAATCAAGTGAAGAAGGCTTCTTCAAACATTTGCATGTATGTACTAGGCAAAAACATTAGTTGCAAGTAATAGGTCACAATGATTATTCTACTTGGCATAACAGGAAGATTGAATACTAAAATGTCTGTGCCTTGATTGATGCCAATAAAATTCAAAAATGTGTACTCTGCATGCATGAATACTTTGAGTACAGTAGAATCATGCTGAGTATTTTGATACTCACTTTGATAGTGAGGTCAGGAACTTTTGCATACCGAGATAACCAAAATTCTATTGTTTTGATCATGTACTCCTCTATCGGCAAATAATTGTGGGGTGGGCTTGAGAATAATGGAAAATTGAGCAACTACTTATTTACTTTACCTTGACTTTATAATTTTCAAAATTCTAGCTAGTAGCATCGATGTGGCACATGAAAAAATGCAGGATTAACTTGTAATAAATAGGGTGCCTCTTGCCAGTGCACCCGCAATGTTGGATTTCTTTCCAAAAATTTCCTCCTTCATATATGATTGACAGCTTCAAACTGTTCTTGAGTATATTGAAAGGTGTCTGCTTTAATCTGAATTGCCTTCATGGTGTAACCTCGAAAAGTGATGGGTAGACATGTATTACCTTCATGCCCTTCACTAAAGTCTCCCACTTTATCTATAGGAATTTGAATTGTATGCGTATCTTCATTGGCGTCCTTGTTTCTTGCTTTTACTTCTCTATGCAAGAATTGCTTAGTTAATTTACCACATACGTGTGGTTTAATTTCTAGTAATTCCTCTAAGGTTATTGAACAGTGCACCTTAGTCTCCTTCAACTTTCGTGCTATGTTTGATGTCTTGCTAGAAAATCCTTTCTCTTTTGTTCTTACTGTTGGGACATGATAAAGTTCAAAATTTTGTTCATATTCTCCCATATAGTTCGATAGTGTGTTCATGCTTTCCATTCCCTCCTCACCTTCCTCGTAATTCATTTCATGATTTATCATTCCTGGATTTTCATCTACATCCAATTCTTCAAAGGGTGGGTTAATATCCTCTTTTTTTCTCGATCTCTCTTCTTGAACTTTAGCCCATATATCCTTCGACCAATTAGCTTCAACTTCGGGAATTATTGAACTTCGTTGAGGATTTTTGATGGCTATGCTTTCTGCTTTTTGTTTTCTATGAGAGGGTTCTAGATATACTTTTTGTTTTCTATGAGAGGGTTCCAGATAGCCTTGAACTTCATATCCCATCGTAGCCACCTCCATGATAGACACTTCTTGTTGAGATTGACCTGATAATCAATGTTTCCTTTGAAATTTGGGATTTTGGTTAGACAATTACCATTATGCCATTTGAGACCCAGCTAGGATGGCGAGTTCTGCCCCATGAGAAGACGGACTTTAGATTGGTCCCAAGCAAGACATCTGCTTTGTAAAATATTCCATTCTTCAAAGATAATGCTGACGCTAGGATCGATATCCTCGAAGTTGATCCATTGAATGGTGTCTTGTTTCTAGAGATGTTTCCATTTTCTGAAGCCCTTGAGCCAGAGCCTTTGGCAAATTGACTACTCCAGGATTCCACGTTCTTGATTCCATGTATCAGAAACTAGATAGAGTCATTCTGTTTGATACCGACCACCCACTTCGAAGCTTCACTAATTCTTATGAATCTTTTGACTTTATTCCAACTCTTCCATAGGGAGCACACTAGATTTGAGCCTTTTGGGAAAATCAGGATCGAGGAAAACAAAAGGGTCAGAATGTCAAAATTCTTCCAATTTGGGAATCCCACCAAACTCAATATGTTCTTGTTTTTGAGGATCAATTCGGCCCATGAGGTGTCGCTGTTGCACCATGCCTTAATCATCCATTTCGCCGCAAGTTTGTTAGCCAAGCACACAATGTATAGAATACAAAGGCCCCCACTATCCATTTGGCCTATGCAAATGGACCACTTGATTTTAGGCACCCCCCTCTGTTGTGGTCTCCCATCCATAGGACTCGTTCCTGCAAATGCTTTCCACTTTGGATAGCTCTTGCTTTTTCGGCCTCCAACAAGAGAGGAAGTAAACGGTCGTCAAAATGAGGAACACATTAATAACCATTGCACAACTAGCCAGATTGATTTTGCATACCTCTCCAATAGTTTATATTGCTTTCGAGTGTGGCTAGGACCTAGTTGCATCACTTCTCCAATGAGGTGCAAAAGCCCAGGGGAATCCCAAGAAGTCAGAAAATTTGGCATAGGGGAATGATTTGGCAGCCATGCTCAAAGAGAAGGTTGGGTTGGATCCCAACAATAGCTCTGAAAGTGGGTTTTGAGTGGTTGATTTGGGATCAGAGGCATTGCAAAAAGTATCTAGGCCCCTCCAAAACCTCCCCAGGTTGGTACAATCATTGTGGACAAATGAATTCATATCATCGGCAAAAAGTCTCATGGTGATCTAGCCTTCGTTCGAGGGCAACGAGAGGCCTTTGATATTAACAACTTCCACATTTTGTTCCACCAGTCGGCTAAGCCCTTTTGTGGCGATGGCAAATAGAAGGGGAGCCAATGAGCACCCTTGTCTGATTGATCATTTTGACTTGATCAACTTTGAAAGTTGTCCATTGACATTAATTTAAGCCGACATGTTTCCCAATCGGGTTCAGATCACCTTTGTGAATTTGTGGCTGGAACCAAGATCTTTAAGAGATTGCAAAGTATAGTCCCATTCTAGCCTATCATAAGCTTTATCAAAGTCGATGTTGAGGAAAACCACATCTTGTCTTGATTCATTTGCGAAGTCGAGACCTTCCCAAATACCAATTATAGCTTGCAATATTGACATGCCTTTGACGAAACCTTTTTGGTCCTGGCTTAGCCAAATTCTCAGATGGTCGGAAATTTTGTTGGCTAAGACTTAAGCAATGATCTTATATCCCGTTTGAAGCATCGTAATGGGATGCCAGTTCTCAATTCTATTCTTTTCCCCTTTTTGCAGATTAACTTGATGATGCCGTTGTTGAGACAAGTTGGAAGTGCGCCAAACTCAAGTGCCTCTTGCCAAACCAAATGAAGAGGGGTGTCCATCACCAACTTGATGTTGGTGCAATTCACAAGCCTACACATTTGGCTTGAAGTTCATACACACATGAAGATGCATAGGAATCAATGCTAGTGGTTAATTACCATTTTATCCTTTTGTAAAAATCATATTTGACTTGGAATCTTTGTAAGCACCTACCAAGAAGAACTCATGGAAAAGTTAGGAGTTAATTGATGGAATATCTCCTATAATGGAGGATCACTTTTAGAGGAAGCCAAAATTTGAATTAAAATTCAAATTGAAAGTGAACATCTACATAAACCTCCAAGGAAAAAGTCGCGTGAGTAGAGTCACTTTCGGAGCTCCTCATTATCATCTCTGAGTGTGTGTGAGGCCTACACTCTAGCCCACACCTTTCTACACCATTAGGCAATGATCTTCATGCCTATGGCATTGTACAACATTGTTCATTAATACATTACATTTACTTGTTCATTTCTGAGTTCTCTGTCATAGTCTCTATGAGTCAGTCAACTTGTGCAGCTCATATCTCACTCATTTCACCACCAAATTCAAAGATCTATAGCTTGTTGGAACCAGATCCAAGTAATCTACATGCTGTCACAATTTGAAGAATTTCTATTCAGCCATTTTAGAGAATAGACCATCGAGGTGATCACTGGTCGAAGTGTGCAACAGTCCTAAAAAATCGGGGGTAAAGGTTTACTTGCTAAATTAATTTCTCTGAGCAAAATTAATCTTTTTAAGTGATTATACTTGGAATAGTTAGCTTGCTAAGCTAATTAGATACCCCTAAAAGGAATTTTTTCAATTCCTAGTGTGCTGGTCATACTAAGCAAAAGAAGCAGTAGGTAAATTGTCAAAAATAGAAGGTTTTCTTGAAGAATTGATGTTCAAAGTAGTGTGTTTTGATTCAATCTTTTCATACATCATTTCCAAAGTACATAGCCCATTTTATGGTGTCATTGGAAAGCTAAGAAGGTCTACTTATCAACTCTGATACATCAAAGGGCTGGTGCAAAGTAGGATTTGGCAATACCTACTCATCATCTTGAAGTATCCATCCATCTTCCTCACAGTGGTATCAGAGAAAAGTCAAGGTAAAATGGGAAATGGTTTTCCTTCATTTATTGATAAATTGGACAGGAACAACTATCAGGCATGGTCTCTAAGGATGAAGACATACCTACAAGGAAGGAGTCTTTGTGGATACATCACAGGAGATGAGGAATTGCCCTCATTCAAAACCAGAGGACTACCAACAAAGGAAGAACATGAGAAGCTCAACACATGGTGTGCCAAGGATGCATTAGCAAGGTCTTACTTACTCAACTCCATCTCTGATTTTCTTTTGCCACATATTAGAAACTGTAAGACATCCCAAGAGACTTGGGAAACCTTGTCATCCTATTTCTCTTCCAACACAAGGGCCAGAAAAAACCAATTGATGATTGAATTCACCACACTAAGGAAGCAACCTAAGCAAGCTATTTTAGAGTATGTGACCACGATTAAGGATCTAGTAGATCAGTTAGCAAGCATAGGAGAAGAGATTGAAGAAGAGCAGATAGTAAGGCAAGTGATCAATGGGATTAAAGCTGATGACAAATGGGAAAGCTTCACCACTGCCATGGACCTATACATGGACATGAAAATTCCAGACCTTACCACTCTCATGGAGCAATTGTTCACTCATGAAGCCAAGCTCAACAAGAATGGAGACTCATCCAAAGGTAATAACTCTTCTGCCCTATACACTGATAAAAATAAATCTAAAGATAAAGGCAAGAACAAGAAAGGAGAGGATGAAGGCACTACCTCCCAAGCCAACTATGCAGGGAGAGGTAGATCATCAAGAGGAAGGGGCAGAGGAGGTAAGAAAGGTAGGGGGAGATCCTATAACTCCTCACCATGTAACATTTATGGTTTATCAAATCATACTACAGATGATTGTTTCAGGAACTACAAGAACTAGAGAGGTAGAGGATATCAAAGAGGTGGATACTCACATTCAAGAGGCAGATTCAACCACCATCAAGGGCACAACAACAATTGCAACAACTACAATGGCAACTACCAAGGAGGATTCAAATCCAGAAAGGATTACAACAACTATATAGAAGAGCAAGATGATTCTCTTCTATTTATGAACATGACTTCAAAATCAGGTACAAATGATGACCATCTCTTCTACATTCACTCAGGTTGCTCAAATCATGTGGCTGGCAATGTATCTCTACTCTCTGACCTTGAAAAACCAAGAGGTAAGCATCAAGTACAAATAGGTGATGACACCAAGCACTCAGTACTTAAAGTTGGAAATGTTAAGACTTCTCATGGGAATCAAAACTTGTTGAGTAGGGTACTTAATGTACCAACCATTACCAAAAATTTGATAAGTGTTGGACATATTGTGGAAAAAGGTTTGCAGGTTAGATTCAACCAATTTTGAGCATTTGTGGAGGATCCCAAGCATGGGTTCAAGAGAATTGCTAAAGGAGAAAAATTAGGTAGACTTTTCACTTTTGAGCTAGAAGATACAAAGAATATTGCACTCTACAATTATAAAGATCAAACACTTTCAGAGCTTGAGATTTGGCATAAAAGATTAGGGCATGTAGGTGAAAGAACCTTGAAGCAAATATGCAGGGATCAATGTGTGCTTGGGATACCTAATGTATCCAAACAACATATGATCTACAAGTGTGGTGCTTGTCAATTTGGAACGTCCCATAGGTTACCATTCTCAAGGAAAGGCTACATGCATGAGGACTACCTAAAGCTTGTCCATACAGATGTATGGGGACCAAGCAAAGACCCCTCAATCTCAGGATCAAGGTACTATGTATCTTTTGTTGCAGGTGGACTGTATTGTACTTTATGAAGCACAAAGATGAAGTGTTCAACTATTTTAAAAAGTATCTTGCAGTTGTTGAGAATCGGACAGGGAAGAATTTAAAGAAGCTAAGGTCAGATGGAGGAGGTGAGTACTTCTCCAATGAGTTTGAAGCATTCTTGCAGGACAGAGGAATCAAGAGAGAAATCACCACAAGGTATACTCCTGAACAGAATGGGGTAGCTAAGACAAGGAATAGATTGATTGTTGAAATAACTAGGTCAATGTTAAATGAAAAGAAATTACCTTACTATTTATGGGCAGAGAGTGTATCTACTGCCACTTACCTCATAAACAAGTTTCCATCTAAATCTCTTGATGGGATGACTCCTTATGAAGCATGGCATGGTAGGAGACCCTCACTTGATCATTGCAAGATATTTGGATGTGTAGCATATGTACACATTCCTTCTCAGATAAGGGGTAAGCTAGACCCTAAGGCTGAGAAGTGTATCTTTATTGGATATGATCTAAATCAGAAAGGGTACAGATTCTACAACCCTTCAAATAAGGGATTCATGGTTAGTAGAGATGTTGTCTTTGATGAAAATGATTCTTAGTATGAGACTGAATGTAGGAAGTTTAAACTACCCTATGACTTGGAGGAGGAGTTTCCAAGTCTTGCTAAGGAGGAACCTACTCAGAGTGAAGACACCAATTTGGATGATGAAGACATTATCAATCTTGAAGAATTCAAGGCATGGAAGTCCAAAGGCAAGCTCAAGATGAAGAAACTTGAAGACATACGTGAATCTTCAAATCAATCAATCAGAAGATCACAAAGGGAGAGCAAAAAATCTATAAGATATGGGTATGACACCTCTCTTGTCACTGAACATTCTATTTATCTTGCCAAAGACTTGTCAATTGAAGAACCACGATCATATGAAGAAGCAAAGACCAAGACATAATGGAAAGAAGCTATGGATGAGGAGATTGAGGTCAATTAACAGGTACAAAGCTAGACTTGTGGCCAAGGATTTTGCACAAAACCAAGGCATTGACTATGAAGAAAACATTCTCACCTGTGGCCAAGATGCCAACCATCAGGGTATTGGTAAGTGTGTCTGCATCTAAGAATTGGAACATGTATCACCTAGATGTAAAAAATGCTTTTTTGAATGGATAGATTTCAAAGGAGGTATACATGTCACAACCTCCTGGTTATAAGAATCCTAATAAGGTAACACATGTATGCAAATTAAAGAAGGCTCTTTATGGATTGAAGAAGGCACCTATGACATGGAATCACAGAATGACCACATACCTTCAAGACCAAGGTTTTATCATGAGCAAGGCAGACACTTCTCTATTCATTAAGAGAAGTAATTCAGAGGTAATATACCTATGTGTTTATGTTGATGATATCATACTTACAGGTAATGATGTCAATGGAATTAGACAAATCAGGAACTAGATGATGAAGGAGTTCAAGATGAGTGATCTTGGTTTATTAAAGTACTTTCTTGGACTTGAGTTAGTCTATACTAACTCTCGAATCTATATTACTAAGAAAAAATACATACAGGAGGTAAACCTAAAACTAAGTGCCCATGAAGGTGATGAAATTGATGATATTACATGTTACCAAAGCATAGTAGGAAGCTTGAACTATGCTACCTTGACAAGGATGGATATTGCATATGGAGTTAGTGTGCTAAGTGAGTTTATGCACAAGCCTAGGGCACCTCACTTCGAGACAGCCAAAAGGATATTAAAATACCTCAAGGGTACTGTTGAGCCCTAACCGGTTGAAACTAACAAAGTCAAGGTCACAGCTATGCATAGGCAAGAGTAAAGTATCAAATTTCCAAGGTCAAAGTGCACAGAAGTATTTTTTCTCTTAAGGTTCAAAGGGTGAATTTAAAGTCTTAGGTGCAAAAGTAAAGAATTAAAAGGAAAGGTAAAGGTATGGAAGCGGCCGTGTACGCAAAGGTGGAAATAGGGCCGCCCAATCAAAATTTTGTTCAAAAGTCACTACAGAACAAAGTAGTGAGTGGTTGGTGGCCAGTTCAAAAAGACAATCTTGGGACATTGAAAGGGCACCAAGATTGTATTACAGTTAGAGTGCACGGAACCGGCGCACTCAACAAAAGAGAGACAAAAGGCTATTCTTGAACACTAGAAGTAAGAAGCAAGAGGAGAAGTGAAGAGTCACTGGTGTGTGACGACCCCAGGAAGTGAAAGTGAAGAGTGCAAGAAGTGTGGCTAAGGAAGTGTGCAGGGAGTGCGAAGCGAGACACACCAATCACAAAGTCTCTCTCCGCGATCAGGCCAAAAAGGTATTAGTCCCTCAGCTCGTGGAAGCTTGGTGCAAGGTGTGCACAAGGAGAAGCTGGAAGCAAGTGAAGGACTAGTGCACAAGAGGCCGGCTGCTAGACTCTGAGATAATTGATCTTGTATGATTGAGCATTCTCTGTAATTGTGCCCGAAGTATTAACTCGGATTGAATCAAACAGTGTAATCGTTCTACTGTAATAAAAAACTCAAGGTTCAAAGGTTCAAAGGTGTTCCTGCAGAAGCTTGTCTGAGTTATTTCCTCTCTTGTTCTTCTTCTTTTTTCTCCTACAAACCCTCAAACTCCTTCACGTCCAAGAAACCCCAACACATTTGGCACGCACGGTGGGACCTACAAGGAGATTTGAGCTTAGGAGAAGATCTATTCCAGTGTCAACAGTAATACTCCAGTTGACTAAACAAGGTAAGTACTTATATCAAGTGTCTCATATCAAGTGAACTATGAACAGCTCATGACCGTGACCCGGTCACAAACCTTGAGGGTCAAGTGCAAGCAGACAAGAAGAAAGGCGAACAGAAGATCATTAAGTCCACTTTCGTCAACTTCATCGGTAGGGAGCATGGCAGGACAGGTGGACCTAGAAACCTTACTCTCCAGATTAAACATAAAATTTCCCTCTTTCAGAGGTTTAGCCCATGAGGATCCAGATGAGCACATTCGAAGATTTCTTGCATTATGCAAGACTAGAGGTCTAATGGGTAGGGAAGATGCCTTCTTGATACTCTTCCCTGCCACATTGGAAGGTCTGGCAGACAAGTGGTTTAGCCAGTTTGCTGAAAACCACTTTACCTCTTGGGATTTGATGAAAGAGGCCTTCAAAAATCAGTTTCAGCATGGAAACACGGCGGAGATCATTATCGAAGAGTTAGAAAACTTGAGATTGGGTCCAGGAGAAAAGTTCCCAGAGTTTGTGACCAGGGCCAAAGCACTAATGGCTAAACTACCAGATGCACCGCATGATTTCTTTGTCAAGAAATGGTTAGCCAAACCCCTACCTGTGGTCACCCAATGCAAAATAAAAGAGTTAGTGCTACCTACTGCCTCTGTTGAGGAGTTCATCAATACGGCCACACGCTTGGAGCAGATAAGGCACCAGTATGGTGCAACTTCTTCCCAACCAACCTATGGTACAGAACTAGAGGACCCAGTGATCTAGTTAAGAAGGGAGCTGGAGGGCTTGAAAAGGAATAAGCCCTACACAGAGGAGGAGACTGCTGTAGCTCAGCTGAGAAAAGAGATTGAAGCACTCAAGCTCCAAAAGGAAGAGGAGGCCCAAGCAGAAGAACTAGCTCAGTTGAGACAGGAATTGCAGGAACTCAAAGGAGGCGGCATTAAGAATGGACTCTGGTGCTCCATGTGCAGCAAGCAAGGGCACATAGTAAGTGAATGTCCTCTGCTAAATGTGACTTGTCAATTATGCAGGAAAATCGGGCATGAGGCCCATGAATGCCAAGTAAGGGGAATGCCTACAACGACATACTGGACACAAGGAGGACTCTTGCCACCAGCAAATGTGATGGGAGCTGTTGCAGCAAACCAAGGTAACAACTATAATCCTAGACCAAGGAATAATTTTGCAAATGGGCCTAGAAGGCCCATCATTTGCTTCAGATGTGGAGAGTGCGGGCACTACCAATCTAGGTGCACTCTCCTAGAAAATGCCCCTCCTTGCAGGAACTGTCCAGAGGCTAGGGATCACTATACAAACTGTTGTCCTAAGAATCAAGCCTCTACTTCTGGACCCCATCTCCAAATGATCTCTGTATTCAAGGAGGAAACATTACCTCAGGTGAATGAACCCTCACCATCTACCAGAGTGGTACAATTAGAAGAACTCGAATCTTTTGCAGTACAGACAAGAAGCAAGGGAACGGCAAAAGTGGTAGAAAATCAAGAATCAATAATTAGGGAATTGAACAAAGACAGAGTTGCATTTGAAGACAAAGCCACCACAAGTGCAAACACAAACCCGAAGGAATATCTCATAGGCACCAGTGATGCCATTGGGCATGCCTTCAACAGGGCTCAAGAAGAGTTTGGCAAAGCAAATGAAGCTCATTCTCTTAAAGAGTCAGAGGCTTCAAAACTACTCAAGTCAATGAAGAAGGAGGTTAGTATTTTTGAATTAATAAAGATGGATGGGAAATTCAGGTAAGAATTATTGCAGATAATTGATGAGGCTTCTACTACAAGCTTAGTGGCAAAGACTGCTATTTTACATAAAGGGATAATTATGGGGGAAGCACCCCTTACGGATTATAAAAGTCCTCGGCTTACAATATCGATCAAGGGTCATGAATTTCAAGGTGTTATTGTGGATGGTGGTTCTGGCATTAACTTGATGCCTAAACATACTATGAAAAAGATTGGACTCCACCCTTCAAGACCTGCAAATTTCACGGTTACTTTGGCAGATCAGAGCAAAGTAAGGCCCTTGGGGGTAATCCCAAAAGTTCCACTTGAAGTACAAGGTAATCTATTCATTCTGGATTTTGTGGTTTTAAGATTTCCCCAGGTTGAAGGAGGATTTCCTCTCTTAATTGGAAGACCTTGGCTGAGGCATGCCAGTGTCATTCATGATTGGGGCAAGGACACTATGTGGGTACAAAAGAAAGGGCAGGAGCTGACACAAATTCATTTAGAAGAAGGCCCAGACAATCAAGGAAACACTAGTATGATGCAAACAGTGAGCATTTGCATGGAAACAGAAGCGGAGGATCAACCCCAAATAGATTTTGAGGAAGAAGAGGATATTCTAAATTGGCTCCAAGCAGGCAACTCTTCCTCTTGTTTTGGAATTTTTCTTGATAATCCTTGCACGACTGAAGGTTATGATGAAGATAAGGAAAAGGTCTAGGTTGATGGATTGGGAGAGCCCATCACAGACCACAGAAGGGGCAGGAAGATACCCCTCAAATACAACTTGGAGGAGGATGTGTCAACCACAGATAAAGAAGTTTCTAAAGCTATAAAATCAAGGTAAAAAATTCTAATGTTGAATGTTCTTTCCCAATTCAAGAAATCCCTGCAGGATGGATGCAGGACAAGGAGGAACACATTGAAGTCCAAAATACACCTGCTTATGAAGCAATGCACGAAAAGCTAGTAGAAGAAGACAAGGAAGCAGAGGCACACGAAGATAATATGGTAGCGAGAAATCCTGTCCAAGAAATACACTTAGGCACTCAAGACAATAATCAGCCAGTTCTGGTGGCCACTTGGTTGTGGAGCCACCCAGGGCTCCTTGAAAAGGTAAAATCATTCTTGACCCAGTATGTAGATGTTTTTGCATGGCATTATAAAGACTTAGAAGGAGTGCCTGCAACTTATGGAGAGCACAGAATCCCTCTGGTTGATGGAGCCAAACCCATCAGAGGAAGGAGTTATAGACTTAATCCAAAATATGCTGAAGCCGTCTATGTGGAAATCCAAAAGATGGAGGATGCAGGAATCATCATTCCTGTTGAACACTCAGAGTGGCTCTCACCTATGGTTATAGTACCGAAGAAGAATACTAATAAAATCAGAATTTGTGTTGACTTTAGAGCTCTCAACAAGGTGACCATTCCAGATGGGTTCCCTATGCCTTTTGCAGAACAGGTCATTGAAGAAGTGGCTGGGCATGCATTATATAGCTTTATGGATGGATTCAGTGGCTATAATCAAATATCAATACATCCAGAGGATCGTGAAAAGAATGCTTTTATCACACCTTGGGGAACATATGTGTATGTAAAAATGCCATTTGGGCTCAGAAATGCTCCAGCCACCTTTAACAGAACGGTCAATCTCATTTTTGGCCCCCTATTGCTGGAATCACTTAGAATCTTCATGGATGACTTCTCTTCGTTTTCAGGATCTCACAAGGAAACTCATCTAGATTGTTTGGACCACCACTTGAGGCAGCTGCAGAATATTTTCCAAAGATGCAGAGAGACTAAGTTAAAGCTCAATCCAAACAAATGTCATTTCCTTGTGACAGAAGGAACCCTCTTAGGACATGTGGTGTCGGCTAAAGGTATGGTCCCAGATCCTGACAAAATCATTTCTATATTAAAGTTGCCTAAACCTAAATCCCCTAAAGAGATCCAAAGTTTCTTGGGGCATACCGGTTACCATAGAAGGTTTATAAAAATGTATGCAGAGATAGCTAGACCTCTGACTAGACTTACAGGTAAGGAAGTACCTTTTAAATGGGAAGAAGAGGAGGAAAAAGCATATCAAACATTACTGTCAAGGTTGGTGTGTGCTCCTATCTTGGTCACACCTGAGTGGTCAAAAATCTTTCATATACATGTCAATGCCAGTGCCTATGCAGTAGGGGCAGTTTTGACCCAACCCAGTGAAGAATTTAAAATGGACAGGCCAATTCAATATGCTAGTAGAATCTTGACCAAGGCTGAAAGGAATTACAGTACTACTGAAAGGGAAGCCCTAGCAATGGTCTTTGCTGTCCAAAAATTCCGTCATTACTTACTGGGGGTAAAATTTATTATTATATCAGATCACCAACCACTAAAATACCTACTCAACAAACCACAAGCCACCGATAGAATATGGAGGTGGTTATTGTTGTTCCAAGAGTTTGATTTTTCTGTAGTCCATAAACCAGGAAAAGAAAATGTTATGGCGGATCACCTATCCAGAATAAATATGATGAATCAAACTAGTGGAATCAATGATGACTTTCCAGATGCTCATCTGTTTGCGGTAAAAGCTCAAGGTTGGTATTACGACATCAAAAATTTCATTAAAACTGGATTGTATCCAGAAAAGGCTAGTGCTGTTCAAAAGAAGAGCCTGCTCATCAAGAGTAGACCATATACCTTCATCGAAGATAAATTGTATAGATAGGGCAAGGATGACCGGTTCAGGAAGTGTTTGGAAGAAGAAGAAGTGAGGGAAGTCCTTCACTCTGCACATGAAGGAACAGGTGGTGGGCACCTTCCAGGACATATTATGAGTCAGAGGATACTGGATGCTGGTCTATGGTGGCCTACACTATTTAGGGATGCAGATGAATGGGGAAAGGCATGTGACATTTGCCAGAGGTGTGGACCTAAGCCAACAAAGCAGAGACATAACCCCTTGGTTATTTCCACTTCCTGGCAACCATTTGAGAAGTGGGGGCTAGATTTTGTAGGGCCCATCTACCCTCCCGCTTTTCCAAAAAGAGAAAAATATCTCTTGATAGCTACAGATTATGCGACAAAGTGGGCTGAAGCTATTGCCTCCCCCGATTGCACTGCGCAAACTGTTGCTGATTTCATTTATAGTAACATCATTTGCAGGTTTGGTTGTCCACTTGAAATTTTTACTGATCAGGGTACCCATTTTGTCAATAAAGTCCTGCAAGAAATCTTCAACAGATATAGAATTCTTCATAGGACCTCTTGTGCTTACTATCCACGAGCAAATGGACGGGCTGAATCGACTAATAAGGTTTTAATCTCAATGTTAAGAAAGGAGTGTATGTTGCAACCCAGTTCATGGGGCATTGCTTACCAAGGTACACTTTGGGCATATAGGTTAGCCTACAAAGAGGCCACCGGATATTCCCCATTCCAACTGGTTTATGGCATATTACCCATCGAGCCCTTTGAATTTTTACATGGATCGCCTAAGATAGCATTCATGCAGGGAAAGAAGGATTGTGATGTCTCTCAGAGGCTAGGAGCACTACATAAAGTGGAGGAGATTCGTCTACTAGCGACCAAACAATTGATAGAGACTCAGATGAAGAGGAAGGAGGCACATGATCGACATCTGTGGAAAAACAACATTGAAGCAGGCATGTTAGTTCTTCTCCATAAACCTAACCCTCATACGACTGCAAAAGGGAA
Organism: Ceratopteris richardii; assembly: GCA_020310875.1. NCBI lineage: Eukaryota > Viridiplantae > Streptophyta > Polypodiopsida > Polypodiales > Pteridaceae > Ceratopteris > Ceratopteris richardii. The sequence continues at coordinate 116,698,810 of CM035433.1, read as the reverse complement.
ATGGATCCCTCATTGGGAAGGACCTTTTCACGTGCTGAAGACGTTGCATTGGGGTGCTGTGCAATTGGAAACCCTCGATGGCGACACCCTACCTTTAGTAAACATTTCCAGACTCAAGGCTTATTATAAAGTGTCATAACCATTGTATTTTCATTTATTTTGTTCCTGCTTGTTTTGGCTTGGTTTAATAGGTAACAATAATCAGCAAAAAGCTCACGCATTTTTTAGGCGCCATTTTTTCTTTCTTGCTGTTAATTTCATCCACTCAATCAATTAAAATTCATAGTTAATAAAATTGGGTGCATTTTTTTGGATGGCCCTTAGTTCTGCACAATAACTTTCATTAATGCCCATTTCTTTGTTCTCTCTTGAATGGCTAAGATTAAGAGTTGCATCTCCTCTCTTTTGAGCACCCTTTTATGGTGAACCATTCTTGATTAGGAGGTGATCCCTCATTCCTCATTGCTATATAAAATACCTTCCCTTCATTCTTGCTCCCTCAGCATCAGTACTGTTATCATCTTAGCGTTCTGGCTATGATCGTGAACCTGGATCTTAGCCATCCCTCAAGGTGCATGCGTCCGATATGAAGAAAAGTAGACGATGATCCTCCATCCTTCCCCCGCCAACCTGTAACCACTCTTACCCCTCCATCCCTCCACAGCCCCTTCTCCGCCCCCCTCTCCAACCCCCCTCTCTCACCCCGCCCACCACCCCATCCGACCCCCCCTTCCAACCACCCTCTCTCACCCCGCCCACCACCCCATCCGACCCCCCTTCCAACCCCCCTCTCTCACCCCGCCCACCACCCCATTCGACCCCCCCTTCCTCCCACCCTCTATCACCCCGCCCGCCAACCTCTCCGCCCCCATCTCCAACCCCACTCCTCACCCGCAGCGCCCCTCTCCGCCCCCCTCTCCAACCCCCCGCCCACCACCCCATCCGACCCCCCCTTCCAAGCCCCCTCTCTCACCCCGCCCACCACCCCATCCGACCCCCCCTTCCACCCACCCTCTCTCACCCCGCCCGCCAACCTCTCCGCCCCCATCTCCAACCCCCCTCCTCACCCGCAGCGCCCCTCTCCGCCCCCCTCTCCAACCCCCCGCCCACCACCCCATCCGACCCCCCCTTCCAACCCCCCTCTCTCACCCCGCCCACCACCCCATCCGACCCCCCCTTCCACCCACCCTCTCTCACCCCGCCCGCCAACCTCTCCGCCCCCATCTCCGACCCCCCTCCTCACCCGCACTGCCCCTCTCCGCCCCCCTCTCCAACCCCCCCGCCACCACCCCATCCGACCCCCCCTTCCAACCCCCCTCTCTCACCCCGCCCACCACCCCATCCAACCCCCCCTTCCACCCACCCTCTCTCACCCCGCCCGCCAACCTCTCCGCCCCCATCTCCAACCCCCCTCCTCACCCGCAGCGCCCCTCTCCGCTCCCCTCACCAATCCCCCTGCCCACCACCCCATCCGACCCCCCCTTCCAACCCCCCTCTCTCACCCCGCCCACCACCCCATCCGACCCCCCCTTCCACCCACCCTCTCTCACCCCGCCCACCACCCCATTCGACCCCCCCTTCCACCCACCCTCTCTCACCCCGCCCGCCGACCTCTCCGCCCCCATCTCCAACCCCCTCCACACCCGCAGCGCCCCTTCTCCGCCCCCCTCTCCAACCCCCCACCCACCACCCCATCCGACCCCCCCTTCCAACCACCCTCTCTCACCCCGCCCACCACCCCATCCGACCCCCCTTCCAACCCCCCTCTCTCACCCCGCCCACCACCCCATTCGACCCCCCCTTCCTCCCACCCTCTCTCACCCCGCCCGCCAACCTCTCCGCCCCCATCTCCAACCCCACTCCTCACCCGCAGTGCCCCTCTCCGCCCCCCTCTCCAACCCCCCGCCCACCACCCCATCCGACCCCCCCTTCCAACCCCCCTCTCTCACCCCGCCCACCACCCCATCCGACCCCCCCTTCCACCCACCCTCTCTCACCCCGCCCGCCAACCTCTCCGCCCCCATCTCCAACCCCCCTCCTCACCCGCACCGCCCCTCTCCGCCCCCCTCTCCAACCCCCCGCCCACCACCCCATCCGACCCCCCCTTCCAACCCCCCTCTCTCACCCCGCCCACCACCCCATCTGACCCCCCCTTCCACCCACCCTCTCTCACCCCGCCTGCCAACCTCTCCGCCCCCATCTCCAACCCCCCTCCTCACCCGCAGTGCCCCTCTCCGCCCCCCTCTCCAACCCCCCCGCCCACCACCCCATCCGACCCCCCCTTCCTCCCACCCTCTCTCACCCCGCCCGCCAACCTCTCCGCCCCCATCTCCAACCCCACTCCTCACCCGCAGCGCCCCTCTCCGCCCCCCTCTCCAACCCCCCGCCCACCACCCCATCCGACCCCCCCTTCCAACCCTCCTCTCTCACCCCGCCCACCACCCCATCCGACCCCCCCTTCCACCCACCCTCTCTCACCCCGCCCGCCAACCTCTCCGCCCCCCTCCTCACCCGCAGCGCCCCTCTCCGCCCCCCTCTCCAACCCCCCCGCCCACCACCCCATCCGACCCCCCCTTCCAACCCCCCTCTCTCACCCCGCCCACCACCCCATCCGACCCCCCCTTCCACCCACGCTCTCTCACCCCGCCCGCCAACCTCTCCGCCCCTATCTCCGAACCCCCTCCTCACCCGCAGCGCCCCTCTCCGCCTCCCTCTCCAATCCCCCCGCCCACCACCCCATCCGAACCCCCTTCCAACCCCCCTCTCTCACCCCGCCCACCACCCCATTCGACCCCCCTTCCACCCACCCTCTCTCACCCCGCCCGCCGACCTCTCCGCCCCCATCTCCAACCCCCTCCACACCCGCAACGCCCCTTCTCCGCCCCCCTCTCCAACCCCCCGCCCACCACCCCATCCGACCCCCCCTTCCAACCCCCCTCTCTCACCCCGCCACCACCCCATCCGACCCCCCCTTCCCACCACCCTCTCTCACCCCGCCCACCACCCCATCCGACCCCCCTTCCAACCCCCCTCTCTCACCTCGCCCACCACCCCATCCGACCCCCCCTTCCTCCCACCCTCTCTCACCCCGCCCGCCAACCTCTCCGCCCCCATCTCCAACGCCACTCCTCATCCGCAGCGCCCCTCTCCGCCCCCCTCTCCAACCCCCCGCCCACCACCCCATCTGACCCCCCCTTCCAACCCCCCTCTCTCACCCCGCCCACCACCCCATCCGACCCGCCCTTCCACCCACCCTCTCTCACCCCGCCTGCCAACCTCTCCGCCCCCATCTCCAACCCCCCTCCTCACCCGCACCGCCCCTCTCCGCCCCCCTCTCCAACCCCCCGGCCCACCACCCCATCCGACCCCCCCTTCCAACCCCCCTCTCTCACCCCGCCCACCACCCCATCCGAACCCCCCTTCCACCCACCCTCTCTCACCCCGCCCGCCAACCTCTCCGCCCCCATCTCCAAACCCCCTCCTCACCTGCATCGCCCCTCTCCGCCCCCCTCTCCAATCCTCCCGCCCACCACCCCATCCGACCCCCCTTCCAACCCCCCTCTCTCACCCCGCCCACCACCCCATTCGACCCCCCTTCCACCCACCCTCTCTCACCCCGCGCGCCGACCTCTCCGCCCCCATCTCCAACCCCCTCCACACCCGTAGCGCCCCTTCTCCGCCCCCCTCTCCAACCCCCCGCCCACCACCCCATCCGACCCCCCCTTCCAACCCCCCTCTCTCACCCCGCCACCACCCCATCCGACCCCCCCTTCCAACCACCCTCTCTCACCCCGCCTACCACCCCATCCGACCCCCCCTTCCAACCACCCTCTCTCACCCCACCCCGCTACCCCATCAAACCCCCCATCTCTCACCCTGCCCCGCTACCCCATCAAACCCCCCATCTCACCCCCCTCCACACCCGCAAGTGCACCTTATCCGCCACCCTCTCCCACCCCCCCTCCACAACCGCTAGGCCCCCTCTCCTACCCCTCTTGTCTCCATCTAGGGACTTCGCACCCATCGCAACCCGGAATATTTCCAACTCCTCAGGCTCTAGTCCTCCATGGCCGATCCTTCAACCCAAGCAGCTCTTTCGGAATTCCCATCTTTGGCCTTACAAACGACCCATCCCACTGACCCTAATTCAGATCCTCAACCCTCGCGTACCCGACCACTTACCACCCTCGTCTACCTGGTCCCGACATTGCCTGTTTCACTTTCCACCCCGCTTCCTGCATCCACCGACTCCCATTATCCCCCACCAGATGCCTCGACTTCCGCTCTTCATCCTCCATTTCCTCCCCCACTTCTAAATATTCCTACCTATTCCGTTCGCTCTGATTCCACCGATATTTATTCTCCACCTTCCCTTCCTCGCCCCCCTTCCCCTTCTCCCTCTCCTTCTGTTTCTCAGATCTCGCAACCTAATTCGCCTTCAGGCGATTACATGCACCTTTTTCTTCCACCGGCTTTGAATCTCCAAATTCGTCTCCATCTATCCCTTCCCCCCATTGAACTCCGTAATCTTTTCTCAGTAGAAAATCTTCAGTATGCAGGTCTTTTGGGCTTGGCGAACGTTCTCTTCCATGACCCCTCCAACCTTAATGATGTCTATGAAGCTCTTCGGCTGTTCCCCATTTTTCGCACCGGCACTCTGACCATCTCTGACATTGCCGCCAGTATAGGATCCTCCCTCATCCACTTCAGCAGCCCTCCATTCTTATATTCGGGAGTATCCCCCTCTGAAACAATTGCTTTTTGTAAAGCTCGCTTTGAAAATCACGCAAGTTTTTCCATCCGAATGCAATCCATCCTTAATTCCTTCATCTTTTTCTTTTTACTTCGTAGCCCAACCCCTCCACTTCCACTGTCCGATATTCGCATTGCTGATCTACTCTACTGCTTCCTCACTAGCCGCCCGTACCCTTACGCCCCCCTCCTCTATAGTTCCTTAAGCTTACGCTCCAGTAGACTTCGTGGCGCTATCACTCGCCGATCTCGTGCCTTTTCCATATATTCTGCTCCATTGCTGGCTTGGTTATATCATCTCCCTGCGAATTTTGCTAATCATTCACTACCCCATTCCCACACAGATCACATTATGCCTTCCATCTCCCGCCCTACCCACTCCCCTACACTCTCCATTGGCTCGACTTCCGTTCCCACCCTGCCCTCCGCACCACCTGATATTCCTCCCCTTCATCCACACTCTGCCTCCCCTCTCCTCACTACATCTCCTGCTACTGCCACCATTCATACTCCTGAACCTGTTCCCCCACCTAGATCTTCTTCGGCCGCATCCTTCCGCCCACACATTCAAACCCAACTCAACCCGCAAAACCCCACCTATATTCCCCCTCGTCCTCCGAGTGCTGTTTTTCACCCTACCGGTGTCCAACCTGATCCTTCTCCATCTACATCACATCCTCCCAGTATGCCTGTAAACCCTCCTTCCAATCTCCCTCCCAATCCACCTGCCTCCACTACTCCGCCATTTGACCTCCCATCCACCCCTTCCTTTTTACATTTACTCCGCGACACGAGTGCAGTTGCTCTTGGCAGTGCTCAAGCCTCCCAGCAGCTTTCCTTGGATTCGGTATCGGCGGCAGCGTCGGTTCATCAACAATATATCTCCACAATCGACAACATCAATCGCATGGCTACTTCTCAATGGCAATCGCTCAATGAAACGGCGCGATTGCTCAAAGAAGAGAGAGATCACTATCGAGATATGGCCGACTCTGCGTTGAAAGCCTTAGAAGATCTTCAAAATCGCTCTAACTTAGGGCTATGTGCTAATCCTGCATGCAGACGTATCCGACGGGACCGGGACAATCTTAGGCAATGCCTTAGTTCGCTACAGCATCTGATTGAGCAAGCTTCTGCTCCTTTGCCCCCCTCTCCACCAACATCCGCTGAGAATCTCAATCACCCTTCACAATAATTTGCCGCCCACAGTCTCAATAAATTGCTCCTCCCCTTCATAATAATTGCTCTTAGCTTCCATTATCGCCTTTTCAATAACTTGCTCATCCCTCTGCTTTTGTCAATAATTCTTGTAGGGTGCCTTATGATTTTTTCTTACTTAAATAATACACGCACTCTTTATCTCTTTTCCTGCCTCAACTTCTTTCTTCTCCTGTCCACTATCTTTGAGTTCTACCTATTTTGTATTGTTGTTCTCTGTCCGGGACGGAGAGAACTTTAGGTGGTGGGCATCTGTTGAGCCCTAACCGGTTGAAACTAACAAAGTCAAGGTCACAGCTATGCATAGGCAAGAGTAAAGTATCAAATTTCTAGGGTCAAAGTGCACAGAAGTATTTTTTCTCTTAAGGTTCAAAGGGTGAATTTAAAGTCTTAGGTGCAAAAGTAAAGAATTAAAAGGAAAGGTAAAGGTATGGAAGCTGCCGTGTACGCAAAGGTGGAAATAGGGCCGCCCAATCAAAATTTTGTTCAAAAGTCACTACAGGACAAAGTAGTGAGTCGTTGGTGGCCAGTTCAAAAAGACAATCTTGGGACATTGAAAGGGCACCAAGATTGTATTACAGTTAGAGTGCACAGAACCGGCGCACTCAACAAAAGAGAGACAAAAGGCTATTCTTGAACACTAGAAGTAAGAAGCAAGAGGAGAAGTGAAGAGTCACTGGTGTGTGATGACCCCAGGAAGTGAAAGTGAAGAGTGCAAGAAGTGTGGCTAAGGAAGTGTGCAGGGAGTGCGAAGCGAGACACACCAATCACAAAGTCTCTCTCCGCGATCAGGCCAGAAAGGTATTAGTCCCTCAGCTCGTGGAAGCTTGGTGCAAGGTGTGCACAAGGAGAAGCTGGAAGCAAGTGAAGGACTGGTGCAGAAGAGGCCGGCTGCTAGACTCTGAGATAATTGATCTTGTATGATTGAGCATTCTCTGTAATTGTGCCTGAAGTATTAACTCGGATTGAATCAAACAGTGTAATCGTTCTACTATAATAGAAAACTCAAGGTTCAAAGGTGTTCCTGCAGAAGCTTGTCTGAGTTATTTCCTCTCTTGTTCTTCTTCTTTTTTCTCCTACAAACCCTCAAACTCCTTCACGTCCAAGAAACCCCAACAGGTACTCAACATCATGGTTTGTATTTCCCTTACACTTCAGACTTGGATATCAAGATTTATTCAGATCCAGATTGGGCAGGATGCAAGGATGATAGGAGGAGCACTTTAGGATACAGTTCATTTGCAGGTGATAAACCAATATCATGGCCTTCAAAGAAGCAACCTACTGTTGCTTTATCTTCTAGAGAGGCAGAGCATAGAGGATTGACAAATGCCACTCAAGAAGCCATATGGATCAAGTTGTTGTATACAGAATTGGGTTTGTATACTACCTCACCTTTGATCTTTGGATATAATACAAGCTCACTTCACCTTGCAGCTAATCCTATTTATCATGCTATGACCAAACAAATAGAGGTCCATTACCATTATGTGAGAGAGAAGCTGTTAAGCAAGGACATTCAACTAACATATGTATCAACCAATATGAAGTGTGCAGATTTGTTAACTAAAGCATTGGATGGAACCAAACTTTGCAGTCAATGATTGGATTGCAGGATATACATGAAGATTGAAGATGAAAGACCAAGCCAAAATGCTTGTCTTGAGGGGGAGCTGTTGGTGCAATTCACAAGCCTACACATTTGGCTTGAAGTTCATACGCAGATGAAGATGCATAGGAATCAATGCTACTGGTTAATTACCATTTTATTCTTTTGTAAAAGTCATATTTGACTTGGAATCTTTGTAAGCACCTACCAAGAAGAACTCATGGAAAAGTTAGGAGTTAATTGATGGAATATCTCCTATAATGGAGAATCACTTTTAGAGGAAGCCAAAATTTGAATTCAAATTCAAATCGAAAGTGAACATCTACATAAACCTCCAAGGAAAAAGTCGCATGAGTAGAGTCACTTTTCAAGCTGCTCATTATCATCTCTGAGTTGTGTGAGGTCTAAAATCTAGCCCACACCTTTCTACACCATTAGGAAATGACTCTTCATGCCTATGGCATTGTACAACATTGTTCATTAATACATTACATTTACTTGTTCATTTCTGAGTTCTCTGTCATAGTCTCTATCAGTCAGTCAACTTGTACCATTCATATCTCACTCATTTCTCCACCAAATTCAAACATCTATAGCTTTCTGGAACCAACTCAAAGTATTCTACATGCTCTCAAAATTTGAAGGATTTCTATTTAGCCAGTTCAGACAAAAGTCCGTCGAGGTGATCACTAGTCGAAGTCTACAACATTCCTAAAAAATCGGGGGTAAAGGTTTACTTGCTAAATTAATTTCTCTGAGCATAGTTAATCTTTTTAAGTGATTCTACTTGGAATAGTTAGCTTGATAATCTAGTTAGATACCCCTAAAAGGAATTGTTTCAAATCCTATTTTCTTGGTCATACTGAGCAAAAGAAGCAGCAGGTGTATTGTAAAAAATAGAAGGTTTTCTTGATGACTTGATGTTCAAAGTAGTCTGTTTTGATTCAATCTTTTCATACATCATTTCCAAAGTACATAGGCCATTTTATGGTGTCATTGGAAAGCTAAGAAGGTCTATTTATCAACTCTGAAGCATCAAGGGGCTGGTAGAAAGCAAGATTTGGCAGTACCTACTCATGATCTTGAAGTATCCATCCATCTTCCCAACACTTGAAGGACTTATAGAACTCATTAGTAAGCCCCTCTAGCCCCGGGCTTTTTCCACTGCGAAGGGCATTAATGAATTCAATGATTTCTTTTCCAAGATATGGGCATCAAGCAGGGACCGAAGGTTGTGTGGGATCCTATGAGAGGATACCCTACAGATGGCTACCATGCTGTCCCATCTATGAGGGGAGAGGGGAGTCGAGATCCCCATGAGTCTCGTAAAATGTTCTTCAATAAATATGATATTTTCTTCTTCCATATTGCGTACTTCGCCATTTGAGTCTATTAGTAAAGGGATTGATGCTCTGTTTTTTTTCCTTTTAAGGATGTTGCACATCTCTTTGGTGGGCTTGTTTACTTTGCCAACTCACCACTCCTTAAAGAATATCTGCAAATGTTTCCTTTGTATTTCTTCCTCATATTTGAGCAGTGCTCTTATTCTTCATAGAACCTTCTGGGATTGAGTTTTTCCTTTGTTCACTTCCTCATCAAGTCTCCAGAGTCTATGATATAGAGCTTCTTTACATCCACGCCAAACCATCTGGAGCATCTTCCTGGTTCGTATCATGATCTCTCATGACGTATCGACTATGCATCTCCAACTCTTGGCAGGGGACGAACAAGTGGCGAATGCCTCCTTCCAAACTTCAAAAATTTCTCAATGGAAAAAGGGGAGAGAGAAAGAAGTGAAGAAGGCATGAAACCAAGGAGCCTTATGGGTTTTGGTGAGAGGTTGCGATGAGATAATTATCGGGTAGTGATAAGAGATGGTGATGTGACTACGTTGTGAGAGGGAAGGACAACCCTTGTGGTGAATAATGTTCTGAAAAATGTAGCTTCTATCCAATCTAGCTTTCCTCAAGCCCTCGCTTGAAGATTTGAACACAAAAGGCCATTTGAATCTTTCAAGTCGACCAAACCCAAGTGTAGTTTGATTTTGTCCCAAGTTTCTTTCTCACGACCATCCATGACGTGGCGCTTGTTGTTCCATCTCTCCGTAGGGTCCTCTACCATATTGAAGTCACTGCACATTAGCATGTTGTGGGGGAGGGAGTCCAAAGAGGCCCAGGTGTCTAGTCTCTCCAACTCCCCATTTGGGGCATACATAGAAACTAACATGAATTGAAAGGGGGATCCAAAGGAAACAACAATCCACCAATGGCTCTGATCTTCAATGGAGTGCTCAAGCTTTTCAAACTAGAATTGATTTATGCCGATTACAATCTCACCGGAACCCTGGGGGTGGGACATCGAAATCCAGATGTGTGTCGGGGAGACATGTCTAAGGAATTTCTAGAGGTCTACTCTGTCAATTTTAGCCTCTTGAATACAAATAAACTCAAGGTTTAGGCTAATGTGGCACAGGCATTGACCAATGATGGTCGCTCTTTACTGGTGAGTTAGCCCCTTAGTGTTGCCATAAATTAACCTCTTTGCGAGAGGGGGAATTATCCTTTATCCTCTTGGATTCATCTTTCTTTTTCACTGGGAGGGGTTCCGGACTTAGTAATTTGTTCTTGTGGGGGCTTTTCCAGGGTAACTCTATTAATTGTTTTCCCTTGTGGGAGGCCTTGTATTGGAATGAATAGGAAACCGTTTCCGAAAGAGTCGATCCAATGATGGAGCTTTTGCTATCCATATTGTCTTCATTACTAGTGGAAAAGTCGTCTTCTTTTCTTGTAGTGAAGCCGTCCTGATTGGTCTCTTTGTTGTCAGGGATCTCTAGGGCTTTGTCACTAGTGTCCACCTCAAACTACTTCCTAGTTAGGTAATCAAGCTCATTGATCTCCTTTTCTAGATTGAATACAAGTTTTTTTTTTGGGGGGGTGTTTAGAAAGCGGTTTCTCTTAGACGTTGCCCTAGGACTTCTTTTCCTTCTTCTTCTTACTTCCACGAACCATTCTAAGTCAGTTTCTAGGGTTCGAGAGCCCTTAACTTCCTCTTTGTTCATCGGGCGATTAAGTGTCCCAATGTTCTCTTGAGTTTTTCTACATGCTTCTTGTTTTTGTTTGCTTTTTGCTCTCAGTGGGAAATCTTTTATCCTGTGTCCTTGTTGGTTACAATGAAAACATGCGTTAGGTAATTAACATCTTGTTCCCAGACATCCCCTTCACCTAGGTCCACTTTGATCTTCGATGGAAGTGGCATGATGAGGTCAGCATCGACACCAGTTTGAGGGTGCCATCGAGCGTTGAAAGAGTGTCTCACACCTTCATAAATAAGACCACCAACATCCTCTTGCGATGCAAGCGGCTTGCCGATTGGAGACATGATGTCCCACACAAAGCTTTACAAGAAGCGACAGGTTAGGGAGCTCGACCCAGAGAGGGTAGCAGAGAGATTTTGTTTTGTCGAGAATAAAATCGGGGGACCATCTAACGTAGGCACAAGGTCGCTGGCCCGAGTTGCCAGGTCTCAACACTAAGGGCTTGACAATGTCATTTCTTCATTCTCAAAGACTAGAAACATACGACTAGCCTGTAAGAACTGACACTTGCTAACAATCAACCCATGATGGAACCACTCTTTTCGAAGCCACTGGTTCACAGTTTCGAGCAAAGGTGTAGGCCTGAATACTTGTCCAACAAGACATACTTTCTTAAGCTCTTCTTGCTTTGACAGAATTGCAACTCTACTAAGAGAAACCAACGGAGGCTCAACACCCTCAGAGGTCCCATGAGCAACACAAGATCCCCCCTCCAAAATAGGGGTGAGGTTGCCAATCACCCCCTCGATCGGGGCCAGGTTTCTTATCACTAGGGAGGGGGCCATCGAAGCCATCACTCTTGCACTATCAATACTCTTGTACTATTAGTACTTGGACCCCAAAACCATATTGAAACCAAAAGAACTTGAAGTTCTCCCTGCACACCATGCGATGATGCACCCCAGAGTGTCCTGAAGCTCATAGCCCAACGTAGATTGATTGAAAAAAATGCCTTGACCTCCACTTGTACCCATTGCATTGCACACGGACCCTCTAGTGATGCAACGAAACAAAGCACCGAAACCCAATGATGAATGACTTAACTCAACTGATGAGGTCAAGTTCAACTTGAAAAACGGATTTCATTTAAGATTCAAAAACGTTGCCTTTAAGATTCAAAAACTTGGTTTCAAGCTTGCCAGACATCATTTTTCCTCTCCTCTATCCACCAAGAAATCTCCACAATTTGGGCGGAGGCTTTTGCCCACTATAATGAACCAGCTAAGTGCTAGAGAAGCGCGGTGGAAAGGATTAGACAAATTCTGATCAGGACGCATAAGGCCATAAGAGATATCCAGAATAAAAGTAGAGAAATGGTGTATCGGAGGCTCTCACGTCTTGAAGAAGAAGTGAACAAAGGTAACTTGCAATGCCAACAAGGGCTTCTGAAAATTAGGGGAAGACTAAGACTCGAGGAAGAGGTTCAAAGGAAAAACCAACAAATATTTTTCAAAGATTGGTGGGCGGGGAAGGCTGACAAACCTTCGAAAGAGATGTGTAACATCCTTAAAAGAAAACAAGCTAGGGAAGCCATCCCCTTCCTGGTCGACAACAATGGGATTGAATGCAGCACGGAAGTTGAGAATAGATCTATCATCGTCGAGCACTTCACCCATCTTCTCGGGGTCTCGACTCCTCTTTCCCTGCACAAAGATGATTGCATGGCAGCCATCTCAAGGGTTGCTCAACCTAGAATCCCTCCGAACATGATTTCTCTACTGGATGCTAACATTTCAGAGAACGGAATTATCGAGGTTATTGATTCTCTCCCCAATGGGAAGAGCCTGGGCCCTGATGGACTCACCAATGCATTTTCAAGTCCTTTAAGCACGTGGTGTCCACCCCGCTGCGTCTTGTGTGGCAAAGGCTCTCTCCTTCGGTGCCCTCCCTGAGTGTCTTAATAATGGTGTCATCAAATTAATTCACAAAAGGGGAGATAACTTAAAGAATAAAATTGAAAACTGGCGGCCAATTACCATTCTCCAAACTGCGTACAAGATAATCGCAAAAGTAATCGCCAATAGAATCTCGTGTCATTTAAAGTCATGGCTTTGTGAGGACCAGAAAGGTTTTATCAAAGGTAGATTGATACTTGAAGCAATTGGCGATATTTGGGAAGGCCTTGCTTTTGCTGAGGAGTCTGCTCAAGAGCTGATATTCATTAAGATCGACTTCGACAAAGCATATGACAGATTGGAATGGGACTTTATTCTTCAATCTCTGAAAGATCTTGGATGCAGCCAAAAGTTCACGAAGATGGTTTCCACTCTACTCGGAAATGCCTCAACGAGAATAAACATCAACGGTAAGCTCTCTAAACCCATACCTTTAAAAAGATCTATCAGGCAAGGTTTCCCACTGGCTCCATTACTCTTCGGCATCGCCTCGAATGGCCTCAGTCGCCTATTGAAGCATCACTTGGATGCTGGAAATCTCAAAGGTCTCTCCCTACCCCTTGGTCAAGACCAGATGATTGCTAGACTCTTTTCCGATGACATGAATGCCTTTGTTCTTAACGATAGAAACTGCATTGAGGTGTTTTGGAACTGCCTCGACACCTTTTGTAAGGCGTCAGGTTCAAAGATCAACCATGCTAAAACTGCTTTCAACTGTTGATTGATCAGGGGTGTCAAGTTATCCCTAGCGGCCAAGTCTTCCGTCTCCTCGGCATTCGGTTGGGCTTCATCATCTCGATGGACCAACGGTGGAATTGGATTCTATCCAAACTAGATAACAAACTAAATCATTGGAAAGGTATTCAAGCTAACTTTGCAGGGCATGCAATGGTGGTCAACACATTTATGCTTTCTACGATTATTTACTATATCTCGTGTTGGAGACCTAAGGAGAAAGAATTTGCCAAAGTGGAAAGGATCTGCATAAACTTCCTATGGACTGGGGACCCCAATAGAAGGGGGATTCCCAAAATCTAATGGGAAACTTGTATTAGCTCAAAAGACTCGGGGGGCTTGGGTATTTTGGATATCACTGGATTAGCTGACAAGCTGGCAGCAAAGTGGTTTATCAAGGCTTGGTGCAATAGAGAGTCCTTCTGGGCTAGATTGATCTTCAAAAATTCGAAAGACCTTGCATTAGTTGGTCTTCCCGGCTGGAAGGACATTGGGATCCTCACTCTTTTGTTCTCCACCCACCTGGTGTCCCCTAAAGGCTCTAGCCTCGTGTGTTCCTTATGGAAGAGTTGGAACAAAGCCAAACAATTCATCAGAGTCAGTGATGAGTGGAAGTGGGCTGCTGGCATAAGACAAAATGACTCTATCTATTTCCAGATTAGCGGCTTAAGGGAGGTGGAGTCTTGGAACCTCCAAACGGCTAAGCGACTATGGAACAAGGGGTACAAACAGTGGAAACAACTCTCGAAACAAGAGATCGGCGAGTGGATTAGGTTTGAAGACTTAGACCCAAGACATAGAATTTCTCTCGAAGAATGGACTCTTCTTCAAAACAGGTGTTCAGCATGGGACCACTCAACTACCCGCCTTCTCTGCGGACAAGATCTTCCTTGCCTAGAGGGCCTCAAATGGAGCAATGGAAAGAAACTATCCAGAATTCCCAACTTCAAAGAAAACCTAGATGTTCATCACACTCTTAACAAGGTGTGGTGCCTTTCTTGGACCAAACTTCGATGGGAACTTAAGTTCATGTCGATTTGGCACCCCCTTATTGAGATCAAGAAATCCTTTCTCATGTGGCAAATCTTGCATAAAGGTATCTGGTACAACACAAGGGCCAACAAAATCTGTGGTTTGCCTCCATGGTGCAAGCGGTGCCATCGATGCATCAAAGACCTTGTTCACCTCTTCTTCGATTGCCCCAAGTCTCGCGTTATCTGGCTCCACGTTACTCAGCTTCTGTGGCTCTCGAACCAAATCAATTGGCAACAGGCATTGTTGGGTGAGGCGGTTGGCTGCTCTTCTAAGCTATGGAATGCCATGAGAGGCGAGACTCTTTGGAAAATTTGGAGGGAGCGATGTGCTGTCAACTTTGGCCAAACCCCAAAGGAATGGTCGATTGAGAAATCCTTGTTTCTTCTAGGTAAAAGAATCTCCCGAGACATGAGATCTCCTCCATTTAGGCACCATTGTATTTATCTCCTCGTAGATAACAAGTTGAAACCCAAATGGGTCCCCCATGAAGGAGATGATAGTTTTGTACGCCTCATTTGTAACGCCCTCTAGCTTACCGAACTCGTCCCCTGTTTTGTGGGATTTGTGTGAAGAGAGATGGTGGATGCAATCCAGAGATGAGTAGGTGCCGCTACAACCAGCTTCACACCAGCCAACTGAGACTTCAGAGTTGATTAGTAGACCCTTTGAGCTTACTAAATCCACCAAAATATCAGCCAAGTACTTTGGAACATGTATCCCAAAAGTTTAAGTCAAGACAGACAAGTTGCGAAATGACTAGCTCCCAAAACTTGCTATTTTTGGACATACACCTACTGGAAAAAATGAACAGTGCTCTCAACCTGCAAGGAATTAGAAAACTTCCTTTTGGGCATAGCAAGTAGAATTAGCAAGCTTCCCAATACAAGTTAAAACACTTCAAATGATGGACTGAGCACTGAGAACAAGTTTCAACAATTTCTGGAACCTCCCCACAATTCTCGGGGCTCTGCAGAGATAGACCAGTAAGCAGTAAAATGCAGATATCTCCAAAAGTATTTATCCAATGACCTTGAAAATTTATATGCACAAATTAGACAGTACAAGCTATTCAACACAAGTTAAATCACTGAAAAAGGTTTAGTAAAACGCGCGATATGACATTCTTAAGGTACTGCTCTGAATGAGTATAGCAGAGAACAAAACAGAGAGGTAGATGATAATAAATGTATAGATTCACATATAATTACAACCACATTGGCAATGAATCTTTTCACAATGGGAGTAGAATGATAGAGCTATGGAGTAAGCTCTTCAATCTCTACAAAATGACATGAAGTGGTCACGTACAAGGCTTGCTAATTGCCTCTTCCTTCTTGCTCCTTTTATAGCTATTCTTGGAGGGAGTTTTGAATTCGAATTCGAATGGCTCCACCTAAAAGTGATCCCCAAAGTTAGGAGAGATTCCCTCAGCTCTAAATTTTGTGGTTTTAGGTAGTTAGAACCACGAATTTGCTTTTACATCATGGATGAGGTAAGCCATCCTTTTCCTTTTTTCTTTTTCCATTTACAAGAGATAAAATGTACTCTTTTACAAGAGGTGTTCACATGACTACTCATGTGACTTACAAAAGAGGATAATATCAAATATATCAAGCATGTAGGCTTGGGTAAAATGCACCAACAGCTCCCCCTCAAGCCGAACATGCTTGGCCTTCAAATAAGTCTTCAATTGTCCTTGATTTCCTGCAAGCCAATCATCAACTTGAATCTACTTAACTTCGTACCATCAAGAGCTTTCGTCAACATGTCTGCACATTGCATATCTGTAGAGACATAGGATAGTTGAATATCCTTGCTCATTAGCTTCTCCCTTACGTAATGGTAGTGGACTTCAATATGCTTGGTTCTAGCATGGTATACCGGATTAGCTGCTAGATGTAGTGAGCTTGTGTTGTCACCAAAAACATGAGGTGTTGAAGAATGAAGTCCAAGATCTGTGTACAAAGACTTTAACCACATGATTTCTTGAGTTGCATTAGCCAAACCTCTATATTCAGCTTTGGTAGAAGATAATGCCATGGTTGGTTGCTTCTTCGATGACCAAGAAATGATTTTTGAACTTGCAAATGATATATACCCGGATGTGCTTCTTCTATCATCTCTAGATCCGGCCCAATCTGCATCTGAGTAGACCTTTAGCTCAATATCTGAAGTATATGAATAGAACAAACCTTCATTCATGGTCCCCTTTAGGTACTTGAGGACTCGCTTGGCCGCTTCCATATGTGGTCTTCTCGGCTTATGCATAAACTGACTCAATATGCTAACACTATAGCATATATCCACCCTTGTGAGTGTTGCATAGTTCAAACTTCCAACCAAGCTTTGATAGCTTGTGATGTCTTCAATTGGATCTCCTTCATAAGCACTAAGCTTATGATTTTGCTCCATAGGTGTACCTGCACACTTGGTATTTTCCATCTTGAACTTGATGAGCATGTCATGGACATACTTCCTTTGTGTGATGTATATACCTGAATCTGTGTAGATCAACTCCAATCCAAGAAAATAAGTGAGTGGTCCGAGGTCACTTATTTTGAACTCCTCCTTCATTTGACTCTTTACCTGTTTGATTCCTTCAAGATCATTGCCTGTGATAATAATATCATCAACATACACACATAAATAGATCACTTCAGATCCATTCCTCTTTATGAACAAAGAGGTATCCGCCTTGCTAGCTTTGAATCCTTGGTCCTGCAAATAAGTCACCAATCTGAAATTCCAAGCTCTTGGAGCTTGCTTCAATCCATACAAAGCTTTCTTTAGTTTGCATACATAGTTAGGATGATGTGCATCCTCATATCTAGGAGGTTGTGCCATATACACTTCCTCAGAAATCCATCCATTCAAGAAAGCATTCTTTACATCAAGTTGATAAAGATTCCAATTTCTAGATGCAGCAAGACTAATGAGAACCCTAATTGTAGGCATTTTTGCAACAGGAGAGAAAGTCTCCTCATAATCAATACCATGGGTTTGAGCAAACCCTTTAGCAACTAACCTTGCTTTGTGTCTATTTATACTTCCATCTGGATTCCTCTTGATTTTGTATATCCATCGAGATCGATTATCTTCATAGATGGCTTGTTAGGTACAAGCTCCCAAGTGTCATTCTCCTTCAAGGCTTCCATTTCTTCATCCATCGCATCTCTCCAAGCTTTCTTGCTTTGTGCTTCTTCAAATGTGGTAGGTTCTTCATTGGCTGAATCCTTTGCAATGTAGATTGAGTGCTTGGTGACCAAAGAAGTATCATAACCAAACCTCTCTGGTTTCTTCTTCTCCCTTGAAGACCTTCTAAGTGGTTGATGTGAGCTCTCGGGTCCATATGTAGCGTCCTGCATCTTTGCTTTACCTTTGTTCTTCCATAGCTTTAGTCTTTCCAAGTCTTCTAGGTCAATCTCCGAATCAGTTTCTTCAATCTGCTTTGGCTCCTTTGGTTGAAGTGATGGAAAATCTTCATCCAAGTCATAAGGAAGCTTCACTTTCCTGTCATCATCAAACCATGATTTGTTTTCATCAAAAATTACATCTCTACTCACAGAAAATCCTTTATTGGTTGGATTGTACAATCTATATCCTTTTTGGTTTTGGTCATAACCAATAAATACACACTTCTCTGCCTTGGGATCCAATTTCCCTCTTACTTGAGAAGGAATGTGAGCATAGGCTAAACATCCAAAGATTTTGCAATGCTCTAGACTAGGTCTTCTTCCATTCCACACTTCATATGGAGTGGTTCCATCTAGTGACTTAGATGGAAGTCTATTTATGAGATATGTGGCTGTCGACACAGCCTCTGCCCATAGGTAGTTTGGCAATCCCTTTTCGTTGAGCATGGACCTTGCAGCTTCGACAATAGCTCTGTTCCTCCTCTCTGCTACACCATTGAGTTCGGGTGTATACCTTGTAGTGACTTCCCTTTTAATGCCTCTTTCATGCAAGAAGGCATCAAATTCAGAAGAGAAGTATTCTCCTCCACCATCTGATCTGAGTCGTTTCAAAGTCCTACCTGTTTGGTTTTCAACAAGAGCAATATACTTCTTAAAGCAATTAAACACTTCATCCTTGTGCTTCATGAAAAATAGAATAGTCCACCTGCTACAATCATCTATGAAAGACACATAATATCTTGAGCCTGATATAGATGGCTCCTTACTTGGACCCCACACATCCGTGTGCACTAGATCCAAAGGATTTTGATACATATATCCTTTCTTATTGAAAGGTTGTCTATGAGCCTTGCCGAGTTGACAAGCTTCACACTTATAAATCATGTGTTGCCTTGTGATATTAGGCAAACCAAGTACACTTTGGTCCCTGCAAATCTGTTTGAGTGTCCTCTCACCAATGTGAGCAAGCCTTTTGTGCCATATCTCCAACTCTGTTAGAGTTTGAGATCCATAGCTAAACAAAGCTATGTTCTTTGTATCTTCCACTTCAAAAGTGAAAAGCCTTCTTGTCTTTTCTCCTTTGGCGATCCTTCGAAAGCCTTGCCTTGGGTCTTCAACATATGCTCCAAATCGATTGAATCTAACCTGCAATCCTTTTTCAACAATCTGTCCAACACTTATTAATTTTTTGGTAATTGTAGGGACATACAAGACTTTGCTTAAGAGGTTCATATTCCCATCTGATGTCTTCACATTACCTATCTTCTCCACTGAGTGCTTTGTATCATCTCCTGTCTGCACTTCATGCTTGTTATGAGGATCTTCCAAATCAGAAAGTAAAGCCACATTTCCCGCTACATGGTTTGAGCATCCCGAATCAATGTAAAATATGTGATCATCATCCTTACCCTTCTTCGCTGATACATTCATAATCAATAATGAATCTTCTTGACTTTGGTCCTCTACATAGTTATTGTAATCTCTTCTTTCTCTATGGCCACTTTGATAGTTGTTGTTGTTGTTGTAATTGTTGTTGTAGTAGTTGTTGTTGTTGTAGCGTCCATTGTATCTACCTCTATTTGATCCATAGCCACCTCTATTGAATCCTCTTCCTCTTGAGTTCCTTGGATTCCTGAAACATTCTTCAGTAGTATGGTTAGATAAGCCACATATGTTGCAAGGTTGAGATGATTGGAATCTCCCCCTGCCTTGCTTTCCACCTCTGCCTCTTCCTCTAGCTCTTCCTCTACCTGCAAAGTTTGCTTGGAAAGAGCTTCCTTCATCTTCATTCTTCCTATTCTTTGACTTGTCCTTGACCTTAGCTTTATCAGAATATAAGGCAAAAGTTTGATTACCTCTTGAGGACTCACCACCTTTGCTAATCTTTGCTTCATGAGTGAAGAGTTGGCCCATGAGTGTGTTGAGGTCGGGTACATGCATATCCATGTATAAATCCATGGCTGTTGTGAATGACTCCCACTTGTCGTCTGCTTTGATTCCATTCATGATTTGTCTTATGATTTGCTCCTCTTCAATTACCTCTCCAATGCTTCCAAGTTGGTCGGAAATCTCCTTCATCTTTGTGACATATTCAATCACATTTTTCTTCGGGCTTTTCTTCATTGTTGTGAACTCCATCCATAATTGGTTCTTCCTTGCTCGAGTGTTGGAAGAGAAGAACGAAGCAAGTGCATTCCAAGTTTCTCTTGATGTCTTGCATCCCTTGACATGAGGTAAAAGAAAATCAGAGATTGAGTTTAGAATATAGGACCTTGCAAGTGCATCCTTCGGACACCAATTCGAAAGTCCTTCCACTTCTTCATGTGATGGTTGCCCTTTGTTCCTCATGGTTGGCATTGCTTCATCTCCGGATATGAATCCATATAGATTCCTCCCTTGAAGGTAAGCCTCCATCCTTAGAGACCATGCCGGGTAGTTGTTTCGATCCAATTTGTCAATTGTTGATGGAAATCCATCTCCCATGTTGCTTGACTATGCTCTAATACCACTGTGAAGAGAGATGGTGGATGCAATCCAAAGATGAGTAGGTGCCGCTACAACCAGCTTCACACCAGCCAACTGAGACTTCAGAGTTGATTAGTAGACCCTTTGAGCTTCCTAAATCCACCAAAATATCAGCCAAGTACTTTGGAACATGTATCCCAAAAGTTTAAGTCAAGACAGACAAGTTGCGAAATGACTAGCTCCCAAAACTTGCTATTTTTGGACATACACTTGCTGGAAAAAAATGAACAGTGCTCTCAACCTGGAAGGAATTAGAAAAATTCCTTTTGGGCATAGCAAATAGACTTAGCAAGCTTCCCAATACAAGTTAAAACGCTTCAAATGATGGACTGAGCATTGAGAACAAGTTTCAACAATTTCTGGAACCTCCCCACAATTCTCGGGGCTCTGTAGAGATAGACCAGTAAGCAGTAAAATGCAGATATCTCCAAAATTATTAATCCAATGACCTTGAAAATTTATATGCACAAAGTAGACAGTACAAGCTATTCAACGCAAGTTAAATAACTGAAAAAGGTTCAGTAAAACTCGAGATATGACCTTCTTAAGGTACTGCTCTGAGTGAGTATAGCAGAGAACAAAACAGAGAGGTAGATGATAATAAATGTATAGATTCACATATGATTACAACCACATTGGCAATGAATCTTTGCACAATGGGAGTAGAATGATAGAGCTATGGAGTAAGCTCTTCAATCTCTACAAAATGACATGAAGTGGTCACGTACAAGGCTTGCTAATCGCCTCTTCCTTCTTGCTCCTTTTATAGCTATTCTTGGAGGGAGTTTTGAATTCGAATTCGAATGGCTCCACCTAAAAGTGATCCCCAAAGTTAGGAGAGATTCCCTCAACTCTAAATTTTGTGGTTTTAGGTAGTTAGAACCACGAATTTGCTTTTACATCATGGATGAGGTAAGCCATCCTTTTCCTTTTTTCTTTTTCCATTTACAAGAGATAAAATGTACTCTTTTACAAGAGGTGTTCACATGACTACTCATGTGACTTACAAAAGAGGATAATATCAAATATATCAAGCATGTAGGCTTGGGTAAAATGCACCAACAATTTGGGGGGTCCCATGGGCACTAGTCCCATTCACCTGTAACTTTTCTTTATTTTTTTAAATTAAAGTCCGGGAGATTAGGCCATGTCCGAACTTTCATTTATATAAAAAAGATTCAAAAACATTGCCTTTAGCTTAAAGGACGGAAAGCGACATCACTTGCTGTGACAACTGAGTTACAATGCAGGGGAGGAATATAGCAGCCTAGAGGGCATTACAAATGAGGCGGATAAATTCATCATCACCCTCATGCGGGGCCCATTTGGGTTTCAGCTTGTTGTTTTCAAGGAGATAAATACACTGATGTCTAAATGGCGGAGATCTCTTATCTCGGGAGATTCTTTTACCTAGAAGAAACAAGGATTTCTCGATCGACCATTCCTTGGGAGTTTGGCCAAAATTGAGAGCACATCGCTCCCTCCAAATCTTCTAGAGAGTCTCACCCCTGATGGCATTCCATAGCCTCCATGAGCATCCGACCGCCTCACCCAACATCACCTATTGCCAATTGATTTGGTTCGAGAGTCTCAATACTCGAGTCACGTGACGCCAAATAACACGAGACTTGGGGTAGTCGAAGAATAGGTGAACTAAATCTTCGATGCATCGATGACAGCATTTGCACCATGGCGGCACACCACAGATTTTGTTAGCCCTTGCATTGGACCAGATACCTTTATGAAAGATCTGCCACATGAGAGTGGACTTTTTGAACTCAATTAGGGGATGCCAAATAGACATGAATTTTAGTTCCCACCGTAGTTTGGTCCAAGAAAGGCACCATCTCTTGTTAAGAGTGTGGTGAACATCTAAGTTCTCTTTGAAGTTGGGGGTTCTGGATAGCTTCTTACTATTGCTCCATTTGAGGCCCTCCAAGCAAGGAAGATCCTGACCACAGAGAAGGCGGGTAGTTGAGCGGTCCCATGCTAAACACCTGCTTTGAAGAAGAGTCCATTCCTCAAGGGTAACTCTAAGTCTCGGATCAAGTTCTTCGAACCTAATCCA
Source organism: Ceratopteris richardii (assembly GCA_020310875.1). Taxonomy (NCBI): domain Eukaryota; kingdom Viridiplantae; phylum Streptophyta; class Polypodiopsida; order Polypodiales; family Pteridaceae; genus Ceratopteris; species Ceratopteris richardii. The sequence goes on along the minus strand of CM035433.1, from coordinate 116,676,465 downwards.
CTGGTTGGTCTCTTGTTTCCAGAGTTGTTTCCACTGTTTGAACCCCTTGTTCCATAATCGCTTTGCAGTTTGGAGGTTCCAAGACTGCACCTCCCTAATGCCGCAGATCGGGAACCAGATAGAGTCATTTTGTCTTATCCCAGCCGCCCACTTCCACTCATCACTGATTCTGATGAACTGTTTGGCCTTGTTCCAATTCTTCCATAAATAACACACGAGGCTAGAGCCTTTAGGGGACACCGGGTGGGGGGAGAACAAAAGCGTGAGAATCCCTATGTCCTTCCAACCCGGAAGGCCAACTAAGGTAAGGTCTTTCGTGTTTCTGAAGATCAATTTAGCCCAAGAGGACTCCCTATTGCTCCAAGCCCTGATAAACCACTTTGCCGCCAGCTTGTCAGCCAACCCAACGATATCTAAAATTCCCAAGCTCCTTGAGTCTTTAGGGCTAATGCAAGTTTCCCATTTGATTTTGGGAATCCCCCTCCTGTTGGGGTCCCAGTCCAAAGGAAGTTTCTGTAGATTCTTTCCACTTTGGCCAAGTCTTTCTCCTTAGGTCTCCAACAGGATATAAAGTAAATAATTGTAGACAGCATAAATGTGTTAACAACCATAGCATGCCTTGCCAAGTTGACTTGCATACCTTTCCAATCATTCAGCTTGCTATCCAGCTTGGATAGCATCCAGTTCCAGTGTTGGTCCATTGAGATGTCGAATCCCATCGGAATGCCAAGGAGACGGAAGACTTGACCATTAGGGATAACTTGACACCCCTGATCCACCAACAATTGGGGAGTAGGTCTGTTGATTTCTCTAAAAGCAGTTTTCGCATGGTTGATTTTTGAACCTGACGCCACATAAAAGGTGTTGAGGCACCACCAAAACACCTCAATGCTGTTTATATCGTTATGCACAAAGGCATTCATGTCATCAGCAAAAAGTCTCGCAATCATTTGGCCATGGTTTAGAGGTAGGGAAAGACCCTTGAGATTGCCAGTGTCCATGTGATGCTTTAATAGGCAAGTAAGCCCATTCGAGACGATCGAGAAGAGTAAAGGAGCCATAGGGCAGCCTTGCCTGATTGATCTTTTTAAACGAATGGGCTCAGAGAGCTTATCGTTGATATTTATTCTAGTTGAAGCATTTCCAAGAAGAGTGGAAACCATCTTCGTGAACTTTTGGCTGCACCCAAGGTCTTTCAATGATTGAAGAATAAAGTCCCAGTCCAATCTGTCATATGCTTTGTCGAAGTCGATCTTAATGAATACCAGATCTTGAGCAGACTCCTCAGCAAAAGCAAGACCTTCCCAAATATCGACAAATGCTTCAAGTATAGATCTACCCTTGATAAAACCTTTCTAGTCCTCACACAGCCATGACTTTAAATGACAAGAGATTTTGTTGGCGATAACTTTTGCAATTATCTTGTATCATGTTTGGAGCATGGTAATCCGATGCTAGTTTTCAATTTTGTTCTTATCTCCCCTTTTGTGGATTAACTTGATGACGCCATTATTAAGACACTTAGGGAGGGCACCAAAGGAGAGAGCCTCTTGCCACACAAGACGCAATGGGGTGGCCACCACATGTTTGAAGGACTTGAAAAACGCATTGGTGAGGCCATCCGGACCCGGACTTTTCCCATTGGGAAGGGCATCATTAACCTCGATAATTTCATTCTCAAAAATGTTAGCATCCAGCAGAGCAATCACGTTTTGTGGGATACTAGATTGAGCGACCCTTGAGATGGTTGCCATGGAGTCGCGCCTGTGGGGGGAAGGAGGAGTCGAGACCCAGAGAAGATTGGTAAAGTGCTCGACGATGATAGATCTATTCTCAACTTAAGGTCCATCATACTCTGAATTAAAAATCTCAGGTATTGATATTATAAATAGTATGTTGTTCAAAGGTCGCTGCCCTTGATGCTATACATTCACAGAAGAAGAGAACTTCCAAGGATCCAAAGTTTTCATATGCTTTAGCCTCTACCAGGACCCACAAGAAAGGGCAGAGCACCATCATTTCCACGAACGAGCTTGATTTACATGTTTTTCTTTGTACGAAACCAGTAGACTAAGATCTACCTAGTGTTTTAAGACGGAAAAAATTAAGACTAAGATCTACCTAGTGTTTTAAAGTTCGAAAGAAGATTTTGCCTGTACCGAGAAAAAGGAAAACATCGTAATTCATTTGTGAACCGACTACAGTGCACAATAAAACAGGTAGAGCCCATAAACATAAGGAAAGACCCAAATATGGATCCTCCCTTCAACATATTGCTGTTCTCGATTGGGATACCAAAAAATGGAGGTTCCTCGGTAGTCTTGAGATTATCAATCTCTTACGCATAATTGTTCATTAGGCAATGTGGAATGCTATGAGGGCCAAACTTGGGTGATGTATCTTGTCATTGAATTTACTACTAATATTATAGACTTAAAAATAATGATCGACTCTTGGCTCCGTGACATCATTGGTCAATGGCTCCGTGACACTAGCTTAAAACCAGACATTATATGCATCCAAGAGATTAAAATTGACGGAGAAGACCTTCTAAAACGGCTCAGACAGGTTTCCTCGGCCCATGTGTGGATCCCAACAAAGCACCAGCGGGGGTCCGGTGGAACGGCCATCGGTGTTAAACAACCCTGGCTTGAAAAGCTCGAGAACTCCATTGAAGATGTAAATCACCGCTGGATTGCGGTTTCTTTTGGTGCTCCCCTCTGTGCTACTATGGTTTCTTTATACGCCCCTAACGGGGATTTGGAGAGGCTGAACACTTGGACTTCGCTTGACTCGCTTCCCCACAACGTGTTCATATGTGGAGACTTCAACATGGTGGAGGACCCTATGGACCGATGGATGGGCAAGGGCAGGGTCATTGACAGGCGGGAGAAAGAAACGTGGGACATGACCAAACTCCACTTGGATCTGGTCGAATTCAAAGACTCGAATGGCTTTTCCTGGTCGAATCTCCAAGCGGGCGAGGATCTGAGGAAAGCTAGACTTGATAGATGCTACATCTCTCAGAGCTTTACTCATCTGTGGGGCCTCCCTTCCATCACGCAACGTACTGACATCACTATCTCCGACCACTACCCGATCGTTATCACTTTTCAACCCTCCAACAGGACCCACAAGGCTCCGTGGTTCCATGCCAACGCTTCCACCTTCTCTCTCCCCTCAGTCCATCAAGAGATTGCCGATGTGTGGAAGGAGGCGTTCGCCTCTGGCTTGGCCCCAGCCAAGTGCTGGAGAAGTGCGGTCGACAAGTCTCGCAAGATCATGATCAGAACTAAGAAGATGCTCGAGTCAGTGCGGCGGGCTCGTAGGGAAGCGTTCTACCACAGACTCTGGAGACTCGAGGAGGAAGTGAACAAAGGAAAACACCAAGCCCAGAAAGGTCTCCGAAGAATCAGAGCAGCGCTGAGATACGAGGAAGAAATACAAAGGAAAAACTTGCAAATCTTCTTCAAGGAGTGGTGGGCTGGAAAAGCCGACAAACCCACCAAAGAGACGTGCAGTATCCTAAAAAGGAAACACAACAGAGAGACGATCCCCCTACTGCTAGACCCACATGGCAATGTATGCAACTCGGAAGAAGATAATATTGGCATCATCGAAGGGCACTTCACGAGACTCCTGGGAACCTCGAACCCCCTCTCCCACCATAGAAGAGACTGCATGGCTTCCATTTCTAGGGTTTCCCCCCGGAGAATACCACCCAACCTCCACTCCCTGCTCCATGCCCCGATCTCTGAATCAGAAATCATTGAGGTCATTGATGCCCTCCCTCTCGGCAAAAGCCCGGGACCCGACGGACTCACTAACGAGTTCTTTAAATCCTTCAAGCTGGTGGTTGCCACCCCTCTTCGGATGGTTTGGCAAGAAGCGCTAAATTTTGGTGCTCTTCCTTCTTGTATAAATAATGGAATTATCAAGCTGATTCACAAGAAGGGGGAAAAAAACAGAATCGAGAACTGGCGGCCAATTACGATGCTCCAAACAGGATACAAGATTGTCGCCAAAGTCATTGCCAACAGACTTGCGTGCCATCTGAGATCTTGGCTTAGCGAGGACCAAAAAGGTTTCATCAAATGCAGGTCCATCCTGGAAACCATTATGGATATTTGGGAAGGTATTCAATTTGCAAACGAGTCTAATCAAGATGTGGTATTCCTCAAGATCGACTTTGACAAAGCCTACGACAGGCTAGAATGGGACTATATTCTGCAGTCGCTCCAAGACCTCGGATGTAGTCAGAAATTCACCAAGATGATCGCGACCCTTCTCGGCAATGCAACGACCCAAATTAACGTTAACGGCAAACTGTCGAAGGCGATCCATCTTAAAAGATCTATTAGACAAGGGTGCCCTCTTGCCCCCCTTCTCTTTGCCATCGCCACTGAGGGGCTGAGCAGACTTGTGGCTCATCATGTGGAGGCTGGCAATATCAAAGGCCTCCAACTACCTCACGACCACAATCAAATCATCATGAGACTTTTTGCTGACGACATGAACGCGTTCGTTCACAATGATAATACCAGCCTGGAGACTTTCTGGAGGTGCCTTGATACCTTTTGTGAGGCTTCTGGATCCAAAATCAACCACAATAAGACCGCCTTTAGGGCCATCGTGGGACATCAACCTGGCCTTCTCATTGTTCATGGCTGTCAAATCATTCCGCAGGGCCAAATCTTTCGGCTTCTTGGAATCCCCTTGGGATTTGGCGTCTCTATGGAGCAGCGATGGAACTGGGTGCTGGCCAAACTTGAAAACAAGCTCAATTACTGGAGAGGCATGCAAATCAATCTCGCTGGACGGGCGATGGTTATCAACACGTTCCTCCTCTCGTCTACCATATATTTCCTTTCTTGCTGGAGACCGAATGAGCAAGGCCTTTCCAAACTGAATAGCATCTGCAGAAACTTTCTTTGGACGGGTGATCATAACAGAAGGGGGGTGCCTAAAATCAAATGGGCCATCTGCACCAGCCCTAGAGATAGCGGGGGGCTTGGCATCCTGGACATTGGGTGTATGGCTAACAAACTGGCAGCCAAATGGATGATTAAAGCTTGGTGCAATAGGGAGGCCTCTTGGGCCAAGCTGATCTTCAGAAACAAAGATGAGTTGGCCCTCACGGGATCCCCGAACTGGAAGAACCTTGACATCATGACCCTGCTATTCTCCCCGATACCTGTCTTACCGAAAGGCTCCAATCTCATATGCTCTCTTTGGAAGGGCTGGAATAAAGTCAAAAGCTTCACAAGAATTAGTGAGGACTGGAAGTGGGCGGCCGGAATCAGACAAAACGACTCTATCTGGTTTCCGATACATGGCATCCGGAGCGTGGAGTCGTGGAACATTCAAAATGCCAAGAAGTTATGGAACAAAGGATTCAAAAAATGGAAACACCTCTGGAAACATGACACCAACAGTTGGATCAACTTCGAGGATATCGACCCTCGCATAAACATCTCCTACGAAGAATGGAACATCTTGCAAAGCAGATGCCTCGCTTGGGATCGCCACAAAACTCGCCTTCTCATGGGACATGATGCTCCGAACGCGCGTGGTCTCAAATGGCACAATGGAAATAACCTACTCAAAATCCCGAACATCAAAGAAACGACTGACCTTCAGATCAGCCTCAACAAGAAGTGGTGCCTGTCTTGGACGCGGCTTCGGTGGGACATGAAATTCATGGGCATCTGGCACCCACTTATTGAGATTAAGAAGTCTGTCCTCTTATGGCAAATTCTTCATCGAGGAATTTGGACTAACCACAAGGCAAGCAAAATTTGTGGGATCCCTCCGTGGTGCAAACGCTGCCACCGTGCAATCGAAGATGTCCCACACATCTTCCTTACTTGCCCCAACTCCTACAAAATCTGGCAGACGGTTGGACTGAAAATCAGAATTCAGCAACAGCTTAGTTGGAAACAAGTCCTTTTGGGGGAAGCGATTGGATGTTCGGCGGCTCTCTGGAACGCAATCAGAGGGGAAGTCCTATGGAAAATTTGGCGGGAGCGGTGTGCTCTCAACTTCGGCGATCCCCCCAGGGAGTGGTCGATTGAAAAATCCCTATTCCTCCTTGGCAAAAGGATTGTCAACAGTAAGAAATCCCCCCCCTTCAGACACCATCAAGTCCTCCTTTTGATCAACAACAAGATCAAACCCAAGTGGGTCCCGCATGAGGGCGACGAGAGGGTGATCAACCTTCTTTGTAATGCAACCTAGGATTCAACCAAGCCTCCCCTGCTTTGTGGGATTTGGGGGGTCCCGTGGGCACTAGTCCCCTTCTATTGTACCTTTGTTTCTTAATTTAATTCAAGTCCGGGAGAGTAGGCTATTGCCGAACTTCCTTTATATTAAAAATAATGATCGACATATGAAACTTCTTCATATGAGGCCATGTGTATACAACACTGACATGGCTTGTTCTTTGTAATATATCCTAAACATGAATAAACATTACATCAAAACTCTTTAAATACTCTTCACAACTGTTTACATCCGTAAAGACTGTCCTTACGATGAAGTGATTCTATGTCTTTAAATGAAAAACAAATGGACTAGAAAGGAAAGTCATAGATACCAATCAACATCTATGAACAGAGTCTCTCTCTCTGTGTGTATATATATATACACACACACACACACATATATATATATATATATATATATATATTATAAGTTATTGCGATACACAATCTGAATGTGTTTTGTCACTGTATTAGAAAGTGGGTCAAGAACCTGTAAAAGCGTGCCTTCAACTTCACGTGTGGAGACTTGACTAAGAAGGAAGAGTGTCTAGTCTAGCAATTTTATGTGTACATGATTGTCTCTCTCATACAGAGAAGGCTACAACTTTTCTCCCCATGGATTCATTAAACGACAGCCTTTTGTGTGAGAAAGGATATGATGGAACTCACCGCCTCACATTACTTTATTCCTGTCCTTTTTCTTCCCTCCACCGATCTATTTGAATGATTAGCAACACTCACGTTGTCCCTTTGTCCTTCCGAATGATTCTCACATTTCATCTCTTTTTTCTTTCTCTTTTCTGAATGATAGAATGCAACGCAACCTCCTCGTAGGTCACACTTATGTTCAACCATCGAACCTTTAATTATGCATGGATTTTAAATCTCATGTCTGTTAATTTAGTTTTGAGTCGAGGCAACATCGTATATGGGATTTGCCCCCTTTGCAAGTCATTCCACTTTCAAGATTTTCAGCTGCACTCAATCCTTAAAAAGCCATTTTCCATCAATCTTTTCAACTATGTGCAGTCCACCTTCCTTGTCACATAGTCCTAGCCACAGGTGGATCAACCACACCTTAATAGAGAGAGAATTACGTACCAATCCTCAGGCATGGATTTTCTGGCTAGTGCTTAGCTCATCATACTCCTAGCTAGGAGGTTGTGAGTTCGATTCTCAACATTGGTAACTCAGCCTAGTTGAGAAACTTGGGAAACGTGGAGTTTGGAGGCCTAAATCGTGGACACTTGCGAAGAGCTTGACCATAGATGAGTTAGAAACTTGGCAATAATGAAGTCACATGGGAGTCTCGACACCAACATAGGGTTGGATAGGTCCAAAATAGGTCAACATGCTAGGATTTTAGGCTAGTGGAGGCACTCAACCATGGAAAGGAGCTTAGCTACCTATATAGAGGGTCCGCAAGTGAGTATTGAGGACTTTGCTCAAATTAAAGGGGAATGAATGTCACATAATTCTAGAAGTAGTTGGATTAACCACACCTTAAGAGAGAGAGAAATGGGAAAATTGTCAACAATAGCTCTTGAGTAAAGTGGTTCGCTCATAATACTCCTAACTAGGAGGTTGGGAGTTTAATTTCCAACATTCCTCTTTCTACCCAACTTAAGGTGTACATTGTCTATTCATATCTCAAAGCCACTCTAAATTCGAACACTTTGGAAGTCCATTGAGATATCTCAATCAAGCGAGATAGTATAATATGGTAGGCGCCAAAAAAGTAGTGATTAATTATGCATTATTCCACATGTCTACTGCATCGTCAATTGGAGATGCACAAATTTGCTTATTAGTATGGAGATAGCGGCATCCTCATATTTTTCAGAGAAGATGGTAAATAATCTATTGAAGACATCGCGGATAGTCAGAGCTCCATCATTGGCTCGACACTCCCAGAAAAAGTGCTAAACTCACCCCATAGAAGGTGACTCATAAAGGGAAACAACCATTGGAAATTCCATGGAAGAGCCCCCTTAAGGGTAAATTATGTGATCAAGACCCCTCGCTTTTGAGGAAAAAAGATGAATCCAAGAAGAAAATAACGAGATCACTCTCCATAAAGAGGGTAACCATCGATAATGATTATCATATCATGTAATGTCAGGGGGGGTTGATTGACCCTTCAAGAGAGGCTATTATTGGCTAGTGGCTTCACGATAATAGCCTAAACCCAGATTTCATCTGTATTCAAGAGGTTAAAATCGATGGGGAGGACCTTCAAATATGACTCAAACACATCTCTTCTGCTCATGTCTAGGTTAGAACTTCGCACCCTAGAGGGGCCGGTGGCACAGGTATTGGAATAAATAACTTATGGATTGATAGACTAGTCAACTTAGGCGAGGACCAAGAACATTGCTCAATTGCTACTTTGACTTGAGGAAAGCAAGACTTGACAGAAGCTATATGGCGCAAAACATTTTCCACCAGTGGGGCCAACCCGTTATCTCTCAACATATTGACTTCACCATATTGGACCACTACCCTTTTATTCTCACTTTCAAACCGAATGCCAAACGTAGGAAAGTGCCTTGGTTTCATGATTATCCAATTTCTTTCTCCCTTCCCTCTTTCTATCAGGAAATTACCTTGGTTTGGAAGTCGGCATTTGCCAATGGCACCTCATCGGCCAAAAATCGGAGGGTTGTGGTGGAGAAGAATCATTAAATTTTGGTCATGACTCACAAGATGCTTTGCTACCTTCAACGAATGCAGAGAGAGAAGCTCTATTGGAGGCCCTAGTACCTTGAGGAGGTTGTGAACAAAGGGAAGTAGAATACTAGATGGGACTATGGAAAATCAGAGGCATGTTAACATACATGGAAGAAGTTCAAAGGAAAAACTTGTAAATATACTTTAAAGATTGGTGGGTGGGTAAAGTTGACAACCCAACTAAAGAGATGTGTAGCCTCCTCAAGAGGAAGGAAACAAGGGACACTATTCCCTTCTTGACAAATTGTAATGGGTTGGAATGCAAAATGGAGCAAGAAAACAGTGCATTTATTGTTGACCACTTTACCCAACTCCTTGGGGTCTCGATGCCCTTCTCCCCGCAGGTGAGATTGCATGGTAGTCATCTCAAGAATTTCTCCCTCGAGAATACCACATAATATGTAGTTGCTCCTTGATGTGTGCAATTTTTATTGAGATTTTGGAAGTTATTGATAAGATTCCATATGGGAAAAGCCCAGGTCCTGGCAGCGTCACAAATGAGTTCTTCAAGGCTTTCAAACAAGTGGTGGCCACTTAGTTGCACTTGGTCTGGCAAGATGCATTGGCATTCAGTGCACTTCGGGAATCTCTAAACAATGGTGTCTTCAAGCTTATCCATAAAAAAGATAACAATAATAGGATTGAAAACTAGTGCCCCATCACGATGCTTCAAACCAGGTACAAGATTCTTGCAAAAGTAATTTCCAATAGAATTTCTTACCACTTAAAGAGGTAGCTGAGTGAGGACCAAAAAGGATTCATCAAGGGTAGGTCAATACTGAAAGCTATTATTGATATTTGGGAAGGTTTTGAATTTGTGGAAGAGTTTGAGCAAGATGTAGTTTTCCTTAAAATCAATTTTGACAAGCCCTATGATAGGCTAGAATGCGACTTTCTTCTCCAATCTATTAAAGACCTCAATTTTAGCCACAAATTCACCAAGATGTTCGCTACATTGTTGGGGAATGTGTCGATGAAAATAAATATCAACCGTCAAATATCAAAGGTTATTAGATTAAAATGCTCTATTAGGCAACGGTTCCCATTGGGCCTCTACTTTTTGCTATTTCCATAGAGGGGCTCAGTCGTCTACTGCAACATCACATGGAAATGGGCCATATTAAAGGGCTATCTCTACCGCTCACCCATGGTCAAATGATCATGAGGCTTTTTGTTGATGACATGAATGCATTTGTGCATAACCACTTGACTAGCATTCAAACCTTTTGGGGGTGCCTTGAAACATTCTATGAGGCATCTAGTTCCAAAATAAGTCACTTGAAAACCACTTTCCAAGCCATCATCAAACTGCCACCCCAACTGTTGGTCGACCATGGATGCCAAATTATCCCCAGGGGTCTGGTCTTTCGCCTAATTGGTATTCCAATGGGCTTCAGTGTTGTTGGTGCAAAGTTCATGCCTACCCATTTGGCTACAAGTTCATGAAGATTTGAAGCTCCATGGAAACCATTGCTAGGAAGATCTTTTATCTTTACCATTTGTAAAAGTCATTTTTGACTTGGAAGAATCTTTGTAACCACCACTAGAATCGTGGAGTTTATTAGCTGAAAAGTCACGACTTCAATTGAGGGAATATCTCCTAGATTAGAGGACTACTTGTAGTGAGAGGCAATGAACAATTCAAATTCAAATTTGAAATCGCTCAACTATAAAAGATGTCAAAAAACTTGCAGGTGTGTGACTCCATTCCCGAGTTCTCCATTGCTACATTGTAAGAGAGTGAGGTCTACATTGTAACCTACACTACTCACCATCATTAGGAATTTATTATCAAGCCTGTAATCTTGTACAACATTGTTCTTTAATACAATAGATCTACATTACTCATCTATGGTCTCTCTATTATAGTCATTCATAATAGTCAACTTGTACTGCTCATATCTCACACATTTCTCCATCATTTTCAATGTTCTATAGCTTGTTGGATTCAGCTCCTAATTTTCTACATGATTAAAAAGTTTGAAGACAATCTATTTAGCTAATTTGGAGGAAACCACATCGAAGCACTCACTAGTCAAACTCTGTAGAGGTCCTAAAAAATCGAGGGTAATGATTCAATTGCTATGTTGATTGCTCTATGTATAGTGCATCCTTTTAAGTGATTACACTTGGAATCATTAGATTACTATGCTTATTAGATACATCTAAAAGGAATTTTTCTAAATCTTATTGTACTAGAAGCATTGAGCCTAACAAGCAGTAGGTGTGTGAACAAAAATAGAAGGTTTTCATTAATCCTTTAACTTGGAAATAGTCTGTTTTGGATCAATATCTTCTCACATCATTTCCAAAGTAAATAACACTTATTTAGTGTTATTAGAAAGCTAAGAGGGCCTATAACTCAACTCTGAAGCATCAAGGGACTGGTACAAAGCAGGATTTGGCAGTACCTAGGCATTTCTTCGAGTGTCCATCCATCTTTCCCAACAGTGGTATCAGAGCAAAGCTAAGGTAAAATGGGAGATGGTTTTCCTTCTTTCATTGATAAATTGGATAGGAACAGCTATCAAGCATGGTCCTTAAGGATGAAGACATACTTGCAAGGAAGGAGCCTCTACGGATACATCTCAGGAGATGAGGAGATGCCCATATTCAGAAGCAAAGGACAACCTACAAGAGAGGAGCATGAAAAACTCAACACATGGTGTGCCAAGGATGCATTAGCAAGGTCCTAATTACTTAACTCAATCTCTGATTTTCTACTTCCACATATTAGGAACTGTAAGACATCCCAAGAGACTTGGGAAACATTGTCTTCCTATTTCTCTTCCAACACAAGGGCCAAAAAAAACCAACTGCGGATTGAGTTTACCACTCAAAGAAAGCAACCCAAGCAAGGCATCTACGAGTATGTGACCAAAGTCAAAGATGTAGCAGATCAATTGACAAGCATAGGAGAAGAATCTGAAGAGGAGCAGATTGTAAGACAATTAATCAATGGTATTAAAATTGATGAAAAATGGGAGAGCTTCACAACTGCCGTGGATATGTACATGGACATGCAGATTTCAGACCTTACCACTCTCATGGGGAAACTATTCTCCCATGCAGCCAAGCTCAACAAGAATGGAGATTCATCAAGAGGTAATAGCTCTTTTGTCCTATACACTGATAAAAGTAAATCCTAAGAGAAAGGGAAGAACAAGAAGATAGAGGATGAAGGAGCTACCTCCCAAGCCAACTATACAGGGACAGGTAGAACCTCAAGAGGAAGGGGCAAAGGAGGTATGCAAGGTAGGGGGAGACCTTATAACTCCTCACCATGTAATATTTGTGGATTGTCAAATCATACTACAGACGAGTGTTACAGGAACTTCAAGAATCAGAGAGGAAGAGGTTATCAAAGAGGTGGATATACACAATCAAGAGGAAGATTCAATCACAATCAAGGATACAATAACATCTACAACAAAAACTGAAAGAGCAACTACCAAGGAGGCTACAAACCAAGGAAAGACTACAACAAACAGATGAGCAAGAGGATTCTCTTGTGATTATGAATATGACTTCAAAACCAGGTATAAATGATGACCATCTCTTCTACATTGACTCAGGATGCTCAAAACATGTTGCAGACAATGTAGCTCTTCTCTCTGACCTTGAGGGACCAAAGGGTAAGCATCAAGTACAAACACGTGATGACACCAAGCACTCAGTGATTAAAGTAGGCAATGTTAAGACCTCTGATGGAAACAAGAATCTGTTGATGAGGGTTCTATATGTACTTACAAGTACCAAGAATTTGATGAGTGTTGGACAGATTGTGGAAAAAGGTTTGCAGGTCAGGTTCAATCAAAATGGAGCATTTGTGGAGGATCCCCAACATGGATTCAAGAGAATTGTGAAAGGAGAAAATACATGTAGATTATTCACTTTTGAGCTTGAGGATACAAGGAACATTCCACTTTATAGTTACAAAGATCAAACACTATCAGAACAGAAATTTGGCATAAGACATTAGGGCATGTTGCTGAAAGAACCTTAAAACAGATATGTAGAGACCAATGTGTGCTTGGGATACCTAATGTATCCAAGAAACACATGATTTATAGATGTGGTGCTTGTTAGTTTGGAAAATCTCACAGGTTACCCTTCTCAAGGAAAGGCTACATGCATGAGGACTACCTAGAGCTTGTCCATACAGATGAATGGGTACCAAGTAAGGATCCCTCAATTTCTGGATCAAGGTATTATGTATATTTCATTGATGATTTCAGTAGATGGGTTGTCTTATACTTTATGAAGCACAAAGATGAAGTATTACGTTGCTTTAAAAAATATCTTGCACTTGTTGAGAACCAAACAGGACAAAAGGGTAAGGTCAGATGGAGGAGGTGAGTACTTCTCAAATGAGTTTGATGCATTCTTGCAAAACAAAGGAATCAAGAGAGAAATTAGAACGAGGTATACCCGTGAGCAAAATGGGGTGGCAGAGAGGACAAATAGATTAATTGTTGAAACAACTAGGTCAATGTTAAATGAGAAAAAACTACCTAATTATTTGTGGGAAGAGAGTGTATCTACTGCCACTTATCTTGTAAACAGGTTGCCATCTAAATCTCTTGATGGGATGACCCCATGTGAAGCATGGCATGGTAGAAGAACTTCACTTGATCATTGCACGATCTTTGGATGTGTTGCTTATGTGCATATCCCTTCTTAGATAATAGGTAAGCTAGACCCTAAGGCAGAGAAGTGCATCTTCATAGGGTATGACTTGAATGAGAAAGGATAGAGGTTGTACAATCCTTCAAACAAAGGGTTTATGGTCAATAGAGATGTTGTCTTTGATGAGAATGACTCTTGGTTTGAAAATGAATGCAGGAAAGTAAAGCTACCTTATGACTTGGAAGAGGAGTTTCCAATCCTCACTAAGGAGGAGCCTACTCAGAATGGAGACATCAACTCAGATGATGAGGACATCATCAACCTAGAAGAGTTCAAGGCATGGAAGTCCAAAGGCAAAGTCAATATGAAGAAGTTGAAGGATATACCTGAATCATCCAACTAAGCAATCAGAAGATCACAAAGGGAGTGCAAGAAGCCAATCAGATATGGGTATGACACTCCCTTAGTTACTAAGCACTTTGTTTATCTTGCAAAAGACTTTTCATTTGAAGAGCCATCATCATATGAAGAGGCAAAGACCAAGGCAGAATGGAAGGAAGCTATGGATGAGGAAATTGAAGCACTCAAGGAGAGTGATACGTGGGAACTAGTACCAAAGAAAGAGTCTATGAAGGTCATTGGTTCTAGATGGATCTATAAGATCAAAAGGAATTTTGATGGATCAATAAGCAAGTACAAAGCTAGACTTGTGGCTAAGGGTTTTGCACAAACCCAAGGAGTAGATTATGAAGAAACATTCTCACCTTTGGCCAAAATTCCAACCATCAGGGTATAGGTGAGTGTGGCTGCATCAAAGAATTGGAACATGTATTAGTTGGATGTAAAAAATGCATTCCTAAATGGCTAGATTTCAGAGGAGGTGTACATGTCTCAAGCTCCTATCTATGAGGACTTAAACAAGGTAACATATGTATGTAAATTGAACAAAGCTCTTTACGGATTGAAGCAGGCACTTAGAGCATGGAATCATAGGTTGACTACATATCTTCAAGATCAAGGTTTTATCATGAGTAAAGCAGATACTTCTCTGTTCATTAAGAGAATTAATTAAGAGGTAATATATCTATGTGTATATGTTGATATATCATACGCACAGGTAATGATGCTAATGGAATCAAGCAGATCTAAAATCAAATGATGGAGTTCAAAATTAGTGACCTTGGATCACTAACATATTTTCTTGGACTTGAGTTAGTCTACACTAACTCTCGAATCTATATTACTCAGAGAAAGTATATATAGGACATGTTGAAGAAATTTCATTTGCAGGATGACAAAGTTGCAAGTACTCCAATGGATGTAAATTTAAAATTAAGTGCTCATGAAGGTGATGTGCTTGAGAACATTGCAGGTTACCAAAGCATAGTGGGAAGCTTGAACTATGCTACATTGACAAGGATTGATAGTGCTTATGGAGTAAGTGTTCTAAGTCAATTTATGCACAAACCTAGGGCACCTCATTTGGAAGCTGCCAAAAGGATTTTGAAGTACCTAAAGGGCACTCAAAATCAAGGGCTATATTTTCCTTATACTTCAGACTTGGAGATCAAGATATATTCATATGCAGATTGGGCAGATTGCAAAGATGATAGAAGGAGTACCTCATGATACCTATCATTTGCAGGTGACAAACCTATATCATGGTCTTCAAAGAAGCAACCTACTATTGCTTTGTCTTCTACAGAAGCATAGTATAGAGGATTGGCCAATGCTACTCAAGAGGCCATATGGATCAGATTGTTGTATACAGATTTAGGTTTGCATACCACATCTCCAATGATTTTTGGAGATAATACAAGCTCATTACATCTTGCAGCAAATGTTATTTATCATGCTAGGACCAAACATATAGAGGTGCACTATCATCATGTGAGAGAGAAGCTAATAAGCAAGGAAATTTAGTTGCTTATGTGTCTACTAATATGCAATGTGCAGACTTACTGAGCAAAGCATTAGATGGTACAAAACTTTTTAGATTTAAGTCTATGATTGGATTGTAGGACATTCAAGAAGATTGAAGAAGAAGACCAAGCCAAAATGTTTGGCTTGAGGGGGAGCTGTTGGTGTAAAGTTGAAGCCTACACATTTGGCTAGAAGTTCATGAATATTTGAAGCTCCATGGAAACCATTGCTAGGAAGATCTTTTATCTTTATCATTTGTAAAAGTCATTTTTGACTTGGAAGAATCTTTGTAAACACCACTAGACTAGTGGACTTTATTAGTTGAAAAGTCACTACTTCAATTGAGGGAATATCTCCTATATTGGAGGACTACTTTTAGTAAGAGCCAATGAACAATTTAAATTCAAATTTGAAATCACTCAACTATAAAAGATGTCAAAAAACTCGTGGGTGTGTGACTCTATTCCCGAGTTCTCCATTGCTAAATTGTAAGAGAGTGAGGTCTTCATTGTAACCTACACTACTCACCATCATTAGGCATTGATTATCAAGCCTATGATCTTGTACAACATTGTTCTTTAATACAATAGATCTACATTACTCATCTATGGTCTCTCTGTTATAATCATTCATAACAGTCAAAATGTAGTGCTCATATCTCAGCCATTTCTCCATCATTGTCAATGTTCTATAGCTTGTTGGATTCAGCACAAATCTTTCTACATGCTCACAAAATTTTAAGAAAATCTATTCAGCCAATTTGGAGAAAAGCACATCAAAGCACTCACTGGTCAAACTCTGCAGAGGTCCTAAAAAATCGGGGGTAATGATTCAATTGCTATGTTGATTGCTCTGTGTATAGTGCATCATTTTACGTGATTCCACTTGGAATCATTATCTTACTAAGATAATTAGATACTTCTAAAAGGAATTTTTTTTAATTCCTACTCTACCAGAAGCATTGAGCATAACAAGCAGTAGGTGTGTGAACAAAAATAGAAGGTTTTCATTAATCCTTCAACTTGGAAATAGTCTGTTTTGGTTCAATCTTTTCTCACATCATTTTCAAAGTACATAGGCACTTATTTAGTGTCATTGGAAAGATAAGAGGGCCTACAACTCAACTCTAAAGCATCAAGGGGCTGGTACAAAGCACGATTTGGCAGTACCTACTCACTTCTTGGAGTGTTTGCCCATCTTTCCCAACAGGTGTCTCGATGGAGCAACGATGGAATTGGGTTCTTTCCAAACTAGACATCAAGTTAGCGTATTGGAAGGGCATGCAAATCAACCTCATAAGGCATGCCATGGTTATTAATACCTTCCTCTTCTCCTCAACCATTTACTTCCTTTCTTGCTAGAGACCGAGGGACCAAGAGCTTAGCAAATTGGAAAGAATCTGCAAAAACTTTCTTTGGACAGGGGATCACAACAAAAGGGGGGTTCCCAAAATTAAATGCTCTACCTCATCAGCCAAAAGGATTGTGGGGGCTTGGGCATTATGGATATTGAAGCCATGGCTAACAAGTTGGTGGCAAAATGGATCATTTAGGGCTTGGTGCAACTATGAGACCTCTTGGGCCAAGCTTATTTTCAGGAACAAGAATGTGATTACGCTAGTGGATCTCCATGGTTGGAATGACTTGGACCTCCTCACTCTTTTATTATCCTCGATTCTGGTTTCCCCTAAAGGCTCGTATCTTGTGTGCTCTTTGTGGAAAAGTTGGAACAAGTTCAAATAATTTTTTAGGATCAAAGACGATTGGAAATGGGCAGCCAGTATCATACAAAATGACTCAATCTGGTTTTCAATCATGGGCATAAGGGATGTGGCTTCTAATAACCTTCATAATGCTAAGAGGCTTTGAAAGAAGGGATTTAGAAATTGGAAACACCTCTGGAAACAAGAAAGAGCATAGTGGATCAACTATGAGGACTTAGACCAGAAAATAAGAGTGAGCTACAAAGAATGGACTCTCCTTCAGAGTAGATGTAGTGCCTGGGAACGTTCAAAAACTAAACTCCTCATCGGGAGGGATCCACCTTTCTAGGAGGGTCTTCTTTTGCACAATGGCAATCACGTGTCCAAAATTCCTAGACTCAAGGTGAACATGGAATTGCATTGTACACTTAACAATAAGTGGTGCCTGACTTGGACAAAGCTGCAATGGGATCTGAACTTCATGTTTATCTGTCATCCCCTTATGGAGATCAAAAGTTGGTTCTCATGTGGAAAACTCTCCATTATGGTATCTGGACAGATCTAAAAGCTAGAAAAACGTGTGGGTCCCCGTGGTGGTGCAAGCCTTGTCATGGAAATGTTGAGAATCTAGGTCACAGCTTCTTCGCGTGCCCCAAGTCTCTCTGGCTTTGGCAGACCCTTGGGAATATTTTGAGTCTACAGGAACAAATGACCTGGAAGCAGGCATTATAGGAGAAGCAATTGGATGTTCAACTGCACTTTGGAATGCTATAAGAGGGGAACCCCTCTCGAAGATTGGGAGGGAGTGGTGTGCCCACAATTTTGGACACCTAGAGAGTGGTCCATCGAGAAGACTTTGTTCCTCCTTGGCAAATGAATCTCAAACTGTAAGAGGTCCCCACCCTTTAGGCATCATAAAGTGTTTCTCATCGAGAAAAACAAACTTAAACCCAAGTGGGTCCTGCATGAGGGGGACAAGAGGGTTGTTAGCCTCATTTGTAAAACTCTTTAGGTATGCAAGTTCTACCCCTGCTTTGTGGGATTCAAGGAGAACCAAGGGCACTAGTCCCATTCACTTGTAATGTTTTCTTCTCTGTTAATTAAACTACAAGAGAGTAGGTCAAGGCCAAACTTCCTTTCCAAACAAAAAAGACAGTTTCTGAAGCCGATCCTCTTATGTCTGATGTTAAAGAAAGTGCAACTGCGATTTACTTTGAAATTCCTTCATCTAGCTGTGATCATCTTGGTGAACCCTCTCCTTCAACCCGAATCAAGAACATACTACACGATGTCTTATCATATCAATGTACTGCAGGCCTTCCCCGTATCGTTTTAGACGAACATAGAATCGTGATTGCTACTCTTTAATGTGTTCCATGCTCTTACATATCTGGGGGACTACCTTAAGGACACATCTTCGTTTCATGAAAGCTTTCTGTATTTTTTTCTCTCATCACCTTATTCAATATATGAAAACTCTTTCCTTTCTTCTGTATTAGTTTCACGAAAACATCAATCGATTCACTAAGATATGGCCTCAAACTTTCCGACTTCCTTCCAAAAACCAAAAAGAGTGGTATCATCACCTCGTCAAATACGTACAAAGACACACTTAAATTGTCATCGAGAACCACGACTCTACCATTGATTAAGATGCAAAGCTCCATTTCACTTTCTTTCACTAAAAGAAAATTATCAAGTCTCTTTGCGATGAGATGATAACCATCTTTTCCATACTTTCAGAGATCAAAGAAATAATTATAGTTCTCGGTTGTTTTCTTTTTAGAGTTCAACAAGAAAGAAGAAAATGTTTTTTCCCTTAATGAGAAAAGATGATAAATATTTAAGAAAAGGGACAAGGTAAAAGTAATCTGCATCTGACTACAACTTTATGTTCAAAGATGATGTGTATGGGAAGTAAAGACCTTGATTTTGAGTACCTTTGAGATACATCAAAATTCTTTTACCATCTGACTACAACTTTATGTTCAAAGATGATGTGTATGGGAAGTAATGACCTTGATTTTGAGTACCTTTGAGATACATCAAAATTCTTTTAGCAGCTTCCAAGTGAGGTGCTCTGGGTTTATGCATGAATTGGCTTAGAACACTTACTCCATAAAATATGTCAATCCTTGTTAATGTTGCATAGCTTAGACTTCCAACTATTCTTTAATATCCTGCAATGTCTTCAAGAAAATCACCTTCATGAGCACTTAATTTATGATTTACCTCCATAGGGGTGCTACCTACTTTTGAATTCTCCAAGTGGAACTTCTTCAACATGCCGTGCACATATTTCCTTTGAGTGATGCAAATTTCGGAGTTAGTGTATACTAACTCAAGTCCAAGAAATTATTTAAAAAACCCTAGGTCATTGATTTTGAACTCCTGCATCATCTGGTTTTTGATTTGTTTGATGCCATTAGCATCACTACCTCTAAGAATGATGTCATCAACATATACACATAAATATATCATTTTTGAATTATTCACCTTGACAAATAGAGAAGAATCTGCCTTGCTCATCATGAATCCTTGGTCTTGAAGATAGGTTGTTAACCTATGGTTCCATGCCCTAGGTGCCTACTTCAAACCATAAAGAGCTTTGTTAAGTTTGCATACATGATTTACCTTGTTTGGGTCTTCATAGCCAGGAGGTTGAGCCATGTAAAACTGCTCTGCAATCCACCCATTGAGAAAGGCATTTTTTACATAGTTGATACATATTCCAATTTCTAGATGCAACTACACTTACCAATACTCTAATGTTTAGCATCTTAGCCATAAGTGAAAAAGTTTCTTCATAATCTACACCTTGGGTTTGTGCAAAACCCTTAGCTACAAGCCTAGCTTTATACCTGTTTACAGATCCATCAGAGTTCCTTTTGATTTTGTAAATCCACCTAGAAATAATTACCTTCATTGATCCTTTCTTGGGTACTAGCTCTTAAGTATCATTCTCTTGGAGTGCTTCTATTTCTTCATCCATAGCCTCCTTCCATTATGCTTTGGTACTTGCTTCTTCATATGAAGAAGGTTCTTCAAGTGATGAATCCTTAGCAAGATAAATAGAATGCTTAGTGACAAATGAAGTATCATACCCATATCTGATTGGCTTCTTACTCTCTCTTTGTGATCTCCTTAAGGCTTGGTTGGATGACTCAGGTATGTCCTCCAACCTCTTCATCTTGGCTTGCCTTTTGATTTCCATGCTTTAAATTCTTCCAAGTTGATGGTGTCCTCATCATCTTGTTTGATGTCTTCAATTGTGCTTGTCTCCTCCTTGGTGAGGCTTGGAATTTCTTCTTCCAAGTCATATGGCAATTTGACCTTCGTGCATTCACTTTCAAACCAAGAATCATTCTCGTCAGACAGCATATATCTATTGACCATAAATCCTTTGTTGGACGGATTATAAAACCTGTATCCTTTTTTATTTATATCATACCCTATCAAGATGGATTTCTCTGCCTTAGGGTCTAACTTACCTCTAATTTGAGATGGAACATGCACATACGCAACAGAACCAAATATTCTGCAATGTTCAAGTGATGGTCTCCTACCATGCCGTGCCTTCTAGGGGGTCATCCCATCAAGGGATTTAGAAGGTAACCTGTTAATAAGATAAGTGGTAGTAGAAACACTCTCTGCCCACAAGTAATGAGGGCATTTTTTTTCATTAAGCATTGATCTAGGTGCTTCCATAATCAATCTGTTCCTCCTCTCTCTTACTCCATTTTGCTCGGGAGTATATCTAGTAGTAATCTCCTTTTTGATACCTCTCTCCTACAAAAATGCATCAAATTCATTAGAGAAGTGCTCATCTCCTCCATCTGAGCTTATCCTCTTTAGAATTTTTCCTGTTTGATTTTCCACAAGTGCAAGATACTTCTTGAAACAACTCCACACTTCATCCTTATGTTTCATGAAATACAAGTTAGTCCACCTACTCAAATCATCAATAAATGACACATAGTACCTCGAGCCTGAAAGTGAAGGATCCTTGCTTGGTCCCCATACATCTCTGTGGACAAGTTCCTAATAATCCTCATGCATATAACCTTTCTTTGTAAAGGGTAACCTCTCTGATTTACCAAACTGACATGCACCACATTTATACATCATATGTTTCTTGGATACATTAGATATCCCAAGTTCACATTGATCTCTACATATCTATTTCAATGTTCTCTCACCAATGTGCCCTCATCTTTTGTGCCATATCTCTAACTCAGACAAAGTTTCATCCTGATAGTTATAAAATGCAATGTTTCTAGTGTCCTCAAGCTCAAATGTAAACAATCTACTTGTTTTCTCTCCCTTTGCAATCCTTTTGAATCCATGTTATTGGTCCTCCATAAAAGCTCCAAGTTTATTGAACCTAATGTTAAAATGCACTTTTACATTACAGGCATTTTAAGTTCTTTTGGGTTCTTGGGAGTGGTAGGGGTCTAATAAATCAGAGGTCCTGTAACTTGATTTTCCCAATTAACTTATCCAAACCGTAGTACGTTAACATTCAAAACTCTGTTTAATACAAATTACTGTCAAGACTCTGGTTAGTCTTCTCACAGATTTATTGTTCATACTCAGGTTAATACTGTTCACAGTGCGTCACGTAGTAATTACTGATTACCGTCGCACAGACGTATATCGACAACAGAACCTTATGTGTTAATCACAAATTAATGAAATTAACAAAGGTAAGGACGACAATACTCAGACTTCACGAACACTGCACTACAGCTTCTCCACAGACCGCAATCGCCCAGACAGATAGTCTGGCGATCCCGCTTGTCGTTACCGAAGCATCATCGCAATGTCTTTTTATTACTTGATAAGCAGATACATCTCCTCACACAACCTTTCGTTCGTGCGGAATATGAAACCTTTCGGTTCACGCGGGATAGGAAAATATAGGAATTATGAAAATACAGAATGCCAATCCGGCGGCTTACACTAGCACGCACGGTGGACTTGAACCTGCAATGGAACAAAATTTAGGGCTCCTCGATGATGCCCTGTATATACATGGTTCTCGCTAACTTAAAAGTTTTGGAAATCTTCTATTTCAGTGAGTCTAACATCTTTTTTAGGGTCTCCGGTTCTACGAGCTGAGCATTAGTTCTAACTAAACTTGCCGCAATTACTTGACTCATTAATATGTCAGCCTGTGTCTGCAAAAATGCCTCTTGCAGGTAGAAATCATTTGCCAGTGCTGCATCTTGGCGCAATCTCATCTCATTGATCTGATCATCTAACCTTGAGAGTCTGTCACCTTGAACACCTAATTGCTTTTCTCTTCTCTCCAGTTCTTCAAACTGGAACTGCATGGTTTTGTAGTAGGCGTCTATTTCTTTCAGCATTCCTTCAAATTCCTTCTTCAATTTGAGATATCATCCCAACTCTTCCTGTAACTCTTGATCATGTTTGAACAAGGTTTCAGTAGTCTTATGCAGCTCTGCTTCAGCTTTAAGTACATTGCTGGCCAGAGACTGCGAAGCTTCTTCTAATACACTGTATGCTTCTCGCGTGCTATGCAATTCATTTCCTATGGCAGTCATTGCATCTGTTTTATCGATGATTTCTTGCTTCAGCGTGCTGATTTCGGTATCATTTTGACACAACAAAGCATCTTTCTGTGCGAGTTGATCTTGAAGCTGTTGAATATGTAAGTGTAGACCATGATTTTCTACCTTAACTGCATTGACTTCTTCCTGTAGTGGAGTAATATCTGCTTCTAAGATATCGACTTTATGCTGCAATTCTTGATGAATATTATCAGGGACCATTCGAGTTGCATTGGTAGCTGCTGTGAGAATTGGATGAGCATTCGACCCATGGACTCTAATTCTGTAAACATGGGAATCGAAGGAAGAAGAGGAGGAGGAAGTGGTTGGGATGAAGAGGCTGATAAGAGATGATGGGAAGATGGTGGAGAATAGTTAGGCGAAGAGGAGGAAGAATCCGGTGCTTCAGAGGCAATAGGTTGACTAGGAAAAATGGGTGCAACAGTATTCATGTTAGGTACCAACACAATACCGGGTGTTTGTTGCATTGTTGCTTCAGTTCTAGCAGTGATAGAATTCACCAGAACGAGAACTTCATCAATAATCTCCGCAACAATAACTTGCACATCTTCTGGAATCGAGTGCTGAGAATCCGCCCGAGAAGAGTTTTCTTGGAATCAGCAGTGGACGCACTGTGTTCGTGTTGCCGGATGGGAGAAGACTGGGTAGACGAATCAAGGTGAATTGAGGTGGTAGTGTCGTGGAAAATTTCCTCTTCATTTCCAGCAGTGGAACCTTGCACCTGGCTCTCCGACGGGCTTATGCGGGTGCGTTTTTGACGAAGAAGCTAGAAGAGATCTTCATCATCATCTTTTGTATCTTCGAGCACTTGGGCCGATTCTTCATGGTAGAAGATTGGAGCTCTAGGCGGAGGTTGCGTGGCTTGAATGGCTGGGAACAGAAAGGTAAGGATATGTGGTAAACGCGAACGCGGAAGCTCTCCCTTGTTAACGTGCTTAATAACTGTAATGCATTCATGGTGAATGCTCCAGAAATAGAACGAGGAAAAATTAACATGCTCACAAGAAGCCATGTCAATCATCGAATAAAATGGGCGTGAAATCCCGTGAGTACGTTTCTGTAAATTCAATATGGCAACTAAGAATTGTAATGTGATTCGTTCGGGATCAGGGCGACACAAGATGGCGTACTCATTTGATGAGTGTCGTGGGAATAATTCTACCATAGTAGCAATAGGAAGGAGAGGACCATTCTCCATGCCTTCTATGGGCAAACAGAATGTTGCAGCGAATGATGCTAATGTGATTACGACGTGAGATGGTAAACATGTAATCGACCAACTCTGCTTGGTAGCAGGAGTGGCGGCAATGGCTGCAATATCTGTGCATAATAAGGGTGACACTCCACTGAATGCCAAGGCAATTCAGCGAAGTTTAACAGGCCGCGGATACGCAAGAACTCACTCACGTCATGAGGGAGTCCGTCACGGAAGGTAGCAAAATTAGCTAAAGCTTCCATGATGCGCACTCAAAATCACAAGAACACGAAGACACGGCAAACACAGGAAACACAATGCTCAGAACACACAGACACAATAGCGATTAACAGGGAAAAGAAGAGGATTAAGTAGACTCTCAACAATGGGAAGCGATCGAAAATTCTTAATCATTGCGTGATGTTGAGATGATAACCTTCATAATTACGGCTGGCATGCATGAGCAGAATCAATAAAACAAGGCCGCGATTAATCATGATTATGTATCAAAACGAGGAGCTTTACGTTCTTATTCAATTAACACGCAAAAAATAAAAAGAAAGTAAGTAACACGCGGAAAAACGAAGGACACGTCAGCGAGAATCAGGCACTTGGTGATACGGCCGCAACTTTGAACCATTGATCACTTTAGGAAGAGGAACTCCGGTCAAGGTAGTCAACCAAAAAGTAGCTAGTCCCACTTGTTCACTAATTCAATAAGGATCGAACCACCGTAATTTAAATTTCCTAGCAGCACAATTTGATTTAGCATTGTAAAATACCACAAGTTTGTCCACCGTAAACACAGGAGTCTTGAGAAAACGATCATGAGTCCGGGCTTGCCGTAACTAAAATTCTTGAAGAGTTAGAAAGCTTTCCCAACGATGTTCATCCAAGTTTCTGAGTGCTTCCAACCAAAATGGCAAAGAGTCTTCGGGTAACAGCTTCTGAGTTATGGTCAAACGTAAGTTTGGCATGACAATCTCCATAGGTGCGATTGCTTCCAACCCATAAGCAAGCTTGAAAGGAGTCAGTCTGGTTGCAACTTTGTATGTAGTCCGATATGCCCATAAGACTACAGGTAGTAACTGATCCCATCTTTCTGGTGATTCCACAATCAATTTGCGAGGCATAGCCAACAGCGTATTGTTGGTACTTTCAGCTAAGCCATTAGCACGAGGATAGTATGGGGAACTGAATTTATGCAGAATTTGAAAATTATGTGTTAGTACTTGCATTAAATTGTTAGCAAAGTGGGTTCCTTGATCTATCACAAGTTCCAGAGGTAATCCATAACGTGGAAAAACATCCTTCATCAGGCATTTTGCCACCGAAACAGCTCTAGCGGACCGTAAGGGCCAAGCTTCTGCCCACCTGGTAGCGTAATCTGTACAAGTCAAGATGTAACGATTGTTGCTAAGGGTTGCTGGTGGTGTAATAGGTCCAATAAAATCAAGGCCCCACTTCTGAAAAGGTTCCAAAGGTAATACAGGTTGTAGAGGAAAAAAGTGTCTCTGTAGTGGTTGTCCAACCCGTTGACAAGTGTCATAGTGCTGTACAAATTGAAGTATGTCTTTATACATGGTTGGCCACCAAAGCCCACTTTGTAAAATCTTTCGATGAGTGAGATCTGCTGCAAAATGTCCACCGAAGGGTATCAAATGTGCCATAGTGATGACTGAGTTTGCTTCATGTGGTGGAATGCAGCAAAGTAATACACGAGTGTGGTCCATATAGTACAACTATCCTACCAGCGACCGGAACGGTGACTATAAACTGCAATCTTCCGTCGCATAGCAGGAGGTGTATGAAGAGGAAGACATCCATCAGTCAAGAAAGTTAACAATGTATCATAATAGGTAGGTTGGACAGGATGTTCCGTAGATTCATCACAAGCTGGTTCAGCAGCGTAAATTGCTGGTGTGGTATCGTCAATGCCCATCCGAGCTTCGCCGGAATCCAACTGAGAGAGAAAGTCTACTAAGGCATGGGTTGTACCTAGTCGATGAATCACTTCGTAGTCGAAATCTTGTAGCAATAAGACCCAACGAGCCAAGCGACCACCTAAATGTTGCTGCCGGACCAGATATCCAAGTGCAGCATGATCCACATGAAAGGTGAATTTGCGGCCTAGCAAATAATGCCTGAATTTCTTTACAGAATATACCAACTTGAGACATTCTCGTTCAGTGACAAAATAATTCCTTTCCGTCGGAGCGAGTCGGCGACTTGCATAGTACATAGGCCGAAACCATTTGTCCGTTTGCCGCATTAAAACACGGCCAATGGCTATATCCGATGCATCTACAAAGACATGGAATGGGCGTTCCCAATCGGGAGGTTGCAAAATGGGAGCCTCCATCAATAATCCTTTTAGACGATCGAATGCAGTTTGGCATTCCGGAGTCCATTCGAACTATCGTGGAGTACTAGTCATTAGCCGATTTAGTGGTGTTGCTAAACGGGCTCGCCACCGTAGATGCCTGCCATGCCACCGGATTTGACCCAAGAAGCGCATAACCTCTTTCCGCGTTGTAGGAATGGGTGCTTCCAACACAGCTGCGACTTTGTCTGGATAACCTTGGATACCTTGTGCCGATATGATATGTCCAAGGAGTTTACCACAAGACACCGCAAAAATAGATTTTGTCGGCTTCAGGTAGAGTCGGTATTCACAACATTTCTCAAAACAGCACCGTAAATGATACAGGTGTGCCGCAATCTTGCCGAATAAGGAGAACTCATCTAAATAGACTTGCATAAAAGTGGTTAGGTAGGGTGAGAAAGCTTCCTGCATACAACGTTGAAATGTGCTGGGAGCATTCCGTAACCCAAACCACATAACCGTATACACAAAAACACCCCAGTTTGTAATGAAAGCCGTTTTAGATATGTCTTGTTCAGCCATTCGGACCTGGTTATAACCACTGTAGCCGTCCAAAAAGGAGTACATCTCATGCCCGGCCACTCTGTCAAGCATTGTGTCAAGAAAGGGAAGAGGAAACGGATCAGGTACCGTGGCCGCATTCAGTTTCCGGTAATCCACATAGATTCGTACCTGCTTATTTCTCTTAGGAACAATAACGATCGGAGATATCCATTCAGCATGTTCTATTGGTACGATGAATCCCACCTTCAATAACCTATCGAGCTCTGCTTTGACCTGTGCTGCATAATTGGGATTCATGCGGTAGCTGGATTGTTTAATTGGCTTCGCTTCCAGCTTAAGCACGACTCGATGTTGCTAGATTCGCGGATCAAGACCCTTGATATCGCGGTAATCCCAGGCAAAAACATCAAAAAACTCACGCAGGAGTCGGATCAAATCTTCTTGAAAGGCCTCGAATAACCTGCCTTAATCTTAACAGGTCACGGATTGGCTTCATCACCCAAATTATAGGTCACTAACTCGTCTTCCGGGACATAAAATTGACGAGGTTTCCCCAAGTCGTCAGTTGATTTTAAAAGTTGATGTAGAGTGGCTCCATCCATAACAACATTATCATCTATATCTGTGTCTCCGATCATGGGAACAACCGTACAGACTGTCGGACTCCAGTTATCTGCTATAGCTTGAAGATCTATAGTACCTAAGGAAATCAAATCTTTATTGCTCGTCAAAAATGCCTCTTCTTCATCGTCAGATAAGCCATCCAACATGTGGAGTGGCTCTGCTACATAGGGTCTGGCATGAAGTTCGCAGGGCTGAATGGCATCCAGTTTGACAACATATTTACGGTGATTATCTTTAAAAGTCAGATCCTGCGCTAACCAATCCTGTATAACTTTGGCCTGTTTCAAGCATGGTCGACCGAAAAGGAGATTGTAATCGAGGCTTGATTCTGGTAGTTCTAAGACCACAAAAGTCATTTTGAACGTTGTACCCTGCAAAGTAATCGGGATATTCCGAACTAATCCCACCGGATGGACGCGGGATTCATTTGCCATTCTGACAAAGAATTGAATGGGCTCGATTTGGGTCCACCCTAACTTCTTGCAGAGAGCTGCAGTTGCTATGTTCACACCGGAACCGCCATCGATTAACACTTGCGTAATCTTGTGATTTTTATGCCAGACAGTGATTAAGGGGACAAAATGATCCATCGTAGAATCATTTTCCGGTTGTATGGTTGCAGTCACCGGAGTACTGGAAGACTCAGGACTGACCTGTTGCTAGAATTGTTGCCTAACTCCGGGCACCAAGGCGAGTAGTTGCCCCAAAGGAAGTGTAATTGAAGCCTTTGAGAGAATATCCCATACCTGGTCTGTTGGAATTGCACTCTTCACTGGTTTCGATGATGATTCTCCTGTTACTAGAGTAGAATCTTGTTCATGCGCTCTCACATTTGGCAGGGGAACCTGTGTCACCGGGATTGGATCGAGGAACACGGTGGGCTCTTTGGCGGTCCATTGGCTAGCTTTGGTATACATTCGCTGCTGTTCACGGATACGAGGTTCAAACATCTCAGCTGCGGGTTGCAACTGCTTACCGGATGGATGTTGTCTGGACCACTGCTGCTTGCGATTCCACTGGGGAGATATAGACCATGTTGGTCATCGGGTTCTGGCGCTCTTTCTTTCATTTGTTGTATTTGGCTGCATCCTTGCAAAATCTCCGGATGTGGCCAATTTCACTGCAAAAATGACATCGAGGTGGTGGCAGAGAAGTATTCTCCTCTGATGTACTGGTCTGCCAATGATTTGCATTGAAGTTGGTATTCCACTGTCCCCGGTAATTTCGGTATCCTTGCGATTGATTGTTTCGCATCTGCAGTGGTACATAGTGGGTTGCGAGTTGACTTGGTTCTTGTATAATGGCGTTTAGAGCTGCTCGTCCCTGCACTTTGGCATTATACGCACAATTTTCGGTTGAGTGTCTGGTGGTATTGCAGATGGCACAATACATCTGATTAAGAGCACAGGTAGCACTGGTATGCCTTGGATTTTTGCACTTGGTACAATACATTTGTTTAGCCTGATCATCTATACCATGCTTACTGGCTTTCAGCCATTCCAAGTCTCAGTGAATCCTCCAACCTTATGCTCTAGTTGCAGGGCCATCGCAATAACAGCATCTAGCGTCATAGCACCTACACAGCGGATGATCATGATTTGTCTTAGCTGTGGGGTCAAACCATTAATGAACCATTGGGTTATCACATCATCCGGTAGGTTGGCATGTGCCGGATGCAGTTGTCTTAAATGAGTTCTAAATAATGTGGCGTATTCCTGAACAGTCTGGTGCAGCTTCTGTCGATTGTTTTGCAAATAGTCGAAGATTTCCGCAGAGTTTTTCTTCAACCGGAACCGTTGTAAAAATGCATCTCTTACCGCCTCATAGGTAACAAAATGATTGAAATCATACACTGTTAACCATCGTGCTGCTTCATTGAGTAATTTTGACTGAAACACGATGGCCTTGTATGCCGGATCGGGTGGATGGTTCAGTACGACATAACTTATCTCAAAGGTACGCACATATGCATCAGGGTCATCACCTAGAAATCCACTGAACTTTGTGTATGTCATCCTTGTTGGAACAGGTCGAAGTGGAAGTGGTTGTTGCTGTTGCTGGTGTTGCTGTTGCTGCTGTTGTTGTCCACTCAGGGTGCTAGTAATGGTACCGTTGCTGTCTCCTGAGTTCTGAGGAGGTGTTTCCGGTCCCTCAGAATCTGTGTCCTCAGATTGCTCATCTTGCGTTCAATCTTTCACCAATCTCCAAATCGAAGAGCCTATCCTCAGCTTGGATATCCCAGGTAGGCAAATTTGCCCCGAACAGTTGTGTCCGAAATGAAGATTCACCACGAAGTATCACACTATCACTGGAAAACT
This sequence comes from Ceratopteris richardii, assembly GCA_020310875.1. Taxonomy (NCBI): domain Eukaryota; kingdom Viridiplantae; phylum Streptophyta; class Polypodiopsida; order Polypodiales; family Pteridaceae; genus Ceratopteris; species Ceratopteris richardii. Next base: position 116,646,597 of record CM035433.1, on the reverse strand, counting down.
GTAAATTTCCTACAACCGGGAGCGAACTGTCACCGGAATTTCTCGAACTTTCCCCAAAACAGGGTATTCTTTCACCGTCAATAATCTCTCTGGGTAACACAACTTTATTCTTCGAGAAGTTCAAATCCTAACCAGACAGTGTCGGGTCAAGTGCGCACTGTACCCCTGTACACTCCGAAGTTACTGTACCTTCTGCAGAATGCACCGAAATTACACCGAAATTTGTTGGAATTTCCTCGTGTGTCACCAAAATTTTACCGGAATTGCTACTAATAGACTCTGTTCCTTCGACAACTGGACTTAATCGGTCTATGCTTCTACCGACTCGGGGTGTCCCTAACAATTTTGGTACTATCCACGGATGCTGGTCTCTCCTGTATTCGGATACGACTCGACGAACCGAGTAACCGGCATATATCACCTCTGCACCACTTGGGTACTACTCCACCTTACTGATTATTCACACTTCTCTGCCACTTTCCCATAGACGGTGCCAGTGTTAAAATGCACTTTTACATTACAGGGATTTTAAGTTCTTTCGGGTTCTTGGGAGTGGTAAGGGTCTGATAAATCAGAGGCCCTGTAACTTGATTTTCCCAATTAACTTATCCAAACCGCAGTACGTTAACATTCAAAACTCTGTTTAATACAAATTACTGTCAAGACTCTGGTTAGTCTTCTCACAGATTTACTGTTCATACTCAGGTTAATACTGTTCACAGTGCGTCACGTAGTAATTATTGATTACCATCACACAGACGTATATCGACAACAGAACCTTGTGTTAATCACAAATTAATGAAATTAACAAAGGTAAGGACGACAATACTCAGACTTCACGAACACTGCACTACGGCTTCTCCACAAACTGCAATTGCCCAGATAGACAGTCTCGCGATCCCGCTTGTCGTTACCGGAGCGTCACCGCAATCTCTTTTTATTAGTTGATAAGCAGATACATCTCTTCACACGACCTTTCGGTTCGTGCGGAATATGAAACCTTTCAGTTCGCGCGGGATAGGAAAATATAGGAATTATGAAAATACAAAATGCCAATCCGGCGGCTTATACTAACCTGCAAACCCTTTTCCACTATTTCTCCAACACATTGAATTCTTTGTGATAGTAGGTACATAAAGAACTCTGCTCAACAGATTTCTATTCCCATCAAAAGTGTTGACATTTCCTACCTTGAAAATTGAATGCTTGGTATCATCACATGTTTGCACTTGGTTCTTTCCATTGGGCTCCTCAAGATCAGAAAGGAGAGCTACATTGCCTCCTACATGGTTTGAACAACCTGAGTTAATATAGAAGAGGTGCTTATCGTTCATACCTTGTTTTGAAGTCATATTCATAATGAGAAGAGAATCATGTTGATCCTCTATATAGTTGTTGAAGTCTTTTGTTGATTTGTATCCTCCTTGATAGTTGATTTTGTAATTGTTTTTGTAGCCATGGTTGTATCCTTGATTATGGTTAAATCTTCCTCTTGATTATGAGTAGCCACCTCTTTGAAATCCTCTTCCTCTCTGGTTCTTGAAGTTCCTATAGCACTCATCTGTTGTGTGATTAGACAGTCCATATATATTGCATGGGGAAGAGTTGAAAGGTCTCCCCCTGTTGAAGAATCACTCACGAATTTGACGTACAGACAAAGGAAGATAAAGAGAAGCGGAATCAAATATTTAGAAAATCAAAAGCCTTAATGAAGGGACAAATTCACGATCGCTATGTACAGTACAGAATCCTACAGAATCAGAGTTCGTTACACCGAATCAAACTGTATATACAGAGAGAACGTGCATAAGAATAAAAGAAGGAAGTGCGAATAAGAAGGTGCGTGAGAAGAGCACACAATATAAATAGAGCACATACAGAGGTCAAAAGTATGAGAGGGAGAGAACAGAGAGATGAGAAAATGAGAAGACGCCAGAGCTCGCGTATGTATAGAGACTGAAGAGAGAGTGAGTGAGAATTTTTCAGAAGACGCCATAGATCGTGTATGTATAGATGAATAACAGAAACCTAAAATGTCAGGTGTTCATCTGAGAGAGATGGTAAAGAGAAACTACTCAGTGTAGGAGAGTTTCCATAGCTTGAGCAAGAAGAGGCCAAGTTAATTTGTACACATCGTCTCTAATACAAAACACATGTTCATGTGGAAGTTTGCGCGCACTGTTCGTATGTGAAGAACTTTGAGTATTTTCATGTTACGGTAGAAATTTCATTGATCGTTAACAGTTACAGTTCGTTAGTAAACGTGTCCCTCGGTACTATCTCAGTAAACGAATGTTTCGGTCAGTTACAGTTTTCTCAGAAAACGTGTTTTCCGATAGAACAACGAAGTATATCTCGCAGAGTAAATTAAAGGTTTGTATGAGAGTTAGCTTATCTTATAGCTAGACATCTCTACTATCAGTTCGTCAAGTATTTCGGTGAAATGGATATGTACACATAGTACAAAGTCTAACCGAAAAAGGACATTCTGAACCAGAGAAGTTTTTTCTTAAACTTCAGAAAGTGTTCACTTAGTGAAGGAAGTTCACGCATCACTTCCTTACTTCTTGTACATTCACTTGAAGTAATTACAAATAGAATAGGAGTTGATTCCGGTAAGATTCCGGTATAATTACCGTGATAGTCTGGTGACACTCTGGTGAAGTCCTAGTGAATTTCTTAGTAAATTCAAAACGAAGTCCTATACATTGGAGTGACAGTAACTTTGCTAAGCTATTGTTGATTATAGAGGTGTTTTAATATCACTCTAGCTTGGCAACCAATTTTCGGTGGCGCAGCAAATTCCGCAGGCTTGACAAGGTTCGTGCCTTTGCCGCGTCGACCATCACAAGTGATATCAGAGCGAAAGTTAATCGCCCACAGGTGGTATCAGAGCCAGAATATCCACCCTCAATTTGCATCAGAGCCGTGAGATCCAAGAAGTGGGTTCAGAGCCAGAGTATTCACCATCATTGGTGTCAGAGCCAGCATATCGAAATTGGTATCGTAGAGCAGGTTAACCACAACAGTGGAACCAGAACGAGAAAGATTCTGAAGAGTAGAAAGATTCTCAAAAGTTCATCGGAAGTAACAGAAACAAGAAGATTATGGCAGATAATGTCCAAATTGATAAATTGGATAGAGATAATTATCCCGCATGGGTAATGCGCATGGAAGCCTTACTTATGAGTAATGACCTAATGATATATGTCACCGAAGAAGAAAAGAAGCCGACTTTCGAAGATGATAGTCAACCGGAAAAAGAAGAACTAGAAGCCTTGAAGCTGTGGCAGAAGAAAGATGCAATGGCAAGAGCTTACATTTATAATACCGTTACAGATCATCTACTACCGCACATTAGAGGTCTGGAGAAATGGATGACATATGGAGTGCATTGGAAGATCACTTCCAAAATACTACGAAAGCTAGGAAGGCTAGCTTATGGTCCGAGTTCACAACGTTCAAAAAGAAGGCGAGTCAAAGCATTAGTGACTATGTTACTAAGATGAAGGATCTAGCAGATAGTCTTGGATCCATAAATGAAGATGTCGAAGATCAAAGATTGATAGCGCAACTACTAACACGTTTGAGAGGAGATGAAAGGTGGAAACCTTTCGTACTCTCAATTGAACTTTCTTTAAATCATTTTGTACCAGATTTAAATCAGTTGCTTGGTTTGATGCTCACATATGAGCAAGACCTGAAAGGAGATGCAGATAAAGGACAAAGTTCTGCAATGTACATGAAGAACAAGAAGAAAGACAAAGGTAAGTCAAAAGACGAAGAAGAGTCAAGTCCTCAGGCTTATTATGCAAGAGGTAAAGGCACCGGCAGAGGAAGAGCAAGAGGTTTTGGAAGAGGAGGAAGTAGGGAGAATAACAACAAGAAGGCTTGCTGGATCTGTGGACTAAGTAATCATTTGGCTCATGATTGCTGGCACAATCAACAAGGATCAAATCAAAATCAGAGCAGTAATACCAGAGGCAGAAGCGGAAGATATCAGAATAACTTGCAAAGAGGAAGACAAAATCAAAGAGGAAGCTATGGTAGAGGTGGAGCAAGAAGTTGGGGACACAATCAATCCTACAACACCACCTACAACAACTACGCAAATGACATGCAGAATGAAAGTCATACATCATTGATGATGAACTCAATCAGCACATTAGATAACGAAGACCTAAAGGTATTTTACATTGATTCTGGATGTTCTAATCACTTGTCAGGAAATATAGAACTGATGTGAGAATTGGAAAAACGTAGTTCCAGTCATACTGTTCAAACAGGTGACAATACAAGACATAGAGTACATTCAATTAGAAAAGTGAAATGTAAGAGTGGAGCAGATTTGCTAACCAATGTTTTGTATGTCCCGACAATATTGAAAAATTTAATTAGTGTAGGATAGATAGTTGAGAAAGGTTTTCAGGTCAGATTTACAAATGAAAGAGTATTTGTAGAAGATCCCGAGAACGGATATAATCAGATTGTCTCTGGTAAGAAAGAAGGCAGACTCTTTACTTTAAGAGTACAAGGGAACATTGGCCAAGCGTTGCTCACACATGGTGAAAAGGTGATTACAGAACTTGATCTCTGGCATAAGAGATTAGGTCATTTCAATGAAAAAGGAATTAAAGCTATGATTTCAAATCATTCAGTATTAGGATTACCGAATGTACAGAATCAACATATGATTCACAAGTGCGAAGCATGTCAAATGGGAAAAGCCCACAGGTTACCTTTCCAGAAGAAAGGATTCAAACATGATGGAGTACTTGAACTCATTCATACAGATGTATGGGGTCCCACAAAAGAAGGATCAATCAGCGGATCGAGGTATTATGTTTTATTCATTGATGATGCTACAAAGTGGATAACTCTTTATGTTTTGAAAGAGAAATCAAAAGTGTTTGGAGCTTTCAGGCATTTTCATGCATATGCTGAAAGACTCACAGGTCGAAAGCTTAAGAGGTTGAGGTCTGATGGAGGGGGAGAATACTTCTCCCAAGAGTTCAATGACTATCTTTGGAATGCAGGTATTAAGAGAGAAATAACCTGCAGGTACACACCACAACAAAATGGTGTAGGAGAAAGAAGGAACCGAACTCTAGTCGAGTTTGCACGAGCTATGCTAAAGGAAAAGGATTGTCCAAATTATCTTTGGGCTGAAGCTGTAAATACAGCTACATACTTGGTAAACAGATTACCATGTATGGCATTAGATGGAATGACCCCGTATGAAGCGTGGTGGGGAAAGAAGCCAACACTTGATCATTGCAAGATGTTTGGATCAGTAGCTTATGCTTATGTACCGTCACAACTCAGACATAAGCTCGAACCAAAAGCAGAGAAATATGTGTTCGACGGATACGATGAAAAACAGATGGGCTAAAGGTTATGGAGTCCTTTAACAAAACAGTTTACTATTTCTAGAGATGTTACATTTGATGAACAGAAAAGCTGGTATACATATCAAAGTCACAGAACGGAAGAATTTGAAGAAGAAGTAAGAAGAAAAGAGAAAGGGAAATCAATTGTACAGGTGAATAGAGATGAAGATCATATGCAGCCAATTACATCCAGGATCGGATCAGGTATAAGAAATGAAGATGAACAGGGATTTGATGAAGACGTGTATTCAGATACACATGAAGAGTTTGAACCAAGAAGGTCAAATAGGAATAGATGACAACCAGAAAGATATTCTTATGATACTTCGTACATAACTTAGAAAAATTACGCATATATGGTCAAAGATGATGAAGAACCTCAGAACTATGATGAAGCTAAAGGCAAGAAGCAATGGGAAGAAGCAATGGAAGAAGAGTTCAGCGCACTAGAGGAGAACAAGACATGGGAACTTGTTCCTAAACCAAATGTTAAGAAAGTGATTGGAAATAAATGGGTTTTCAAAGTTAAGAAGCTTGCAGATGGAAGGATAGCCAGACACAAAGCTAGACTGGTTATCAAGGGCTATGCTCAGACGCATGGCATAGATTACAATGAGACGTTTAATCTGGTGGCAAAGATGTCAACCATAAGGACAGTGATTGCTATAGGAGCATCAAAAGGATGGAAGCTAAGTCAGCTAGATATAAAGAACGCATTTCTGAATGGATACATATCATATGAAGTCTACATGGAACAACCGGAAGGGTTTGTAAGTTCCAGATACCCAAATTTTGTTTGCAGATTAAAGAAAGCACTTTACAGACTGAAGCAAGCTCCAAGAGCTTGGAATTACAGGCTTGTAAAATATCTCAATGAACTTGGATACCAAAGATCAAAAGCAGATGCAAGTCTACTCATCAAGAGAACAGAAGAAGGTATGATCTACATTTGTATTTATGTAGATGACATTATAATCATAGGGACATCAGATGAAGGAATTAAAGAAGTAAAGAGATTACTCGAAAAGGAGTTTCAGATCAGTGACCTTGGAAAGTTGTCATACTTTCTAGGAATGGAAATCACATACACAGATCATGGTGTATATGTTACACAAGAAAGGTATCTCCTAAACTTACTGAAGAAGTTTAATATGGAGAATTGCATAGAAGCTTCAACACCGCTTGAAGCAAATCATAAACTCAGCAAATACCGTGGTGCAGAGTTTAAAGATATGAGAAAGTATCAGTCATTAGTGGGAAGCTTAATCTACGCTACACTAACACGACCGGATCTTAGCTATGTAGTGGGAGTTCTCTCACAGTTCATGCATTGTCTGAAAGATCAACATTGGGTTGCAGGACAAAGAGTTCTTAGATATATAAAAAGAACTGTAAGAGAAGGATTATATTATCCTTTTACGTCAGATATAAAACTGAGAGCATACAGTGACTCAGACTGGGCAGGAACTCAAGATGATAGAAGGTCAACACATGGGTATATGATATACCTAGGAGATAAGCTAGTAAGCTGGTGTTCGAAGAAACAACACATAGTGGCTTTATCGTCAACAGAAGCAGAATACAAAGGACTTGTAGAAGCAGCTAAAGAAGTGATATGGATGCAGACCTTGTTCAAAAGCATGGGTATTGATCAAGGTATACCCATCATACATGGAGATAATATGAGCTCGCTGTATCTTGCAGCAAATCTAGTATTTCACGCAAGAACAAAGCACATAGAAATTCAATATCATTTCCTGAGGGAAAAGGTAATGGAGAAGGAGATAGAAATAATATACACTCTGACAAAAGATGAGATTGCAGATATTTTGACAAAAAGCTTGGATGGAACAAAGACAAGCAGATTCAAAGAAATGGCAGGTATAAAAGAAAGAAAAATATATGAAGACAGGAAGAGTCAAATTAGTGATTGAGGGGGAGCTGTTGAAGAATCACTCACGAATTTGACGTACAGACAAAGGAAGATAAAGAGAAGCAGAATCAAATATTTAGAAAATCAAAAGCCTTAATGAAGGGACAAATTCATGACCATTATGTACAGTACAGAATCCTGCAAAATCAGAGTTCGTTACACTGAATCAAACTGTATATACAGAGAGAACGTGCATAAGAATAAAAGAAGGAAGTGCGAATAAGAATGTGCATGAGAAGAGCACGCAATATAAATAGAGCACATACAGAGGTCAAAAGTATGAGAGGGAGAGAACAGAGAGATGAGAAAATGAGAAGATGCGAAGGATTGTGTATGTATAGAGACTGAAGAGAGAGTGAGTGAGAAGTTTTCAGAAGACACCATAGATCGCGTATGTACAGATGAATAACAGAAACCTAAAATGTCAGGTGTTCATCTGAGAGAGATGGTAAAGAGAAACTACTCAGTGTAGGAGAGTTTCCATAGCTTGAGCAAGAAGAGGCCAAGTTAATTTGTACACATCTTCTCTAATAGAAAACATATGTTCATGTGGAAGTTTGCGCGCACTGTTCGTATGTGAAGAACTCTGAGTATTTTCGTGTTACGGTAGAAAGTTCGTTAACCTTTAACAGTTACAGTTCGTTAGTACATGTGTCCCTCGGTACTATCTCAGTAAACGAGTGTTTCGGTCAGTTATAGTTTTCTCAGCAAACGTGTTTTCCAGTAGAACAACAAAGTATATCTCGCAGAGTAAATTAAAGGTTTGTATGAGAGTTAGCTTATCTTATAGCTAGACATCTCTACTATCAATTCGTCAAGTATTTTGGTGAAATGTATATGTACACAGAGTACAAAGTGTAACCGAAAAAGGACATTCTGAACCGGAGAAGTTTTTTCTTAAACTTCAAAAAGTGTTCACTCAGTGAAGGAAGTTCACGCATCACTTCCTTACTTCTTGTACATTCACTTGAAGTAATTACAAACAGAATAGGAGTTGATTCCGGTATAATTACGGTGATAGTCCGGTGAAGTCCTAGTGAATTTCTCAGTAAATTCAAAACAAAGTCCTATACGTTGGAGTGATAGTAACTCTGCTAAGCTACTGTTGATTATAGAGGTGTTCTAATATCACTCTAGCTTGGCAACCAATTTTCGGTGGCGCAGCCAATTCCGCAGGCTTGACAAGGTTCGGGCCTTTGCCGCGTCGACCATCACAAGTGGTATTAGAGCGAAAGTCAATCGCCCACACCCCCTACCTTGCTTACCTCCTCTGCCCCTTCCTCTTGAGTTCCTATCTCTCCTTGCATAGTTAGCTTGAGATGTAGTACCTTCATCTTCAACTTTCTTGCTCTTTGCTTTATCCTTAGACTTTCCTTATTTGTATAGAGGGCACAAGAATTTTTAGCTCTTGATGGTTCTCCATTTTTGTTGCCCTTGGCTTCATGGGTAAAGAGTTTCCCCATGAGACTGGTTAGATCAGGGATTTGCATATCCATATAAAGATCCATGGTAGTTGTGAAAGATTCTCACTTATCATTTGCCTTGATGCCATTAATTATATGTGTCACTATTTGCTCCTCTTCAATCTCCTCTCATATGCTTGCCAACTGATCAGCCACATCCTTTACCTTGGTCACATACTCTAAAACATTTTGCTTTGGTTGCTTCCTTTGATTAGTAAACTCCATCCATAATTGATTTTTCCTAGCTCTTGTATTGGAAGAAAAATATGAAGATAGAGTATCCCAAGTCTCTTGGGAAATTTTGCAATTCCTAATGTGAGGAAGCAGAAAGTGAGAAATAGATTTAAGTAGATATGACCTGGCTAAAGCATCTTTGGCACACCATGAGTTGAGTCTTTCTAGCTCCTCTCTTGTAGGTTGAACTTTTCTTCTGAATATGGGCATCTCCTCATCTCGTGATATGTATCCATAGAGACTCCTTAACTTGTAGATAGGTCTTCATCCTCCAGGACCATGCTAGATAATTATTCGTATCTAATTTATCAATGAAAGAAGGGAAACCATCTCCCATTTTACCTCAACTTGCTCTGATACCATTGTTTGAAGAGATGGATGGATACCTCAAGGAAGTGAGGTGGTACAACTAAAACTTGCTTTGTACCTGTCTTAATACATTTCAGAGTTGGATAGTAGGCCCTTTTAGCTTGCAAATGACACCAAGAGAGTACCTCTATACTTTGGAGTTGATGCTTGAAACAATTGAATCAAAACAGACTACTTCATGAATAGCTAGTGTCATAAGACTTGCTATTTTAGTCCATACACCTGTTGGTTCTTTTGCTCAGTGCTCAGAGTACAATAATAATTGATGAAATTCGTTTTGAGGAATTTCAATGACCTTAGATAGATAATTATTGCAAGTGGAATCATCCAAAATGATGAACTTTGCATTGAGAAAGGAGTTTAGCAATCTCCCAACCTTACCCCCCGATTTTTTAGGGACTAACCAATAGATGAACAATGAGCAATTCAATGATGATTTCTCCTACATGGCTAAAATAAATGCTTTGAAACTTTGATAGTATAAAGTAGACTTCATGAGGTTTTGAACAAGCTATAGAGCATTGGTTGAGAAGTCACTGAGATATGGCCAGAGAAAATTCAGTATTCTGAGTAGTCATCTTTATAAGAAGTTTTTCCCCAATTTTGAATTTGAATTCAAACTTGGCTCCAAATTAAAGTGACTCCCTTGATCTAGGAGTTGTTTTCTCATTGAAACTCATAGCTAATATTCCTCCTAATGCCATGAGATATATGGTTTTACAAGATTGTCTCAAGGATTTAACCTTTTACAATGGTAAATGATCAAATTCTACAAGCTAAGGTTCATATGAATCATCAAATACTTCCACATATAGTCTTCCATGCTAACCCAAATGTGTAGGCTTGTATATTTTAACCAATAGGTGCAACAAGAACCCGCAACACAAACAAGAACGTGAAGAATATCATCATCTTCAATGTCGTCTGCATCACCTTCAACAACTATGTTTCTAGGTGTAATAGGATGTTTTTCAACACCCTACACTATATTCAAGAGTCCTTTTGCAACCAATACATGACGCATCATATAAGACCTTAATGGGTAATTGGTACTCTCTAACTTATCCTCAATAGCCAACATATAGAATATATCACTGCTCTTTGCCATGGCCACTGACTAAAATACCCAGATGTAGAAAAATGACTTTATCTCAAAAAGTTGAATTGAACTACCCCGTCGAGTTTTGCTAAACTTGTAGTAGACTTTGATACGCTTATACTGGCAAACCAAAACCCGTATATATCTTGGGCATAGAAAAATGAAATTGCCTACACAATTTCAATGATAATGTGTTGGGAGGCCAAAACAAGCTCATACAAAGATTTTCGCAGCACAAAGTGAAGCACTTTTGATCTCGTAATCACCTTGAGTATGCTCACCAAATTTCGTGGAATTCTAAGACTATGACCAGAGGGGTGTTGATGATGCCCTAGATGAAGAAGTGACCTGCTCTGATACCAATTGTTGGAGTTTGAGATCTGCAGAAGCACACAAATAACAAAAGGAACAAGAAGAAGCTTGGAGAAAAACACACAATACTCAATGTATTACCACTAGAATATACAAGCTAGGGGAAAACCCTCCTAAAGAGGGAAAAAAGTGTCCCGACAGTCCTAATGTGTTCACAGACATCACTACTTGAATATATCAACAATATAAACTCAAAAGAAACTCAGATGGATAAATTTTCAATAACAAGGCAAGATAAGTTCCAAAGGTTTCTCACAAATGCATGTTATAGACTATGATCATATATTCTCACTAGTTGCAAAGATGAATACAATCAGAACATTGATAAGTGTACCTATTGCAAGAAATTGGAGAATCCTCCAACTTGATCTGAAAAATGTATGTTTAAATAGTTGGATAAGTGAAAAGGCATACATGTCACAACCTCCAAGTTTTGAAAATCCTAATCATACATCTTATGTTTGCATACTTATGAAAACATTGTATGGATTGAAAGAAGCTCCTAGATCTTGGAATTATGAGTTTTTTACATACCTACAAGATCAAGCATTTAAACCTAGCAACTCAAATACTTTTGTATTCATCAGAAGGGATCACAATGAGCTAATCTATCTATGTGTATATTTAGATGACATTATTCTAAGAGGATATGGATTGAATGGCATACAAAGGATCAAAAGGCATATGCAATAGGAATCCAAATCAGTGATTTAGGTAAAGTTACATTCTTCTTAGGTATGCCAACCATATACACAGATGAAGGAACATATTTGAATCAGAGGAGATACATTTAGGATCTACTTCTTAAGTTCAAAATGGAGAGTGCTAAACCTATAGGTACACCTTTGAAGATGAATCATAAACTTAGTGTTTATGGAGGTGAGAAAATTGAAGAGATTAAAGAGTATCAAATTTCTTTGGGTAGCTTATTATATGAGACTCATAAAAGGGTAGATATCTCATATAGTGTAGGTATGATAAGTCAATTCATGCATTCGACAAGAAGACCACACATGGATACAACTAAGAGAGAATTTAAGTACCTCAAATGTACAATCAATGAAGCTATATTCTATCCTTACTCTTTAGATTTGGATATCAAAACATGATCAGATTAAGATTAGGTAGGAGCTAAGGATGATAGAAGAAGTACCTCTAGATACTTAGCATTTGGAGGTTCCAAGCTAGAGTCATGGAGTTTCGAGAAGCAACTAATAGTCGCTTTATCCTCAACTGAAGGAGACTAGAGAGATTTGACCATAGCATCAAGAGGCAATATGGTTAAAAGCATTTTACTCAGACTTGCAATTTGTGAGTTCCAAATATCACATATTTGGAGATAATGTAAGTTCTATGCATCTAGAAGCAAACCCTGTTTTCCATGCAAGAAGCAAACACATAGAGGTTCATTACTAGTTCACTAGGGGGAAGCTGATGGGAAACAAGATGGACATTTCTTTTTTTCCATCTAAAAAGCAAGGAGTATTTATGATAACAAAGGCACTTGATGGAATAAAGCTTTGGAGATTTAAATCAATGGCAAGTATTCAACCTAATAGAGAATGAACACTCAAGCATACTTTAGCTTGAGGGGGAGCTTTTGGAACATAAATCTTACATGCTTGAGGTGGAGTAGATCTACACACAAAAATCATCATTTGATTTGTTTCAAAGTTTCCCATTGAAGACATTTTTATTTGTACTCATTTTTGGCATTTTTCATAAGGTCTTTTATGGATCATTTACGAATGTAAAGCCATGTAGTCTTAAACATGTGAAAAGAAAAAAACAGAGCTTACATTCCATGAATATGAGATGGTTGTGCTTGATAACAATCAATCAATCAATCACTAAGAAGTGCATCGGATTAGATCTTGACTTTTCCTAGATTGTAGGAAGGGAATTGATTCTCTTCAACAAACTATCCCACCCTGATTTGAACTCAAAACCCACATGTAGAAGTCATGGAACACTTCACAAGTTTATATAAAGACTTAAAAAACATTTTACAATACATTGAAGCAATATACATAGCCTATGGGTCATCATTATGTTGCTCCTTCATTTCTCTAGATCATCTTCTTCAATAATAGTGAGCTTGCAGAGGTTCACTACAACAGATCGATGGTAAACCAAGGTTTTTACCGAGGAAAATGACTGCGGCTTTATTTGCCGTGACGTCAGTGTAAAGGTCGGTTTTCGTGTCGGTACCAAAAAGTCGGTATAGGCGTCAGTCTAGACATCGGACGGCGTCGGTATATGCGTCGGTAACCGTTTTTGCTGCATCACCTCTTGGGTGTACCGACGGTTATTCTGATGACACTACTGGGAGTACCGTCGCTTATACCGACGACCATACTTGCAAAATTTTTTTTGGGCAGAATGTTTTGTCTTTTGCTACAGCAACATTACCATGATGTTGCTAAACAAGAGACAATACACTCTGCCCAAAAAGAACCGAGTACATGTGATGTGTACTCTAATGACAACCGAAATATGATTTCATGAAACAGAGTATTATTGTACACAAAAGAGATCGATAATCAGAATGAACAATGAACCATGTACAAAAAAAGTTATATATTTCAATAATGAAGCATGTACAAGAGTGTGGAAAACCACTATCATATATGACGCTTTTACAAAATGTGGCAAAGCAATGTATTGCCATATGGAAATCAAATACAAAATATTGGTCTTCCACTGCCATACACATGCAAAGAATGTTCCATATCAACAGTCCTGCAACAAAGAACATTAATGGAATGAGATAAATTCACATGAAAATTACAAACAAGTAAAAACCAAGTTTATAAATTAATTACCTCATCGCAAACGCTCCCATGAAACTACCGCACCGTGTCCCTCCAAGTCCTGCAATATTGCAGTCAACCCATGACTATATCCATAAGACTCCTCCGATCGTGTTGGAGGACGACCCATTGCCAGCTCCTGAAACAAATATAAAAAGATTAGAGAAACATATATGAGAAATTTAACACAAATAAATTCAATAAATGAAATGGTACTTACAAACTCATGACGCATCGTGTCATATCCACCACTACCCAAATGTGACAATCCAATCGTGTCCAGACGTGTGGCTGCGGCATTTCGCTACTAGCGATATCGATCAGGAGTCTGCTGCTGCTCATCACGAATCATGTCCCACTCCTCAGCATCTAACCACACAGGCTTTGGTAAGCCTTCTCTGAATGCATCACGAGCCTCGGATCGTCGATGCGACATGAGCTCATGTGCAGTATGCAGAATCCACTCTCAACTAACAATCGGCTGTCCATCGGCTGGTCGGAACTCCTGGTAAATCGTCTGTGTGATATAATTCTTCCGATCTTTATCCTGTTCACTCCATTTCCGCATGATGGAGTGTCCAAACTGGATGGAGCAAAGTTGTCGTATGCATGCACGCATTGCTTTGCCAGCCGCATCCATCACCGGAGCTCCATCTCGGATACTATACACCTTGGAGTCATCATGGTCATGAGCACCCCAAGGTGTACGTGGTGTACTGCGTGGTGTACCGTGTGGCGTACCTACATTTGAGGTACTCGTCCTAGGAGTAGAAGCGTGCGACACAACGTCTGTCGCACTGCCTCCACAACAACCGCCTCCTCCGCCTCTAGACCTACTTGTAGATCCACTCCTAGAACCTCCTGCTCTAGAGCGTGACCTTGATCTACGAAACGGGCCAGACCCTGTATCGCGTTGAGGTGTCGAACGCACATGTCTACTAGTAGATCCAGTAGGAGATGGCTGCAAAGATGGTCATGGTGGAGTCACAAAGCTAGGAGACATACCTCCTACGGGAGTAGCACCACCCTCAGGAGTGACACCGGCAGGAGTGACACTGGCGGGAGTGACACCGGGAGGAGTGACACCGGCGGGAGTGAGGTCAGCGGGAGTGAGGCCGACAGGAGTAAGGCCGCCAAGAGTGAGGCCGGGAGGAGTGCTACCACGAGCGATCCTAAATTGATGGCTTCTAAATCGCTTGCTATGATGGTTTCCTCTTGATCATCGTCGATTGCTTCGTCTTCTCGAACAATGACCTCTTCTTCAATGACCTCTTCTTCTCGAACAATGATCTTTTCCTCCTCAACTATCGAATGAATCTCTGGGTCCACTAGAGATGGACTTTCTTCTACATCTGCATTTTCAAAAATTTGTCTACTACGTGGAGCGACTTGTAAAACAAATAGCCACTCTAGGTCTTTTGAATCTGGTATAAAAACAACTTGCTCACATAAGTATGCATTGTCCACATAAGTATGCCTTGCACTCGCACATCTCGTCTTCTTATAGGTTGAGACATGTCACGCACAGTGATCCCAGCCCATAAAATACGCAGTTCTTCCACAAGTGGTGCAAGATATACATCCATGTTTTTTACCTTATACTTACCTGGTACAATAAGAGCTAATAATAAATGACCTTTCTTTGTGGCCAACCATGGTGGGATATTATAATTGACCAAATATACAAGCCATGTGCTCCATGAAGAACTGCGTAATCCAAATGGATTCACTCCATCCATAGCTAGGCCTAGACGTATGGACCGAGGCTCACTAGCAAACTTTGGACACTTACTATCTATGTGCTTCCAAGCATCAGAGTCAGCTGGCACTCGCATTACATTATCTGTAGACCTGCTCTTTGTATGCCATGACATTAACTTAGCTATAGATTTGCATCTAAACATGTTCTTAATTCGTGGAATGATAGGAAAGTGGCGAAGAGCCTTTGCGAGGATTGCTTCGCCTATAACGTCTTCTCTAAATCTATTTGCTCCACACTTTGGACATACGTGGAGATGCTCATACTCATTCCGAAAGAGAATGCAATCATTCGGACAAGCATGAATTTTCGTATAATCCATTCCAATGGACTGTAAAAGTTTTTTCGCATCTCCACGTGTTGGAGGCATGTCATTGCCCTCTGGCAAAATTTGATCTTTAAGAAGCCTGCAATAAGCAATTAAAATGATATTAGTAAATGAAGTTATTGTGATACAACAATGAAAGCCAATTTGTTCTCCACTTACCTGAACAATTCAGTGACACTACTATCTGACCATCCATAAATGGATTGCAGATTGAGCATCGCGAGTGAAGCACGTAGTACAGATAGCTTTGCTCCATTGTAAAGTGGTAAATGAGCTAATCTTCGCATGTGTATCTACATGTATGCATGTATTATATGTATATGTGTGTTTGTGTATATATGTTATCTACGTATTAAAATCCTAAAACCCTAATCAGAAAGACTTAGACTTAAATCTGAAATACTAAACCCCAAAATCCTAATCTTAAATATCTAGACCTAAAACCGTAAAACCCTAATCTTAAATGACCTAGAACTAAAACATGTATATATATGTATGTATGTGTATATATATATGTGTATATGTATATATATGTGAATATAGATAGGTATATAAGTATGTGTGTTTGTGTATTTATATATTTATTTATATATTCAGGTTTTTTCTTTACTTAATTATATTCAATTATATATATTTAATTAAATAATTTAAAACACTAGTTCTTTTTATATTTATGTATGTATATAATTATCTTATTATATATATATATATTTATTTATATATTCAGATTTTTTTCTTACGTAATCCTATTTTTATATATTTAATTTTATGTATTTAATTATAAATATTTAATTAAATTATTTAAAACACTAGTTCTTTTTATATTTATTTATGTATATAATTATATTATTTTATATATATATTTATTTATATATTGAGATTTTTTTCCTCACGTAATCCTATTTTTATATATTTAATTATAAATATTTAATTAAATTATTTAAAACACTAGTTCTTTTTAAATTTATTTATGTATATAATTATCTTATTTTATATATATTTATTCATATATTCAGATTTTTTTTCCTCACGTAATCCTATTTTTATATATTTAATTTTATATATTTAATTATAAATATTTAATTAAATTATTTAAAACACTAGTTCTTTTTATATTTATTTATGTAAATAATTATCTTATCTTATATATATATATTTATATATTCAGATTTTTTTTCCTTACGTAATCCTATTTTTATATATTTAATTTTATATATTTAGTTATATATATTTAATTAAAACCCTAATCTTAAAATTCTAGATCTGAAATACTAAACCCTAAAACCCTAATCTTAAATATGTAGACCTAAAATATGTATATTTCTGTATACATGTGTATATACATGTATATATGTATTACATGTGCATGTGTATGTGTGCATATATCTTATGTAGGTGTTATAAACCTAAAACCCTAATCTTAAAGATTTAAATCTAAAATATGTATATTTTTGTATGCATGTGTATCTACATGTATGTATGTACTATATGTATATGTGTGTTTGTGTATATATGTAATCTACGTATTAAAATCCTAAAACCCTAATCAGAAAGACTTAGACTTAAATCTGAAATACTAAACCCTAAAACCCTAATCTTAAATATGTAGACCTAAAATATGTATATTTATGTATACATGTGTATATACATGTATATATGTATTACATGTGCATCTGTATGTGTGCATATATCTTATGTAGGTGTTATAACCCTAAAACCCTAATCTTAAAGATTTAAATCTAAAATATGTATATTTTTGTATGCATGTATATCTACATGTATGTATGTATTATATGTATATGTGTGCTTGTGTATATATGTTATCTACGTATTAAAATCCTAAAACCCTAATCAAAAAGACTTAGACTTAAATCTGAAATACTAAACCCTAAAACCCTAATCTTAAATATCTAGACCTAAAATATGTATATTTCTGTATACATGTGTATATACATGTATATATGTATTATATGTGTATGTGTATGTGTGCATATATGTTATGTAGGTGTTATAACCCTAAAACCCTAATCTTAAAGATTTAAATCTAAAATATGTATATATTTGTATGCATGTGTATCTACATGTATGTATGTATTATATGTATATGTGTGTTTGTGTATATATGTTATCTACGTATTAAAATCCTAAAACCCTAATCAGAAAGACTTAGACTTAAATCTGAAATACTAAACCCTAAAACCCTAATCTTAAATATCTAGACCTAAAACCCTAAAACCCTAATCTTAAATATTTAACCCTAAAACCCTAATCCTATTTAAAACCCTAAAACCCTAATCTTAAATATTTAACCCTAAACCCTAATCCTATTTTTATATATTTGATGTAAAACAAAAACTTCAAAATAAAAATAGGATTATATGTGTGTATGTATGCATGTGTATATATGTGTGTGTGTATGTATGCATGTGTACATGTGTGTGTGTATGTATACATGTGTGTGTATTTGTATGTGTGTGTATGTAGGCATGCATGTGTGTGTACGTGTGTGTATGTATGCATGCCTGTATGTGTATGTGTGTGTATGTGTATGCATGCGTATACATGTGTGTGTATGTATACATGCATGTGTGTATATGTGTGTATGTATGCATGTGTGTATATATGTGTGTATGCATGCATGCCGGTATATGTGTGTATATGTATGCATGCATGTGTGTATATGTGTGTATGTATGCCTGTGTGTATGTATGTGTGTATATGTGTGTGTGTGTATGTGTATGTATGCATATGTGTATATATGTGTGTATGTATGTGTGTATGCATGTGTGTAAATTTATGTGTGTGTGTATGCATGCATATGTGTATATGTGTGTGTATGTAAGCATGCATGTGTGTATAGGTGTGTGTATGTAAGCATGCATATGTGTACATGTATGTGTGTATGTATGCATGTGTAAATTAATGTGTATCTTCCTTTCTCTTCTCTCTCTCTTTCTTTCTCTCTCTCTCTCTCTCTTTCTCTCTCTCCTTCTCTCTCTATCAATAGCGAATAAAAGAATCACTTACAAGTATGTCTCTCTTTGAATCGTTGTCGTCAAAGCATAATGTAGGTCGTCTCTCGTCCAATTCCAAACAATCGACATCAACGAACTTCTGCAAAATCAACGAAAAGAGAAATTAGAAACCCTAAAGCATAGAGAAACACAAATGCTAACAGTACGCACAGCACTTACCAAGATGTGAGAGTTAAGCCGAGAGAGAGTGTGTGTGTAGAGAGAGAGATCCGTGTGTGTGTGCACAAGACAATGCAGGTTCGCGCGCGCAAGTTTGACAGTAGACCGACAGTACTCAAACACGCGCAGAAATGTGAAGTTTTGCTCTCGGGTTCGCGGTATGTTTAAAAATTTGCCGTCGGTATGGGTGCCGGTATGGACGTCGGTATACGCGTCGGTAGTTTCCAATAAATTACTGACGCTCATACCGACGCCTATACGGATGCTTATACCGGCGGCTGCGGGCCACACCGACGATCCGTTTAAAACGGTCATACCGACGGTCACTTGACCGTCGGTATCTCTTAGTGAGATTTTCTGAGGGCTATACCGACGCCGACTATGACCGTCGGTATATGCAGCGTCGGTATGCCCCTCATATGTTGTAGTGGTTGTTGCTCTCTTTGTATAGAGGTCCAACTGGAATGGCTGAGCATACATTGTAAATGTATTATTTTCTATTTTACGTATAAATTTTCAAAGAATTTGGTTCATTAGATTAGGGCAAATCTCAATTTTATTATCTTGGGCTCTATCTCTGTGTGGCCCTAAAAAATAGGGGTACTTGTGTTGAGTGTCTAGTTCATTAGAGAAGTATATCTTTCTTATTAATTCTAGTCTTTAACATTGTAGACACTCAACTCTATGTGTATCATCCCTCCAAAAGGAATT
The DNA here is from genome assembly GCA_020310875.1 of Ceratopteris richardii. Classification (NCBI taxonomy): domain Eukaryota; kingdom Viridiplantae; phylum Streptophyta; class Polypodiopsida; order Polypodiales; family Pteridaceae; genus Ceratopteris; species Ceratopteris richardii. The sequence goes on along the minus strand of CM035433.1, from coordinate 116,626,932 downwards.
TTTTCAATTTGTTAGGCCGTCAGATTGGCATCATGTAAATATTATATTTTCCTATACTGCACGAAGGTCATAGTGAAGTGATGTAAGATTTTTATTCGTTAATGAAAAGACATTACGGTGTTCTCCGAAGAGAGGAGACAGGATCGCCAGACTATCTGTTTGGGCGATTTGCGACCCTCCAGAGACGTCGGAGTGCAGATTCCAGTAACTCTGAGCACTGTTACTTTACTTTGTTGAATTACATTAATTTCTGGTTAACATAGTAATGTTCGGTGATGATGATCAATCTGTGCTACGGTGATCATTAACTGAATCTGTGTTACCTACGGTGTAAAGAATAACTGGAATGCGAGTAGTCAGACTGTGTAGAAGAATTGATATTGAGTAACAGCGTACTGCTTAATTTGTTAGTTAAGTGGGAAAAACTAGATAAAGGGCCTCTAAAGTAACAGACCCCTACCATCCCCAAGAACCCGAAAAGAGATTAAAAGGCGGACTTGACAGAAGTTTGTCCTTTTAACACTGGTGTCGTTTGTCCTTTTAACACTGGCGCCGTCCATAAATTCAGCTCACCATACTATCCATATGCCAATGGTTTGGTGGAAAGTACCAATAAGACTTTGTTGACTATGCTCCACAAATTTCTTTTGGAATGTCCGGAATGTTGGGACCAGTTACTACCTGCGGTTTTGTGGGCTTACCGGACTACCTACAAAGTTGCTACTGGCATGATCCCATTCAAGCTTGCTTATGGATTGGAAGCCATTGCACCGATGGAAGTAGTAGTGCCAAGTTTACGCATTGCCTTAGCTCAGAAATTGCTGCGAGGAGACTCTTTGTCATTTCGGTTGGATGCACTCAGAGCATTGGATGAACAGCGCTGGGAAAGCTTCATGACTCTTCAAGAAGTTCAGTTTCGTCAAGCCCGTACCCATGATCGGTTCCTCAAGACTCCTGTGTTTATGGTAGGGCAATTTGTGTTATTTTATAATGCTAAAACAAATCAAATTGCTGGAAAATTTAAATTACGGTGGTTCGGTCCTTACCGGATTAGTGAGCAAGTGGGACCCGCTAGTTTTCGATTGACTAACTTGACCGGAGTTTCCGTTCCCAAAGTGATTAATGGTTCAAAGTTATTCCCATATCACCAACCGCCTGATCACCACTGACGTGTTCCTCGTTTTTCCGCGTGTCACTTATTTTCTTTTGATTTCTGTTTTTCGGCTGAATATAGACCGTAAGTCTCCTCATTTTGATATCTAAATATGATTAATCGCCGCCCTGTGTTACTGTTTCTGCCCATGCATGCACGCCGTAATTGTGAAGGTTATCGTTTCAATACCGCGCGATGATTAGGGTTTTTGATCGCCTCCTATTGCCTGTGTGTCTACTTAATCTTGTTCCTTTTACTGATAATTACTCTTGTGTCTGTGTGTTTCTGCGTTCTTTGTTTTCTGTGTTCTTGTGTCCTCGTCCATGCCATGGAAGCACTAGCCAATGTCGCTATCTTCTGTGAAGGACTCACCCCTGAAGTGAGTGAGTATTTGCGTATTCGTGGCCTTTTGAACTTCGTTGAATTGCCTTGGCATTCAGTGGAGTGTCACCCATTTTATGCACAGATTATTTCCGCTATCGCTGCCACACCTGCTATGGAGCAGAGTTGGCCTATCCTTTGTTTACCGTCATGAGTCGTGATCACTTTGGCTTCATTTGCCGATGCCTTCCGACTTCCTCGAGATGGATTTGAGAATGGTCCACTCCTTCCTGTAGCCACCATGACCACATTATTTCCGAGGCACTCATCTAATGAGTACACCATTCTGTGTCGACCTCACCCGGAGCGTACCACTTTACAGTTTTTAGTCGCGATTTTGAACTTGCAAAAACGCACTTATGGTATCTCGCGTCCCTTTTACTCGATGATAGACATAGCTGCTCGCGACTCTGTCAATTTTGCATCTTTTTATTTTCGGTGCATTCACCGTGAATGTGTTGCGGTTATCAAACAGGTCAGTAAGGGTGACCTTCCACGTTCACGTCTACCCCATATCCTCACTTTTCTTTTTCCAGCCATTCAAGCCGCGCAACCCCCGCCAAACGCTCCCTTCCTGTTGCATGAAGACTCTACTCGGATGATCGAAGATGAGGACGATGATGATGCCGATCTTTTTCAACTTCTTCGTCGAAAATGCAGCCATATAAGTCCCTCTAAGAGCCAAGTGCACGGATCCAATGCTGGACACAAAGAAGAGGTCTTTCATGACACCGCTACCTCCATTTATGTTGATTCTTCTGCCCATTCTTCTCCAATCCAGCAGCAGGAACAAGGTGTGTCCACCGCCGACTTTGAAGAAGTTTCTTCTCGAGAGGATTCTCATCAGCAGAATCAAGATGCTATTCAAGCAATTATTGTAGAGATTCTCAATGAAGTGATTGCTCTGGTTGATGCTGTAATTGATCGAACGGAAGCGACAAAGCAGCAGACCACCGGAATAGTGCTGGTGCCCAACATTCTTATCCCACTTTCTTCCACCATGAACAATGTTGAGCCTATTGTCCCAGTCCAGCCGGTTGTTCCCAACGTACCCAATTCTCCATCTTCTTCGCTTGAGTATTCTCCACCATCTTCCCCTCATCTGTTCTCCGCTTCTACATCTCAATCCCTTCCTACTCTTACTTCTCGAATCCCGATGTTTCATGAACTTGAATCTATGGGTCGACTTTTGATTCAATTCTCGCAGCAGTTACCAATGCAACTGAAGATGGCAACCGACAATATCAGATAGGAGTTGCAACACAAAGTTGATGTTTTAGAGGCTGATATTGCCCCATTACAGGAAGAAGCAGATGCCGTTAAGGCAGAGAACCATGCTTTGCAGATGCAACTTCAGCAACTTCAAGCTAGGATTGTAGAGCAAGACACATTAATTGCCCAACGCGATGCAGCATTGGACGCGTTAAAAGCTAAGGATGTTCTTTTAACTGCTCGAGAAAAGATGAAGAAATCAAGCAGTTAAATCAGCTCGTATAGGATAAAGAAGATGCTCGAGTGGCGATTGGCAATTTCTTGGAGGAAACTCGAATACAGCTTGATGAGGTCATGCAGAGAGGACAGGAGACGGCTACTTTAGCGAAGCAGACTAATGCAAAACTCTAGACTGCAACTGCCGATCTGTTTCAGTCGAATTTTGCTCTCCAAGCCTAGATGAGTTTATCCATTCAACTTGAGAAGGAGATAGCAGGGATTAAGAAAGAAAGAGATGCTTATTATCAAACCATTCAATAACAAGCTCAGGAGCTGGAACGAAGAGAAAAGCAACTAGGCTTTCAAGCAGAGTGACTATCCAGAATAGATGGACAAATTAATGATATGAGATTGAGCCGTGATGTAGCCCTTGCCAATGACTTTTACTTGCAAGAAGCATTTTTGCAGACCTAGACTGAAGTTTTGGTGACTCAGGTCATTGCGGCAAGTTCAGTCCAAACTGATGCACAGCTGGTGGAGCCGGAAACATTAAAACTAATGTTGGATTCATTAAAACAAAAAATCGCCAGAACCTTCAAATTAGCAAGAACCATGTATATCCAAGGCATCGTAGATGAGCCTTAATTTTGTTTTCCTTGCAGGTTCAAGTCCACCGTGCGTGCCAGTGTTAGGCCGCCGGATTGGCATCATGTAAATATTATATTTTCCTATACCGCACGTACCAAAAGGTCGTAGCAAAGTGATGTAACCTTTTTATTCGTTAATGAAAAGACATTACGGTGTTCTCTGAAGAGAGGAGACGGGATCGCCAGACTCTCTGTCTGGGCAATTTGCGACCCTGCGGAGACGTTGGAGTGCAGATTCCTGTAACTCTAAGCACTGTTACTTTACTTTGTTGAATTACATTAATTTCTAGTTAACATAGTAATGTTCGGTGACGATGATCAATCTGCGCTACGGTGATCATTAACTTCTATGTTACCTACGATGTAAAGAATAACTGGAATGCCAGTAGTCAGACTGTGTAGAAGAATTGATACTGAGTAACAGTGTACTGCTTAATTTGTTAGTTAAGTGGGAAAAACCAGATAAAGGGCCTCTGAAGTATCAGACCCCTACCATCCCCAAGAACCCAAAAAGAGATTAAAAGGCGGACTTGACGGAAGTTTGTCCTTTTAACAAATTGTAATCATGCTGGCTACTATGAGGATTTGAAGTTGATCATTTCCTCCAAAGATAGAAAGTTTTTTGAGGTAATCAATGCATGAAGCTATCTGTTTTATATCAACTCTTTCTCATCGATGATACAAAGTAGATAGTGTCTTTTATTGCACTAATCATATGCCTATAAGGTCTATTTGACTCTTCATAAGTGCAAGGGCTTGTCCTATGATGGTTGGTTGGACCAAACATCTTCATATCACAACTCACTTTTCTACCTCCTACAAGATTCTTGAAGCTCTCTCATACACACACATACACGTAGACTCACAAGCCTAATCATACACACATATATACATATACAAAAAAGGATCACTTACCTTTATTTCATGAATCATAAATCCAATTTCCTTTATTACTTCAAGCATTTCAAAACTCTTTTAGAAAAGGAATGTGATAGGAACATCAAAATCTAAAGGTTAGATGGAGGAGGAGAATACTTGTCCCAATATATGTCTTATTCCTAGAAGTTGAATAGTATCAAGAGATAAATCACATGCACACAAGCACATCCATTGGTGTAGCAAAAAGGATTAGAATTGTCATCGCAATTGCAACTAGCAAGAATTTGAAGATGTATCAACTTGATGTGAAGAATAGTTTTCTAGATGGAGATCTAGAAGAGGTGATGTACATGGATTTGATGATAATATCAAAGGTGATTAATTTTGAAAGTTACAAAAGGCCCTCTATGGTCTCAATAAAGCCACAAGGGCATTGAATCAAAGAATTCTAGACCTTTCGATGTGTTGTGGATAAAAAGAAAGTAAGCCTCATCTTTCATTATACTACTAGAGAGAAGATGAAGCATTTTTGTACTCATGTGTGAATGTAGATGACTTGTTTATTTCTAGTGATCATGAAGAAGGAATTAAGGAAATCAAGAAGAGACTTAAGAGGTAGTTTAAGCGAATGTGAAGCCTGTGTCTATGTATGTGTGCATGTAGATGACTTGATTATTACTTGTGATCATCAAGAAAGGAACCAGCACATCAAGAAAAGAGTCAAGAGGGAGTTGAAGATTTTAGAGCTTCAATTTCTAAGATAATGTCTAGGTATTGAAGTCATATAGAAAGACAAGATTATCTCACTCATGAAAAGGAAATACATCTTTGATGTACTTAAGAAGTATGGACTTGCAAGATGCACGCCATTGAGCGATTCAATGTAAGTTAATATGAAAATTGACTTCAATTGAAGGTAATGGAGTACAAGATGCACTCTTAAACATGTCTATAGTGGGCTCTTTGAATCCTTCCATTATCACAAGGCTAGACCTAGCATATACAATTGGTGTTCTATCTCACTTTATGAACACAACTAGATCTTTCCTCTTAGCTTCAATGAAGAGAAAGCCTAAATATATCAAAGGAACTCTAAATGAATGTCTTTTCTATGACTTTGAAGATGACTTGAAGGTGAAAACATTTGAAGAGATCTTGATTGGTCTAGATCCAAAGAACATAACACAAGTACAAGAGGATACATAGTGATGCTAAGAAAGAAGGTCATCTCATAGATGGCAAAGAAACAATCAATAGTTTCCATATCCTCAAAAAAGTAGAATATAGAGCATTAGCACAAGTTACTCGTGAGCTCATTTGTCTCATGAAGCTTATGGTTAAACTCAATTTTTAGGAAATTATTTTTCCAATCATGTATCACAACATGAGTAGTGTGTACCTATCCGCCAATCCTATGTTCCATGCTAGGAGCAAACATGTAGAGGTACATTATCACTACATCAAAAGGAAGTTGTTGGGTAATCAACTGCAAGTCCAACACGTAAGTAGAAAGGATTAGTCCATTGATATGGTGACCAAAGAATTTGATTCAACCAAGCTAGTGAAGCTCAAAAGAGACATTGGAATGATGGAACTTGGATGAACACTTGAAGTTTGAAGCTTCAAGGGTAGTGTTGAACTTCAAGCTTCAACCACAAGAGCATATGAACCTCATCTAGTGCAAGCACAAGAGCTTCATAGATCAAGGAGCCAATCAAGGTATTTGTTACATTAAATTTGAATTTTTATCCCCCTTATCTCTCTTAATTAGCCACCTATCAAATTTAGGAGTGAAGAATCCTATGGTTTAGGAAAAGAGCATCCTACCTTCTAGGAAACCTTTTCCATTTTGTATATACACATCAAAAACTTTCAACTGACGTGATCCCACATCTGTTATCAATATGGAAGTTTGAATAAGCTAGTAAGGCCCTTGCTAAGAAAGAAACCTAATTTTGTGACTGTTTGGGTCCTAGTTTAGGAAGCCATAGCTCACTCTCTACTTTAGCACTGAAGGATCTAGATAACTCTCGATGTAGAACATGGTTTCCTCTTGTTATATTATCCATTTGTTGCAATATTTATCTTGTTATAATGACAATATTGTCTTCTAATTTTGGTCAATATCTGTGGGCTTCACTCTACATATTCTTAGAGAAATTGATCCTAGAATGGGTGTGTGTTTGTTGAGGCAGTGAGCAGTCTATCTAGGAGGCATTGGTTGTTAGAGTAAAAGTGAGTATTTTGAGTACAATAACTTGCATGGTTAACATATCATATACTCGTTCGAATGAGCAAAGCTCTTGCGTTCATTCCATAGGAACTTCGAGAAGCATGAATCAAGTAAAAAGGTATGCATGAGTACATCTGTGAGGCCATTTAATGCTTCAAGTTGCATCGGGAAATGGATTAATCTCCATCAGCTCGCACACACATACTCATATATATATATATATATATATATATATATATATATATATATATATATATATATATATATATATATATATATGTGTGTGTGTGTGTGTGTGTGTGTGCATTCATATACACAAATACATTGAAATATTCATTTTGATCTTTTTTCGTGGTTTTTTTTTATAGTATATATAGTTTTAGGTAGGAATCTTTAGAAAATTACACCTATATGCACACACGTACAGGCGCATATGAACACACACACACACATATATATATATATATATATATATATATATATATATATATATATATATATATATATATATATATATATATGGACATATTCACACACACTTGCATGCATACATATATTACGTACACACATACACACGTAAATACATGCACTGATACATACATACATTAATACATACATAACTTCATATGTACCTATATACATGTGTACATTACAGACATAGATGCATACATGAATAAGTATATAGGTATGTACATACATTAACACATACATATGTCCATTACATGCATGCATGCATAAATACATACATACATACACACAAACACACACACACACACACACACACACATATATATATATATATATATATATATATATATATATATATATATATATATATATATATATATATATATATATATCACAAGTATATACATGCATACATACATAGATACATACATACATACTAAGATGTGTACATGTATGCATACATAAATACATGCATACATACATGCATACAAACATACATACATACATATGATCACTACATACATGTATGCATACATAAAATACATGCACACATGGCTACATATATATTTTTTTAGAATGTTGCTTTGTAGGTGGAATGTTTTCTTCAGGTGGAATGTTTTCTGTAGGTGGAATTTTTTCTATGGGTGGAATGTTTTCTACAGGTGGAATGTTTCTTTGCAAGAGATACTTTGGCCCGCATGTGTTGTTTCTTTATTGCCTATGTACCTTATGTAATCATAACCTGAGTACCTGATTTTCTTATAGTCAACATGCACATTAATTTTATTTTAGTCGCTTAGTATAGGGATGATGTTTCAGATAGTTTTTTAGCTCATGGTTTTATATACGACATGCACAGTTACATACGTTAATACATATAGAAAACTTACATACTTATGTACATTACATAGATAAATTGTAACATATATAATACATACATTCTTACATACATACATAAATACATACATACATACATACAGACCACATACATACATACATACTTACACATAAATACATACGTAGATACATACCTACTTAGTCTAGTTATTTATTGCTCCCCTTAAATCACATATAGTAGTCATACAAACTAGAAAATGTTCCTACATATAGAATCATTGCATGGGAGGACTCAAAATGTTTCCTTCTTGATTGGACATGATCCCCCATTGGAAGGAGTGAAGTGCAGAAATAGAAAAACATTGAGGATACTCCAAGAGTTAAACGAGCTTTGGACTTCCATCAAGCTCTTAACAAGAGGTGGTGAGGGCGTTGGTATTGGGTTAGATGGAATATTAAGTTCCAAGAACTTTGGCACGTGCTCATCGAAATCAAGAAATCACTTCTGATGTGGCGAATCCTCCACAATCACCTATGGACCAATGCCCGAAGTGAGCAAAGTTTGTCGTTCTACCCTTCGTGTAAGAGTGGCTCTAATTGTAGGGAAGACCTAGGTCATATTTTCTTCTCCAAAGAGTGGTGAATTGAAAAATCCCTTGTCTATCTAGGTAGAGTGATCCCTGACTATAAGTATCAGCCCCTTTTAGAGACCACAGAATGTTCACATTAGAAAATAACAAGTTCAAAACCAAATGGGTTCCCCACAAAGGCGGACAAAAGGTTTCTACACCCTTTTTTGTAATTACCTCTAAATCTCGTGTAATTTCCTTCCATTTTACAATTTAAAATGTGCATTCAAAGATTAAAAAAAAGGCCGAGAGTCCAAATCACTCATTGAAGCAATATCTCAAAAATAAGCCCATGTGTCTTACTTATAGAATCAAATGAGGAGCTGACGCACCTCATACTCAGACTAGGTTGCTATTTCATACTTGGCAAGACCCTTTAATTGAGGGCGGATTGAGGTGTCCAAACCTAAGCAGACTAAAAATAGTTAGGAGGAAATCTGAAAATAATGTGTGAGAGATGAAGCATGATCCGACAATGATTTGACTCATATTTCATGCATACTTTCTTTGTTCCTTCGTGAATGATGCGAATGTACTTTGGGTTTTTCACTTCAATTGAGTTTTAGAGTTAAACTTCTCCTCAAGTGTGAACTAGTTTCCAGGCGTTCCTATCATTTGATTGCATCAAAGGATACATGGCCTCATTTGTGAGACACTCCTAACACGATATGCTTGGAATCTTTGCCGTTTGAGAGAACCTGATCACCCCTACTAATAGGGGGCTGATTGTATGGCACACCAACATCTTGGCGGTGGTTGCTCACTTGACGCTAGGCTTTCTGGCTCATGCAATCTATTTGGATGAACGGCTGGTAGGTGAATGTGATGCCTAATCTTATATTGTTTGGGAATATGGATTTTGTTTGTATGTATGTGCAGAACCTGAAGAGACAACATCTAACAACATTCTCCCCCCCATTCAAGTACCTACCAATGGGGTTGCCAAAAAATCTATGAATGTTCCTTAAAGAGAGCTACACACTAGATGTCTTCACAAACTAGCTTAATGATGAATGCTCCCAGTACTTTACCAATGTCGTTAGTGATGCTTTAATCCATTGTGTCAGAAGTGTGCTTTGCTTGTGTCAATGATGTGTTTACCAACGATTCTACATATGTATACATTGACCATTATATGAATGGAGCTACCTATGTGTATAGATACAAATTTCCACGGATGAGTGTATGATCAAACGCAATCCTAATGCCTGATAATTATATTTATTGGCTTCTATATTAGGGAAAGATGAACAATCTAAGAGATGCATGATCCCCGATGCATGAACAATCTAAAAGATGAACAATCTAAGAGATGCATGATCCTCCATCTTTACTTTGAATATCTATTATGTCTTTTCTTATGGTGCATACCGAGAAGAGAAAAAAATACTTATATTCTGGGACAATATGTATTGGAATATGTCTGTATATAAGGTTGCAAGCCATGAATGATGCTAACGAAACCAATAAGACAGAATACTTTATAGAGGGAAAGGATGGATAGAAGGATACGCAGTAGTAAGATGAGAGATTGCAACTCCAATTACTACCCGGAAATTAATTGGTTGTCGTTTTATCATAGGCAGTATAGCCAATATATATATATATATATATATATATATATATATATATATATATATATATATATATATATATATATATATGTGTGTGTGTGTGTGTGTGTGTATGCGCGCTTATGCATGTGGGTATTGTTGTTTATCTCGTATGTACTTTCCATCTAGCGGAGGAGCATATCCGGACATGTAGGAGTCGTTATAATACCAAGTCATATCATAATCAAATAATAAATATATGTGATCATAAGATGTCACATCTTAATGTACTCAATTACTTCATATTTCCAAAGTGTTTTGAGACCTGGAGAAGTACATGGGAGCTTGTGGACCACGTACTCAAATTGTAATCAAATACACATATGTGATGATAAGTTTTCAGATCTTTATGTACTCTAAAACTTTACATGCGTGAGGATGTTACCCTCTGCAACATAACGTATGTGTGTGTGTGTGTGTGGAAGTGTGTGGGAGAAACTAATTTGCAATATCAAACACTTACTCAATGTTCCTGTCTAATTTGGAAATTCTTCCATTTTCATATTTTATTCCACAGAGACGTTTTTCTGTTTAATTAGGGTACTCAACTGTAATGAATGATAAGAAAACAGCAAGTTTTTTTTTTAGCTCCATGTGACAATGTTTTAACCTAACATGATCGAGTGTTCACTTGGACTTCTTGACTCTTTCGTTCAATCTAACCACTGAACCTTAGAGTATGCCATAACGTACATATCGTCCTCTAACTCGAAGTGAGACTTCAGTCAATTTTTCCTTAATGTACTTAATCATCCTTCTTTAGGTTTTTACTTGTGGCATCACCAAGATTGCATTGCCATAACCTACATATCGTCCTCTAACTCGAAGTCGGACTTCACTCAATTTTTCCTTAATGTACTTAATCATCCTTCTTTAGTTTTTTACTTGTGGCATCTCTAAGATTGCATGAAGTGTGGAAACACATAGATCAAATTTTCTATATAAGTCTTGTTGTGATCATATAAAGTATATGCTTAACTGTTGAAATATAAAGAAGTACATAATCTAATTGATCACATTAAGGGTAGGTTAATGTAATATCTACCTCGAATTGGTTAGATATGGGCATGTAATCAATCATGGAAAAAATCTCTAGAACATCAAGCAACTTCTTCCTTTGTACGAAGATTCTATTAAGCGTATTTGTGCTCTCCAAGATTAAAAGCTAAAATATGTAACTCCAAGATGAGAGATCTTTTACTTCATGTGATGTATCATTGCCAAGTTTCTTTCTCACACCATTATGGCTAGACTTGGTTCCGTTGTAGAGTTGATAAGTGAACTATAGATCAATTTCTTCATGAATAATTGTAAATTAACAAAAAGACATATGATTCTTTACGTCAATAGTTGGCTAGAGATTCCTCATAATAGTATGACACATCATATATGCTCACAATGGGTAATTAGTACCATCCAACGTATCCTCAACAACTCCAATACAAAATACATCATTTTGTTTAGCCATGGTGAGTGATTAAATACCGTGATGTGAAAATTTGATTGTATCTCAAAAGGTTGAACACAAACATCATATTGAGCTTACTAAACTTGTAGAAGACTTCGAGGTGCTTATAGAGGAAAGCCAACACACACACACACACACACACATATATATATATATATATATATATATATATATATATATATATATATATATATATATATATATATATATATATATATATATATATATATATATATATATATATATATATATATATATATATATATATTGCCTACATCGTCCTACATCGTCACTATGATAGTGCATTTGGAGGCTGAAACGAGCTCATATAAATATTTTGGTGCCACAATATGAAGCTCGTTTAATCTCCTAGTCACCATGACTATGCTCACCAATTTTTGTGCGGTTCTAAAATTGTGAATGGAGAAGTGTTGATGATGTCGTCGATGATGCATTCACGTGCTCTCATACAAATTGTTGGATTTCAAGGTCTACAAAGGGACACAAACACTACTAAGCTTGGAGCACAACCCAATACAAAACTTATTACCGAGTGAATGTAGAAAGATAAGTGATCCATTGGGGTTATAAGCATACATACAAGACAAGGAAAAAACCTTCTAAAGAGGGAAAAAAGTGCACGAGGAGTCCTAAGTATGTTCATAAACATCACTAGAAAAATATATCAATACTTTATGATTGTGTATATGCACTCTTTGCTTCTTAAAATGCTGCGATAACATCTATTCGTTATTAATGGTAATGCTCACTTCGTTGTCACTCTATATACATGATATAACTTGGAACATCTCACTTATCTTTCTATGTGAAGGTATGCAACGTGGCTTTCTCAATTCATAGCATGTTAGTACTAACCATTTTTTAGAGTCCTCTTTTCCATAAATAGAAGTTTTCTCTTCATTTCGAAATCAATATAGTCTATCTTGAATAACACATTTGATATCAATGCTCCAAAGCACTATGGTCATAATAATGTAGCATTTGCAAGATTAGGTAGGCTACAAGAGACTACAAGCAAGAAATAGACAGATTTGAGAAGGTTATTGAAATTTGTTGGTTGAACTCTAGTTTTTTTCTTTGGAATTGAAATTGTGGTTGACCTTGTTGAGTTTTTTTTTTGTGTCACCCAAATTTATTGACATGCTCTTTCTTGAAGTGATCTATCTTAAGGTTGCATTTCTTTTGAATGTTTGAAGTTTTTTGATACGCATCCTTTTACTTATACTTGATGTTGATAGTTGTATTTTCTCAACTCCTATAGGAAATATCACTTCTTCTCAGCAACCAACATGAACTCATTGATGGTAGCAACAAACTATAAAGAAGGCTGATCATTGTTGCATAAAGTGGGTGGAGACTTGATCTTTATCATAGTTATCAAGTTGAACATAAATACCTCTAATTCGAACATTTGCATTCCTTGTACTTAATGATTATGCTAGAAAGAATTCTTTCAAATAGAAAGTATTTGAAATTCCATTAATTTTGATACAAAACATGATCTACCAAAGAAAAATTCTAATTTGACATCATATGGAGGATATGATACATGCATACATGAATTCTATTTTACCTGATGAAACTTTTATGTTTGAACTGTTGATATATTTAGGTAGTGATGTGTGTGAACACACTAGGACTGTCGAGGCACTCTTGTGTTGTTCGTGTGCTTCTATAGACGTCTAACTCCAACAATTGGTATCAGAGTAGGTTGTCGCTTCATCTAGGGTGCCGTCGACACTCCTTTGTTTGCAATCTCAGAATCGCACGAATTTTGGTGAGCATACTCAGCGTGTTTCCAAGATCAAAACAGCTTTGCTTTGTGGTGCCGAAATCGCAATCTGAGCTCGTTTCGGCCTCTAAACGCACTATCGTAGCGCTTGTGTAGGCTATTTCGTCTTTTTGTGCCAAAGGTATATTCCAGTTTCTGTTCGCCAGTTTAAGCGTCTCGAAGTCTGCTACACGTTTAGCAGAACTGGTATGGGCAGTTCTGTTCAACTTTTTGAGATACAGTCAATTTTCTGCATCAAGGTGTTTTAGTCACCAGCCATGGCTGAAAGCAGTGATGTATTCCATATGTTGGTTGTTGAGGATAAGTTGGATGGTACAAACTACCCATTATGGGCTTATATGATGCGACATGTTTTGGTTGCAAAAGGATTATGGAACATTGTGCAGGGTGTTGAAAGACGTCCTGTTACACCTGTAACGACAGGTACTGCAAATACAGGTGCTAGAGCTGATGAAGATGGTGTCGAAGATGATATTCCAGAGATTCCTGTTCGTGCTGTTGTTTTTGTTGCACCTACTGCAAAGCAAATTTGTTGGAATGGCAGAGATGCCCAGGCACATGCATTGATAGCTTTGTCTGTCAAACGTGCCATTATTCCTCATATTCTCTCTTGCAGAACAGCTAGGGATGCTTGGGATACACTTACCACATTGTACCAAGCTAGGAATGAGGCTCGTGTTGCTTACCTCCGAAAAGAGTTGGAGAGTGAGCACATGAATGAAGATGATTCTATGGACAGTTTCCTAACGAAGATCAAAGATTTGAAGGAACAGTTGATTTCTGCTGATGAGGTTATACCAGATAGCTCACTTGTGCAGACCGTTCTGAATGGTCTTCCTGATTCATATCAGAGTTTTGCTTCTACTCTTCGGTTGATGATGAAAGGCAATCCGAATGCCTTATCATTTGAGGAGTTAGTCTCTGTTCTGTTGCAGGAAGATCAGTCCAGGCAGAACACGTCCATTATGCGTGTTGCAGATCAAGCTTTCCTGGCTAGTTAGAAGGGCAAAGGAAATTGGAGCTCTTCTACTAGTAAGCAGAAATCTGCAAATGTTGCATATTCGAAGAACCAGGATAAAGATGAGAAGAAATCAGAAAAGCAGAAATTGTTTTGCAAGTACTGTAAAGGGAATGATCATATCATAAAGAACTGTCCAAAATTGGCTGCAAAAGAGGCAAAGAAAAAGGAGGCTGGAATGGTTGTTGCAGAAGCCTCTACACCAAAAACAGAGTCTGCTAACCTTGTACAGGAAGAAGAATGGGCGTTTACTACTGTTTGCAGTTTTGACCCATCTTCTCATGAGTAGTGCATGTCTGCAGTGGACTCAGATGTTTGGTACTTTGATAGTGGGGCGACCAAACATATTACCTCGCAGTGCAGTTTCTTCTCTTCACTCGAGCTGCCCCTACAGGGAATACTGTCACATGCGCCAACAACTCCTCTTATCCTGTTATGGGAGTTGGTAATATCATTCTGACTACTGCTGATGGTAGTTCTTTCACCTTGTGAGATGCTTTATTTGTGCCAAGGATCAAGAAGAATCTCTTATCAGTTTCTGCATTAGCCAAGATTGGCTTGGTTATGAAATTCGTTGATGACAGGTGTACAGTTCATGATCTATCAAATGGCGATGTGATTATTGCTTCTGGCATTTTATGTCGTGGGGTGTATAAGCTGATAGACTATGAAAGATCTGTGAATGATTCGGCATGTGCAGTTCATGATTCTCAGGCTATGTCAGATGCAAAGCTTTGGCATGCACGCTTTGGTCATCTGAATTTTGCTAGTTTGCTACGCCTGCAGAAATCTGATATGGTGTCTTCTTTGCCCAAGCTTGAGGCACCTGGAAAACATGTATGCGAAGGCTGTATTTTGGGCAAAATGTAGTGTTCCTCCTTTCCAAAAGATGGTTCAGTTCGGGCTACGCAGAAACTGCAGCTTGTACATAGTGATGTCTGTGGTCCTATGCAAACACCCTCTTTTGGGAATTACCTTTACTTCGTGACTTTCACTGATGATTTTTCCAGGCATGCATGGGTATATCCACTCAAAGCAAAGTCCGAAGTGTTCATGTGCTTTAAACAGTTTTTGGTTTTGACTAAAAATCTGTCAGCATGTAAAATGGGCACCCTCCGTTCTGATCGAGGGGGGGAATATATGTCTTCAGATTTTAATGCATTTCTGGCTAAACGTGGGATAAAACACCAGTGTACAGTGCCGTATACACCTCAACAGAATGGAGTTGTTGAACAAAAGAACAGGTCACTCATGGAGATGGCGAGGTGCATGGTCAAGAGTCAGGCTTTACCACATAGTTTCTGGCTTGAGGCTGTCATGTGTGCAGCATATGTACTGAACAGGTGTCCCACTAAAGCGTTGCAGTCTATCACTCCATATGAGGCTTGGCATGACCGCAAGCCATCTGTTGCTCATCTGCATGTTTCTGGTTGTTTGGCATGTGCATTAGTGCCTGAACAACATCGCAGAAAATTGGATGATAAGGTAGTAAAATGTATTTTTGTTGGGTACAGTTCTGAAAGTAAAGGCTATCGTCTGTATCATCCACAGACTAAACGCATTCTGGTTAGCCGTGATGCTGTCTTCATGGAAGATGCTATTCAGCCATTGCTTTCATGTACTAAGGAGACATCTGTTAGCTCCAAAGACATGTATGATACGGTGATGCCTCTTTTTACAGGTGGACAGTCTAGTGCTGGTCCTAATGAGGCAACTTCTCAGCCTTTGAAGGTTTCATATGATGATGCAGATCGTTCTATTTTTGATGCAGATTTACATGATGCACTTGTTGATGAGAGAGCTGATATTGAGCAGACAAAAACTATGCCAAAATGGCTGGTGTAGACTTTGCGTGACAGCAAATTAGATGCACCTTTATCATATCATACTCGTTCAGGCTCTCATAGTGCCTCCTTTGCATCAGATTGCTATGCTTTGGCTACGTCTAGTCTCTGTGATGAGAATGAGCCTGTTTCTTTTGATGAAGCACAGAATTCAGAAAATTGGATGGTTGCCATGCAATCTTAATATGATGCTATAATGAAGAATGGTACATGGTCTTTATGTGGCTTGCCTCCTGGCAAGAAGGCCATTGGCACTAAGTGGGTATACAAGCTGAAGCGTAAACCTGATGGTACAGTTGACAGGTATAAGGCTAGGCTTGTTGCAAAGGGTTATGCGCAGGAAAGAGGCATTGATTTTGATGAGACCTTTGCACCTACATGCTGTATGACTACTGTTCGGAGCATTTGTGCACTTGCACCCTATCATGGTTGGAATGTACATCAGTTGGACATTAAAATAGCATTTCTGAATGGTGACTTGCATGAAGAAGTGTATGTTTTTCAGCCCCGTGGCTTTGTGCAGAAAGGGCATGAAAACCAGGTGTGCAGGTTAAAGAAGGCATTATATGGTTTAAAGCAAGCACCACGTGCTTGGTATGAGAAGATACATGCCTATCTGGTTGCACATGGTTTTGTGAAGAGTCCAACTGAAAGCACCTTATGTGTTAAGCGTGCTAATGATGTGCTTCTGATCATTGTTGTCTATGTTGATGACATGCTGCTCACTGGTCCTATTGAGAAGCATTATGCTGATTTCAAGGCTGATTTGCATGCCTCATTTGAGATGTTTGATTTGGGGCATTTGCATCAGTATTTGGGCATTCAGTTTATGCAAGTTGATGGTGGAATGGCTTTGTGTCAAACGAAATATATTGACACATTATTGCAGGGTTTTGGCCTTGAAGGCTGTAAGCCTATTGCCACTCCTATGGAGACAGGTTTACGCTTGAGTCTTCATGATGCTGGAGATGCATTTGATGATGTTCTCTATCAGCAAGTTGGATGCTTGATTTACTTATGCATTACTCGGCCAGATATTCATTTTGCTGTCTCACAAATGAGCAGGTTTATGCATTGCCCAGGAGTCACGCATTGGAAGGCGGTTAAGCGCATCTTTCGCTACTTGAGTGGTACTCAGCTACTTGGGTTGTTTTATCCCAAGGGGGGATCACTACCGCCAGATTTGCATGCTTTTTCTAACTCAGATTGGGCTGGTTGCTATGACACTCGTGTGTCCACCAGTGGTTTTTGCTTCATGCTTGGTAGCTCATGTATATCTTGGTTGAGCAAGAAGCAGCCTATTGTAGCCACTTCTAGTTGTGAGGCTGAGTATAGGGCAGCTTTCACAGCGACTGTTGAGTGTGTGTGGCTCAGACGCCTTATGGCTGATTTGGGTGTTGGCCAGTCTTCTGCCACCACCATCTTCACTAACAGTCAGAGCGCATTGGCAGTTGCGAGGAACCCTATGTTCCATGCTCGCACTAAGCACATTGAGGTGCATTATCACTATGTCAGGGAGAGGTTCTCTGCTGGGGAGATCAGCTTAGCATATGTGCCCACGCAGGAGAACATTGCAGACCTTTTCACGAAGGCTCTGCCTAGGGAGAAGTTTGAAGCTTTCCGCAAATCTTTGGGCTTACTTCCTTTTGTGGAGTGACTTCCACATAGCTTGGCACTTCCTTATACATGAGTGCCAGCTCCTTGTTCACTGCATCACTCCCAGGGGGGATTTGTTTATATATTTAGGTAGTGATGTGTGTGAACACACTAGGACTGCCGGGGCACTTTTTTCCCTCTTTAGGAGGTTTTTTTCCCCCGGCTTGTATGTACGCCTATTGCCCTAATGGGCTACTTATCTTTGTACATTCTCTAGTAATACATTCAGTATTGTGTGTTTGTGCTCCAAGCTTCTTCTTCTTCCTTGTGCTGTTTGCGTGCTTCTACAAACGTCTAACTCCAACATGAACTACGATGTAAATTTGTGAAATGGTAACTCAATCATATACCATGTTAAAACATATACCTTCATGGCCTTATATGATGGAGGAGATGGTGGACACCTTCTAATGATGAGATGGTGCCGCAACTTCTTGCTTCACACCAACAAAAAATGAGTTGAGAAGTGCAAAGTAGACTTCTTGAGCTTTCCAGGAAGCAAAAAAAAATCACCTAGGTACTTTGGAAGATGATCGTCAAATCATTGGATCAAAACAGATAAGTTGAAGTTTCATTGTGAACCTAAAAATTGCTATTTTTGGTCAAAACACTTGCTTAGAGAAATGAGCAGTTCTCTTTCTCTGCTAAAAAATTGAACTAAATACTTTTGGGCATATCTAATTAACTTAGGTAGCTAATGTTTGCAAGTTATTTCACTTGAAATGATAGACCATGCTCCGAGAATGATGCTTAGCAAGTTAGAGATGCATCCCAACATTTCTAGGTATTGATAGTGTGCAAATCAAAGGGTAATATTTTGCACATAACTCGAGATTGGATAAGGCAATAAGCATGAAACTTTGTAGCAAGAAAATATAAAGTCTAAGAAAAAATATATACCAACTTAGATCACTAAAAATGATCAAGTACAAGGTGAGAAATAGATCAATGGAGTTCACTATTCTGAGTGATACATGAAAAAGCTGAAGATATGCGATATGAGAGAATTATATGTACTAATTCACATAAATTACATTGCCATTGGCAATGAATGATTGCACAATGTGAGCACAATATTAGAGCTATAATGTGAACTCAATATGCCACAATAAGTCCTCTAAAATCACTACTATATATGGATGCATACGGTGCGACTAGGTAGTCCTCTTTCTATAGCTTGTTTGTTGGAGCCAAGATTCAAATTTGAATTCGAATCTTCACCTAAAAGTGTCCCAATGTTTTAGGAATTTATTTGCCATAAGTCCTCACCAAATAAGTTGTGGAAGGATTCTCCAATGAACTCATGGTTGAACTGATTCCATATATGCATTTTTTCAAGGAGTACAAAATCAATCTTTTACAAGAGGTCATTCATGTGCTAATACATGAATGCACATACGAGCCTTGTAAATCATGTGTTTCTTGGACACATTTGTGTTTGCTTCAATGTCCTTCCACCTATATGACCTAGTCTCTTATGCCATATCTCTAATTCAGATAGGGTTTGGTCCTTATAATTGAAGAGAGAAATATTCATTGTATCTTCAACTTCAAAGGTGAAAAGTCTACAAGATTTCTCACCTTTTGCAATCCTCTTGAATCCATTTTGAGGTTCCTCCACATATGCTCCATGCCTTCTGAATCTAACCTATAAACCCTTCTCAACAATCTGTCCAACACTGATTCGGTTTTTTGTTATTATTAGCACATACAAGACCCTACTTAGAAGATTCATGTTACCATCAGATGCTTTGACATTTCCAATCTTTTGTAGTGAGTGTCTAGCATCATTTCCTATCTGGACTTCATGTTTTCCTTTGGGTTCTTCAAGGCCAGACAATAATGCTACATTGCATGCTACATGATTGAATCAATATAGAATAGGTACTCATCATATTTACCTTTCTTGGTTGTCATAGTCATGAGTAATAGGGAATCCTCTTGATCATTTGTATAGTTGTTGTAGTTTCTTCTTCCTCTAAAGCCTCCTTGATAGTTGTTGTTGTAGCCTTTTTTGTAATTGTGATGTAGTTTTTTTCCTCTATTACTGAACCTGCCTCTTGATTGTCCATAGCTTCCTCTATGGAAGCCTCTTCCTCTCTAATTCTTTGTGTTCCTAAAGCATTCATCTTTGGTATGATTGTGAAAGCCCTTCCTCTACCTGTGAAATTCATTTGAGAGGTACTTGCCTCTTCTTCATTCCTCTTACCTTTGCCTTTATCTTTACTCTGTATTTTTATCTGTGTAAAGGGCAGAAGATTGATTACCTCTAGAAGTATCTCCATTCTTGTTGAGCTTTGTCTCATGTGTGAAGAGTTGCCCCAACAATGTATTGAGGTCAAGTACCTGCATTTCCATATATAGACCCATTGATGTGGCAAAGGGGTCCCATTTTTCATTAGCATTGATGCCATTTATGATTTGCTTTACTATCTCCTCTTCTTCTATTTCTTCTCCAATACTTCCAAGTTGATTAGCTACATCCTTCATCTTGGTCACATAGTCAGCTACACTTTGATTTGGTTGCTTCTTCAAGGTTGTGAACACCATCCAAATCAGGTTCTACCTAGCCCTTGTATTTGATGAGAAGTATGTAGATAGTACTTCCCAAGTCTCTTGGGAAGTCTTGCAATTCCTAATATGAGGTAATAAAAAAAATCAGATATTGAATTGAGTATATAAGACCTAGCTAGAGCATCCTTTGCACACCATGCAACTAGTCTCTCTTGCACCTCTCTTTTAGGTTGATGTTTGCTTCTAAGGGTTGGTGTTTCTTCATCTCCTGATATGTATCTGTTGGAAGTGAGGTAGGCCCTTAGGCTCATGTCACAGGTCCATGGTTCCATAGTTCCATTCATGTACAACATTAATTCTAGCAATCTTCCATATTGACAAAACATGAACATACCACAAGTTAATCATACAGATGATGAGACAAAGATAGAGAAAGAATAGACGTCATGTGTAAGGTGTTACGTAAGCCATCGCTTACTCATAGTATCATATATACCAATGTTCAATGTACAATGTGGGAGCAAAACTCTCAACCACTCTATGTGATGAGAAATAGATGAGTGAGTGAATGTACAATGTAACAAACATATTCAGATGTATGGGCACTAATCTGAATATACATGAGATGTGTGACCTTATAGGTTATAGAAGAGTGAATATGAGTGACTGAATGAGGAAGGATCAGTGTGAAACTGATGGTCAACAAACCTACATCTAAACTTAGGCTATGGAAGACCCTAAGTTAGATACGTGTGTGAAAAGATCACATACTTATAAAGTAGCATAGAATGCTAACAAGATTGTTGCCGGAAATCCTCAAACTCATGTGAACACACCTTCTCAAACACCTCATAAAAATATGCATAAAGCATATAAGTACTGATTCTCTTGTACCTATGCCGAATAGGACTCCTTCTGATATGAACGCCACAGCCTCCATAAACTTCAAGTAGTACCTGTGTGCATAAAGAGAATATGTACCTGAATACTTAACATAAGATGTGAATCTTATGTTAATCTCCATCTAATGTCTTTGAAGTAGCCCGATATCTTCTTTGTAGAAGACAATCTTCAACCTAATATCTTCCTGTAGAAGATAATCTTCAAAATCATGTAGATGGTCCCATCCAATGTTTTTGAAGTAGCCAGACATCTTCTTGTAGAAGATAATCTTCAACCTAACATCTTCCTGTAGAAGATGATCTTCAAATACATCATGTAGATGGGCGATCCTCACCATCAAGCTGCTAATAATCAAGTCTTCTTGCCATGAACAAGAGATAACCTCCTCTCCATGAGGTAGAGTGTGAGCACACCCTTCATCTTCTCCAAGAAGAATCACCAAGAAGAACTCCATGGCTGCTCCTCAACATGCTTCAAGTTAGCACCATGGCTGCCCCATGTGCTAGAAGAAACACCACCTCTACTGAGGTCCAAGCTCTAGAAAGCTTGTATTGATCCTAAGTGAAGGATGAATAGAAGTGACCCCAAGCACTTCTTATATAGTTTTGTTGATCTTGAAAAGCTCCCCTTCAAAAGCATACGTTCGCATAAAGCAAAACAAAAGAAATACGATCTTGATCGCTAAAAGACAAAACGCCATATATACGCGTAGTCGTACGTCCGTTGTCATCTTTGGATAAAGCTTTGCATATCTCGAAAATAGCGACAGCCGCTGCGTGGTGCTCATGGGACTTGAACCCACGTGGGCACTTTGGAAGGCCGTTGATCTAGCCACGCGCCCAACTCGATTTCCTTGTATAAACATATAGATGACAATCTACAGATGCTGTAGCGCTATTGGGTTTCAATAGGGGTGGACAGTGCTATAAGCATAGCTACTCATGTATATACTTGTGAGCAATCCTGAGCAATAGGATATTGTTTTCCAACAGTATCCATACAAGATTCTTCCTTGGAGTTAAGCCTTCATCCTTAGGGACCAACCTAGATAATTGCCCCTATCCAATTTTTCAATGAATCATGGAAATCCATCTCCCATTTTACCTTGATGTTGCTATGATACCACTGCTAGAGGAGGTGGTGGACACCTTCTAGAGATGAGAGGGTGCTACAAGTTCCTGCTTCACACCAGCCAAAACTAAATCAAGGAGTCAAGGTAGACTTCTTGAGCTTTCTAGGGAGCACAAATAATCACCTAGGTACTTTGGAAGATGATAATCAAAATCATTGGATCAAAACACATAAGTTGGAGTTTGTGAACCAAAAAATTGGTATTTTGGTCACAACACTTGCTCAGAGAATGAACAGTTCTCTTTCTTTGCTAACAATTGAACTAAATCCTTTTGGGCATATCTAATTAACTTAGGTAACTAATTTCTGCAAGTTATTTAACTTGAAATGATAGAATATGCTTAGAGAATGATGGTTAGCAAGTTAGAGATCCATTTCGACATTTCCAAGTGTTGATAGTGTGCAAACCAGAGGGTAATATTTTGCACATAACTCGAGATTGACTAAGACAATAAGTATGAACCTTTGCAGCACAAAAACAGATTGTCCAATAAATCTTTACCAACTTAAATCACTACAAATGATCAATTGCAAGTGGAGAAATAGATCAGTGAAGTTCACTATTCTGAGTGATACATGAGAAAGTAGAAGATATGAGATATGATAGAACTATATGTATGAATGCACATAAAGTACATTGACATTGGCAATGAATGATTGCCCGATGTGAGGGAAATATTAGAGCTATAATGTGATCTCAATATGCCACAATAAGTCCTTAGAAATCACTGCTATATCTAGCTACATTCCATGCGACTAGATATTCCTCTTTATATAGCTTCTTTGTTGGAGCCAAGATTCAAATTTGAATTCGAACCTTCACCTAAAAGTGGTCCAAAATTTTAGGACTTGATTTGCCATAAGTCCTCACCAAATAAATCTTGAAAAGGTTCTCCAATAAACTCATGATTGAAGTGATTCCATATATGATTTTTTTAAAGGAGTACAAAATCAGTCTTTAACAAGAGGTCATTCATGTGCTAATACATGAATGCACATATAAGCCTTAGAAGAAATGATAAAGCTTTTAGGCTTGGAGTAATTGCACCTACATTATAAGCTACATTGTGTGCAAAAATTGTGGAATGGAATTCTTTATCTTTATAATTCTAAAATTCAAGCCTTAAACCTTAGATCAAGGCTCCAGGGCATGGATGATAAGTGGACCTATCATTCAAAAGCTTCATAACATGAAATTCATCTAATAAGGCATTTCAAACACTCTTATAAGTCATAACTCACCAAAATGTTATGTTGTGATTGATGGATTCATCCTGAATTGAATGAGCACTTTTTCACATGTTACATATGTGTGCACTTCCACAACCTCTAATATCTTCCTAAGGTATTTTAGAGTGCAAGTAAGGTTTTACACATAGAACTCCTTCTAATTTGGCCATTTTCTTATCCTATTATTCTCTTAATTAGTCACTAAACAATTCCTTTGTTGCAATGGACTAGTTTCTAGCACTACCTTGATTTTCTTGTAAATCCTTCTTCCTTTATTTGTGATGATTTTACTCGTCTTTGCAATCTCATAGAGTGCACTAAGTGTGTATAAATTTATTTGTTGTTCTCTATGTAATATTTTGGTGAGGTTGCGAATAGTGAAGGTGTGCTTCTACACATAGACAACACAAAACAACAATGGCTAGTCTAACTTGAAGATCTTAGCTCTCCATCTACGAGTGTCCAAATCAGGAGCTTTAGAGTGCTCTACATATTTTATAGTGTCTAGTTTTATCCCCTAAAGTTCCATTTTGTTGCATCTAGATGTGGACGTAGATCCAAAACAACGAATTTGGATCATTGTGGAAATTGGCATGTGAGTGCCTAGAACCTTCCAGAATTGTATAGAAGTGTTGATTCTTGCCTCAAAAGTGGTATTGCAACATTTCAAAGCATTTGATACTCTTGGAGGAGCTAAAAGAAACCATTTCAAGTTGGAAAATCTCTCAAGAAATGACCTGGAATAGGCATGCAAGCTACGTTAATATTCAAAAGTGGATTTTCAAGCTAAGAGCAAAAACCTCCATACATATCAAGGGAAGAAGCTATAAAAAGGTAACCATTTTTAACTTTGGCTAGTCAATCACACTCAATTGAAACTTAGGAAGTATAGAATCTTAAGCAATGTTTGCATTGGACCACATATGTCACTATGAAGAAGATGGAGTTTATGAGCACTTTGAACTGAACCATATTTTGGGAAGGAGCTGCATTTTGCCCAAAATGTACCCTTTATAGACATATTTACAAGGTGCCTCAAGTTTAAGTAGAGAGGAAAGCATTTTAGATTTTTGCAAGTGAAGAAAACTACCAAGATTCATAGATTTTTCATGGTCTATGAGCTTATATGGCCCATGACATGAGATTCTAGAAGCAATAATAACACCACCATTTCAAAGATCATGGATCGTACATCCATCATCAATATATTCAACAATAAAGGCAATCTTGATTAATGCTAAAACTGACACCATATTTTTCTTTATCCCTAATACATATAAAGCATCTGACAATGTGAACAAACTACCATCAATAGTAGTTAGAATGATCTTACCAACTCGCATTACAAGATAAGAAGAGTTGTTAGAGCATCTAATGATACTCAATGTAGGGGCAAGCTCAAGTGAACTGAAGAAACTATGCTACGGGGTAATATGTTTTGTTGCCCTACTATCAACACCCCAAACATCTGATTTTACTATAGACATGCAGTGCTCATGCAAAGATGGGTCATACTTGCAAATATTAGTAAATGCCCATTGCTCATTATGGACAAGTTTAACAAAATCGTATTTAGGTGTATAGGCCTTTCCAATAATCATTCAAGCCCCTTTCTTCTTTGCCTCTTTTGTAGCCATATTAGGGCAAATCTTTATGACATAACCATTTCTCTTATATTATTTGATCAAATGTTCTTTCTTTTTTTTTTGTTCTCATCTTTGTATTCCTTCTTCAACTTTGCATCATTAGTAGATGTCTCCTTACTAGCGGATGAGCTCTATTTACCTTTTACATTCTTAATAGCTCAAAAATCTTGATTTAAAATAAGACATTGGCCTAATCTTCCTACACAAATCTTTGTACAACAAAAGAGAGCCTAACTCCTCAAATATTAAGGCGTTTGGATTTCCTCTCATCGTGAATCAAAGACTAGAAGCAGAAATATAATATGAATATGAATGATAGTTAGGAATAGTCTGGATAGATGAACTATATTGCAAGAATTCATTAGAAGAAATCAACTTCTTCTTCAAATCTTCCATCTTTATCAAAATGTTGTTCATGGAATGTCCTTCCTTTGTATGCTCACTCTCTAAATGTTTCAAGAGGTAAAGAACAAAAGCCTCATTTCTTATGTGGTATAAAGTTGTAAATCTTTCTCAAGCATCCTTTATTCTCTTGCAATGCAAAATGTGATGCATAATTGCAAATTAAAGCAATAAAAGTTTCAATGCATCTCTACCATCCCGACAACATTTCACTTCAATAGGTGTAGCAAGAACCATAGCATGTAGAAGAAATTGAAACGCATCATCCAAAACACCATCTGCATATTCACGGACAATAACTATATTTGAATATGTAGTAGGATTTTTTCAATAACCTCCAAAATATTCCATAAGCCTTTTTCTACCAATACATAACACATCATATATGTCAACAATGGGTAATTAGTACCATCCAACATATCCTTAACAATCAACATAAGAAATACATCATTGTATTTATCCATGGCTAGTGACTAAATAATTTTATGTAGAAATCTGATTATATCTCAAAACTTTGAGCATAAACATCATATCAAGATCTACTAAACCTAAAGAAAAGAAGCGCTTATAGGAGCAAACAAAAATTTATATTCTATCTTGAATTACACATTTGAGATCGATGCTCCAAAGCACCATGGTCATAATCATGTAGCATTTCCAAGATTAGGTAGTCTAATATAGTCTCCAAGCAAGAAATAGGCAGGTCTAGAGGAGGTTTTTTGCAAAGAATCTCTCATATGTGTTCTTTGTCATCACCTCCTCATAGTGGTATCCGAGATTCATCATAGAGAATACATTATGGGTGATGTTTTCCCTTCTTCACTTTAAAAATTGGAACAAAATAACTATTGTACATGATCTTTTAGGGTGAAAGCGTATGTGAAAGGAAAAAATCTATATGGATAAAGATGCGATTATGTGGATTCTCACTTCTTTTAAAGAACTAAGGCAATGAAGAATCAATTATGGATGGACTTCACCATGATTAAAAGTGATCTAAGAGGATTTGCACCTACTTTATCATCAAGATAAAGAACATAGATGACCAATTGGGAAGCAATGGACATATCATTGATGAAGAGAAAATAGTTAGAGAAGTCATCAATGGCATCAAAGTACATGATAAGTGCAAAGCATTTACCGTTGCCATGGACTTATAGATGGACGCGCACGAACCAGATTTCAATACACATTAAAAAATTGTCTTACCTATACAATGATAAGAGTAGAAGTAAAGATAATAAATCTTAAGGTAAGAATTTTGATGAAGAAGCAAGTACCGTCAAGCTAACTTTGCATATAGAGGGAGAAGTTGAAGAGGAATATGAAGAGGAGGTAGAAAACGCAAGGGTAGATATCAAATCTTCTCATATTCTGTTATATGTGGAATTACCAATGATATCACTATGCATTGTTAAAAGAACCCAAGCAACTAAAGAGGAAGAGGATACAAGAAAATAAGATATGGAGCTCTTAGTGCAAAATACAACAAAAACAATGGCTACACTAGTAATAACAATGTCAACAACACTTAACAAGGAGGTTACGAGGAGTAGAATGATGAGAGAGATATGAGGTAATGTCTCTCTCTATCTATCTCTCTTAGTATCTATCTCTTTCTCTCTCTCTCTCTCAAGGTAACAAAGAAGAAAAGGAGTAAAATGTACCTAAAAAGAAATTCATGGAAAGACCTAATGAAAGTTTAACATGTATTTATAGGTTTCCATGAAGTTGTTTTTCTAGATATTTAGAATATTCTAATTTTTCCATTCTATTTTTAGAAGATCTTCTTTTTCCTTCTTTTCTAATCTTGGAATATCCAATCTTTCTTTTTCGTTTTTGGTTTTTCTTTTTATTTTTATCTTTCCCCTTTTTACTTCTCTATTATTATCTCTCTATTTTTATTTTTTTATTTTTATTAATTCACTTCTTTTACTTTTTTTATTAAAGTTGTATTCCTTTCACACTTATGTAAAAAGAATTCAATTAAATTAATGGTTTAGAGTTAGGATAAATTAGGTTCCTTAAGTTCCTAATTACGGCTTTTGTTTGGGATAATCTAGGGTTTCTTATGGATAGGGTTAGCAATTGATAACTAATGGTTAAATGTACACACAATGGGTTCAAAACCTTGGGTCTTTAAGGGTTCAAAGTATGATTTCCAAGGATAAAGATTAATTTAAGTGTTCTTGAGCTATGGTTTCAAGGGTTATTTTAATGTTTTCAATGGGCTAAACCTACCAATCAATTGGGGTACTAAAGGGTAAAATTCCCTAGGTTCGGTTACTTAAATGGTGTTATATGTGCATGGGTTTTTTATTCTTTTCTTGATCAAACACATGGTTCTTGATCAATAAGGGTTTGGGGTTTTAAGGGGTAAATGGACTTTATACAAGAAAACATGCTATTCGAATGTATAAATGAAATGTTTCTCATCACACATTCAATAAAAAAATTGATCCATACAACTCGTCTCTTCTTCCTGTAAACAACTCATGAGATTATAGCTAGCATAAAGATAAAAATTTTGAAAAAATACTTCAAAAAATCCTAGAGGGGTTTCATCCTCTCCACACCCACTAAACCTACACATCCTCTCAATGGGCCAACATGCAAAATCCAATAGAATTGTATCCAAATTCTTTTGAAACTAGAGTTCAAGAGGCATAAAACTTGTGGTCCGAGTGTATGTCATCCTTTCTACCCATAATGTGAATGGAGGATATCTAGACAATTGCGTTATGTCACCATTGTAGTTCTTAGAGATCACCTTCACAATAGAAGGGTGATCTCTCTCAGTCTTTCCATTAGCATCAAGGTTATAGGGATTAGTGAGAGAGAAACAAATTCCATGGAGGTCAAAGAACTCTTTTTCCCCTCTCACATCTAATTCTCTCTTATTAACAAGCACTTTCTCTATGTAACCAAATCTAAAATTCCTTCTTCTAAAAGGAATCTACATACATTATAAGTAGCCTTCGTGCAAAGATTTTGACCTTCGACATGGTTGGTCAAGTCCTCTTTAGCAAGTACAATATATCTCATTTTATCAATTCACTTGGGCAAGGATACAAGGTCGACCACCCATATGTAATGGATAAAAGGAGGGTAAGCTAGATGTAATGGGTCTATATGCTTAACTAAAGAATGTACTTGACATGTAGCACATATGCTCACAAAGTCTCACACACTCACATATATCCCTGGCCACTATTAGCCATCCCTAATATTTCCATAATCGCATAAAATCCTTTGTAACCTACCCATAAGGTCTCATGCATCTCTCTCATGACCTTTCTCTAAAGACTCCTACTACTTTGTACCCCTATGGATTCTTCATCTTGCCATTGGCATGTTGCCAAATAAGTCCATCCTTGAAAAAGAAGTGGCAAGGCTTTTTCCTAATGGATCTATTCTTATTTGTGGGCAAGCCTAAGGGAGGTTTCAGTGAACTAAGAGAATTTTCTATGTTTCTCCATTCTTCATCATACTCATTCTCACGGAATGTCTTGCAAAAAAAAAGCAATGGATCATATCTCACCATATTCTTTTCTCTTTCTACATCATCATCATCAAAATCATCATAAACTTTTGCTCTTGAAAGCATATCAGCAACTATATTCAACTTTCTAACTATGTGAACAAAAGCTAGATTAATAAAATTTACATATGAGATCCACCTAACCATCACAATATCTAGAGAAGAACAATTTGCAACAATACCAATCAGTGGAGGATAATCAGTCTCTACAACAACATTCACTCCAATGAAATATTCTTTATCATCTTTTAAAGTAGTCACCAATCCCCATAACTCTCTCTTTATCTGTGGATACTTTGTGTGAGTGTCATGTAATATCTTCACACCAAAGTGAACTGCATATCTCTACCCCTCATCATCATCTTGATCTATGACCCATCTATTGGTGCAATTAGCAAGCCTAAGTGCATTGCTTAACCCTTAAGATTACACATTCATTTAGCTTCTCACAAGAGAGAACCACATATGATAATTTCCTTATCAATCTGGTTGTATTCACTTTGGATAAATGTAAAAGAAAAGAGAATAAGGAATCTTGTGAAGTTAGGGAGTAAAACACATGAATCATGTGGTAGGAAGAAACAATCTAAATCATCCTTAAAGATTAAAATCACTTTTAGTTGAAGGAAAATTCAAATTTAACTTAGAACACGTGTATAAAACACATGCTTTTAGTGGTAGGATATGAGAGCTATTCTAAGAAAGTTTGAGCTATATCCCTAAGCACACCTTGAGCTCACTTCATGTATGAGTATCCCACTATATTTACCTTATACCATATGTTCATTAGCGTATACGTTTTGATACATTTCTTCAAGTACATCTCTCTCTACTATTCTCTACTGCATCTCCATCATCATAGTGATCTTGTGAGATCCATTTCTTTGCAGTACTCACTCATTTGCTATACTTCAACCTGGGTTATTAGATTAAAGTTTCTACTACTTTCATGAGAATTTTCATCAAGTTAGGTTCAAAGGATTATGAGATATGAAACATAGAAGATGACTGTCTACATACCTTCTAGATCTTGAAAAGTTAGGATGACACCCCTGACTTGTTAGAATCATTTATCACTCTATGATATAGCTAAATTGATGAAATAACTTTCTTTGGTTAGCTATACACTCCAATCAGATATGTGAAAAAGCTCTCTAGTCAATTCATATGAAGTTGTGATCTTTGAGCATAATACTCAACACTTCTATTTGCAAAATAGAAGGTTTCTTCATATCTCTAGTACATGCAAGTTATCTATTTTGATACAACTATTTGGAAATGATGTTCCAAGGACTAGATGGATCCAAATGCATTATTATGATGCTAAAGGATTATATTAGTCATCCCTAGAGTGAAGTTGGCAAGTGTAGAGAAGGTTTTGTGCAAAATTAGCTCATCTCTAGAATCTATCCATCCATCTTCTCAAAGTGGTATCAGAGCAACAACAAATCAACATGGGAGATGGATTTTCTTCATCCATAGAAAAATTGGATGAAGGTAACTACTCAGCTTGGTCACTTAGAATGAAAGCTTATCTTCAAGAGAGAAACCTCTATGGTTACATATGTGGTGATGAGATGATGCCAATTCTCTGATGCAAAGGACAACCAACTCAAGAAGAACAAGAGAGGTTAACCACATGGTGCTCAAAGGATGTTGTAGCAAGGTCCTATATTCTTAATGCAATATCCTAGTTTTTTACTTCCACACATCAAGAGTTGTAAGACTTTACAAGAGACGGGGAATGCTCTTGAAGCATTCTTCTCATCAAATGCCAAGGCAAGAGAGAATCAACTATGGATGGAGTTCAATACACTCAAAAAGATGGCCATGAAAAGTGTGACTAATTTTTTCACCAAAATGGACATAGCAGATCAACTTGAAAGCATTGGAGAAATCATTGATGAAGAGCACATAGTAAGGCAAGTGATCAATGGAATAAAGGCAGATGACAAATGGAAAGCTTTCACGAGAGCCATGGACCTCTACATGAACATGCAGGTTCTTGACTTCAACACCCTCATGGAACAATTGTTCACACATGAGGAAAAGCTTATGAAGAATGGAGACAAATGAAAAGATAATTAATCCTCTACTCTATATATAGATAAGAACAAGAATAAAGATAGCAAAGACAAAGATAAAAAGTCTGATGATGAGGGCAACACCTCTCAAGCAAACTTTGTAGGTCGAGGTAGAGGCTTAAGAGGAAGAGGCAGAGGAGGAAGACAAGGTAGGCGGAAAACTCAAAGCTCCTCTTCATGTGCCATATGTGGCTTAACTAATCACATTACTGAGAATGGTTTTAGGAATCCTAGAAATCAAAGAGGAAGAGGTTACAATAGAGGAGGCTGTGGAGGCTCACAAGGTAGACTCAACAAAAATAATGGTTACAACAACAACTCATACAAAAACAATAAATATCAAGGAGGATAGAGAGGAAGCAGAGACTAAAAAAATTATGGAGATGATCAAAGTCAAGAGGATCCATTACTTCTGATGAACAGGACTATGAAGCAAGGTAAAGTAGATGAACATGTATTCTAGATACTTAAATCATGTAGTAGGTCAGATTGTAGGAGAAGAATTGCAGGTCAGATTCACAAAGAATGGAGCATTTGTTGAGGATCCATATCAGGGATCAAGAGAATAGAAAGAGGAGAAAATCCAGGTAGATTATTTACATTTGAGCTCTAAGATACTAGAAACATTGCATTGTTCAATTATGGTAGTCAAACCCTATCAGAGTTGGAAATTTGGCACAAGAGGCTAGCTCATATAGGTGAAAGGGCTCTGGAGCAAAACAATAAGGATCAGAGTGTGCTTGGTCTACCAAAAATATCCAAAAAGCACATGATATACAAATGTAGTGCTTGTCAATTTGGAAAGTCTCACAAATAACCATTCACAAAGAAGGGATATATTCATGGAAACATAGTGGAGCTAGTCCACACAGATGTATGGGGACCAAGCAAGAAGCCTTCAATCTCTAGATCCAAGTATTATGATGATTGTAGCAGATGGACAATATTATACTTCATGAAGCATAAAGATGAAGTGTTTTCATCTTTCAAGAAATACCTAGCACTTGTAGATAATCAAACAGGTAAGACTTTGAAGAGACTAAGGTCAGATGGAGGGGGGGAATATTGGGATATTTTTCCCATGACTTTGATTCTTATCTCCAAGAGAGAGGAATCAAAAGAGAAATTACAACCAGATATGCCTAAGAGCAAAATGGAGTGGCATAGAGAAGAAATAGAACCATAATGGAGGCAACAAGATTAATTGTTGAGCCCATAAAATTCACATTGGTCAAAGTCAAACACAATCAAAGTCAAAGGGCCAAAGTCAAAGCAATCAAAGTCAACATGTTCAAGATCAAGGTCAACATGAGCAAAATCAAAGCGTTAGGGTGTCAAGGTGCATAGGTAGTGCACAATTAATTATTCACAAAGGTTATATTTTTTAGAAACTTGGTTAGAGGTTGTAGAGTGTCTTTCTGTAATTTCTCTAAGGTTCAAAGTGTTTTTTAAGGTTTTGAAGGTTCAAGTGAACCCTCTCTTAGGTGCACATTTGAAGAATTAAAAGGAAAAATGTGAAGGTATGTGAAGCAGCTGCGTACGCAGAAGTGAAAGTACGACCCCCATTTAAAATTTTGTATTTTCCTTAAGTCACTACAGGACAAAACACGGATTCGTTGGCTATTGGGCACACCATGGAGACAATCTTGGGACATACAAGTATCAAGGTAATAATTACAACCCTAGACATAGGGATAACTTTGGAAATGGGCCAAGGGTGCCAATTATTTGTTTCTGATGTGGAGAATGTGGGCATTACGAAAGTAGGTGCACTCTACCAGAAAATGCCCCTTCTTGCAGGAACTGCCCAGAGGCTAAAGACCATTATACTAATTGTTGTCCTAAGAACCAAGCATCTTCATCTCCGACCCACATTCAAATGATTTCTGTGCACAAAGAAGAAATGGTAGATCAAGTCAATGTGCCATCATCATCTACCTGGGTGGTGCAGTTAAAAGAAATTGAATCTTTTATAGTGCAGACAAGAAGCAAGGGGAAGGCTCAATTGGACATAGGTCAAGAATCAAGGATTAATGAGTTGAACAAAGACAAAGAGACATTTGAAGAAAAAGCCACTAGATATGCAGATACAAGGCAAAACGAAAATCTCATAGATACTAGTGATGCCATTGGACAAGCATTCAGTAGAGCTCATGAGGAGTTTGATAAGTCAAATGGAGCCCATGCTCTTAAGGAATCAGAAGCTTCAAGACTACTCAAATCCATGAAAAAGGAGGTCAATATTTTTTATTTAATAAAGATGGAAACATTCAGGCCAAAACTCTTGCAAATAATTGATGAGGCTTCCACAACAAGGTTAGTGGCAAAGGCTACTGTTATGCGTAAAGATAAAATTGTAGGGGAATCACGCCTCACACATTATCAGAGCCCTCAGCTAACAATCTCTATCAAAGGTCATGAGTTTCAAGGAGTTATTGTAGATGGTGGATCTGGCATTAACTTGATGCCTAAACATACCATGAAAAATATTGGACTACAACCTTCAAGACCTACCAACTTCACTATAACACTCGCAGAACAAAGCATAGTAATGCCTATGGGAGTGGTTCCTAGAGTCTTAAGTGAGATACAAGGTACCATCTTTAACTTGGACTTTGTTGTTCTAAGGCTGCCACAAGTAGAAGGAAGTTTCCCCTTGTTGATTGGAAGACCTTGGTTAAGGCATGCCAATGTGTTGCATGACTGGGGTAAGGACACAATGTGGGTAAAGCAAGAGGGAAAAGAGTTGCAGCATATATTTTTAGAAGAAGGAGCAGACAATCAAAGACATACTAGCATGACGCAGACAATTGGTATTTGTATGGAAGATGTGTTGTTGGATAATCGAGCGGCAGAGCTGTATGAAGAAGCAAATTTATATGAAGAAGAAAACATGTTGGATTGGCTCCATACAGAAGACCCATCTTCTTGCTATGGAATTTTTCCAAACTCAAGTAAAGAGGAAGTCTATGAAGAAAAAGAGGACATCATTCAGGTTACTTATTCGAGTGAAACAGTCTCATTCAAAGGCCAGAGAAGAGAGAAGAAAAGAAAAGCCCTTAAGTGCAACACTGATGAAGCTATTTCAAATCCTATATCAATGGCCACTTTGTTATGGATACTGGTATGGATATCATCTATTATGTCAATTTCTTTGCTAGTAAGTGCAAGGCTTTACAAAGATGAAAAAGGAGTACATGCAAGTCTTTGGAAATAGAGGATTCCATTGGCTGAAGAAGCTAGAATAGTAAAAATGACATTTTGCAGATTAAGTCACACAGTAGCTCAAACAAAGATAGAAACGATGTAGTATGGAAGAGATAATATTCTTATGAAGGATTTAGGGTGGCCCTATCAGATGGTCAGTATGCCCAAAAAGAAGACAAAACAAATGAAGTGTAGTACAATTGCAGATTATGGAGGGGTTTCTCTTGATATTATATCATGGCTCAAGGCCTATCATAGACACAACTAAAGCTTTTTGAATCACCAAGAACTTGCAAAATCAGTCTTGGTTGTACATAGCCTTCTTATTCTATTTTTTTTTGCTTAAATTTTAGTAGTTTTATCCATTTTCATGCTTTTTCCTTGCATTTTTATGCAACGTAGAAGCCATTTCATAGCCCTTTGCATAAGCAAATTTTTAGGAGTTTTTTGAGATTTTTTAAAGCATTTTGTGAATTTTTTTTACGATTTTCTATAGCATTTTTCATCTTTTTCAATGTCATTTTCTTGATAAAATGATAGAAGAAAGGAAGTTCTCTATGGTTTTGAGGGAGATTAGATGGGCTAGACTATAAGGGAACTTTTTAGAATTTTTTTCTGATTTTTCATTTTATGTTTATTTTTATCTACTTAAGTTTTTATTTAAAAAAAAAGAGGGGCCCCATGGATAGTTTTGCCAAAAAACGCCCCCTTCTCTCTCTCTCTCTCTCTCTCTCTCTCTCTCTCTCTCTCTCTCTCTCTCTCTCTCTCTCTCTCTCTCTCTCTCTCTCTCTCTCTCTCTCCCTCCCTCCCTCTCCCTCTCTCCCTCTCTCTCTCTCTCTCTCTCTCTCTCTCTCTCTCTCTCTCTCTCTCTCTCTCTCTCTCTCTCTCTCTCTCTCTCTCTCTCTCTCTCTCTCTCTCTCTCTCTCTCCCCTCCCCCCTCCCCCCCTTCCCCCCTCCTCGCGTCCCGCACCACCCCCACCCGACCCCCCCCAACACACCCCGCCCCCCTCTCCCCTGTCCCTCCCCACCCCCCCCCCCCCCCGGATCACACCCCGCCCCCGCAATGCTCCCCGTCCCGCCCCATGCATCACTCCCTACCCCTCAAAACCTCCCCGCCCTCCTCCTCCCAAAAAAAAGAAAAAAATTATATATATATATATATATATATATATATATATATATATATATATATATATATATATATATATATATATATATATATATATATATATATATATATATATATATATATATATTAAAAATATTTATTTTTTTATTTTCCTTGGTCCAATATTTTGGCTCTGGATTGCGCCTCGGATGGCCATTTGTTTCAAACGTGGGGTCATTTTCATGTCCTTTGGCACCTTTGGACTCCTTTTTGGACTTAGTTTCTTCAAAATCCCCACTTTTCTTTGACTTTTGGTCAAAACCCACATGTTTTGAGCACATTGATCACATGTTTTGCATTATGCATGTGGTCCCCATGGTCTATTCTCACTTTATTTTAACATATGTTTCATATTTTCCCATGTGCACCCTCTGTAGCTTTACTATTTTCTCATTTTAAGCCTCTCCAAAGCCCAGAACCCTACTCCATGACATCCCTTTAGCCTTCTCAAAAGCCCCATCCTTATCCCTTCATACCCTATCCCTCTCAGCCCCCTTAGCCCTTATTCCCTCTTACTTTTACCCTCCATTCTCCATCCTTTGCTCTTCAATGCAAAATTTTCACTTTTGGGTTCTTCTCTGTTTTTGTTCTTTACTGCTCCTGGTGGTCTTGGTCCTTGCTCAAGTGTCCTTTTGAAGATTTTGCAGCAGAGGATTCATGGTGTCATCTCTACTCAAAGTTTTGGCTCTAGCTCTCCGAGACGGAGAGTGCATTATGTGGTGGGCAACTGTTGAGCCCATAAAAGTCATATTCATCAAAGTCAACCACAGTCAAAGTCAAAGGGTAAAAGTCAAAGTGATTAAATTCAACATGTTTAAGGTAAAGATCAACATGGGCAAAGTCAAAGTGTTCGGGTGTCAAGGTGCATAGGTAGTGCACAATTAATTGTTCACAAAGGTTATATTTTGCAGAAACTTTCTTGCAGGTTGTAGAGTGTCTTTCTGTAATTTCTTTAAGGTTCAAACTATTTTTAAAGTATTTGGAAGGTTCAGGTGAACCCTCTCCTAGGTTCACATTTGAAGAATTAAAAGGCAAAATGTGAAGGTATGTGAAGCGGCAACGTATGCAAAAGTGAACGTATGGCCCCCCATTTAAAATTTTGTATTGTCCTAAAGTCACTATAGGACAAAACACGGATTTGTTGACTATTGGGCACACCTTGGAGACAATCTTGGGACATACAAGTGAGGGTCAAGATGCTATGGGAGTTAGGAGCATATGTGAATCGACACACCCAAGGGAATGACTATTCTTGCTTGGACCAAGCTCTTGGGAGATACTCTAGAGCAAGAGAGAGAATACACACACATTCAAATAGAGTGGGTGCAACACAGAGAGCCATTGCAAGGTGCAAGAAGAGTGACTTAGATCGCATGCAGAGAAAGTGAAACAAGGAACATCAAGAGTTAAAAATTCCTATTGAAGGTGCACGTCGAGAGAAGGTGTCCATCCCTCCCCTTATTGGAAGCTTGGTGCAAGGTGTGCACAAGGTCAAGCTTGGAGAAGGTGGAGGTCTAGTGTAGAGGTTGGCGGCAGATTCTAAGTCCTTTGTAATCTTGTTTCATGAGCATTATTTAGTCTTTGGCATATTGTGCAGAGGATTTCGCTTATGAACAAGCTTGTATTCTTCTCTTCCTAATTGATCGAAATCTTTCGGTGTCATTAATTCTCTTGTTCTCACTCTCCATTCTCCTACAAACACTCAAGTTCCTTTTGTACAAAAATCCCCCAACATTAATGCTCAATGAGAAGAAGTTGTCAGACTACTTATGGGTAGAGGTTGTATCCACAACCACCTATCTGATCAATAGACTCCCATCAAAAGCATTGGATGGGATGACACCTTATGAAGCATGGAATGGAAGAAGACCTAGCCTTGATCATTGCAGGATCTTTGGGTGCATAGCATATGCACACATACCTTCAGAAATCAGAGGAAAATTAGACCCAAAGGTAGAGAAATGCATATTGATTGGCTATGGCCTTAATGATAAGGGTTATAGACTATATACTGCAAGTAATAAAGGGTCACTTCTAAGTAAAACTATTGTATTTTATGAAAACAAATCTTGGTTTGAAGATGATTGCAGGAAAATCAAACTTCCCTATGACCTAGAGGAAGACTTTCCCACATTGTCAAAGAGGAATGAGCATATACTTGAAGCATCAAGTGATTCTGATGATGACCAAAAGACTCCAAGAAGAGAAATAAACTTTTGGAACTCCAAAGGCAAAGCCAAAGTTCTAGAGATGAGAGATGCAGTAGAATCATCTCAACAAACTATAAGAAGGTATACTAGAGAGAAAAGGAAGCGAGAAGCTATCGCTATGACACCTCTTCAATCACTAAGCATTCAATATACATAGTGTAGGACTCAACATTTGGAGAACTATCAACATATAAAGAAGCTAAGAAGAAACCATAATGGAGAAGTGCCATGGAGGAAGAAATAGAATCTCTATAAGAAAATCAAACTTGCAAATTGGTGCCCAAAAAAACCATCTATGAAGGTCATTCACTCAAGATAGATTTACAAGGTAAAGAAGACTTCTGATGGCTTAATTAATAGGTATAAGGCAAGGCTTGTAG
This sequence comes from Ceratopteris richardii, assembly GCA_020310875.1. NCBI lineage: Eukaryota > Viridiplantae > Streptophyta > Polypodiopsida > Polypodiales > Pteridaceae > Ceratopteris > Ceratopteris richardii. The sequence continues at coordinate 116,588,446 of CM035433.1, read as the reverse complement.
CCAAAGGGTTTGCACAAACCCAAGGTATTGATTATGAAGAGACATTCTCACCTGTGCAGAAAAGGCCTAAAAGTAGAGTACTTATGAGTGTTGCATCTTCCAAGAATTGGAAGATATATCAAATGGATGTTAAAAATGCTTCTCTAAATGGTTGGTCTTCAAAACATGGCTCAACTTCCTAGTTTTGAAGACCAATCATATCCAGAATATGTATGCAGATTGGGGAAAGCCTTGTACGGCTTGAAGCAAGCTTCTAGAGCTTGGAATCATAGACGTGTCACTTACTTGTTGGATAAAGGCTTTGTTATAAGCAAGGCAGATCCTTCCCTCTTCATTATGAGGAACCACTCAAAGGTCATATACCTTTGTGTATATGTGGTAATCATTATAGGTAATGATGCAAATGGAATTAGGAAAATCAAAGCTCAAATGAAGGAAGAGTTCAAGATCAGTGATCTGGGCTTACTCACATATTTCCTAGGGTTGGAAGTGGTATATAGAGAGAAAGGTATGCTCCTAACTTAGAGAAAGTACATTGAATATATGCTCACCAAATTCAAGATGGAAAATACAAAGGTTGCAAGTACTCGCATGTAGGTAAATCTGAAGCTAAGTGCTCATGAAGGAGAATTAATTGAAGATCTTACTAGCTATCAATGCTTAGTTGGAAGCTTTAATTATTCTACTCTAACTAGAGTAGATATCTACTATGGAGTTAGTGTGCTAAGTTGATTGATGCACACCCCATGCAAGACTCACATGGAAGCATCCAAGACAATTTTGAAGTACTTGAAGGGTACAATCAATGAAGGGTTGTACTATCCATATACATCTGATATAGATGTTAAACACTTTTCTAATGTACATAGGGAAATATTTAAAGATGATAGGAGAAAGATGTCATGTTATCTTACTTTTGAAGGTACAAAGTTAATCTCATAGTCTTCACAGAAGAAACCTACATTTGCTCTTTCATCAATAGAATCTCAATATAGAGGACTTGAAAATGCTACACAAGAAGCTATGTGGATTGGGATCCTATATTCAGATTTAGAGTTGAATACTTCTGCTCCACAGGTTCATTACATCTTGTTGCTAACCCTATCTATCATGTCAGGACTAAACATCACTACCATTTTGTCAGGGAAAAGATCGCGACTAAGGAGATACAACTCTCATATGTCGATAGCAATGTGTAGATATGATGACAAAGGCATTGGATGGAAACAAATTAAACAAGTTCAAATGAATGATTGGACTACAAGAAATCATGAAGCACTAAGGAATCAAGCATCTTTGGCTTGAGGCCAAGCTATTGGTGCAATTAGCAAGCCTAAGTTGATTGCTAAAGCCTTAGGGCTACACATCCATTTAGCTCTTTACAAGAGAGAACCACATATGAACATTTGCTTATCAATTTGGTTGTATTCACCTCAAATAAATGTGAAAGAAAAGAGAATAATGAATCTCATGAAGTTAGGGGGTAAAATCCACGACTCATATGGTAGGAAGAATCAATGTAGATCATCCCTAAAGTGTAGGATCACTTTTAGGTGAGGGAGAATTCAAATTCAAACTTGGAACATGTGTATAAATACACATACTTTTAGTCATAGGATATGAGAGCTATTCTGAGAGAGTTTGAGCTACATCAATAAGCAAACCTTGAGCTCACTTCATGTATGATTAGTCAATTACACTTTCCTTTTAACATATGTTCATTAGCATATACATTTTGCATTTCTTCAAGGCACATCTCTGTATATTGTTCTCCGTTGCATCTTCATCATTATAGTGATTTTGTGAAATTGATTCTCTACGTGTACTCACTCATTTGCAATACTTTGACTTGAGTTAGTTAGATTGAAGTGTAGACTACTGCCATATCAATTTTCATTAAGTTGAGTTCAAAGGATCGTGAGATATGAAGCATAGAAGATGACTCTGTCTTCATACCTTCTAGATCCTAAAAAGTTGAGATGACCCACCTGACTTGTTATAATCATTTCTCAGTGTATGGTACAACTAAATTGATGAAATAACTTGCCTTTGTTAGCTACATACTCCAAATACATGCGTGCAAAAGCTCTCTAGTCATTTGATACCAGGTTTTGAGGTGTGAGCATAATAGTGAGCACTTCTATTCCCAAAATAGAAGGTTTCTTCACATCTCTAGTACATGCAAGTTATCCCTTTTGATACAACTATTTGGAAATGATGTTCCAAAAGACTTGATGGTTTGAAATGCATTATTGTGAAGCTAAAAAAGTATTTTAAGAATCCTTGGAGTTAACTTGGCAAGTGTAGAGCAAGTTTTGTGCAACACTAGCTCATCCCTAGAATCTCCCCATCCATCTTCTCACACCAGCCTATACCAATAGGACTAGTATCAACAGCCAAAATCATAGGCTTTTGACCCGACCAATCAACACGCTTAAGAAATAGAGCTTCAGTTAGTAGTTGCCTTAGTTTATGCATGGTTGTTGAGTGTTTTTTTGTCCAAAAAAACTTGTTTCTTTTTTCTAAATAGATCATGTAAAGGGTCCGTTAATGGGGAATGATTCTAACACCCCAATGTAGCAATGGAAGATGACTACTCTCCACTAAACCTAGAAGCAGCAATATATGCTCATTGTTCTTACCTCGTATTTGCACCTCTATTGAGACTTATAATAAAACTTTGCAAACTTAAAGTAGACTCTAAGAGCTACCCAAAAATCTCTAAGTCATCCCAAATGCATATTTCAACCAGGAGAACCATTCAGTGCAAAACAATCTACCGATTTGCAACACTCTCTGCCTATGTTCGATATAGCTTGAGAAACTTAGCAATTTCTCACAACTCACTCAAGCAAAGAACTTGAAACTTTTGAAAACTTTGTGGCACTATATGAGAGACCAAAAAAATCTTGTAATAAATGAAAATGAGTAAAATGAGAGAACAAACAATGCTCAAGAATCTGGTACCATCCAATTTGGAAAAGCCTCACTACACCTTTAGATAGAATGAGACAAATCATGAGAAAATGAGCTAAGCAAGCAAGGGGCCTGATTGTTGGAGTTTAGGAATTCATTAAACTAAGTGGGAAACTTGTGGAATGTATAAAACTCAAGGAAAAAAAGGTGGGATGGTGCTTATATAGAGTTTTACTTTTCCTACAATCTAGCTAACCACTCACCAGTTAGTGTAGGTGCAGTTTTTGGTTGGTGTTTGATGAGATTTGAATTTGATTGAGTTTGGTGGAGCTTCTAAATTGATTCCATGTTAGGGGTCATATGTTTTGACTAGTCCACTTGCAAAACTTGTGGATGAGTCCTTTTGCATGGTTGTTACTTGATTTTCAACACTCCCTTTCAAGTCTCAATGCCTAGGTCCTTCATTCCAATGCATGCCTTGAAGTGTTGTAGCTTTACTCCATCCAATGCTTCCGTAAACATATTTGCATATTGCTCCTTTGTATTGACATGCTCCACCTTGACATCCTTTGACATGATATTCTCTAATAAAGTGGTAATGCACTTCTATATGCTTTGACCTTGCATGCAACATCTGATTTGACCAAGCATATGCTACTTATATTCTCACAAAAAATAGATGCTTTCTTAACCTACAAATCAAGATCAACAAACAAATTCTTGGGCCACACAAGCTCACATGAGAATTTTTCTAAGCCTCTATACTCAGCTTTGGTCGAGGAGAGAGCCATTGTTGGTGGTTTCTTTGACATCCATGAGATTGTCTTCTTCCCAAGCGTGATAACATATCCACTAATGCTCCTCCTATCAACTTTGGAACCTACCCAATGAACATCACAATAAAACGTTCCCTTTATTCAATGATCCTTTGTGGTACCTAAGTACCCTTTTGGCTACAATAAGATGTGATACTCTTGGTGCTTGAAAAAATTGAGATAACACTCCAAGTACACCTACAATATGTGGTCTTGTCATAGTAGCATACAAGAGAGAGCCAATTATTGACCTATGCATCCTTCATTTCTTTTCATTCATGAGCACTTTGTTTAAAATTTACTTCTAATGGATTTGGAATGGGCTTGCTATCACACAAGCCAAGATTCTTCAAAAGATCTAGAATGTATTTCCTTTGCATCAAGTATATACCTTCCTCTTTATATAATACTTCAATCCCAAGGAAGTGCCTTAAAATCCATAAATTCGAGATTGTAAACTCACATCCAAGATTCCTCTTTATTTCCCCTTATGTTGGCTTTATGATCCTCTATAATGATCAAATCATCAACATATATAGAAATGAGAACATTTTGCTACCTTCCTTCTTCACCAAAAGTGATGGGTCTGTATGAGTCTGATTGTATCCACATTTTACCAAGTATTCCACAAGTATTTGGCTCCAAGCCCTTGGGGCTTGCTTGAGTTCATAAAGATCCTTCTTAAGCCTACATACATGATGAGGAAACCTCTCATCTTCAAAACCTTGGGGCTACTCCATGAAGACTACCTCTTCAAGCTCTCCATTTAGGAAAGCATTCTTCACATCCAATTGGTACATGTTCCAAACTTTTGAGGCCAAAATTGCAATCAAACTTCTTACGATGGAAATCTTAGCTACTATACTGAATGTTGCCTCAAAATCTATGCCATAGGTTTGAGAAAAACCTTTACCAAACAACCTTGCTTTAGACCAAGAGATGCTCTCATCTGCATGCCTCTATACCTTGTACACCCATTTTTTGTGAATTACTTTCATGTCATTTGTTCTTGGCACGAATGAACAAGTATCATTTTCTTACATGCCTTGACCTCCTTCTCCATGGCTTCAATCTATTCCCTATCCTTATTTGATTCTTCAATAAATTTAGGTTCTTCACATGCTATAACTTGATGCACGTAGGCATAGTTTCTTGCAATGAATAAATAATAGGTTAACCTCTCAACTAGGTATTTTACCCTATTGGATGACCTTACCTCACCATCAGATGGTAGGAATCTCCTTCTCCTTGTTCTAGATACCTTAAATCTTGGAGTTTTTGGTTTCTTGATATCTTCATCACTTTTAAATTCCATGTCTACCCATCGATGGTGTTTGTCATTTAGGTAGTTTCTTTGTCATTTCAAGTGGAAAGTATTCCATGGATAGGGACAACCACTTAGGCTTGCCATATGTATGAGTAGAGCATCCAGGTGAAGAGAAGAGTAGGATGATGGATTGAAGAAAAATAAGAGAGAAAAAGAGATCCAGAGAAAGAACAAAGGAAAATGAGGAGGGCTTAGAAAAGGGTAAGCAAGACAAGAAATAAGTAAAGATAAGAGAGGAAAATGAAAAGCATTGAAAGAATGATGGAGGAGAGAAAAGGAAAGATTAGAGAAAAGAATCGAGAGTGAAAGTTTGTGCCTCTTCTACTTGGGCTAGATTTTTGTTGGTGCAGGACAATCAACAATTGATGTTTTGATGAAGAGTTGAAGTCAAGGTTTGAAGGAAAGATTCAAGTTGTGAAGCAAGGAAGAAGAATATGTTGGAGTTAGACGTCTGCGGAAGCACGTGAACAGCACAAGGAAGAAGAAGAAGCTTGGAGCACAACACACAAGACTGAATGTACTACTAGAGAATGTACAAAGATAAGTAGCCCATTAGGGCAATAGGCGTATATAAAAGTCGGGGGAAAAAAACCTCCTAAAGAGGGAAAAAAGTGCCCCGGCGGTCCTAGAGTGTTCACACACATCACTACCTAAATATATCAACAAATCCCCCCTGGGAGTGATGCGGTGAACAAGGAGCTGGCACTCATGTATAAGGAAGTGCCAAGCTATGTGGAAATCACTCCACAAAAGGAAGTAAGCCCAAAGCTTTGCGGAAAGCTTCAAACTTCTCCCTAGTCAGAGCCTTCGTGAAAAGGTCTGCAATGTTCTCCTGCGTGGGCACATATGCCAAGCTGATCTCCCCAGCAGAGAACCTCTCCCTGACATAGTGATAATGCACCTCAATGTGCTTAGTGCGATCATGGAACACAGGGTTCCTCGCAACTACCAATGCGCTCGACTGTCAGTGAAGATGGTGGTGGCAGAAGACTGGCCAACACCCAAGTCAGCCATAAGGCGTCTGAGCCACACACACTCAACAGTCGCTGTGAAAGCTGCCCTATACTCAGCCTCACAACTGGAAGTGGCCACAGTAGGCTGCTTCTTGCTCAACCAAGATATACATGAGCTACCAAGCATGAAGCAAAAACCATTGGTGGACACACGAGTGTCATAGCAACCAGCCCAATCTGAGTCAGAAAAAGCATGCAAATCTGGCGGTAGTGATCCCCCCTTGGGATAAAACAACCCAAGTAGCCAAGTACCACTCAAGTAGCGAAAGATGCGCTTAACCGCTTTCCAATGTGTGACTCCTGGGCAATGCATAAACCTGCTCATCTGTGAGACAGCAAACTGAATATCTGGCCGAGTAATGCATAAGTAAATCAAGCATCCAACAGCCTGCTGATAGAGAACAACATCAAATGCATCTCCAGCATTATGAAGACTCAATCGTAAACATGTCTCCATAGGAGTGGCAATAGGCTTACAGTCTTCAAGGCCAAAACGCTGCAATAATGTGTCAATATATTTTGTTTGACACAAAGCCATTCCACCATCAACGTGCATAAACTGAATGCCCAAATAGTGATGCAAATGCCCCAAATCAGACATTTCAAATGAGGCATGCAAATCAGCCTTAAAATCAGCAATATGTGTCTCAATAGGACCAGTGAGCAGCATGTCATCAACACAGACAACAATGATCAGAAGCACATCATTAGCACATTTAACATATAAGGTGCTTTCAGTTGGACTGTTCTCAAAACCATGTGCAATCAGATAGGCATGTATCTTCTCATACCAAGCACGTGGTGCTTGCTTTAAATCATATAATGCCTTCTTTAATCTGCAAACCTGGTTTTCATGCCCTTTCTGCACAAAGCCACGAGGCTGAAAAACATACACTTCTTCATGCAAGTCACCATTCAGAAATGTTGTTTTAATGTCCAACTGATGTACATTCCAACCTTGATGGGCTGCAAGTGCACAAATGCTCCGAACAGTAGTCATACGGCATGTAGGTGCAAAGGTCTCATCAAAATCAATGCCTCTTTCCTGTGCATAACCCTTTGCAACAAGCCTAGCCTTATACCTGTCGACTGTACCATCAGGTTTACGCTTCAGCTTGTATACCCACTTAGTGCCAATGGCCTTCTTGCCAGGAGGCAAATCACATAAAGACCATGTACCATTCTTCATTATAGCATCATATTCAGATTGCATAGCAGCCATCCAATTTTCTGAATTTTGTGCTTCATCAAAAGAAACAAGCTCATTCTCATCACAGAGACTAGATGCAGCCATAGCATAGCAATCTGATGCAAAGGAGGCACTATGAGAGCCTGAACGAGTACGATATGACAAAGGTGCGTCTAATTTGTTGTCATGCAAAGTCTGCACCAGCCATTTTGGCATAGTTTTTGCTTGCTCAATATCAGCTCTCTCATCAACAAGTGCATCATGTAAATCTGCATCAGAAATGGAATGATCTGCATCATCATATGAAACCTGCAAAGGCTGAGAAGTTGCCTCATTAGGACCAACACTAGCCTGTCCACCTGTAAAAAGAGGCATCAAAGTATCATACATGTCTCTGGAGCTAACAGATGTCTCCTTAGTACATGAAAGCAATGGCTGAATAGCATCTTCCACAAAGACAACATCACGGCTAACCAGAATGCGTTTAGTCTGTGGATGATACAGACGATAGCCTTTACTTTCAGAACTGTACCCAACAAAAATACATTTTATTGCCTTATCATCCAATTTTCTGCGATGTTGTGCAGGCACTAATGCATATGCCAAACAACCAAAAACACGCAGATGAGCAACAGATGGCTTGCGGTCATGCCAAGCCTCATATGGAGTGATAGACTGCAACGCTTTAGTGGGACACCTGTTCAGTACATATGCTGCACACATGACAGCCTCAAGCCAGAAATTATGTGGTAAAGCCTGACTTTTGACCATGCACCTCGCCATCTCCATGAGTGACCTATTCTTTCGTTCAGCAACTCCATTCTATTGAGGTGTATATGGCACTGTACACTGGTGTTTTATCCCACATTCAGCCAGAAACGCATTAAAATCTGAAGACATATATTCCCCCCCTCGATCAGAACGGAGGGTGCCCATTTTACGTGCTGACAGATTTTCAGCCAAAACCAAAAACTGTTTGAAGCACATGAACACTTCGGACTTTGTTTTGAGTGGATATACCCATGCATGCCTGGAAAAATCATCAATGAAAGTCACGAAGTAAAGGTAATTTCCAAAAGAGGGTGTCTGCATAGGACCACAGACATCACTATGTACAAGCTGCAATTTTTGCGTAGCCCGAACTGAACCATCTTTTGGAAAGGAAGAACGCTGCATTTTGCCCAAAATACAGCCTTCACAAACATGTTTTCCAGGTGCCTGAAGTTTGGGCAAAGAGGACACCATTTCATATTTCTGCAGGCGTAACAAACTAGCAAAATTCAGATGATCAAAGCATGCATGCCAAAGCTTTGCATCTAACATAGCCTGAGAATCATGAACTGCACATGCCGAATCATTCACAGATCTTTCATAGTCTATGAGCTTATACAGCCCATGACATAAAATGCCAGAAGCAATAATCATATCGCCATTTGAGAGATCCTGGACTATACACCTGTCATCAACAAATTTCACAACCAAGCCAATCTTGGCTAATGTAGAAACTGATAACAGGTTCTTTTTGATTCGTGGCACAAAGAAAGCATCTGACAAAGTGAAAGAACTACCATCAGCAGTAGTCAGAATGATCTTACCAACTCCCATAACAGGATAAGAGGAGTTATTGGTGCATGTGACAGTATTCCCTGTAGGGGCAGGCTCGAGTGAAGAGAAGAAACTGCGCTGCGAGGTAATATGTTTGGTCGCCCCACTGTGAAAGTACCAAACATCTGAGTCTACTGCAGACATGCATTGATCATGAGAAGATGGGTCAAAACTGCAGACAGTAGTAAACGACCATTCTTCTTCCTGCACAAGATTTGCAGACTCTGTTTTTGGTATAGAGGCCTGTGCAACAACCATTCCAGCCTCTTTCTTCTTTGCCTCTTTAGCAGCCGGTTTTGGACAGTTCTTTATAATATGATCATTTTCTTTACAGTACTTGCAGAACAATTTCTGCTTTTCTGATTTCTTCTCATCTTTATCCTGGTTCTTCGATTGTGCAGCATTTGCAGATTTCTGCTTACTAGTAGAAGAGCTCCATTTTCCTTTGCCCTTCTGACTAGCCAGGAAAGCTTGATCTGCAACACGCATAATGGACCTGTTCTGCCTAGACTGATCTTCCTGCAATAGAACAGAGACTAATTCCTCAAACGACAAGGCATTCGGATTGCCTTTCATTATCAACCGAAGAGTAGAGGCAAAACTCTGATATGAATCAGGAAGACCATTCAGAACGGTCTGCACAAGTCAGCTATCTGGTATAACCTCATCAGCAGAAATCAATTGTTCCTTCAGGTCTTTGATCTTTGTAAGAAAATTGTCCATAGAATCACCTTCATTCATGTGCTCACTCTCCAATTGTTTTTATTCCTAGCCTGATACAAAGTGGTAAGTGTATCCCAAGCATCCTTTGCTGTTCTACAAGAGCGAATGTGAGGAATAATGGCACGTTTGACAGACAAAGCTATCAATGCATGTGCCTGGGCATCTCTGCCATCCCAACAAATCTGCTCTGCAGTAGGTGCAACAGAAACAGCAGCACGAACAGGAATCTGCGGAATATCATCTTCGACACCATCTTCATCAGCTCCAACACCTGTATTTGCAGTACCTATCGTTACAGGTGTAACAGGATGTCTTTCAACACCCTGCACAATGTTCCACAATCCTTTTGCAACCAGTACATGTGGCATCATATAAGCCCATAATGGGTAGTTGGTACCATCCAACTTATCCTCAACAGCCAACATACGGAATACATCATTGCTTTTAGCCATGGCCGGTGACTAAAATACCTTGATGTAGAAAATTGACTGTATCTCAAAAAGTTTAACGGAACTGCCTAGACGCGTTCTGCTAGACCTGTAGCAGACTTCGAGACGCTTAAATAGGCAAACAAAAACTGGTATATACCTTTGGCACAAAAGGACGAAATAGCCTGCACAAGTGCTGCGATAGTGCGTTTGGAGGCCGAAACGAGCTCAGATCACGATTTCGGCACCACACAGCAAAGCTGTTTTGATCTCGAAAACACCCTGAGTATGCTCACCAAATTTCATGCGAATCTGAGACTGCAAACGGAGGAGTGTCGACGGTGCCCTAGAAGAAGCGACGACCTACTCTGATACCAATTGTTGGAGTTAGACATCTGCGGAAGCACGCGAACAGCACAAGGAAGAAGAAGAAGCTTGGAGCACAACACACAAGACTGAATGTATTACTAGAGAATGTACAAAAAACCTCCTAAAGAGGGAAAAAAGTGCCCCAGCGGTCGCAGAGTGTTCACACACATCACTACCTAAATATATCAACATAATACATTCAGATATGTACACATATGTACAGATAGTTCACTTATATCTTTGATTAGTCATAAGCTTGTAAATTTTTGTCTATATATACCATGGAAAATGTCAGGGCAAGTATGAGAGAGCATGAGAATGAGAGTAATCAGGAGTTGTAAGAGTCATTAGACATCTTAGAAGTTAGTTGAAATCTCTCTCATCATTCAGTTGTAAACTCCTTCAGAAATGGAAGAAATTTTGCGCCCGATGTTTCTGAGTTTTCTCTTTTTGTGTTAGATCTTTTGTGAAATGCTTTTGTACAAGTCTAAGTCTATAGGTGATTGACCTCTGTATAATTTTTTAGCTTCCAATTATGATCAGGCCGAGAGAATTATGTGTAGGAACATTCATATGTAAAGAAGTGTTCACTGGTTCCTGAAACAGGTGCAAAATTTGAAGTCAATGTTTTGATCAGTTCTCCTTCCACAGTTTAAAGTTTTGAGCAAGCAATCACTTAATCTTTAAGTTGGAAGGTAAGCTACTTGTGGCTAAAAGCATTTGCTTAAACAGGTTCTAGTCTTGGAGAACCATGTCTTAGAAGTTGCAGGTGTCAAAGTCGACTCTACAAGGGAAATTTTAGACATAGGTAACTTGTTGGGTTCATTTTGCAAGTTATACTGAATCGTTTGGAGTCATTCAACTTGGAGAAGGTGTGCAATCTATAGACAACACCTTGTGCAAAGTTTCATAAAAAACTTTACACAATTGATAGGTCAATGAGAGAGATATGTGCAGCAGACTTTCTGTAGAGTTATCTTCTTCACAGATTTTCCAAAATCTTTATAATTGGTCATTAATCCTATAAATTGGTGAAGCTTTTGACTTACTCTTGATATAGAGGTGTTCTAAATTAAAGAGCAATTTGTTCTTTTGGATTTTAACATACTCCATCAGTGGTATCAGAGCAGGAAGCATCATAATTGAAGAAAGGAGGATCCCGACTACTGCAGTTGCAAAGAATTCAACATCTGAAGGTTTAAAACATGAAAGCTTGAGAACAAAACTTGAGAAGGAGGTCATACGACATTAAGGAAGACAAAAGGAGTATCATTCGAAGTAAAGGTACATCTATTACTCATAAAAGTTGAAGAATTCAATACACAGGAGAAGGAAGGATGGGAGATTCTCTTCAAATAGAGAAGTTGGATAGAGAGAACTATCCAGCATGGTCAATGAGGATGGAAGATCATCTAATGAGCAAAGACTTGATAGCTTACATTACAGGTGAAGAAGAGAAGCCACAATTCAGAGATCCTAGTGTTCCAACTAGGGATGAATTACCAGATTTGAAGAATTGGATGAAGAGAGATGCTCAAGCTAGGAGCATTATCTATATGGCAGTCAATGACTACTTGCTACCTCACATTAGAGGTCTTGAAAGTGCAAGTGATATATGGAATGCTTTGGAGGAGCATTTCCAAAACACCACAAAGTCAAGGAAGGCATCCTTGTGGGCAGAATTTACCACTTTCAAGAAGAAGGCTTCTCAATCCATCTCAAATTATGTAACAAGGATGAAAGACATTGCAGATGCATTAGGAGCTGTTGATGAAGACATTGAGGAGGATAAATTGGTAAGGCAAATTCTTACAGGGTTGAGAGGTGATGACAAATGGAAGCCATTCATTTTGTCTACTGAGTTATCACTTGATCATTTCACTCCTGATTTAAATCAGTTGCTAGGTCATATGCTAATTTTTGAGCAGGATGTCAAAGGAGAAGGTGACAAGAGTACAGGTCATTCAATGTACTCAAAGGATAAGAAGAAAAATAGCAAAGGGAAACAACAAGCAAATGAAGATGAAGGCACAACTAGTCAAGCCAACTTCCTAAGAGGAAGAGGTGGTGGCAAAGGTAGAGGAAGAGGCAGGAATAATAAAGATGGAGTCAAAGCTTGCTGGATTTGTGGTAAGACAAATCACTTAGCTAATGATTGTTGGCATAATAGTCAGAGTAATGGTGGATATAATCAGAACTTTAATTCAAGAGGAAGAGGTGGCAGAAATCAAAGAGGTAATTTCGGAGGTAGAGGTAGTAGGGGTTACTTCGGAAGAAATGCAGGAAGAGGATTCCAAAGTCAACAATACAATAATACCTACTACAATTATGCTTCAGATCAGAAGGAGGATTCAACATTGATAATGAGTGCAACTTGTGAAAGGCAAAGTGAAGATCAAAGAGTTTTTTACATTGACTCAGGGTGTAGCAATCACCTGAGTGGTAACATAGCATTGATGACTGATTTGGAGAATAAGGTATCTAATCATGTTGTTCAAACAGGTGACAATACAAAGCACAATGTGAAGTCAACTGGATCAGTGAAGGCTAAGGATGGTAGCACCCTCTTGAGTAAGGTCTTGTATGTTCCTACAATTCCTAAGAATTTGATAAGTGTAGGACAAATTGTTGAAAAAGGTTATGAAGTTAGGTTCACTAATGAAGGAGTGTTTGTGGAAGACCCTAGCAATGGGTATAAACAAATTGTTTCAGGGAAGAAAGAAGGAAGATTGTTCACATTGAAGATCCAAGGTAATGTTGGTCATGCCTTGTTCACTTATGGAGGACATAAGATCTCTGAGTTAGATCTTCGACACAAGAGGCTTGGACATTTCAATGAAGGAGGAATCAAAGATATGATTAATAATGGTTCAGTGCTTGGATTGCCTAATGTTGCAGGTCAACATATGACATACAGATGTGAGGCATGTCAATTAGGTAAGGCTCATAAGCAATCGTATTCTAAGCATGGTTCTATGTATTCAGAGAAGCTTGAGTTGGTACACACAGATGTGTGGGGACCATCAAAGGATTTCAGTATCAATGGTTCAAGATACTATGTGATTTATGTTGATGATGCTACTAGATGGATCACTATTTATGTGATCAAAGATAAGTCAGAGGTATTCAATACATTCAAACATTATCATGTGTATGCAGAAAGAATTACAGGTCATAAATTGAAGAGACTAAGGTCAGATGGAGGGGGAGATTATTTCTCTAATGAGTTCAGTGATTACTTGTGGAATGCATGTATAAAAAGGGAAATTACTTGCAGGTACTCTCCTCAACAAAATGGTGTAGCAGAAAGGAGAAATAGAACTCTTGTTGAGTTTGCAAGGTCCATGATGAAAGAGAAGAATTGTCCAAATTAATTGTGGGCTGAGGCTGTAAATACAGCTACTTATTTGGTCAATAGGTTACCATGTAAAGCTTTACAGGGTATGACACCATATGAGGCATGGTGGGGTAAGAGACCTACTTTAGACCATTGCAAAGTATTTGGGTGTTTGGCATATGCATATGTGCCATCACAATTAAGGCACAAATTGGAACCTAAAGCTGAAAAGTATGTGTTCATTGGTTATGATGATAAGCAGATGGGATATAGGTTGTGGAGTCCATCCACAAAACAATTTCTTGTATCAAAAGATGTTACATTTGATGAGCAAGGTACTTGGTATGCAAGTACAATCAATATTAATACAGGTGATGAAGAAGTTGTGAGTCAAAGGAAAGGTAAATCAAAGGTTCAGATATTTGATGAAGAGGAGAATAATGAAGTGCAGGTTGAAGTTGAAGAAATGCCAAGATTTGATCCTGAGTGTGATGAACCAGAAACCTCAAGGAGTGGAGAACTCAGAAGGTCATCAAGACACAAGTGGCAACCTACAAGGTATAGCTATGACACTTCTTTTTTGGCTACCAAAGATTATGCTTACATGATAAAGGCAGATGAAGACCCTTCTACATATGAAGAGGCAAAAGGTAAGGAAAATTTGGAGAAAGCTATGCAGGAAGAATATGATGCATTGATGGAAAATCAGACTTGGGAATTAGTTCCTAAAACAAATAGCCAGAAGATCATTGGATGCAAATGGGTCTACAAGACAAAGAGGTTTGTAGATGGAAATGTGTCTAGGTACAAAGCTAGACTTGTTGTGAAAGGGTTTGCTCGAACATATGGTATTGATTATGATGAGACTTATAGTCCTGTGGCAAAGATGACAACCATCAGGACACTCATAGTTATAGCTGCATGTAAAGGTTGGAAATTATGTCAATTAGATGTGAAGAATGCTTTCTTGAATGGTTACATTTCAGATGATGTTTTCATGCAGCAACCTCAAGGATTCAGAGATGGAAGGTATCCAGATCATGTGTGTAAGCTCAAGAGAGCTTTGTATGGCTTGAAGTAGGCCCCAAGGGCATGGAACTATAGACTTGTAAAGTTCTTGAAAGAACTTGGATTTCAAGTATCAAAAGCAGATAGTAGCTTGCTTGTTAAAGCAAGTGATGATGGGTTCATATACATGTGCATATATGTTGATGATATAATTCTTACAGGTATAGATGAGAAAGGCATTCAAAGCCTAAAGAAGCAAATGGAGAAAGAGTTCAAAATCAGTGATTTGGGAGACTTGTCATATTTCTTGGGCATGGAGATTTCATACACTCAACATGGAGTGTATGTGACTCAAGAAAGGTATTTGAAAAACTTGATAATCAAGTTTAAGATGAATGATTGCAGGGTGGCACCTACTCCAATGGAGGTAAATCACAAGTTAAGCAGATATGGAAGAGAAGAATTCAAGGATATAAAGTTATATCAGAGTTTGGTTGGTAGTCTTATCTATGCTACATTAACTAGACCTGACTTGTCATATGCAGTAGGAGTTTTGTCTCAATTTATGCATTGTCCTAGGAAAGAACATTGGATTGCAGGACAAAGAGTGTTGAGGTACATTAAGGGTACACTCAAAGAAGGTTTGTATTATGATTTTACATCAGATACAAACATCAAGGTATATAGTGATGGAGATTGGACAGGTAATCCAGATGATAGAAGGTCAACTTATGGATACATGTGTTATGTGGGAGATAAGTTAATCTCTTGGTGTTCAAAGAAGCAACATACAGTTGCTTTATCATCTACAGAAGCTGAGTACAAAGGCATGGTTGAAGCTACAAAGGAAGTGATATGGCTTAAGACTTTGATGAAGAGTTTTGATATCATTTAGAGTACTCCTACTATTCATGGAGATAACATGAGTTCATTGTATTTAGCTGCCAACCCTGTGTTTCATGCCACGACCAAAGACATTGAGATTCAGTATCACTTTCTAAGAGAGAAGGTGATGGATAAAGAGATTGAAGTCATACATACTTCAACAGAAGATCAGATAGCCGATATGCTTACCAAAAGCTTGGATGGACCAAAGCTACAGAGATTCAAAGACATGGCAGGCATAAAGAAGATAGAGAAAACCTCAATTGATGATTGAGGGGGAGCAGTTGGTGCAGGACAATCAACAATTGATGTTTTGATGAAGAGTTGAAGTCAAGGTTTGAAGGAAAGATTCAAGTTGTGAAGCAAGGAAGAAGAATACATTCAGAAGAGGAAGATATGTACACATATGTACAAATAGTTCACTTATATCTTTGATTAGTCATAAGCTTGTAAATTTTTGTCTATATATACCATGGAAAATGTCGGGGCAAGTATGAGAGAGCATGAGAATAGAGTAATCAGGAGTTGTAAGAGTCATTAGACATCTTAGAAGTTAGTTGAAATCTCTCTCATCATTCAGTTGTAAACTCCTTCAGAAATGGAAGAAATTTTGCACCCGATGTTTCTGAGTTTTCTCTTTTTATGTTAGATCTTTTGTGAAATGCTTTTGTACAAGTCTAAGTCTATAGGTGATTGACCTCTGTACAAATTTTCAGCTTCCAATTATGATCAGGTCGAGAGAATTATGTGTAGGAACATTCATATGTAAAGAAGTGTTCACTAGTTCTTGAAACAGGCGCAAAATTCGAAGTCAATGTTTTGATCAGTTCTCCTTCCACAGTTTAAAGTTTTGAGAAAGCAAGCACTTAATCTTTAATTTGGAAGGTAAGCTACTTGTGGCTAAAAGCATTTGCTTAATCGGGTTCTAGTCTTGGAGAACCATGTCTTAGAAGTTGCAGGTGTCAAAGTCTACTCTACAGGGTGACAGGTTTAGACATAGGTAACCTGTTGAGTTCATTTCTCAAGTTATACTGATTCTTTTGGAGTGATTCAACTTGAAGAAGGTGGGCAATCTATAGGCAACACCTTGTGCAAAGTTTCATAAAAAACTTTACACAATTGATAGGTCAATGAGAGAGATATGTGCAGCAGACTTTCTGTAGAGTTATCGTCTTCACTAATTTTCCAAAATCTTTATAATTGGTCATTAATCCTATAAATTGGTGAAGGTTTTGACTTACTCTTGATATCGAGGTGTTCTAAATTGAAGATTAGGTTGTTCTTTTGGAGTTTAACATACTCCATCAATTTTGAACTACAAATTTTGGGCCTCTTTTTAATCTTTTGTGGCTTGATTTAGATGAACTTATAGATCCTCTTATCAAGCAAAAGAAATTTCTAAAATTTAGTTTATTCTTGATCGATTGACAAAGAAAAGATGTGAGAACTAAAGCTTAAGTAAATGAGGCTCAAGCTCAAGTTCAATCAATGCATCGTGTACAATTTAGAGGCTAAGGGATAAGAGGCTCAAGATTAAGTTCATTATTTAAGGAAAAAAGTTTAAGTATGAGAGACTTGAACTTAAGTTCGCAAATGTGAAAAGAAAGATGACAGAGTCGCACACTTAAGTTTTATCCTCTCATAGTAAAACTTTTGAGCATCTTTTGAACATCTTGTGGCTCAATTTTATTTCGCATTTGAAGCTTTAAGTGTGATGTTATAGAGCTTGAATAGAGAAATTAGAACTAAATCCAACCTAAGTCTGGGCTTTTTGAATAGAAAAGGCTAGAGCTTAATTTTGAGTGTCTAATTATTAGTGTCTAAGTGAACGAAAAGAGGCTCAAATTTAATTTTAGAGCTATAACCCTTGTAGATAGGACACGTTCTAGGTATGCCTCATCCTATAATCTCGTATGCATGGACCAAGTTTGAATTTATGTTTGATACCATAATCTCTTTTGAGTGATAGAGGCTTGAGCTTAATTTTTGTTGGGGATGTAAAGGTAATTTGACCTTACCCGCATATATATATATATATATATATATATATATATATATATATATATATATATATATATATATATATATATATATATATATATATATATATATATATATATATAGAGAGAGAGAGAGAGAGAGAGAGAGAGAGAGAGAGAGAGAGAGAGAGAGATAGAGAGAGAGAGAGACAGAGAGAGATAGAGAGAGAGAGAGAGTTCCCTCAAAGAGATCATTATATGGGTTTCGAAGCTGCCATGCATCTATGCCCATCTCTTCTCTCCTCTCTCTCTCTCTCCTTCATCTACTCCTTTCTCCTCTTGTTCATCACACCAAAGCCCTTCATTGGTATCAGAGCTTGCTGAAGGTTGGTGTGCAAGGAGCTTCATTCAAAGTTTAGGGTTCAAGAGGTGAATGTGTAGGTCTGCACCTCTCAACAACTTCTCAGTATTTTGGTCATAACTGGATTAAGAAAGCTCCGAGTGGTGCATTTTGAAGTTTTGCACATAGGTCACACAGAAGGCTACAATGTTATAGGACACAAAATATGATTTGGAGCTATAGTCCACCAAAAACTCAAAAAACACAAACTCATGTAGAAGTTGAATCCACAATTACATGGATAGTAGGTGAGTGTTTTGGCTATAACATGAGTTTGAAAGATTGGATTGAGGCAATTCAACTTGGTGTGCATAGATAAAGACAATAGTTACACTTTTTAGATGATCATAGATCTAAATTCTGAGTGCTAGGTTGCCAAAATTGCTGAATATAGAGAAATAATGCTGCAAGTGAAGGTGAAATTGATAGTAGATGCTTGTTTTGTGTATAACTTGAGCTACACACCTTTGATGGATGTGTTCTAAGCATCATTATGTAGCAAAGAAAGTTATTCTTAAGATTATTGAAGAGTGCTATGGCAATTTTGGAAGCTTTGGGCATGAAAAAGGCAATATATAGACTATCATAGTTTTCCTATGCAACTTTAAAGATAGTTGGGAGAAGTGTATGAGTACTTGTGCTTTACTCTTGGATTACATCTGACCATTTATGATCAATGTGGTAGCTCCTCTATATGAGAGTAGAGCATGATCTTATCAAGTAATTGGCATGTGATCTGACATGGTGATTTACCCTTTAGGTTTATGCCATCACGAGTTTGATCATATTGCTCTTGGTGGATGTATAATTGAATTTTGGTCTATATCTTACTTATACCACTTGGATACGACTTAGCTTGTCGATTGCACACAGTTTATTTGAGCTGAGTTTGGATCCTAGTTAGCACTTGTATTCTTGTTTTTGTGCAGGCACATGATCTAGCTAGAGCCTAAGTCATATATCATTTTGTCACTTATGTTGGCTTGGCATTGAGCCATATTATCATTGATCATTGTATATGATTTCCACTATGGTTTGTCATGAGTCAATGGTATATTCCCACTCATGCCACTATGGTTTGGCATAAGTGGATGGTATATAATCTTTGCCTTTTATGCTAGACGAGTATTCTAAGAGATCCTTTATGCTTGTGTGATAGCTCTGGAGGATTGCTTATCTCCATTCACATGGATTTGTTCATAGGTTAGATGAGTATTCTAAGAGACCATTTATGCTTGTGTGATAGCTTTGGAGTATTGCTTAGCTCCATTCACATGGATTTGTTCATAGGTTGGGTCATCTTATAGAATTCATTCATGAGTGGGAGGTGTATCATCCTTGTATTGCAAGTATTACCATCAATTTTTTGGTATGGGTATTTTCCATTATCTTTGATTGGATTAGTGATAGGTGGTGACATGTTACTAATTGTTATTTTGCTACTCGTTATCTTGTTTTAATTGCTCCATTTACAAGGGATACTCTATTGAATTTTTTCCAAGATTCTTTGATCTGTACTTAGTCTTTTTGAGACTTGGTGAGCAAGGTTATGCTCATGGTCTTATGTGCATGCTAGATGCATGCTTATGTGATAGGTGATTCACACGATTTCTTCTCCCTAGAGACATTTGTGATGTGAGTCATGCATATGGATATGCAAGTGTGACCAAATTGGTGATAGAGTATTATTTCTAGTCTCTTGTTACATTTCTAGTCTCTTGGTTTGCTAGCATGGTATCTCCTCAGTTTGATGGCATTCACTTTTTGCAATGGAAGTCTAAGATGTGGCATACATTGGTTTTTTCAACGTTACAAATGTATGTGCATATGCATGCATAGAGGCCTTATGACATGCCCGACTAGGTATGGATGAATATGGATGCATTGGCTAGCTCCACTATCCGATTACAGCTTGTGGGTTCTATATATGAGTCTATTATGTATGAGGAGACGAGTAGTGCATAATGGCAGAGAATACATGATATGTATGCGAGCTTCATTGACTCATGTGAGACATATATAACATTGATGACTTGGATGTTGGCATTCTTGTCCTGAGTGTTGGTGCAAAAGAGTTCAAGCCTTCATACTTGGATAACTAGTACATATCTCATGTAGTCACATATGATCACTCCCTTGTAAAAATCAATTACTTTTATCCATGAGAAAGTGCATATGTTAGATGCACTAATTCCACGAGGATTCAAGGGGAATCAAATCTCAAATCTGATGGATATTGGAAGAAAAGATAAAGCAGAAAGTCTAGGACTTCCTTTCAGGTGAGAATTTGAATTTGAATTCAAAAGTTGGCTCCAACTTCACTTATAAAAAAGGATCAAACAAACTCGCGTGTGAGGTGATTAGGAAGCCTGAATTGAGAGATCAATTGAGAGGGACTTAAGTGATTAGTGTGCTCATCTCATAGCCACTTCACTACCCTCACATTGTGCAAATACACATTGCCAATGGCATAGTATTACTATGTGATTTAATACATACACATTGATCATCTCTACTTCACGTCTCTACTATGACCATCATAGAGCAATGAAGTTCTTAGAGCTTGTTCTCAGTGCATGGTTGATCATTTGATGTGATTGAAAGTGCTATAGAATAACCATATTATCTACTTCATTGATACAAAGTTTCATTCTTATTACCTTTTTCAATCATGAGATATCTTCACATCTTTACTCTCTAGTCTGTAGACTGAAGCACCCCAAAAATGTTGAGCAAGTCTTTTAGCTTGCTATGCATCATTCTGACTGTGTAGTCCATCTTCTTTATTGAAATAACTCATGACTCATATCTATGTAAGTTAATTAGATACCACCAAAAGGAATTTGGCTAATTTCTAGGAGGTTGTGAGCACTGTTCATTCTACTGAACATGTGTAGAGACTAAAATAGCAAGTCTATGATCTTAGTTCAACCTTCTAATCATCTATTTTGATCCATTGATTAGAGGGTCATGTTCCAAAGCACATAAGTGATTATTCGTGATCATTAGAAAGCTAGAAGGGACTACTGTAACACTCTCTACCACTTCTTTTTGGTTGGAGTTAAGTAGGGTTTTCTAGCACCACTTCATCTTTGGAGACTATCCACCATCTCCTCCAACAATGGTATCAGAGCAACATCACAACAAGATGGGAGATGGATTTCCATCATTCATTGAAAAATTGGACAGGAGTAACTATTCATCATGGTCACTAAGGATGCAAGCCTACCTCCAATAAAGAAGCTTATATGGATATATCTCAGGAGATGAAGAAATGCCAACATTCAAGAGCAAACATCAACCTACAAGGGAAGAACAAGAAAGGCTAACTACATGGTGTGCAAAGGATGCTCTTGCCAGGTCTTATATACTTAAGTCAATATCTGATTTCTTATTACCTCACATTAGGAATTGCAAAACCTCCCAAGAGACTTGGGAAGTGCTTTCTTCATACTTCTCATCAAATACAAGGGCTAGGAAGAACCAACTATGGATGGAATTTACAACATTAAAAAAGAAACCAAAGCAAAGTGTAGCTAACTATGTAACCAAGCTGAAGGAGGTGGCTAACTAGCTTGCAAGCATTGGAGAAGATATAGAAGAGGAGCAGATAGTAAGGCATATCATAAATGGCATTAAAGCTGATGATAAGTGGCCTTCATGACAACAATGGACCTTTATATGGATATGCAGATACCTGACCTCAACACCTTGCTGGGGCAACTCTTCACCCATGAAACAAAGCTCAACAATAATGGAGACAACTCTATAGGTAATCAATCTTCTCCCTTTACACAGATAGAAAGAAAAGTAAGGATAAAGGTAAAAGCAAAAAGAATGAAGAAGAGGCTAGTACCCTTGCAATATCTGTGGCTTGACCAATCATACCACAAATGCGTGTTTCAAGAACACAAGGAATCAGAGAGGAAGAGGCTTTCATAGAGGAAGCTATGGAAAATCCAAAGACAAGTTCAACTATGGAGGAAGCAATTATCATCACAACTTCAATCATGGCTACAACAACAACTACCAAGGAGGCTTCTTAGGTAGAAGAGATTATAACAACTACACACAAGATCAAGAGGATTCATTACTAATCATGAACACGACATCCAAGCAAGATAAAGATGATGAGCATATTCTTTTTATTGATTTTGGTTGTTCCAATATGTGGTTGGAAATGTAGCATTGCAATTTGATATTGAAGAACCTAAAGGGAACCATGAAGTGCAGACAGGTGATGACACTAGTGTTGGCGCTGCGTATACTGCGGAATTCGCCACGCCACAAGAACTAAGCTAGAGTGATATTAGAAGACCTCTATAATCATCACTAGCTTAGCAACCTTTCTGAAACTGAAAACTTTACTACTGTGTTTAGTGAAATTCAAAAATCACTTTACAGAAAACTTCATCTTTTCTTCAAGCTTCAATTCTGATCTAGTTTACTTCAAACTTTATAATTCTATGCTTGCTTACTGTTACATAATATTTTTGCCACTTAACTGTACCAAAGCTATGTTCTAAACTCATCGGAATCTCATCGGAACTCCACCAGACTGTCACCGGAATTGCACCGAAATGTTACCGGAATCAATTGCAATTCTGTTTGTAGTTACTTCAAACTATTTTGAATGAAGTAAAGAAGTGTTATCTGATCTTTCTTCAGTGAATGAACTATATCTGAAGTTTGAGAAAAACTTCACCAGTTTTGAATGCCTTTACTGTCAGACTCAGTATTGTGCGTACAAGTCCCGTTCCACAGAAATCTTTTGGTCAATTTGTAGTTGAGACTAGTAGCTTCAAAATGAGCTATCTCTCATGAAAAACTTTACACAGTGAGATCTAACTTGTAGAAATACCGTAAAAGTGTACACTGAGAAAACTGTAACTATTAACTAACTTTCAGAGTAACATGAAATCACTTAGATTTCTTCACATACGAAGAATGCACTCAAATTCTTCCACATAAACATGTGTTTCCTATTAGAGAAGATGTGTACAAAATGGCTTGGCCTTCCTTTGCTCATAGCCATGGAAAACTCTCCTATATTGAGTAGTTATTCCTTACCATCTCTCTTACAGATGAATACCCGATAGTTAAGGTTTTACCATTCATCTCTACACATGCACATTTGCGTCTTCTATTATCTCAACTCACACTTACGAGACTCTATCCTCGTCTATCTTCTCTCCTCTCTTTTCTTTTTATGCAAACTCACTTATATATACATACTTGATCCGAGATTCAAAAGTCGTAATTCTGGAAGTTTCTATGCACTATGTTACAGGCGTGAATTTGTCCCTTCACTAAGACTTTGGTTTTTTTGAATGCTTTGTTTCTGCTTCTCTTCATCTTTGTTTATCCTTCATATATCTTCATGTCTTTATGTCTAATTAGTGAGTGAATCTCCAAGAGCTCCCCCTCAATCACTAATTTGCATCCTCTGATCTTTCATATATTTTTTTCTTTTATTCCTGCCATTTCTTTGAATCTGCATGTCTTTACTCCATCCAAGCTCTTTGTCATAATATCTGCAGTCTGATCTTTTGTAGCAGTGTATACTATTTCAATCTACTTCTCCATTACCTTTTCCCTCAGGAAATGGTATTGAATCTCTATGTGCTTTGTTCTTGCACGAAATACTGGATTTGCTGCAAGATACAAGGAACTCATATTGTCTCCATGTATGATAGGTATACCTTGATCAATACCCAAGCTTTTGAACAAGGTCTGCATCCATATCACTTCTTTCGCTGCTTCCACAAGTCCTTTATATTAGGCTTTGTTCGATGATAAAGCCACTGTATGCTGCTACTTTGAACACCAACTGACAAGCTTATCTCCTAGGTATATCATATACCCATGTGTTGACCTTCTGTCATCTTGACTTCCTGCCCAATCTGAGTCACTGTATGCTCTTAACTTTATATTTGATGTGAAAGGATAATATAATCCTTCTTTTATAGTTCTTTTGATATATCTAAGAACTCTTTGTCCTGCAACCCAATGTTGATCCTTCGGACAATGCATAAACTGTGAGAGAACTCCCACTGCATAACTGAGATCAGGTCTTGTTAGTGTAGCATAAATCAAGCTTCCCACTAAAGACTGATACTTCCTCATATCTTTAAACTTTGTACTATCATATTTGCTGAGTTTATGATTTACCTCAAGTGTTGTTGAGGCTTCTCTGCAATTCTCCATATTAAACTTCTTCAATAAGTTCAGAAGATACCTTTCTTGTGACACATATATGCCATGATCTGTATAAGTGACTTCCATTCCAAGAAAGTATGATAACTTTCCTAGATCACTTATCTTGAACTCTTTCTCAAGTAGTCTTTTTACTTCTTTCATTCCTTCATCTGAAGTACCTGTAATTATAATGTCATCTACATAAATACAAATGTAGATCATACCTTCATCTATTCTCTTAATGAGTAGACTTGCATCTGCCTTTGAACTTTGGTATCCAAGTTCATTGAGATACTTCACAAGTCTATAATTCCAAGCTCTTGGAGCTTGCTTCAATCCATAGAGTGCTCTTCTTAATCTGCAAACATCATTTGGACGATTGGAACTTACAAACCATTCAGGTTGTTCCATGTAGACTTCATCTGATATATATCCATTTAAAAATGCATTCTTTATATCCAACTGACTTAGCTTCCATCCTTTTGATGCTGCTATAACAATCAGTGTCCTTATAGTTGACATTTTTGCCACTGGACTGAATGTCTCATCATAATCTATGCCATGCGTCTGAGCATAACCTTTGACCACCAGTCTAGCTTTGTATCTAGCTATTCTTCCATCTGAAAGTTTCTTAACTTTGTAAACCCATTTATTTCCAATTACTTTCTTACCATTTGGTTTTGGAACAAGTTCCCAAGTCTTGTTCTCCTCCAATGCATTGAACTCTTCCTTCATTGCTTCTTCCCATTGTTCTTTACCTTTTGCTTCACCATAATTTTGAGGTTCTTCATCTTACTTTACTAAGTAAGCATAATCTTTTAGAGTCAAATAAGAAGTATCATAGGAAAACCTTGTCGGTTGTTTCCTAAGCCTGTTTGACCTTCTTGGTTCAAACTCTTCATGTGTATCTGAATACACTTCTTCATCAAATCTCGATCCTTCTTCATTTTGCATAGTTGATCCAATCCTAGATGTACTTTCTTGCATATAATCTTCATCTCCATTTACCTGCATATGTGATTTATCTTTTTCCTTTCTTCTTATCTCTTCCTCAGATATTTCATCATCATACTTATGTCTGTATACCAACTTTTTCCTTCATCAAATGTCACGTCTCTGGAAATAATAAACTGTTTGGTTAAAGGATTCCAGAACCTGTAACCATCTGCTTTTCATCATATCCAATGAACACAGATTTTTCAGCCTTTGGTTCAAGCTTATTTCTCAGTTGTGATGGTACACAAGCATAGGCAACTGATCCAAACACTTTGCAATGATCAAGTGTTGGTTTCTTACCCCACCAAGCTTCATAAGGGGTCATCCCATTTAAATTTTTACATGGTAATCTATTTACCAGATATGTGGCTGTATTTACAATCTCAGCCCAAAGATAATTTGGACAATTCTTCTCCTTTAACATTGCTCTAGCAAACTCAACTAGAGTTTGGTTTCTCCTTTTTGCTACTCCATTTTGTTGCGGTGTATACCTGCAAGTTATCTCTCTTTTTATACCTGCATTCCACAGATAATCATTGAATTCTTGAGAAAAGTATTCTCCTCCTCCATGAGACCTTAGCCTTTTGAGTTTTTGTCCTGTAAGTCTTTTAGCATATGCATGAAAATGCTTGAAAGCTCCAAACACTTCTGATTTCTCTTTCAAAACCTAAAGAGTAATCCATCTTGGCGCATCATCAATAAAAAGAACGTAATACCTTGAGCCACTGATAGATCCTTCTTTTGTTGGTCCCCATACATCTGTATGTATGAGTTCTAACAAACCATCGTGTTTATAACCCTTCTTCTGAAATGGTAACCTGTGTGCTTTTCCCATCTGACAGGCTTCACATTTGTGAATCATATGTTGACTCTTCATATTTGGTATTCCTTTTACAGATTAATTTTCCATCATTGCTTTGATTCCTTTTTCATTAAAGTGTCCTAACCTCTTATGCCAGAGGTCTAATTTTGTAAATACTTCATCACCATGTGTGATCAAGGCTTGACCAACATTCCCTTGCACTTTAAGAGTAAAAAGTCTACCTTCCTTCTTACCATAGACAATTATATTGTATCCATTCTCTGGATCTTCAACAAATACTCCTTCATTTGTAAATTTGACTTGAAAACCTTTTTCTACTATCTGTCCCACACTGATCAGGTTCTTTGGGATTGTTGGAACATACAAAGCATTTGTTAGGAGGTCAGCTCCATTCTTGCACTTTACTTTTCCAATTGACTGCACATTATGTTTTGTATTATCACCTGTTTGTACTGTATGATTTGAAATACCTCCTTCCAGTTCTGATAATAATTCTATATTTCCTGAAAATGATTTGAACAACCAGATTCAATATAGAATACCTTGAGGTCTTCATTCTCTGACACATTTATCGAATTCATCATCAATGTTGTATGATTGTCATTCTGTGTATCATTCGCATAGTTGTAGTAGGTGGTGTTGTAAGACTGATTCTGTCCCCAACTTCTTGCTCCACCTCTACCATATCCGCCTCTTTGGCTTTGTCTACCTCTTTGATATCTTCCACTTCTTCCTCTGCTATTGTTATTCTCATTTTGACTTGATCCTTAAGAATTATGCCAACAATCATGAGCCAAATGATTGCATAATCCACAGATCCAACAAGTCTTCTTGTTGTTACTCTGATTACCTCTTCCTTTTGTATTACCTCTACTTTTACTTCTGGCATTACCTCTTCCTCTTGCATAATTTGCTTGAGTAGTCATCTCTTCTTCATCCTTTTCTTTACCTTTATCACTTTTCTTCTTACTTTTTGCATACATAGCTGAACTATGTCCTTTATCTCCATCTGTCTTCAAATCTTGCTCAAATGTTAGCATTAACCTACGCAACTGATTTAAATCTGGTACAAAATGATTTAATGAAAGTTTAGTTGAGAGTACGAAAGGTTTCCACCTTTCATCTCCTCTCACTCCTGCAAGCAATTGCGCTATTAACCTGTGGTCTTCAATATCCTCGTCAATAGATCCAAGATTGTCTGCCAAGTCCTTCATCTTAGTGACATAATCACTAATGCTTTGACTTTGTTTTTTCTTGAACGTCATAAACTCTAACCATAAGCTAGCCTTCCTAGCTTTTGTAGTGTTTTGGAAATGATCTTCCAATGCACTCCATATATCTTTTGCTTTTTCCAGACCTCTTATATGTGGTAACAAATGATTTGTAATGGTATTGTAGATATAAGCTCTTGCCGTTGCATCTTTCTTCTGCCACAGCTTTAAGGCTTCTAACTCTTCTTTCTTTGGTTGACTGTCGTCTCCAAAAGTAGGCTTCTTTTCTTCTCCTATCACATACATCATTAAGTCCTTACTCATAAGTAAGGCTTCCATTCACATTACCCATGCAGGATAATTATCTCTATCCAATTTGTCAATAGAGATATGATCTACCAAGATTTTCTTGTTTCTGTTGCTATCTGTGAGTAAAACTTTAGTAGCTTTTACCTTTCATAAACCTTTACCCTTGAGAATGACTTCGGAACGCTTCTCTGATGTTGTTTGTTATTGATCACCTCATCTTTCACCTTTCCAACAAAGAATTCTTCAACCTCTCTTGTATCTGCACTTCCGTTTACTCTTGAGGACCTTTCTGCTCTGATACCACTTGTTGGCACTGCGTATAGTACGAAATTTGCCACACCACAAGAACTAAGCTAGAGTGATATTAGAACACCTCTATAATCATCAGTAGCTTAGCAACCTTTCTGAAACTGAAAACTTTACTACTGTGTTTAGTGATATTCAAAAATCACTTTACAGAAAACTTTGCCTTTTCTTCAGGCTTCAATTCTAATTTGGTTTACTTCAAATTTTACAATTGTGTGCTTGCTTACTATTAGATAATCTTTCAGCCACTTAACTGTACCAAAGCTATGTTCTAAACTCACCGGAATCTCACCAGAACTCCACTGGACTGCCACCAGAATTGCACCGAAATGTTACCGGAATCAACTGCAATTCTGTTTGTAGTTACTTCAAATGATTGTGAATGAAGTAAAGAAGTGTTATCTGATCTTTCTTCAGTGAATGAACTATATCTGAAGTTTGAGAAAAACTTCACCAGTTTTGAATGCCTTTACTCTCAGACTCAGTACTGTGCGTACATGTCCCGTTTCAGATAAATCTTTCGATCAATTTATAGTTGAGACTGGTAGCTTCAAAATGAGCTATCTCTCATGAAAAACTTTACACTATACGGTGAGATCTAACTTGTAAAAATACCGTAAAAGTGTACACTGACAAAACTGTAACTATTAACTAACTTTCACAGTAACATGAAATCACTTAGATTTCTTCACATACGAAGAATGCACTCAAATTCTTCCACATAAACATGTGTTTTCTATTAGAGAAGATGTGTACAAAATGGCTTGGCCTTCCTTTGCTCATAGCCATGGGAAACTCTCCTATGTTGAGTAGTTATTCCTTACATCTCTCTTACATATGAATACCCGATAGTTTAGGTTTTACCATTCATCTCTACACGTGCACATTTGCGTTTTCCATTATCTCAACTCACACTTAAGGGACTCTATCCTCGTCTATCTTCTCTCCTCTCTTTTCTCTTTATGTAAACTCACTTATATATACATATTTGATCTGAGATTAAAAACTCGTAATTCTTGAAGTTTCTAAGCACTATGTTACAAGCATGAATTTGTCCCTTCACTAAGGCTTTGGTTTCTCTGAATGCTTTGTTTCTGCTTCTCTTCATCTTTCTTTATCCTTCATATGTCTTCGTGTCTTTATGTCTAATTAGTGAGTGAATCTCCAACAACTAGACACTCTATTAAGGAAATTGGAAATATCAAAGCTTCAAATGGTAACTTGAACCTTTTGAGTAAGGTGTTCTATTTGCCAACCATAACAAAAAGTCTAATGAGTGTTGGATAGATTGTTGAGAAAGGCTTAGAGGTCAGATTCACAAGGCATGGAGCATATGTGGAAGAAACATTGCACTCTTCAATTACAAGGATCATACCCTATTTCAACTAGAGATATGGAATAAAAGGGTAGGTCATATAGGTGAAAGAACACTAAAGAAAATATGCAAGGATTAGAGTGTGCTTGGTACTCCAAATGTGTCCAAGAAACACATGATATACAAATGTGGAGCATACGAATTTGGCAAAGCTCACAAGAAACCATTCAACAGAAAAGGAGATATGTATGAAGACTACTTGGATCTTGTGCACACAAATGTGTGTTGTCCTAGTAGAGATCCATCTATCTCAGGATCAAGGTATTATGTTTCATTCATAGATGATTATAGTAGATCAATAATTCTTTACTTCATGAAGCATAAAGATGAATTCTTTACATGTTTCAAAAAGTATTTTGCATTAGTTGAAAACCAAAAATGTAGAAGCTTGAAGAGGATCATATCTGATGGAGGTCGTGAATACTTCTCACATGAGTTTGACTAATTCTTAGAGGACATAGGTAGAAAGAAAGAGGTCATAACCAGATACACTCCCAAACTAAATGGAGTAGTAGAGAGGAGGAATAGACCAATAGTAGAGGCTGCAAGATCAATGTTGAATGAAAATAAACTACCAAATTACCTATGGACTGAGGTTGTTTCCACAACCATATACTTGATTAATAGGATCCCATCCAAATCCTTGGATGGAATGACACCATATGAGGCATGGAATGGCGGGAGACCCTTATTAGACCATTGTAAAGTCTTTGGGTGGATTGCTTATGCACATATATGCTCACAGACTAGAGGGAAGCTTGATCCAAAAGTTTAAAATTGGATATTCATTGGCTATGACCAAAACTAGAAGAGATATAGGTTATACAATCTCACTAACAAAGGGTTTCAGTTAGTAGGGATGTGGTGTTTGATGAAAATAATTCATGGTTTGAAGATGTTTGCAGGAAGATCAAGTTACTTTATGATTACTCAACAAATACTAGAAGACGTCAACTCGGAGGATGAAGAGCAGATTGACTTCAAGGCTTGGAAGTCAAAGGGAAAGACTATGTTTAAGCAATTCAAAGACATTCTAGACTCCTCCAATCAAGCACTCAGGAGATCTCAAAGGGAGAGTAAAAGACCTATAAGGTATGGCTATAACACATCATTAGTCACCAAGCATTCTATATACATGACTAAAGACTCTATGATAGAAGAACCTTCTTCATTTGAAGAAGCCAATGAGAAGAAGGAATGGAGAAAAGCCATGCAAGAAGAAATTAAAGCACTTCGAGAAAACAACACTTGGGATTTGGTTCCCAAGAAGCCAAGCATGAAGCTAATAGGATCCAGGAGTAGTTTATGAGGAGACCTTTTCACCTATGGCTAAGATTCCAAGAATAATGGTTTTGCTAAGTGTATTTACCTCAAAGAATTGGAACCTATATCAAATAGATGTCAAGAATGCATTTCTAAATGGGTGGATCTCAAAAGAAGTTTACATGGCTTAACCACCAGGGTATGAAGATAAGGACAAACCAGGTTATGTATGCAAGCTAAGGAAAGCACTCTATGTTCTAAAGCAAGCTCCTAGATCTTGGAACCATTGAACTTTCACATATTTGCAAGATCAAGGATTTGCTTCTAGCAAGGAGATTCTTCTTTGTTCATAAAGAAGACTAATTCATGACTTATCTATTTATGTGTCTATGTGGATGGCATTATCATTACAAGGAATGATGCTAATGGCATTAAGCAAATTAAAGCTCAAATGATGGAAGAGTTTAAAATCATTGATCTTGGTCTGCTAACATACTGTCTTGGTCTAGAACTTGTATATACATATTCTAGATTTTTTATTACTTAGAGGAAGTACATTCAGGATATGTTGGTGAAATTCAAGTTGGAGAACACCGAAATTGTAGGTACACCTATGGAGCTCGACCACAAACTTATTTCTCATGAGGGAGAACTTCTTGAAGATATTAGAGGTTACCAAAAGCTTCTTGGAAGTCTCAATTATGAAACCCTAACAAGGGTGTACATATGTTATGGACTAAGTACATTAAGCCAGTTTATGCATATTTCAAGAAAACCTCACTTGGAAGCTGCCACTACGCTCCTAAAATATCTAAAGGGTACCATAAATGAAGGGTTGTTTTATCCATTCACTTTTGATTTGGAAATCAAGATGTATTCTGATGCAAATTGGGCTTGTTCCAAGGATGATAGAGGAGCACCTCAGGCTACTTATCATTTCCAGGCTCAAAGCTAATATCATAGTCATCAAAGAAGCAACCAACTATGGCATTGTCATCTACAAAGGCAAAATATAGGGGCTTATCAAATGCAACACAAGAGGCTATGTGGCTCAAACTACTCTACACAGATTTGGGGCTACATTCCTATGCTCCAATGATTTTTGGAGACAACAATAGTTCACTTCATTTGGCTACTAATCTTGTATATCATGCAAGGACTAAGCACATTGAAGTGCACTATCATTATGTAAGTGTGAAATTGCTTAGCAGGGACATCCAATTGTCCTATGTATCAACTCATTTGCAATGTGCACATGTGCTCAGGAGGTCTTTGGATGGAATTAAGATGAACAGGTTCAAGACGATGATTGGATTGCAGGAAATCAAGGATGAATGAAGACCAAGCATGTTAGGCTTGAGGGGGAGCCATTGGTGGAGAAGCATCCAAGCCTACATACTTGGATAACTAGCACATATCTCACGTAGTCACATATGATCACTCCCTTGTAAAAGTCAATTACTTTTATCCATGTAAAAGTGCATATGTTAGATGCACTAATTCCACGAGGAGTTAGGAGGAATCAAATCTTGAATCTCATGGAAGAGAAGAAAAAAGCCTAAAGTCTAGGACTTACATTTAGTTGAAAATTTGAATTTGAATTCAAAGCTTGGCTCCAACTTCACGTATAAAAAAGGATGAAACAAACTCGTGTGTGAGCTGATTAGGAAGCTCGAATTGAGAGATCAATTGAGAGGGACTTAATTGATTAGTGTGCTCATCTCGTAGCCACTTTACCACCCTCACATTGTGCAATTGAACATTGCCAATGACATTGTATTACTATGTGATTTAATCCATACGCATTGATCATCTCTACTTCACATCTCTACTATGACCATCCGAGAAGAGTGAGCTTCTCAGAGCTTGTTTTCAGTGCATGGTTGATCATTTGATGGGATTTCAATTGCTATAAAATCATCATATTGTCTACTTCATAGCTACAAAGTTTCATTGTTATTAGCGTTTTTCAATTATGAGATATCTTCACATCTTTACTCTCTAGTCTGTAGACTGAAGCACCCCGAAAACGTCGGGCAAGTCTTCTAACTTGCTAAGCATCATTCTCAGTGTGTAGTCCATATTTTTTATTGAAACTACTCATGATTGGTAGCTACCTAAGTTAGTCAGATATGAATAAAATGAATGTGGGTAATTGCTAGTAGGTTGTGAGCTTTATTCATTCTACCAAACATGTGTAGAGACTAAAATAGCAAGTCTATGATCTTTGTTTAACCTTCTACTCATCTATTTTGATCCATTGATTAGAGGATCATGTTCCACAGAAGTGATTATTTGTGATCATTAGAAAGCTAAAAGGGCCTACTACACTCTCTACCACTTGTTCTTTGTTGGTGTGAAGTAGGGTTTTGCAATACCACTTCATCTCTCGAAACTATCCACCATCTCGTCAAACACTGAGGGACATACTCAATGATGTCACTTCAGGCATATGTGATGATGACATCAGAGATATGCATGTGATGCCAATCATGTAGTGGTTTTACGAGATTCTATGGTAGTTGATTATGCTAGTGATGGTGATATCACTTTCTCCTATGGTCCATCTGAGGATTCATCTTGTTCATTGGAGAGCACACATATGCCTTGGTTGCTTCATGCACTAGTCATTTTTCGTATGAGTCCACATCATGAGTGGTTTTTGCGATTCTTACATGAGAGTTGTGGATGTGTGACCATGCTTGATGGTACAATGTATGACATGGAGGGTGTAAGAGATGTATGCATTATGCTACCTAGTGGAGCATCACTTACACTCATACATGTACATTATGTGCCTTCATTCCCTATAAGCTTGATTTCAGTTAGCCAATTCCAAGAGAGAAGATGTTATGCATTCCATGGTGAGCATCATTTTCAGTTGCAGTTGGGACAACTTATGCTTGTGAGAGGTGTTATGACTGGTCACAAGTATCCACTATAGATACTTCATGTAAGAGACAATCTTGCCTTGGTGGGAGTTCAGCCTTATGTGCAATGTGAGATTTGGCATGTCTCATTTTGTCTACTTAGAGATAGGTCAACGAACATTCTGGATGCACATATATGGTAGGATCTAGATGCTCATATGGATGCACATGTAGAGCACGTTTTGGATGCTTGTGATGCTTATGTAGAGAATCATTTTATTGATCATATAGATGCTCACATAGAGGATAATTTGGATGACTAGTTGGATGATCTAGCATGATGTTGATGCTCATGTAGAGCATTGTGATGGTACTCAATTAGAGTTAGATCATGAGTTTGTCCTTGGTGTTGATGTTGTGCAGCTAGCTCATGTGGAGCATGATGATACACGATGTGATAGAGCAGGATAGCTCTTATGATACATGATGTGTGGTAGAACATATTACCTCTCACGGTGCACAACAAAACACATCCTTCATTGAGAGGATGGCTGATTTGGATGTTGCGAAATTAGTAGTTATGCAGTCATTCTTGGATTCACTCATGTTAGATGTTGACATGGAGATATCAAGACATGTTTGTCTTGATGATGGTGCTTTGGATGCCTCATATGTAGGCATGGTTGACATGGTTAGGTTAGCCAACATCGCACACGTTTTGTCAACATTCGGGACTTTGATGTATGAGGTACCATGCTTTAGACTAGACAATACAATTGCTATTGGAGCATTTTCACTTGGAGTGTAGTTGTTTGATAATTGACATAAGCATGGAGTGAGTGGGAGCTTTGCAAGAACTTCATCAGTTCTAGCATCAGTTAGATGTGAGCTCGAATCTTATCGATATGAGTCTAGAGCAGTTTGAGGTGCATGGATACAACTTATTTGATGGTCTTGGTGTAGGGTGCTTGGTATGGGTTGAGATCCAGACTCTTTCTATACATTATTGTATAGTCCTACATCATTCTTTGTATGTGTTACCACTTCTGCTGACTTTGACCCTTATGTGGGAGATTGTTGGGGATGTAAGGATCATGTGAGCTTACCCCATATACACACACACACACACACACACACACACATATATATATATATATATATATATATATATATATATATATATATATATATATATATATATATATATATATATATATATATATATATATATATTATATATATATATATATAGATATATATATATATATATATATATATATATATATATATTATTTATAGAGAATTATGATAGAGAGATCATTATGTGGGTTTTGAAGCTCCCACACATGTATGCATCTCTTCTCTCCTCTCTCTCCCTCCATCTCCTCCTTGCTCCTATTGTTCAGCACACTAAAGCCCTTCAATTTTGAGCCATGAATCTCTGATAACTTAAAAAACATAATATTAAGAATCTAATGTATTTGAATAGGAGAGGCTCAAAACTAACTTGAATCCTTCGAGAACAGTTATTACGAATAGCAAAAAGCAAAGAATAAAGATTTTGAGAAGCTAAAAATGAAGTGCATATTTTATGCAAGAGACTACCAAAGATTGAAGAATGACAAACTATATTCGACTTTCAACAAACTTGTTTCAAACATTTTTCAGACATTTTAAAATTCAAGCCCCATTTATGTATGTTGTGGATAAGGGTGTTTTTTTAATGTATATAGGATTAGTGAGTGTTAGTACATGCAAAATTGGACATCCTTCTTAAAAAATGATGTTCATGTTTGTGTTCTAATTTTAAGTGATTGATGTGTTTATTTTTACAATATTCTATAACACAAGTTATTGACTAGCATCGAGAATAAGATTTCCATTTTTTCATTGTGTAGGAAAGATCAAGATGAGAATAGAACAAAGTATGAGTGGTCAATTAGAAGGAAAGGAAAACTAGAAAGAGAAGAGAGAAGTCTTGTTGGGTCACAAAAATTATGAAAGGTATGAAACTACTATTATTATTGAATCCATGTTATGTTGTTAAGTGAAAGAAGTTACAAGAAAGTTTCTTGGGTGTTACTATAGAGGATATTTTGGATCTTTCAATGTTAGATACTCAAAATTTATAAACTTTAAAATCTGTTCTTTGGAATATATGGCAAATCATTATAGAATATGATGAGTCTATGGTACAAAAGTTGGTTTGTAGCTCAATGTTTTATGGATTTCAAGACGATGAGCCTATGATAAAATTTAAATGATCGAAATAGATATATAGATTCAAAATATTAAAAACATCCACTCAAGATATAAGAGGTTCAGACTTAAGTATGGATGCCTTGCAAATAAAAGACGTTAGTCTTTGAACTTAAGTCTGGCTCATAAGATATTACAGCTATGATAATCTTAGATGACATAAATAGGCTCTTCCACTCACAAGAACGAAGGTTTAAACTTAAATTTGAGCCTTTTTCACTTCAAACATTAGAGACTTGAAGTTTTGTTAAAGCGTCTCTCATATATATTATAGAGGCTATGTGAATAATAGTTGTGACCTTCACTTTAGACCAATGATCTTTTTTGACGTGAAAAAAGTTAAACCTTTCATAGAGGTTTAAGGTCTAAAATGTTGGAAGAGATGGTGGATAGATTCCATAGATGAAGTGGTGCTATAAAATCCTAAAAAAGAACAAGTTGTGGAAAGTATAGTAGATCCCTTGAGCTTCCTAACAATCACAAAAAATCACCTATGTGTTTTGGAGCATGATCCTCTAATCAATGGATCAAATCAGATGAGTAGAAAGTTCAACTATGAGCTAAGATTTGCTATTTTGGCCTCTACACATGTTCAGTAAAATGAAGAGTGCTCTCAACGTGCTAGCAATTGACTAAATTCCTTTTGGGAGTATCTAATTAGATGATATAGCAACTAATCATGATTTATGTCAATAGAAATAATCAATGTACACTTAGGATGATGCTTACCAAGTTGGAAGACTAGCCCAACATTTTTGGGCTACTACAAAATGCAGACCAGTGAGCAAAGATGTGAAGATTTCTCAAGATTGAGAAAAGCAATGCCAATGCAACTTTATAGCTATGAAGTAGATAGTATGATGAATTCATAACCTTTGAATCACATCAATTGATGAAGTATGCACTGAGGAAAAGCTCTAAGAAATTTAGTGTTCTAAGATAATCATAGCAAAGAAGAGAAGTAGAGATGTGATCAATGTATATGTATGAAATCACATAGAAATACAATGACATTGACAATGTATAATTGCAAAATGTGAGGGTAATGAAGTGGGTATAGAATGAGCTCACTAATCACACAAATCCCTCTCAAAATAATCTCGAAATCCAAGCTCAAACACATGTGATTTTGTCCCACTTTTTTAACTTTCAGTTGGAGCAATTTTTTAATTCAAACTCAAGTTCTTACCATAAAGTGAATCCTAAATTATAGGATTTACTTTCTCATCAATCACTACCAAATGGTTCGAGATACAATTCCTCTTAACTCCACGTGAGAGTAGTGCAATTGACATATGCGCTTTCAGAAGGATAAAAGTAAATTGAATTTTTCAAGGGAATGGTCATATGTGACTATATGAGATAAATGCTAATTGTCCAAGTAATTTGCTGCAATCCAATCATCATCTTAAACCTATTCATCTTAATTCCATCCAAGGATTTTGTTAGCATATCTGCACATTGCATATTTGTAGACACATAGGACAATTGGATGTCCTTGCTAAGTAGCTTCTCTCTTACATCATGATAATGCACTTCAATATGCTAGGTCCTTGCATGATACACATGATTAGCAGCCAAATGAAGTGAACTAGTGTTATCTCCAAAAACCATTGGAGTATAAGTATGTAATCCCAAATGTGTGTAAAGTAGCTTGAGCCACATAGCCTCTTGTCTTGCATTTTCTAAGCCTCTATATTCTGCTTCTTTTGATGATAATGCTACAATTGTTTGTTTCTTTGGTGACCATGTTATTAGCTTTGACCCCGCAAAAGATCAGTAGCTAGAAGTTCTCCTCCTATCATCCTTTGAGCCAGCCCAATTTGCATCAAAATATATCTTGATATCCAATTCAATGTGAATGGATAACATAGTCCACTTATACTACCCTTTAGATATTTTAGGATCCTCTTGGCACCTTCCATGTGAGGTTTTCTTGGTGCATGCATAAATTGGCTTAATGTACTTACTCCATAACATATGTCCACTCTTGTTAGGGTTGCATAATTAAGATTTGCAACAAGCCTTTGATAACTTGTAATATCTTCAAGGAGTTCTCCCTCATTGGAACTAAGTTTGTGGTTTTAGTATTCTCAATCTTGAATTTAACCAGCATATGATAAATGTACTTCCTGTGAGTAATAAAGAATGCATAATCAAAATATACAAGTTATAATCCAAGAAAGTTGTTAACAACCCTGGATCACTAATTTTAAACTCTTCCATCATCTGAGCTTTGATTTGCTTGATGCCATTGGCATCATTCCCTGTAATGATAATTTCATCCACATAAACATATAAGTAAATAACTTCTGAGTTAGTCTTCTTTATGAACAAAGAAGAATTTGCTTTGCTAGCAACAAATCCTTGATCCTGCAAATATATGACAAGCTTATGGTTCCAAGCTCTACGAGCTTGCTTTAAACCATAGAGTGCTTTCCTTAGTTTGCATACATAATCTGATTTATCCTTTTCTTATAGCCTGTTGGTTGAGCCATGTCAACTTCTTCTAAGATCCATACATTTAGGAATGCATTTTTTACATCTAATTGATACAAGTTCCAATTCTTTGAGGCAGCAATACTTACAAAAACCTTGACTGTTGGCAGCTTAGCCACAGGTGAGCAGGTCTCCTCATAATCCACTCCATGGGTTTGAGTGAACCCCTTTGCTACTAGACTTGCTTAATATCTCTTTATTAAACCATCTAAATTTTTCTTGACTTTGTAAATCCACGTGGATCCTAGTACCTTCATGCTTGGTTTGGGAACCAAATCCCAAGTGTTGTTCTCCTGAAGTGCGTCAATTTTTTCTTGCATATCTTCTCTCCATTCTTTCTTCTTATTGGCTTCTTCAAATGAAGAGGACTCTTGTGACATAGAATCTTCCATCATGTATATAGAATGTTGGTGACTAGTGATGTGTCATAGCCATACCTTATGGGTGTTTTACTCTCCCTTTGAGATCTTTGCATTGCTTGATTGGATGACTTTGGAATGTCTTCCAATTGTTTGAACTTTGTCTTCCCCTTGGACTTCCAAGCTTTGAAGTCAATCTGCTCTTCATCTTTTGAGATGACATCTTTTGATATTTGTGGTTCTTCTTGAGTCAGAGTTGGAAAATCACTTTCCAAGTCATAGGGTAGCTTAATTTTCTTGCAATCATCTTCAAACCATGAATTATTTTCATCAAACACCATATCCCTACTAATTGTAAATCCTTTGTTAGTGGGATTCTACAACCTATATCCTTTATGGCATTTGATGGGTCATGTGAACCTTAGCTTGTAACACTTGATCATTTACCATTTGTAAAAGATTAAATCCATGAAGAATCTTGTAAAACCATATATACCGTGGAGTTAGGAAGAATATTAGCTACAAGTTCATTTGAGAGAATAACTCCTAGATTAAGGAGTCACTTTTAGTCGGAGCCAAGTTTGAATTTCAAATTCAAACTTAGAAGCAAACTCTTATAAAAGGGACTTGTAAATCTCCTGGTTGTAGTGCCACACATGTGCCTCATTGAGAGCTCTTCCTTTGATCATTTGTAAGAGTTGAGCAGCTTACACCATATCTTACTCATTCCACCATCATTGAGCATCTTTACAATATGAATGATCTTGTATAATCATGTGTTATAATACATATAGTTCATTGATCATCTCTGTCTACTTCTTTGTTATGACTACTAAGAATAATGAACTTTCTCTGGTCATATCTCAGTGAATTCTCAACGATTTTGCATGATATATAGCTTGTTGGAACCATGTTGACGTCTACTTTATGCTTTCAAGGTTTCAAAGCATTGGAATCAGATACCTGGGAGAAATCATCATCGAAGTGATCACTAGTCCTCTACTAGTTAGTCCCTAAAAAATTGCGGGTAAGCTTTGGATTGCTAAACTTATTTCTCAATGCATAGTTTATCATTTTAGATGATTCCACTTGCAATGATTAGCTATCTAAGCTAATTGAATTCCATGAAAATTAATTTCATCAATTATTA
Organism: Ceratopteris richardii; assembly: GCA_020310875.1. NCBI lineage: Eukaryota > Viridiplantae > Streptophyta > Polypodiopsida > Polypodiales > Pteridaceae > Ceratopteris > Ceratopteris richardii. The sequence continues at coordinate 116,548,834 of CM035433.1, read as the reverse complement.
CTATACTATGAGCATTGAGCAAAAGAACGAGTAGGTGTATAGACCAAAATAGCAAGTTGTGTGACACTATCAACTCATGAAGTAGTTTGTTTTGATTCAATTGTTTCAAGCATCAACTCCAAAGTACATAGGTATTATCTTGGTGTCATTTGCAAGCTACAAGGGCCTACTATCAAACTTTGGATTGTATTAGGGCAGGCACAAAGTAGATTTTAGCAGTACCACCTCACTTCCTTGAGGTATCCATCCATCTCCTCCAACAGTGGTATCATAGCAAGTTGAGGTAAAATGGGAGATGGTTTCCCTTCTTTTAGTGGTAAATTGGACAAGAATCATAATTCAGCATGGTCTTTAAGGATGAAGACCTATCTACAAGGAAGGAGTCTCTATGGATCCATATCAAGAGATGAGGAGATGCCCATGTTCAGAAGCAAAGGTCAACCTACAAGAGAGGAGCTAGAAATACTCAACTCATGGTGTGCCAAAGATGCTTTAGCCAAGTCATATTTAAAATCTATTTGTGACTTCGTTCTTCCTCACATTAGGATTGCAAAACTTCCCAAGAGACTTGGGATACTCTATCTTCATATTTTTCTTCCAATACAGGAGCTAGGAAAAATCAATTGTGGATGGAGTTTCCTACTCAAAGGAAACAACCTAAGCAGAATGTTTGAGACTATGTGACCAAAGTAAAGGATGTGCTTGATCAATTGGCAAGCATAAGAAAGGAGATTGAAGAGGAGCAAATAGTGAGAAAAATAATCAATGGCATCAAGGAAAATGATAAGTGGGGATCTTTCACAACTACAATGGATCTTTATATGGATATGCAAAACCCTAATCTTACCACTCTCATGGGACAACTCTTTACCCATGAAGCCAAGCTCAACAAAACTTGAGAACCATCAAGGGGTAACAATTCTTCTATCCTCTATATAGATAGAGGAAAGTATGAGGATATAGGAAAGAGAAAGAAAGTTGAAGATGAAGGTACTACGTCTCAAGCTAACTATGGAGGGAGAGGTAGGAATTCAAGAGGAAGGGGCAGAGGAGGTAAGCAAGGTAGGGGGAGACCTTTCAACTCTTCCCCATGCAATATATAAGGATTGTCTAATCACACAATAGATGCATGCTATAGGAACTTCAAGAACCAGAGAGGAAGAGGATTTCAAAGAGGTGGCTACTCATAATCAAGAGGAAGATTCAACCATAATCAAGGGTACAAATATGAGTACAACAACAATTACAACAACAACTATCAAGGAGGATACAAATCAAGAAAAGACTTCAACAACTATACAGAGGATCAAGAGGATTCTCTTCTCATTATGAACATGACTTCAAAACAAGGTATGCATAATGAGCACCTCTTCTATATTGACTCAAGTTGTTCAAACCATGTAGCAGGTAATGTATTCCTCCTTTTTGATCTGGAGGAGCCCAAAGGAAAGCACCAAGTGCAGACAGGTGATGATACCCAACATTCAGTTGTAAAGGTAGGAAATGTCAAAACTTCTGGTGGGAATAGGAACCTGTTGAGCAAAGTACTTTATGTACCTACTATCACAAAGAATCTGATGAGTGTTGGACAGATAGTGGAAAAGGGTTTTCAGGTTAGGTTCAATAAATATGGAGCTTTTGTGGAGGACTCCCAACATGGATTCAGAAGGATTGCAAAGGGAGAGAAAATAGGTAGATTGTTTACATTTGAGCTTAAGGACACTAGAAACATTGCACTTTATAATTATAAGGATCAAACCTGGTCTAAGTTAGAGATATGACACAAACGATCAGGGCACATTGGTGAGAGAACATTGAAGCAGATATGTAGAGATCAATGTGTACATGGGATACCTAATGTATCCAAGCAACATATGATCTAAAAATGTGGTCCATGTCAGTTTGGTAAATCACACAGGTTACCCTTTACAAAGAAAGTTTATACGCATGACGATTATTTGGAACTTGTCCACACAGATGTGTGGGGACCAAGCAAGGATCCTTCACTTTTAGGCTCAAGTTACTATGTGTCATTTATTGATGATTTTAGTAGGTGGACTATCTTGTATTTCATGAAACATAAGGACGAAGTGTTCAGTTGTTTCAAAAAATATATTGCACTTGGAAAACCAAACAAGAAAGAGTTTGAAGAGGATAAAGTTAGATGGAGGAGGTGAGTACTTCTCCAATGAGTTTGATGCATTTTTGTAGGACAGAGGTATAAAAAGGGAGATCACTACTAGATATACTCCTGAACAAAATGGAGTAGCTGAGCGGAGGAATAGATTGCTTGTGGAAGTAGCTAGATCAATGCTAAATGAAAAGAAGTTGCCTAATTACTTGTGGGCAGAGAGTGTTTCTACTACCACTTATCTTATTAATAGGTTACCTTCTAGATCCGTTGATGGGATGAAACCCTTTGAGGGATGGCATGGTAGGAGAACATCACTTGAACATTGCATAATATTTGTTTGTGTTGCTTAGGTGCATGTTCCATCTCAAATCAGAGGTAACTTAGACCCTAATGCAAAAAAATGCATCTTCAAAGGGTATGATATAAATAAAAAAGGATATAGGTTTTATAATCCATCCAACAAGAGATTTTTGGTCAGTACAGATGTTGTGTTTGATAAGAATGATTCTTGGTTTGAAAGTGAATGCACAAAGGTCAAATTGCCATATGATGTGGAAGAAGAATTTTCAAGCCTCACCAAGGAGGAGCCAAGCACAATTGAAGACATCAAATTAGATGATGAGGACACCATCAACTTGGAAGAGTTCAAAGCATGGAAATCAAAAGCCAAGGTTAAGAGGTTGGAGGACATACCTGAGTCATCCAACCAAGCCATAAGGAGATCACAAAGAGAGAGTAAGAAGCCAATCAGATATGGGTATGACTCTTCATTAGTCACTAAGCATTCTATTTATCTTTCTAAGGATTCATCACTTGAAGAAAACTACTTCATATGAAGAAGCAAGTACCAAAGAAGAATGGAAGGAGGCTATGTATGAAGAAATAGAAGCACTCCAAGAGAATCATACTTGGGAGCTAGTACCAAGAAAGCATCAACGAAGGTAATTGGTTCTTGATGGATTTACAAAATCAAAAGAAACTTAGATGGATCCATAAAGAGGTATAAAGCTAGACTTGTGGCTAAGGGTTTTTCACAAACCCAAGGAGTAGATTATGAAGAAAATTTTTCACCTGTGGCTAAGATGCGAACCATCAGAGTATTGGTAAGTGTAACTGCATCTAGAAATTGGAATATGTATCAACTAGATGTGAAGAATGCTCTTCTCAATGGCTGGATTTCAAAAGAGGTTTACATGGCTCAACCTCTTGGCTATGAAGACCCAAACAATGTAAATCATGTATGCAAATTGAACAAAGCTCTTTATGGTTTGAAGTAGGCACCTAGGGCATGGAATCATAGGTTAACAACCTATCTTCAAGACCAAGGATTCATGATGAGCAAGGTAGAATTTTATCTGTTTGTCAAGAAGAATAATTAAGAAATGATATATTTATGTGTATATGTTGATGACATCATTCTTACAAGTAATGATGCTAATGGCATCAAACAAATAAAAAACAAGATGATGCCGGAGTTCGAAATCAATAACCTAGGATGCAGATTGGGCAGGTTGTAAGGATGACAAAAGAATTACGTCTGGATATTTATCTGTTGTAGGTGATAAGCCCATCTCAAAATGTTTTTGGTCAAAGTTTCAAAGCATTTGGTTCAGTAATATGGGAGAAAGTGTCATCGAAGTGCTCACTAGTCATCTACTGGTTTATCCCTAAAAAATCAGCGGTAATCTTTGGATTGCTAAACTTATTTCTCACAGCATAGTGCATCATTTTAAATGCTTCCACTTGCAATCATTAGCTATCTAAGCTAATTAAATTCTCTCAAGAGGAATTTCATCAATTGTTATTGTATTGTGAGCAAGGAGCAAAAGAATCAGCAAGTTTGAGGTAATAAGAAATCACATATTGAGTTAAGTATATAAGACCTGGTTAGAGCATCCTTTGCACACCATGTAGTTAGTCTTTCTTTCTCTTCTCTTGTAGGTTTATGTTTGGTTCTGAATATTGGAATTTCCTCATCTCTAGAGATGTATCCATATAAGCTTCTTCCTTGGAGATAAGCTTGCATTCTTAGGGACCACGTTGGATAGTTGCTCTTGTCCAATTTGTCAATGAATGATGGAAATTCATCTCCCATTTCTCTTGTTGTTGCTCTGATACCACTGTTGGAGGAGATGCTAGATAGATTCCAAAGATGAAGTTGTGCAGCAAAATCCTGCTCCACACTTTGGAGCATGATTCTCTAATCAATGGATGTAAAACAATGAGTAGAAAGTTCAACTATGAGGTAAGACTTGCTATTTTGGTCTCTACATATGTTTAGTAAAATGAACAGTGCTCTCAACTTGCTAGAAATTGACTAAATTCCTTTTGGGAGTATCTAATTAGCTTAGATAGCTACCAATCATGAGTTATTTCAATAGCAATAATCAAGTGCAGACTTAGAATGATGCTTATCAAGTTGGAAGACTATCATGGCATTTTTGCGCTACTACAATATGCAGATGCGTGAGCAAAGATGTGAATATTTCTCGAGATTGCAAAAAATAATGACAATAAAACTCTGTAGATATAGAATAGAGAGTATGCGAAATCTATACCACTTTGAATCACATCAATTTATTAAGTATGCACTAAAGACGAGCTCTGAGAAATTCAGTGTTCTGAGATAATCATAGCAGAGAAGAGAAGTAGAGATGTGATCAGTGCATATGTATTAAATTGCATAGAAATACAATGACATTGGAAATGTATAATTGAAAAATATGAGGGTAATGAAGTGGCTATGAAATGAGCTCACTAATCACATGAATCCCTCTCAAAATGATCTCAAAATCAGGGCTCAAACACATGAGATTTTGTCCCACTTTAATAGCTTTGCGTTGGAGCTATTTTTGAATTCAAATTCAAGTTCTCACCATAAAGTGAATCCTAAATTATAGCACTTACTTTCTCATCAATCACTACCAAGTAATTCAAGATTTGATTCCTCCTAACTCCATGTGAGAGTAGTGCAATTCACATATGCACTTTTACAAGGATAAAAGTAAATTGACTTTTGCAAGGGAATTGTCATATGTGACTATATGAGATAAATGCTAATTGTCCAAGTATGTAGGCTTGGCTTTATTTGCACCAATAGAAAACCTGCTATAAAAAGAGAAAAATTGAACTCCAAAGAGGAGCAAAATTGTTACACTTACGTGTTCCTTGAGTAGCTTTGATGTGAACCTTTTCCCTATACATGGGCACTTTTTACTCTAGTGTTGGCTAGAGGGTTTTTCCCCATGTTATCACATACTTGATACTCTCATATGTGGTGGTACTTCGTACTTAGTGATATTATTCAACTCTTACTTCAGTTCTGTTCATCGTCAATAGAGAGAGTTATTCTAGCCATCGTCTTCTTTGAGTGTCTTGCTAGGTTTGTGCTCCTTGTGTGTGCTTCTTGTGTGTCTCTCGCACTTCTACACACACCCAACAGTGGTATCAGAGCAAGTTCAGCTCCTTCTCAAGTTTTGGTTTTTCGCATCGCGGTGCACGCACTTTTAACAGTCCAAATCGACTTCGGAGCATAGAAGAGTGAATTTCAGCAGCCAAGAAACATTTCCATCAGGTGCGGTAGGGTTTTACCCCCATTTCAAATCCATTCGTGTAGTGAGAATCTCCATCAGAGTGACGGTTTGTGAGCTGAAATTTCAGCATTCATTTCAGCTTTTGTCGAAGTGAAGATTTTGTCACATTCTTGTTCTTTAGTGAAATGGGAGGCAGCAATTACTTGTTTGGCATGCTTCAAGCAGAAGAAAAGCTTGATGGGACCAAATATCCGATGTGGTCTTACATGATGAAGCATGTTCTTGTTGCTAAACAACTTTGGAACATAGTGGTAGATGTAGATCGAAGACCTGCAGGTTCTTCTACTTCACAGTGTACTGTCACAGATGGAGCTTCTTCTTCGAGTACAGTGGTTTCTCCTTCTCCACCTACACAGGAGAAGCTTATATGGGATGTAAAAGATGCTCAAGCTCATGCTTTGATTGCGCTTTCTATGAAGCATCATATAGTTCCACACATTCGATCATGTTCTACATCACGACAGGCATGGGACACTCTTGCTTCTTTGTATGCCGTGTGTAATGAAGCACATTTTGGATACTTGAGGAAGCAACTTGAGGATGTATGTATGGCTGAAAATGAGTCGGTGGATGTGTATGTGACATGCATCAAGGACTTGAAAAAGCAATTGGCCAACATAGATGAGATCATTCCGGATGCATCACTCATTTCTACGTTGTTGAAAGGATTACCAGAATCTTTTCAAAGCTTTGCTACTACACTCCATTTGGTTGCAAAAGGAAATCCTAATATGTATGCATTTGATAAGGTTCTGTCGCTTCTTTTGCAAGAAGAGCAATCTAGAGTGAATAGGAGTGGTTTGATTGAGGGAACGCAAGCACTTGCTATCTCACAAAAGGGGAAAAGCAAGTATGGTTCAGCTTTGGGTTCATCAAAACCAAAGCCTCAAGCTTCCTCTTCCACTCATTCCTCTAATGATAGCGATTTGCAAAAGAAGAAGAAATGCAAATGTTGCCGAAAAGCTGGTCATACTATTGATGAGTGTAGAAAGCTTGTCAAAACTCTAAAAGAGGCTTGAAACATTTTTATCGCAGTGTATAAACCAATACAAAACAATATACATTGCAACTCAACAATGAATTGAATGCATTGGAGAAAAAGAGCATGTAAATATGTGACTACACCTTAAATGTCAAAAGTATATGTGAGTCACTTGCATCTAATGGTGTGAATGCAAATGATGATTAGGATTTTGAAGTGTGCCTTTGTGGGTTTTGAAGCTACATATAAGAACTTTTGAACTTATACAAATACTAGAGAGAATATCCCTAAGTTTGTTAATCAAGTGTCCATGCCAATAATTGAAGAGAAGAACCTTGATGAAGAATCAAAATGCCACTCAGAATCTAGTTTAGAGTAGGAAATCCACTCTTGTAGAGGAAATTTTTAAGAAATCTTCTAAAGCCACAGAGGCCATGGAAATTCCTAAAGAAAATTTTTAAGTAATGATGATGAGGGATGTTAGAATTGTCATAAATTTGATTACTTTGAACATGATTTTACATTGAATCGAAAGAACAAAAAGAAACAAAACAACTATGCGCCCGCTAGTGTAGATGATTTAGAGAAACTATTTATGGTCCAACATCATATCATGTACAAAAGTGTATGATGTTTCAAAATCAAATAATAGTGCCTAGAATCTTGATTTAGATGCTTCAATCACATGATCAACCATGCAAAATGATTTACTAATTTGGAAAAATAAGAGATTCTTGATTCATTGCAATGGATGATGATACATCACATCCTATTGAGAATATAAGAAACATAGCACTATTCATGGAGGATAGGAAGGTAAAACATGTTGCTAGTATAGTGTATGTTTCTGACATAACAAAGAACTTGGCTGCTATTTGACAAATGGTTGAAAAAGCACTAGAAGTCACGTTCAATGTTGATGGTTTAACTTGATAGTGAAAATCCCCAAACTAATGTAAGCATATTTTCAAAATGTGCCAATGTTATTGTTGACATAGAGATATGTTGTAAATGAATTGAACTTATGATCTTGCAAAGGAAGAAGTTGATGAGTCAAAGGCTCTCATCACTAGACTCCCAAAACTCAATGCTCTAGAGATGTAGAAGGTATGTGAAACATGTCAATTTTGTGAACAATCAAGAGCATCATTTTCACATGAGAAGCATGTTAGTGAAAATGTTTTAGATATAGTGCATATACATTTTTTGGTCCTCCAAAGACCACACTGATGGGAGGTTGCAGGTTATATGTTACATTCATTAATGACCATACATGGAAATTATGGCTATGTTTCATGAAGAAGAAGAGGTAGGTGTTTAATCACTTTCATAATTCCAAGGCTATGGTGTAAAAGTAGATAGATAAGTACATTTTGACATTAGGATCTGATAACGAGGGTGAATTTATATCAAACAATCTAGATTATTTTTAAAAATTCATGGACTTGGAAGGTAATCTTCATGAAAATACAATTTCTCTATAGAATGGAATTGTTCCAAGAAAAAAATGGATGTATGGCCCTAGATGACTAGAAAAAAATATGTCTCATTGTTACTACACAATAGGTGTGCATACTATTGTATACATCATGAATAGAAATCCAACTAATGTTGTACAAAAAGTCACACTTGAAGATATTTTTTTCCAGGGGTCAAAGCCCTCTACTAAAAATGTTTTGAAATGATATGGCATGGTACCATAATAAATAGATGTGTATCCATACTAAAGAAACTATCTCTGCCAACCCCCCTCTGTACATGGACCTATATGTTCCGTCTATACAGATGGAATCATCCATCCTAAAAACTATAAAGTGAGTATGTGATGCCTATGGAGATAAGAAGCACCCAAATCATAATATATTGCAAGATAAATATTCCACAACCTATGAAGGATAAATCCCAATCCTAAGGAGATCTATACTAAGATCTATCCTATGATCTATTGACAGATGTCCTCATGATGAATGAGTCCTTTTCTCCCTGGCCATAGAAGAAGAGTGCTCAAAGGGAAGTCATTTCTAAAATCCCATAGCAATGGAAGATTCTTCGAGTTCATGGTGCCATACCTACACTAAATCAGATGTATATTTCATATCTCTCTCTCTCTCTCACTATATATATATAAATATATATATATATATATATATATATATATATATATATATATATATACATATATATATATATATATATATATGTATACATATATATATATATATATATATATATATGTATACATATATATATATATATATGTATATATATGTATGTATATATATATATATACATTTATATATATACACACATATATATACATATATATATACATACATACACACACACACACACACACACACACATATATATATATATATATATATATATATATATATATATATATATATATATATATATATATATATATATATATATATATATATATATACATATATATATATATGTATGTATGTATGTATGTATGTATGTATGTATGTATGTATGTATGTATATATATGTATATATATATATATATATAATGGAATATGTAGATGGAAAAAATTGGTTCCCATATCCTCAAACTAGTTTAGTTTGCTTCTAGTCAACATGTGACTGTGGATATCCCTTTCTATTCCAAGATCTCTTCTTAGGTATGAAGACTGATTCTAAGTGTTGTGAAGAGATGGATAGGTATGTGCTTGAAGATGAAGAGGTGTTGCAAAATCCTTGATCTACACCAGCAAAATGAACTCTAGGAGTATATGGTGGGCCCTTTTAGCTTGCAAATGGATGTAATAGACACCCTATGTACCTTGGAAGATCACTCTCAAAAAGATAGATCAAAACAGATAAGTTGGAGTTAGCTCCGAGGTTCATACACCTGTCCACTATTTTGCATAATTCTCTGAGCACAGCAGTAATTAACTTAATTCCTCTTGGGGAAGTCTAGATAACTTAAAAAGCTAACTTTCAAGAGTAATCGCATCAAAAATAATAAACCACACACTGAGAATGAGTTTTAACAAATGATGACATCATCCCGATTTTCACGGGCTGCTACAGTTTGAGACCAGTGAGCAGAAAAATGAACATAACTCCAAATTTAGGAATCCAAGTATTATGAAAATTTTTACAGTTATACTAGACCATACGTTGAATCCAACAAGCTTTAAATCACGGAATTTGGATAAGTAACCAGTGCGAAATGGCTCTGACAAGGTGAGTGAAAAAATCGGGTACCTGACAGAGAAGTGAAGATGAATAGACCCTGTTGACTTCAAATAAACATAACTGAAGATTGCAACATCTAAATGACATGAAAATTTGTGAGCATATAGTAGACTTATAGAGCTAACTTTACCAAGTTAAAGCACTGAAAATGATGCACCAAGCTTAGAGAAACAATCTCTGCAATCTGACTCAGAAAACTCAGAGTAATGGCAGTGAGTAGTACACTTCACAAGAACATGGAAATATGAACCCAAATGATCATGAAAATGAAAGTATATTGCTTGTACAATACAATGGACTTACTTATACATATCTTTGCCTTATAGTCACACCTTGATATGGCATAAAGCTCAGCTCTTGGAGGTCTTCACATAGGTCTCTCTAACCACGACTAAAACTGCCATCTATTTATAGTTGAGTTTGGGAGGCTAACTTCCCTCAATCACTCTCCAATCAATCAGTGACTGATTTGATTCTCTACCTACCACAAATCACGAATTCATGGCTCCTCGTTCCCTTTTTGATCATGTGGACTCAACCACTTAAGATTCTCTCACTTTTACATTAAGTAAACTCTTCAAAAGTTACAAGAGGTAGTTCACAAGTGAACTTTACATAGTCTTCATTTTGAAGCTTCTTTTATGACTTTGTGGGACTCAAGCCAATACTTAGGCTTGTCATAGACTTGCTCCAACAGCTCCCCCTCAATCCAAGTATGCTTGAGGTCTTCAATCTTCCAAGATTACCTGCAAACCAATCATAGCCTTGAATTTGCAAAGCTTTGTACCATCCAATGCTTTGGTTAGAATATCTGCACATGGTTGATGAGTGGACACATATGATATTTGAATCTCTTTGCTTAGAACCTTCTCTCGTACATAGTGATAATGAACTTCAATATGTTAAGTCCTTGCATGAAAAATAGGATTAGCAGCCAAGTGAATAGAACTCATATTGTCACCAAAAATAGTTGGAGTTCCAAACTCCAATCCAAGATCTTTGAATAATGTCTTCATCCATATAGCTTCCTGAGTAGCTATGGCAAGACCTCTGTATTCAGCTTCAATAGAAGAGAGAGCAACTGTGGGTTGCTTCTTGGATGACCATGAAATAAGCTTTGAACCTGCAAAGGTAAGATAACCTGAAGTGCTCCTTCTATCTTCCTTGGAGCCAGCCCAATCTGCATCAGAAAATAGCTTCAAACCTAAATCAGATACATAAGGATAATAAAGTCCTTCATTTATGGTTCCTTTGAGATACTTGAGAATCCTTTTGGCAGCATCCATATGTGGTTTCCTTGGTGTGTGCATAAATTGACTTAGCACACTCACACTGTAACATATATCTACTCTTGTCAATGTGGCATAGTTGAGACTACCCACTAGATTTTGATATGATGTGATGTCCTCTATGAGTTCACCTTCATGTGAGCTCAATTTGTGATTGACCTCCATTGGAGTACCTGCAATCTTACAATCTTGCATCTTGAATTTTGCCAACATGTCCTTTATGTACTTTCTTTGAGTGAGAAACAAACCATGATCTTTGTAGACAACTTCCAAACCTAGGAAGTAGGTAAGATAACCCAAATCACTTATCTTGAACTCTTCTCTCATCTGATCTTTGATCTTCTTCATACCATCTGCATCATTTCCTGTCAATATAATATCTTATCATCTACATATACACATAAGTAGATGACTTCAGAGTTACTCTTTTTAATAAAGAGTGAAGGATCTGCCTTGCTTGGTTGAAAGCCTTTGTCCTGCAAGAATGAAACAAGCCTGAAATTCCAAGCTCTTGGAGCTTGCTTGAGACCATACAATGCTTTGTTAAGTTTACACACATAATCAGGATAAACTTGATTCTCAAAACCAGGTGGTTGTGCCATATATACCTCTTCTGTTATCCAACCATTCAAGAATGCATTCTTTACATCTAGTTGAAGTATCTTCCAATTCTTGGAAGACGCAATACTAAGCAAAACCCTAATAGTAGGCATCTTTGCCACAGGAGAGAAAGTCTCCTCATAATCGATTCCCTGATTTTGTGCAAAGCCTTTTGCTACAAGCCTTGCCTTATACCTATTAATGGAACCATCAGAATTCTTCTTGAGTTTATAGACCCATCTTGAGCCTATTACCTTCATGGATGAAGTCTTGGGCACCAAATCCCAAGTGTTGTTTTCCTCAAGTGCTTCAATCTCTTCCTTCATTGCATGCTTCCATTCTGTTTTTGCTTTGGCCTCTTCAAATGATGATGGCTCCTCTTGGTTTATGTCCTGTGCTATGTAGATAGAATGTTTAGTTACTAATGAGGTGTAAAACCCATACCTTTCTGGTTTTTTCTTTTCCCTCATAGATCTTCTTAGGCCATGATGTGATGATTCTACCTCATGTCCAAGTTCCTGTAATTTTGCTTTACCTTTAGACTTCCATGCTTTGATCTTTTCCATCTGAGATTCTTCATCATCCTCCGAGGTGTCTTGTTCTTCAATCTTTGGTTGTTCTCTACCAAGCTTTGGAAAATCTTCTTCAAGATCATATGGTAAATTGATCTTCCTGCATGAATCTTCATACCATGAATTGTTTTCATCAAAAACTACATCTCTGCTTACCAAGAATCCTTTGTTGGTAGGGTTGTATAACCTGTAGCCCTTTTGATTGTTGTCATATCCAATAAATACACACCTTTCTGCCTTTGGATCCATCTTGCCTCTAACCTGTGAAGGAACATGAGCAAAAGCAATACATCCAAAAATTTTACAATGATCTAAGCTTGGTCTTCTTCCATTCCAAGCCTCATATGGAGTCATCCCATCAAGGGATTTTGAAGGCAACCTGTTAATCAAGTAAGTGGCTGTAGATACAGCCTCAGCCCATAAGTAATTAAGTAAATGCTTTTCATTTAACATAGACCTTGCAGCTTCAACAATTGTCCTATTCCTCCTTTTTGCCACTCCATTTTGCTCAGGAGTGTACCTTGTAGTTACCTCTCTTTTGATTCCTCTTTCTTGAAGAAAAGAATCAAACTCATGGGAGAAGTATTCTCCCCCTCCATCTGACCTTAACCTTTTTAGTGATTTACCTGTTTGATTCTCCACAAGAGCCAAATATCTTTTGAAACATGAAAAAACTTCATCTTTGTGTTTCATAAAGAATAGGATAGTCCATGACCTTTCACCAATATGTGTTAATCTTTTGTGCCATACTTCCAATTCTATGAGTGTCTGACTACCATAATTAAAGAGAGCAATGTTTTTAGTGTCCTGTAATTCAAATGTGAACAATCTACCTGTCTTTTCACCTTTTGCAATTTTTTTGAATCCTTGACTTGGATCTTCAACAAATGCTCCTGCTTTTGTGAACCTGACTTGCAACCCTTTCTCTACTATCTGCCCAACACTTATCAAATTCTTTGTAATGTTAGGGACAAGTTATTGTAGTCTCTCCTTCCTTTGTAGCCTCCTTGATAGTTTGAATGATTGTAGTTGTAATTTCCATGATAATTGTTGAACCTTCCTCTTGAGTAGCCATTACTTCCTCTATTGTATCCTCTGCCTCTTTGATTCCTGGAATTCCTAAAGCAATTTTCAGTTGTATGATTAGTTAATCCACAAATAGAACATGAGTTGGACTCTTGGGATCTCCCCCTGCCTTGTCTACCTCCTCTTCCTCTACCTCTGCCATGTCTTCCTCTACCTACATAGTTAGCTTGATATGTACCTGCTTCATCATCCACTTTCTTTGCCTTTCCTTTGTTATCTTTGGACTTGCTTTTATCAGTGAATAAAGCTGAAGATTGATTACCTTTAGAGTTTTCTCCATTTTTGATAAGCTTTGCCTCTTGAGTAAGTAGTTGTCCAATGAGTGTATTGAAATCAGGTACATGCATGTCCATGTACAAATCCATAGCTGTGGTGAATGCTTCCCACTTGTCATCTGCCTTCAAGCCATTGATGACCTGCCTTACAATTTGCTCTTCATCTATTACCTCTCCAATGCTTCCCAACTGATCCGCTATGTCCTTGAGCTTTGTGACAAAATCAGTCACATTTTGTTTGGGAGCCTTCTTGAGAGTTGTGAAATCCAGCCATAGTTGATGCTTCCTAGCTTTGGTACTTGAAGAGAAGAAGGCTTTAAGTGCATCCCACACTTCCTGAGATGTCTTACAACTTCTAATGTGAGGCAACAAAAAATCTGAGATAGAGTTGAGGAGATAAGACCTTGCAAGTGCATCCTTGGAGCACCATGTGCTCAATCTTTCTTGCTCTTCTTGTGTTGGTTGACTTTTGTTCTTGAAACTTGGCATAACTTCATCTCCAGCCACATAACCATATAAACTTCTACCTTGGAGATAAGCTTCCATTCTTAATGACCAAGCTGAGTAATTACCTCTGTCCAATTTGTCAATTGATGAAGGAAATCCATTTGCCATGTCGCCCAACCTTGCTCTGATACCACTGTGAAGAGATGGATAGGTATGTGCTTGAAGATGAAGAGGTGTTGCAAAATCCTTGATCTACACCAGACAAATGAACTCCATGAGTATATGGTGGGCCCTTTTAGCTTGCAAATGGATGTAATAGAAACCCTATGTACCTTGGAAGATCACTCTCAAAAAGATAGATCAAAACAGATAAGTTGGAGTTAGCTCAGAGGTGAAAAACTTGCTATTTTGGTACATACACATGTCCACTGTTTTGCATAATTCTCTGAGCACAGCAGCAATTAACTTAATTCCTCTTGGGGAATTCTAGATAACTTAAAGAGCTAACTTTCAAGAGTAATCTCATCAAAAATAATAAACCACACACTGAGAATGAGTTTTAACAAGTGATGACATCATCCCGATTTTCACGGGCTGCTACAGTTTGAGACCAGTGAGCAGAAAAATGAACATAACTCAAAATTTAGGAATGCAATAATTATGAAAATTTGTATGGTTATACTAGACAGCAAGCTGAATCCAAAAAGCTTTAAAGCACGATAAGTAACCACGGCGAAATGGCTCTGACAAGGTGAGTGAAAAAATCGGGTACCTGACAGAGAAGTGAAGATGAACTGACCCTATTTACTTCAAATGAGCATAACTAAAGATTGCAACATCTAAATGACATGAAAATTTGTGAGCATATATTAGACTTATAGAGCTAGCTTCACTAAGTTAAATCACTGAAAATGATGCACCAAGCTCCGAGAAACAATCTCTGCAATCTGACTGAGAAAACTGAGAGTAATGGGAGTGAGTAGTACACTTCACCAGAACATGGAAATATGAACCCAAATGATCATGAAAATGAAAGTATATTGCTTGTACAATACAAAGGACTTACTTATACATATGTGTGCCTTGTAATCACACCTTGATATGGCATAAAGCTCAGCTCTTGGAGGTCTTCACATAGGTCTCTCTAACCATGACTAAAACTGCCATCTATTTATAGTTGAGTTTGGGATGCTAACTTCCCTCAATCACTCTCCAATCAATCAGTGATTGATTTGATTCTCTACCTACCACAAATCACGAATTCATGGCTCCTCTTTCCCTTTTTGATCATGTGGACTCAACCACTTAAGATTCTCTCACTTTTACATTAAGTAAACTCTTCAAAAGTTACAAGAGGTAGTTCACAAGTGAACTTTACATAGTCTTCATTTTGAAGCTTCTTTTATGACTTTGTGGGACTCAAGCCAATACTTAGGCTTGCCATAGACTTGCTCCAACAAGTGTCTCTCTCTAGATTCTAACATACATATGGGTGTTCGATACTGCAAATTTTCCTCACTCACAGATGTATGCTCTAAATCATGGAGATAGTGCCATGACTATGGCCTTCCTAGCCATCAATGAAATCAAATTAACAACCATCGATGCTCTTTCATGAGACCCATCTGCATGATCCCATATTTGTTTTCTTAGAAGTTTAGCAAAAACTTTTCACTACTTAAGTGATGTACATGAGTTAAAATAGTCACTCTTTGGGTATTCCTCATGATACTCCATAGTCTCCTAATCATACAGTGAGATATTTTCAAAGGTAAGTAAACATCAGTATATGGTAGACGATCATACTGTATCTCTTGCAATCCTCTATGCAACTTCCTAAGATCTATAGGATTTCTTGTGCACATCCTAATAGTGAGGGTACATCTGCTTCCCCTTAGCAATCCTATGGTCTAAAGCCATATGGATTACGTATAGAAATCCAATTATATTGAGGTTGCCTTATTTATAACACTTCGATGGTGATAAGTCCATCAAGTACATGCTTACAAGAATGCTTAAACCTTATTGATGTTTGTAGAGAAGCCATATTACTATGCCATAAAATTCTTTCTAAAGGTTAAGTGTGTATATAAGGCCATGAGGTGGGAAAATGTTTGCCAACATTTCCCCATGGAAATGGAGTTCCAAAACTTTTAAGCATAAGATCCGACATAAGGTCTTGCAGGCCAATGTCACACATGCCATTATCTATGAATAGAGCTCGGAAAGCCCATGGAATACAAGCCATATTCTCACATATGAACTCCACAACCTCCAAAAACATAGAATGCTAAGAACAAGACGTGTGTTGCATAACCTTATACTCCTTAATCTTTTGAATTAGCATATCATAGATAAGGTTTCATAAAAAATGCATGGAATTGGATATTCATGATGTTCCTTTGCTTCCTTGAATGTAGATGTATAATTTGTTCATGAATGCAGTATTCTTTCTCCCTACAATTCTTCATAATCATGCATACACCATATAATATGCATTATGAAACCAAATTAAATAAGACAAAACAAGAAATGAAGAGTAAAGGTGTCTTCCATGTGCTCTAGTGATCTAGTGGCGTTTTTATGTTGCGAGAGACGGGTTGCATTGAGCCTTCATCTCTTATATTCCTTGATGCCTTGAGACAAACTTGTATCTGCTTGACATGTCCTCTTTCTCTCTTACAAGGAAAATATAATGTTTCCCCTTAACATTGGGTCATAACATGAATGTTACAAGAGCACCAAAATGTGCTAATATGAATGTACCAAAGTCACATACATGTGCCAAATATACATATACCAAATTTCCTTAGGCACATCAGGTGCTACATGTACAAAATTACAAGAGGAAGTAGGAATTTCCTACCTTTACAAGTTATAGAGATGGTTGCTAAGAATACATTTTCTATGCACATCTACTAAGTTTCCTCTATATCTAACATTCTTTATATTATTTGAAAGCTTATAAGAAGAGATTTCAAATAAGCTAAGAATCATCAAGGTTGGACACTTGAGTAGAGATCAGTGTGCATCCAAAGTTCACTAGCTATTAGGTTTTCATTCACTTTGAAAAATATTTTGAGTGGCTACTTTGGATGCTCCCCAAAGTGAACTTGGAGATAGATCCTCAAATTTGAATCTATATACTTATAGAAAATACTCAAAACTATACATATAACCACTTTTTTGTGAGTAATTTTTTAGTTTTTCAAAAGCATTCTCCACTATCATGTAGTTGTTGCCTTTGTGGACAGGCCTTCAAAGTATTTCATGGGCTTTTGAATTTCAATCTTGCACATTCTCTCCAAGATTTTTCCTTTCTATGTCTCCATGGCATCGAATGATTACTACAATGTGTATTAAATCAGTCGTAATCAACTCAAAAAGCTTTTTGCCTTTATTGCATAGACCAATGAATTGTACAACAGATAGTCCTGAGTTTGAATACACCAACCTATGCTCATTCTTGAAAAGATTCACCTCTTCCCTTTTGAAGAAGCTTAACATGGATAGGAAAAGTGGTATTGTGGATCATGGCATTTCATCATGGATGTTTTCATGTGAGAGAGATGTTGAGGACAATGAAGGGTTTTAACAAGATCTTCATGAGAGCTTAAAGAATATGATGAGCCTTTATAAGGTCTCCAAGGAAGCTCTAGCTCTCATACGAATCTCTATAACGGAGGTTTATGGCATGAGGGTCTGATAGGTTTAGATGGATCTGAGAACATGCATCATTTGGTCATTCATGTATAGGGTAAAAGTCTTCAGAGTAGACTTAAGTGAATATTCTCATACTCTACACACACGAAAAGGTGCTTGACCTAGTGGTTAAGTCATATGCATGAGAATGGAGAGGTCTTGGGCTCAAGCTCTATGTGAGACATGGGACAGGTTTATATCCGAAGAGCTTTAGAGCCTTCTAGAAGCATTCACTTGAGTTAACTCAAGTTAACTAGGACACTTGGCATACTTTTACTTATGTGGCAGACACTTGGATGGTTACTATCCACCTGCTATAGTGGGTAGTGCCTTGGAGGAAGCTATATATAGAGGCATATGGTTGGGAGGAAAAGGGACTCATCTCTCTGCGTAGGTTGTTGTAATGCTTCATAATATGGTGTTCAATGAAATGGCAAGTACTTATTCTAATGCAAAAAAAGAACTTAATGCACGATCAAGTAAGAAGGAAATTCTAAAAAATCAAGCGTAGAATGTCAAGATTTTAGTGGACTAGTAGTCTCACCTAGCAATAGTTCCAACTCTAACCCATTGAGTATTCGAAATTTTAATCAAGGAAAGACATCAACTACATCCAAGTAAGATAAGGAAACATTTTCTATTGGTAACAAAACAACTAAACATTTTGAATATACTAATGAAGCATAAAGGGACTCAAAAAAGAGAGTTGATGAGGAACTTGGATGTCCCTTTTCAAAGATTCTAGGAGTAATACAGGCACATGCAAATGATACAACAAGAAAAGGTGATCTATGTCCAAGAAGATATGGGAGGAGACAAAGTTGAGTGTAGTTATTAACATTTTCTATTGGTAACAAAACAACTAAACGTTTTGAAGATACTAATGGAGCATAAAGGGATTCAAAAAAGAGAGTTGATGAGGAGCTTGGATGTCCCTTTGCAAAGATTCTAGGAGTATCAGAGGCACATGCAAATGATACAATAGGAAAAGGTGATATAGGGCCAAGAAGATATGCGAGGATGCAAAGTTAAATGTAATTTTTAACATATGATAGCCACATCGCTTGTCATTGTGATTACATAAATATGGTACTAAAAGATGTTGAGTTCTCTTGTTTTGTGGATCAAATTGCAAATGGATACTTAGAAAAAGATATGGATTAGGAAATCATTGCAGTTTATGGAAATGAAACATGGAAGCTAGTTCCATTTCTTCAAGGAAATAAACCCATAGATTGCAAGTGGATTTACAAGGTAAAGCATAATGTTGATGATACCATAAGAACATATAGAGAATATCTAGTAGAAAAATGATGTGCAAACACATATGGATATTATTATGAGTAAATATTCCCTACTATAAAAGAAA
Source organism: Ceratopteris richardii (assembly GCA_020310875.1). Classification (NCBI taxonomy): domain Eukaryota; kingdom Viridiplantae; phylum Streptophyta; class Polypodiopsida; order Polypodiales; family Pteridaceae; genus Ceratopteris; species Ceratopteris richardii. Next base: position 116,529,554 of record CM035433.1, on the reverse strand, counting down.
TGGCTATCCTCACAACACTAGTTGCAATGGCTATCGCAGAAGGATTAATTTTGCTTCAAATGGATGTGAGAAAAATTTCTTACATGGTGAGTTGCATGGAGAAGTTGACATGGAATAGATGCAAGGATATCAGGATCCAAATAATCTTGGACATGTCTACAGTTTGAACAAGGCTTTCAATAGGCTTAAATGAGAGCCTCACGCTTCACATGCATGGATTGCTGATTATTTAACTTCAATAAGGCTTTCCATAAGTGATGAAAATCACCCATCACATGCAAGGAGGATTAGTGATGGCATCATAATTGTGGTCATTTATGTTCATGACTTGATTCTACTTGGTGATGATGAAGAAATCATGAGAGATGTAAAACAACTCCTTATGCAAGAATTTGACATGAAAGATCTTGGTGTTTTCAGCTACTTTTTGTGCATTGAATTTATAGATATAGAAACAAGTACATGGTCATCTCCAAGGTAATATTTCATGAACATGTTGCAAAAAATATGGTGTGGCTGATCGTTAGACAATTTATATGCCATTGAATTAGAATTTAAAGCTGCATGCTATCTGAAGTGAAGCATTGGAAAGTGCTACCATTTATATGCCATTGAATTAGAATTTAAAGTTGGATGCTATCTGAAGTGAAGCATTGGAAAGTGCTACCCTTTATATAAGAATTATGAGAAGTTTAATCAATCTCACAATTGAAAGATGTGATCTAAGCTACACTCTCAGACTTCAAAGAAAATGTATGGAAGCTCCTAGGGAACCACATTTGGATGCTTTGAGACATATTCTATGTTATGTGTTATGTGAATCCTACTTTGGATTATGCATTGTTCTTGTTGGTGCAAATACCAAGCCTACACATTTGGCTAAAATTTATGTACAATTGAAGCTTCATGGAAACCATTGCTAGGAAGCTTTTATCATTTACTATGTGTAAAAGTCATTATGACTTGCAAAGAATATTTGTAATCACCACCAAACTCGTGAATTTATTATTTGGAAAAGTCACAAGTCTGCTTGAGAGAATATCTCCTAAATTGGAGGACTACGTTTTTAGTGAGAGCCAATGGAGGATTCAAATTTAAATTCAAATCTGACATCTATAAAAAGATGTCTAAAAAGCTCACGGGGTGAGTGGCTCCATATCCGAGTTATCCTTGACCACATTGTAAGAGAGTAAGGCATACTTCATAGCCTATACTACTCACAATCATTAGACATTGTTTATCATGCTAATGATCTTGTACAAGACTATGTTCTAATACAATAGATCTATACTTCTCAACTATGGTCTCTCTGTTATAGTCACTTATTATAGTCAACGTGTACTGCTCATATCTCAGTCATTCCTTCACCATTTTCAATGTTCTATAGCTTCTTGGACTCATCTTCAAGCGCTCTACATGCTGACAAAATTTGAAGATAATCCATTTCGCCGATTTGGAGAAAAGTGCATCGAAGTACTCACTTGTCAAAATCTCCAGAGGTCCTAAAAATTGGGAGTAATGATTCAATTCCTAAATTGATTGCTTTGTATATAGTGCATCATTTTAAGTGATTTCTAATTCCTACTGTACTGGAAGCACTGAGCATAACAAGCATGCAAGTCCTAATGGGCTACTTACCTTTGTACATTCTCTAGTAATACATTCAGTATTGTGTGTTGTACTCCAAGCTTCTTCTTCTTCTTCTTCCTTGTGTTTTTTGCGTGCTTCCATAGACGTCTAACTCCCACAATTGGTATCAGAGCAGGTCTTCGCTTCATCTAGGCCATCATCGACACTCCTTCATTTGCAGTCTCAGAATCACACGAATCTTGGGGAGCATACACAGCGTGTTTTCAAGATCAAAACTGCTTCGCTTTGTGGTGCCAAAATCATGATCTGAGCTTGTTTCAGCCTCCAAACGCACTATCACAGTGCTTGTGTAGGCTATTTCATCGGTTTGTGCCAAAGGTATATACTAGTTTCTGCTCGCCAGTAGAAGCATCTCGAAGTCTCGTACATGTCTAGCGAAATTCATCTCGGTAGTTCTATTCAACTTTTAAGATAGAGTCACTTTTTTGCATCAACTATGCTTAGTGTTGTCACCTCTTTGAACTGTATGTCCATTCACCTTTGCTTCCATATCAGTCATCAATGATATATTGCCACTCAGATGATTACTACATCCTGAGTCAATATAAAACACCCTTTGGTCTTCTCCTACTGCTTCATGAGTTGCATTCAAGATACGAGTCATATCATCATTCTTATCTGATGCATAATTATAATAATTGTTGTTGTAGGACTGAGATTGAAAACTTCTTCCACCTCCTCTAGCATATGATGTCCTACCACCTCTTCCTCTGAAGTTGCCTCTTTGGTTTCTGCCTCCTCTACCTCTTTGATTAAAGCTCTGGTTATTACTTCCACCATTTTGATTGTTATACCAACAATCATTTGCCAAATGATTGGTTCTGCCACAAATCCAACAAGCTTTAGTATTATCTTTGTTCTTACCTCCTCTACCTTTATCTCTGAAGTTCATCTTTCCTTTTGTAAAGTTAGCTTGACTTGAAGTTCCTTCATCATTAGTTGACTGCTTCCCTTTGCCATTCTTTTTCTTGTCCTTGGAGTACATAGCTTGACTTGCACTCCCTATCATTGTCTCCTTTAATGTCTTGCTCAAAAGTTAGCATGTGTCCTAACAATTGATTAAGATCAGGAGTAAAGTGATCAAGTGACAATTCTATGAACAATGTGAAAGGCTTCCACTTCTCATCTCCTCTCAGACCTGTAAGTATTTGCCTTACCAACTTATCCTCTTCAATGTCTTCATCTACTGCTCCCAAACTATCTGCAATATCCTTCATTCTTGCCACATAATCAGAAATTGATTGTGAGCTCTTCTTCTTGATAGTTGTGAATTCTGCCCATAATGAGGACTTCCTAGACTTGGTTGTGTTTTGGAAATGCTCTTCCAAAGAATTCCACACATCTATTGCAGTTTCTAATCCTCTGATGTGAGGAAGAAGATAATCATTTACAGCCATGTAAATGATGCTCCTAGCTTGAGCATCCTTTCTCATCCAATTCTTCAAACCTACAAGTTCCTCCCTAGTTGGAACACTAGGATATTCAAACGCAGGCTTTTCTTCTTCTCCTGTAATGAATGCAATCAAATCTTTGCTCATGAGGTGTGCCTCCATCCTCATGGACCAAGCTGGATAGTTCTCCCTATCTAGCTTATCAATCTGCAAGCTTTCTCCCATCTTTGATCTTCTGTGTCTGCAATTACTATGATTTATGATACTAAAGTGTACCTTTGATATGAAGCTTTGATCTTTATTGATCCTTTGAACGCGTGCTTTGTACTTCTGCAGGTTATCTTCAAGAATTTTTCCTTGTCCACCTTCAGTTAGAAGAAACTTCAATACCTGCAACAGTCGGGACTTCCAATGCTCTTTACTTCACTTGTATTGCACCTTCAACTCTAATACCACTGTTGGAGACTTCTTAATCTCCAAAGGTCTGATCTATACTGATCTAAGAACACTTCTATATCAGTTATGGATCAAACTTTACACAAACATTGTCTTCTTTTATCAAAACTTTCAATAACACTTTTCTGAGTAGAGAAATTTCTTCTTGAGAAAGTCTGCTTCAGAAATCAACTTCATTTCCTGCACATATCTTCAAATTTCTTCAAACCAATAATGCACATATCTTCAGAATACCTTTGCACAATCATATCAACCATTAGTTCATCAAAAGAACCATTAAAACTTTAATTTGATCCTTAAGATCAAAGTATGTCAGAAATTATCTTTTTGAACAAGCGACTTTGACATAGGTAATTTCTAAGGTTGATTTCTCACAGCACAGATCCCGTTTTGCTAAATGCTTTTAGCCTTAGCTTCCTTACCTTCTAAATTAGATTTTGAATGCTCGCTCATGAAAAACTTTACATTGTGCACTGAGATCTAAGCAAAACATTGACACAAAAAAGTATGCGACTCTGAGAGATCATCTGCAGACTTTACATACACATGTTCCTATTGATCATACTCACAGCAGAAGAAGAGTTAAACCATGAAACTTTGAACATAGCTTCATTAGCTCCTAGATTAGGTGTGTACAAAAGGATTTCTGATCCACATGATCAGACTGAGAGAAATCTACAAAATACACGTCACTCTTTTCTGAAGATGACTCTCTTCACATCTAACTCTATGACACTTGTCTTCTAATGACTCTCACACATATTTCTTTACATCATTGACTTATATACATATGGTTCTAGACTTATCCCGCATCTATTACATTACTCCTTATCATCCTAAGGATTATCTATACTCGTATTACAAGAATTTCTAACAGTAATTTACATATGTATACAGGCTTCACTTCTGAGATCTCTTCACTTCCTCAAATGACTTCTTGAACTTGAATCTGATCATAGACTTGCTTCAAGCTCTTTGTAATCATCAATTTGTGATTGTTTTGTTCCAACAATTTGATACTGTTCTCTATCAGCAGGCTATTGGATGCTTGATTTACTTATGCATAACTCGGCCAGATATTCAGTTTGTTGTCTCACAGATGAGCAGGTTTATGCATTGCCCAAGAGTCAAGCACTCGCAGGTAGTTAAGCGCATCTTTCGCTATTTGAGTGGTACTCGGTTACTTGGGTTGTTTTATCCCAAGGGGGGATCACTACCGCCAGATTTGTATGCTTTTTCTAACTCTGATTGGGCTCGTTGGTATGACATTCATGTGTCCACTGGTGGCTTTTGCTTCATGCTTGGTAGCTCATGTATATCTTGGTTGAGCAAGAAGTAGCCTACTGTGGCCACTTCTAGTTGTGAGGCTGAGTAAAGGGCAGCTTTCACAGCGACTGTTGAGTGTGTGTGGCTGAGACACCTTATGGCTAATTTGGGTGTTGGTCAGACTTCTACCACCACCATCTTCACTGACAGTCAGAGCGCATTGGCAATTGTGAGGAACCCTGTGTTCCATGCTCGCACTAAGCACATTGAGGTGCATTATCACTATGTCAGGGAGAGGTTCTCTGCTGGGGAGATCAGCTTGGCATATGTGCCCATGCAGGAGAACATTGCAAACCTTTTCACGAAGGCTCTGGCTAGGGAGAAGTTTGAAGCTTTCCGCAAAGCTTTGGGCTTACTTCCTTTTGTGGAGTGATTTCCACATAGCTTGGAACTTCCTTATACATGACTGCCAGCTCCTTGTTCACCGCATCACTCCCAAGAGGGGATTTGTTGATATATTTAGGTAGTGATGTGTGTGAACACACTAGGACCGTCGGGGCACTTTTTTCCCTCTTTAGGAGGTTCCTCCCCTTGTATATACGCCTATTGCCCTAATGGGCTACTTATCTTTGTACATTTTCTAGTAATACATTCAGTATTGTGTGTTGTACCCCAAGCTTCTTCTTCTTCCTTATGTTGTTCGCGTGCTTCCACAGACGTCTACTCCAACACAAATCAAGGAAAGACTACAAAAACTACACAGAGGAGTAAGAGGATTCTCTTCTGATTATGAATAGCTCGTCTACATTGACTCATGATGCTCAAACCATGTGGCAGGCAATGTTGCTCTTCTTTCTGGCCTTAAGGAACCAAAGGGTAAGCATCAGGTACAAACATGTGATGACACCAAGCACTCAGTGATTAAAGTAGGAAATGTTAAAACCTCTGATGGAAATAAGAATCTATTGAGCAGGGTTCTATATGTACCTACAATTACCAGGAATTTGATGAGTGTTGGAGAGACTATGGAAAAGGGTTTGCATGTCAGGTTCAACCAATATGGAGCATTTGTGCAGGATCCCCAACATGGATTCAAGAGAATTGCCAAAGGAGAAAAGACAGGTAGATTATTCACTTTTGAACTTGAGGATACAAGGAACATTGCACTCTATAGTTACAAAGATCAAACACTATCAGAGCTTGAAATTTGGCATAAGAGATTAGGGCATGTTGGTGAAAGAACCTTAAAACAGATATGCAGAGATGAATGTGTGCTTGTGATACCTAATGTATCCAAGAAACACATGATTTATAAATGTGGTGCTTGTTAGTTTGGAAAATATCACAACTTACCCTTCTTAAGGAAAGGCTACATGCATGAGGACTACCTAGAGCTTGTCCATACACATGTATGGGGACCAAGTAAGGATCCCTCAATCTCTTGGTCAAGGTATTATGTATCTTTCATTGATGATTTCAGTAGGTGGACTGTCTTATACTTTATGAAGCACAAAGATGAAGTATTTAGTTGCTTTAAAAAGTATCTTGCACTTGTTGAGAACCAAACAGGAAGAAACCTAAAGAGATTAAGGTCAGATGGAGGAGGTGAGTACTTCTCAAATGAGTTTGATGCATTCTTGAAGGAGAGAGGAATCAAGAGAGAAATTACAACAAGGTATACCCTTGAGCAAAATAGGGTGGCAGAGAGGAGAAATAAATTGATTGTTGAAACAGCTAGGTCAATGTTAAATGAGAAAAAATTAACTAATTACTTGTGGTTAGAGAGTGTATCTACTGCCACTTATCTTGTAAACAGGTTGCCATCCAAATCTCTTCATGGGTTGACCCCATATGAAGCATGGCATGCTAGAAGACATCAACTCAAAGGATGAGGACATCATCAACTTAGAAGAGTTCAAGGCATGAAAATCCAAAGGCAAAGTCAAGATAAAGAAGTTAGAAGATATACTTGAATCATCCAACCAAGCAATCAGAAGATCACAAAAGGAGAGAAAGAAGCCAATCAGATATGGGTATGACACTTCCTTAGTTACTAAGCACTTTGTTTATCTTGCAAAAGACTTCTCATTTGAAGAGCCATCATCATATGAAGAGGCAAAGACCCAGACAGAATGGAAGGAAGCTATGGATGAGGAAATTGAAACACTCAAGGAGAATGATACTTGGGAACTAGTACCAAAGAATGAGACTATGAAGGTAATTGGTTCTAGATGGATGTATAAAATCAAAAGGAATTCTGATGGATCAATAAGCAGGTACAAAGCTAGACTTGTGGCTAAGGGTTTTGCACAAACCCAAGGGGTTGTTTATGAAGAAACTTCTCACCTGTGGCCAAAATGCCAACCATTAGGGTATTGGTCAGTGTGGCTGCATCAAAGAATTGGAACATGTATCAATTGGATGTAAAAAATGCATTTCTAAATGGCTGGATTTCAGAGGAGGTGTACATGTCTCAACCTTGTGGCTATGAGGACCCAAACGAGGTAACATATGTATGTAAATTAAACAAAGCTCTTTATGGATTGAAGCAGGCACCTAGGGCATGGAACCATAGGTTGGGTACATACCTTCAGGATCAAGGATTCATCATGAGTAAAGCAAATACCTCTTTCTTTATTAAGAGGAGAAATTTAGAGGTAATATATCTGGGTATATGTTGATGATATCATACTCATAGGTAATGATGCTAATGGCATCAAGCAGATCAAGAATCAGATGATGCAGGAGTTCAAAATTAGTGACCTTGGATCACTAAAATATTTTCTTGGACTTGAGTTAGTCTATACTAACTCTGGAATTTATATTACTCAGAGACAGTATATACAGGACATGTTGAAGAAGTTTCATTTTATAGGATGCCAAAGTTGCAAGTACTCCAATGGAGGTAAACCAAAAGTTAAGTGCTCATGAAGGTGATGTGCTTGAGAACATTGCAAGTTACCAAAGCATAGTGGGAAGCTTGAAATATGCTACATTAACAAGGATTGATATTGCTTATGGAGTAAGTGTTTTAAGTCAATTTATGCACAAACCTAGGGCACCTCATTTGGAACCTGCCAAAAGGATTTTGAAGTACCTTAAGGACACTCAAAATCAAGGGTTATATTTTCCTTATACTTCAGACTTGGACATCAAGATATATTCAGATGCAAATTGGGCAGGTTGCAAAGATGATAGAAGAAGTACCTCATGATACCTATCCTTTGCAAGTGATAAACCTATATCATGGTCTTCAAAGAAGCAACCTACTGTTGCTTTATCTTCTATAGAGGCAGAGTATAGAGGATTGGCCAATGCTACTCAAGAGGCCATATGGATCAAATTATTATACACAGATTTGGGTTTGCATACTACATCAATGCTTTTTGGAGATAATACAAGCTCATTACATCTTGCAGCAAATCCTATTTATCATGCTAGGACCAAGCATATAGAGGTCCACTATCATTATGTGAGAGAGAAGCTATCGAGCAAAGAAATCCAATTGGCATATGTGTCTACTAATATGCATGTGCATACTTATTGACTAAAGCATTAGATGCTACAAACCTTTGCACGTTTAAGTCTATGATTGGATTGCAGGACATTCAAGAAGATTGAAGAAGAAGACAAAGCCAAAATGTTTGGCTTGAGGGGGAGCTGTTGGTGAAAATACCAACCCTACACATTTGGCTAAAGTTTATGTACAATTGAAGCTTCATGGAAACCATTGCTAGGAAGCTTTTATCTTTTACTATGTGTAAAAGTCATTATGACTTGGAAAGAATATTTGTAATCACCACCAAACTTGTGAATTTATTAGTTGGAAAAGCCACGACTCCACTTGAGAGAATATCTCCTAAATTGGAGGACTACTTTTATAGTGAGAGCCAATGGAGGATTCAAATTCAAATTCAAATCTCACATCTATAAAAAGATTTCTAAAAAACACACAGGGTGAGTGGATCCATAACCGAGTTATCCTTGACCACATTGTAAGAGATTAAAGAATACTTCATAGCCTATACTACTCACAATCATTAGGCATTCTTTATCATGCTAAGGATCTTGTACAACATTATGTTCTAATACAATAGATCTATACTTCTCATCTATGGTCTCTTTGTTATAGTCACTTATTACAGTCAACTTGTACTGCTAATATCTCCGTCATTCCTTCACCATTATCAATGTTCTATAGCTTGTTGGAATCAGCTCCAAGTTCTCTACATGCTGAGAAAATTTTAAGATAATAAATTCAGCCAATTTGGAGAAAAGAACGTCGAAGCACTCACTGGTCAAACTCTGCAGAGGTCCTTAAAAATCGGGGGTAATGATTCAATTGCTTAATTGATTGCTCTGTGTGTAGTGCATAATTTTAAGTGATTCCACTTGGAATAATTAGCTCATTAAGTTAATTTGATACTTCTAAGAGGAATGTTTCTAATTCCTACTATATTGGAAGCACTGCACATAATTAGCAGCATGTGTGTGAACAAAAATAGAAGGTTTTCATTAATCCTTCAACTTAGAAATAGTCTGTTTTGGTTCAATAATTTCTCACATCATTTCCAAAGTACATAGGCAATTATTTTGTGTCATTGGAAAGCTAAAAGGGCCTACAACTCAACTCTGTAGCAAGAATTGGCTAGTACTAAGCAGGATTTGGTAGTAGCTACTCATTTCTTGGAGTGTCCATCCATCTTTCCCAACAGTTCTGAATCGTGGAGTTGTAAGTCCATGGATACAATGATACATATTGGGCTGATAGTGTTTTTTATTTTCATTCATGAGTGGTACTTTTACATGTATCAGTAAAAGGAAAACCACTCTTACTTTTTTGAGTGTAGATATGATGTAACCGCAACATGTCCAACATCATAGCTAGAGATGCTACTTGTTTATTTTTTGAAGAGACAAGAAGTGAATTAATATTGGCATGTAAAGATGTACAAAGGGCACATATGCTGCCACCTCAGAGAGATATCAGGGAAACATCAGGGATAAAATCACCTCAATACACAGAAGATCCACAGGTAAATACATAGACATCTGCTCATTTAGAGCTACAATGCATAAACATATCAAGACGAGTGGGAGAATACATCGACAGTAGGGAGTGCCTCCTTTTTTGGGGAGAAATGTCCATCAGGCGTCTATTGAGGGAAAAGTCCATAGATGGAGCAGTAGACATATAATCCAACCATTGTTGATCAAGTTATATGAGCCCTTTTTTGAGGTTGAACAAGAAGGAGCTGGAAAAGTTGTTGTCGAAATGAGCTTCATTCTTGCTTCTCCAGATGCTCCACATGATGTGAGCCCTCCATATGTTGCACAATACAAAGTCAAATCTATTGTAGCATCCAAGAAGAGTCTCTTTATAGCTAAGTTGAAAGTTGTACTTCAAGCAGAATGGCTAAAGAGTCTTCCAATATGTCTGGGCATGTCTGCAGTCGAAAAAAAGATGGGGAACATCCTCCACATTGTAAAAGAATTTACACAAATCAGTATCAATTTTAAACTTCTTGTCCTTAAGGCCATACCAGTTTGCATTGTGCAGGATGAGCCAGAACAACAAAAAATGTTTGATGTTGTAGGGCAAAGACCATATACAAAGGAATTTATGAGTCCACGCCTTTGGTTTCCAATTAACTTTTCACTTCTTGTTAAGTTTAGGAATGATCATCGAGATGGAACCTCTTTTCTTCTTGAATTTTTGTAGCATGTCGTGAGCCACCTCAGTCAACAGAATGCTCCTCCTTCCTTGAGAGATGTCAGCTCTGTCTGTTAGCATTCTTCTGTGCATAAGGAGGACCTCGAGGGAACCAGGAGAAAAATTAGTCTCCATAATTTGGTCTTTAGAAACAATTTCACCATTGAGTGTGAGATCTTTGCAAGTAGTATAACCAAGTTTACAACACTTATGCTCTCCAATCCCAACTTGACCATTATTCTAGAGAGACAGCCAGCCAGTCCAAATGCTCTCCTAGAGGAAAAATTCAAAGGAGTCAAAAAACCTCGTATTAGCACAAACATGCTTTTTCACTTCCATTCAGGTATGCCACATCCTATAGCCCAAGTTAGTAGCAATGGGATGGTAGAAATGGGGGAAAGCAATGATATCCTACTTTGAATGATTTTTCCAAGATTTATACCCATCAAGGTAAAATCTATGCATATTTCTTTCAATCAAAAGGGCCCAACAATCTTGAGAGTCCAAAGCCCTTGCAATGCATTTAGCAGACAGGTTAGTATCCATTTTCAAAGGACAAAAAACTCCCAGACCCCCTTCTCTTTTAGTCAAGTAGCAGATTTTCCACGCAACCTTGGGGATTTTATTTTGCACAAGACTCCCCCCCCCCCAAAAAAAAAAACCTCCTAGAAAGACCAACAATCTGATTAAAATGAGTTTTATTGGGAACCCAACATGATAAGAAATAAACATTTGAAGGCACAATTTAATGATTTAAAACAAACACAAGGTGAGAGATGGACGGCTGACAACCATACCAGACAAATAATGTTTTTCCAAATCTCTCCATAAGCCACTCCCACCTTTGATTCAAGGAGACTTGAAAACCCATAGGTATGCCTAGAAGCCTAAAGATTTCCCCATCTTTTAGCACTTCACATCGAAGTTCACTAATGCAATCAAGCACAAAATTATCAGAAGCTTTGAAAGGCGTTCTCTTGTGATTAATGTGAGAGCCACTATCTAGACAAAAAGTGTTGAGACAATTTAAGATACATTTAGCATAGTCAACAATAACTTTGGTTAGAATGTTAGTGTCATCAACAAAGACTTGTAAACAGAGTTGTTTATCATTTTCAGGCATATTTATTCCTTCAATTAGTCTTTCCTCAATGGCATCCTTAATTAGCCAGCACAAGGCATCACTAGCTATGGAAAATAGAAGAGGAGCTAAGGGACATCCTTTTCTAATAGACCTTCTAAGTATAAAATGAGGGGATAAGCTACCATTTATGGATATCCTAGAATGGGCATTACCAAATAGGGTGCCAACAACTTTGATAAACCTTTTTCCTACACCTATATCCTGAAGGGATTAGAGAAGGAAATCCCACTCAATCCTATCATAAGCCTTGTCAAAGTCAATCTTGGAAAAATAAACAGGTTGATTAGACTCATTAGCATACTCCATCCCTTCCTAGAGGGAAATAATAGCATCAAGGATAAACTGAACTTTAATAAACCCTTTAATTAAGCTCAAGGAGGATAATATCTTTCATGATGGGGCCCAATCTTCTAGCTAGGGAAGAGGCAAAGATTTTGTAGATACTAGTGAGGCAGGTAATAGGTCTCTAGTTATTCAAATCCTCTCTAGGTCCTTTTCTATAGATCAACTTTATAACTCTAGTGTTCACTTCAATAGGGAGAGTGCCACGGCTAACAGAATCCTTCCAAATCAACAAAATATAAGGAGCCAAGAAATCTTTCATAGCAATGAAAAACGCATTAGGAAGATCATCCAGGCCAGGAGTCTTGCAAGGTTTCAATTTACCAATGGTTTCTTTCATCTCACTAGCAGCGAGGGGCACGTCCATCATGGCAGCCAACCTAGGAGGAATAGTTTTTTTCTTTTAAGAGCGATAAGGGCCCTCGCTCCGTGGATATCCTCCCCCCACTTGGGAGTACTAGAGAAAACATTCCTAAAGAAGCTAATCACATCATCTAGGATAAGCTATTCACATGTCATATTTATCTTATCTTTGTGAGGATAGATGATTGGGATGCTCATATTTTCACTAAAACACCTAGACTTGAGAAGATGAAGATGCTTCAAAAGGTGTTGAGATTATAGGACATGAAGTTGAACTTGAGGGAGAGTGTTAAAAGATCAAGCTCAACATGTGAAGATTGAGAATCACACGTACCACTTTCTATTTCTCTAATATGTATAGTGGTTATGCTTATATATGTCAAAGATATTTTGAGTTAGCTCCATCGAATTTGTCTACAAAGCATGATGCCACATTTGTTTCTTGCAAAATCACTCGCTACAAAATATTAGGATTTTATTTAGTTGTATTGATCTTTATATATTGTATTACTCACTGCCAAAAGATGGGGGTTAATAGAGGTGGAGGCAACCATTGCACATAAAAGCAATGTGATTGCTATGGTCAGCTTGCTCTAGGAGTGCTTCTAGCTCTTCTTGGTTACAAAAGTGAGAAATGAGAGTATATGACTTCCTTTTATAATAGTTTCAATTTTTCAAGTGAGTGGGTCCATTTAAAGGTAAAAACAATATATATAAATATAAAATCCATGCACAAAAGAACATAATAAATTTTGTCTCATAAAAATGATTGAGCAAATAATCATTTAACATGATATGAAATACCACATTTACATAGTAGAAAAGAAGAACTCTGGAAATTTTAAATATGTAATATTTTTGAGGACAAAAATCAATGATTGGACAATTTGAACATTATATTGAGATCAAAAAAGTTTTACAACTTTCATTTTTTGCATGTGCATGATCTTGTGCTAGAGGAAGGATTATGAGTGGAAAATGGGTTAAGTGTACACTCCAGTACTGAAATAGTTCATGAGCTATGATAATGAAAGTTTAGTTCCATCTACACTCCACTTAGGAAGGACTTAAATTTTATCCTCCAACCTCTTCGTGATTTGCAGACAAATAAAAAAATTTAAATATCATCTTTGAATACAATAATTTGTATAAATAAAAGAAAAAGAACTATAATTTTCTTTTACCTTATGCCCTTGTATTCTGAACTTGGACTGATATAGATCTTCAAATTCCATTATTATGAGATGTTCTTTCATGTTGGCAAGGGTCCAATGATGATTCACTGAAGTGACTTCCATTTCATTGTTGGGCATATTTTTCTTAGATTCAAATGAAATTAAGAAAACCTGAGAAATTTGTAATGGTATCCATTCACCAAGTTTACATATCCAATGATCATAATAGAATACAATGTACAATGTAAATATGGTGTCTCGAATATCAAAATCCTATGCACGTTGCACTTATTTTATATAGGTATATATCCCTTATGGTGCATCCTTCTAGAAGTCCCCAAATTTCATCTAGTAAACCCTCCACTTACTCATATGTGATATCTTTATACATGAACATGTTTGAAGTCTCTAGAACTATGAATATAAGAAATAGGTGTACAAAACAATGAACAAGAACACACCAATGTAATCCTATAGATCTAGAAATTCTTGTGAATTTCAAAGAGTTATGAATATCCATCACCATATTTTGCTTCAAAGATATGAGGGACCAAATATTACGTTGTGACCACTTGATCTTGAAAAGATAATCTATCGTAATCATCTCTAACCTTCAAGAATCATTTGATGAAGAGGGTACAACATATGTATGTGTGTAAAAGAAAACTCTCTCACATAAAGGTTGAGCGGGAAGGTCTTGTGGAAAGATTCTTGACCCAACATTTGCATGCAATGCTTGGAAAGTACCTATACGACTATGAAGAGGTTGCTCCTCACCCAAGATAAAAAGAAAAATGTCTACAAGAAAAAATACACATCTTAATAGGGTAGCAAGAGAAATTAGAATAGGAATCAACCAATACTAAAGACTACTACTTACAATTGATAGGATATCTCTTTTTTTTGAGCTCTCCAATTTCGTGATTGACATTGTAAAAACATGTTGTACAGTCGCAACAATCCCACTATTCTTGCATTTTTTGAAGCCCAATAACTTCCCTTTCCACTAAAGATCCAAGTTTCCTATGATCTCTTACACAATGAGGGGCAACACTAGACGGTTGCATGTACACCCATGCACCTTTGCTCAACTCATGTCCTAATCAATGACACTCTATAAACTTGCTATTGTGACATTTTGATATGATAACCTCATCTTTTGGACGCCTATAGGATACAAGTTTCTCCATTGGAGTTCAAGCTATAGAAGTGACCTTAGGAATTCAAAGAGGAAGATGCACAAAGAAAGAGATGCAGACATAGGAGCATCAATGGTGTGCTAAGGAGAGAAAATAGTAGAAAGAGATGATTTTTTGGACCTTAATATCAAAGTGTGAGGTTCAAGAGAGAAAATTGTTAATTTTTTGTTATTTTTGAAAAAGTCACTTTTTCCAGGTCAGTTCATGCATGCATTTTGGTTTAAGTGGAAAAATTAGCACTTTTGATCCTAAAAAGTGGTTAGGGGGCCATTGAATGGTGTTATGATGAGTTTTAAAACTTTTTGAAGTTTTTGAATTTTTAGACTTAGGCTAGTTAAGAGATTCCTTTCACTCTCTAGAGGCAAAACTTGAACATAGGGGAATC
Source organism: Ceratopteris richardii (assembly GCA_020310875.1). NCBI lineage: Eukaryota > Viridiplantae > Streptophyta > Polypodiopsida > Polypodiales > Pteridaceae > Ceratopteris > Ceratopteris richardii. The sequence continues at coordinate 116,514,470 of CM035433.1, read as the reverse complement.
ATATTCCCTCTTCTCTCTTCAGGCTAGCAAGTTATAAGCTATAGAATATGGTCCATCACTAATCATTCCTCAATCAAAAGGCCCATGCAAGGCTCTTTTTTTTCCCTAATTTCACCTCCCCAATGTTGGGGTGTCTATCTACATGTGAATTGTGTTCTTATGCTTTCAACCTAAAAAATTTCATTAAATATTTTAGAGAAGTATGTCTCCCTCCATTCGACTTGAATGTCATTTATGCATGTACGTCTCTCGATCTATATTTGGACTTTGAATTGTTTGTACCTAACAAACACATCTGAATCTGGTTTGATACAATGGTTTTATAGATTTCTAGAATGGTCACTTTCTCCAAAGACTTGCTCCCTTTACTTTTCTCTGCACCGAATCAAGTACGTAGGAAGCAATAGAATTCCTTTTCTTGAATGAATCTTTTGTCCGTTAACAAATCTCACATGAATCACATACCTCATATAATGATTTGGATATAAAGTAAGCTTAAAAAATAAATATTTTCCTTCCACCATGTTGATATAGTTTATGTATTCGGAACGACCCCACGTTTTTCTTTAAAACTCAGTTTTAAAGATGGTACCCCATCTTTATGATTTTCTTATCCATGTAAATGACTTTATACTTCTCATAGTTTCTTTTTTAATTTTTAAAAGGTAGTTTGTCAGAAGCCTACTCTCCCAAAGTTTAATAAGTAAGAAAAACAACTATACAAGTGAAAATGCCTAGTACCCATGGGACCTCTCGAGTCCCACAAACCAAGGTTTGCTTAAGACTTGGTAGAAGATATTACAAAAAAGTTTGATAACCCTTTCATTCCCTCATGAGGGACCCACTTCCTTTGAATCTTGTTTTTTTTAATATAAAGGAAGTTCGGCAATAGCCTACTCTCCCGGACTTGAATTAAATTAAGAAACAAAGGTACAATAGAAGGGGACTAGTGCCCACGGGACCCCCCAAATCCCACAAAGCAGGGGAAGCTTGGCTGATTCCTAGGTTGCATTACAAAGAAGGTTGATCACCCTCTCGTCGCCCTCATGCGGGACCCACTTGGGTTTGAGCTTGTTGTTGATCAAAAGGAGGACTTGATGGTGCCTGAAGGGGGGGGATTTCTTACTGTTGACAATCCTTTTGCCAAGGAGGAGTAGAGATTTTTCAATCGACCACTCCCTGGGGGAGTCGCCGAAGTTGCGAGCACACCGCTCTCGCCAAATTTTCCACAGGACTTCCCCTCTGATTGCGTTCCAGAGAGCCGCAGAGCACCCAATCGCTTCACCCAAAAGGACTTGTTTCCAACTAAGCTGTTTCTGAACTCTGATTTTCAGTCCAACCATCTGCCAGATTCTGTAGGAGTTGGGGCAAGTAAGGAAGATGTGTGGGACATCTTCGATGGCGCGGTGGCAGCGTTTGCACCACGGAGGGATCCCACAAATTTTGCTTGCCTTATGGTTAGTCCAAATTCCTCGATGAAGAATTTGCCATAAGAGGACCGACTTCTTAATCTCTATGAGTGGGTGCCAGATACCCATGAATTTCATGTCCCACCGAAGCCGCGTCCAAGACAGGCACCACTTCTTGTTGAGGCTGATCTGGAGGTCATTCGTATCATTGATGTTCGGGATTTTGAGTAGGCTGTTTCCATTGTGCCATTTGAGACCACGCGCGTTCGGAGCGTCATGTCCCATGACAAGGCGAGTTTTGTGACGATCCCAAGCGAGGCATCTGCTTTGCAAGGTGTTCCATTCTTCGTAGGAGATGTTTAAGCGAGGGTCGATATCCTCGTAGTTGATCCATCTGTTGGTGTCATGTTTCCAGAGGTGTTTCCATTTTTTGAATCCTTTGTTCCATAACTTCTTGGCATTTTGAATGTTCCACGGCTCCACACTCCGGATGCCATGAATCGGAAACCAGATAGAGTCGTTTTGTCTGATTCCGGCCGCCCACTTCCAGTCCTCACTAATTCTTGTGAAGCTTTTGACTTTATTCCAGCCCTTCTAAAGAGAGCATACGAGATTGGAGCCTTTCGGGAAGACAGGTATCGGGGAGAACAGCAGGGTCATGATGTCAAGGTTCTTCCAGTTCGGGGATCCCGTGAGGGCCAACTCATTTTTGTTTCTGAAGATCAGCTTGGCCCACGAGGCCTCCCTATTGCACCACGCTTTAATCATCCATTTGGCCGCCAGTTTGTTAGCCATGCACCCAATGTCCAGGATGCCAAGCCCCCCGCTATCTCTAGGGCTGGTGCAGATGGCCCATTTGATTTTAGGCACCCCCCTTCTGTTATGATCACCCGTCCAAAGAAAGTTTCTGCAGATGCTATTCAATTTGGACAGGCCTTGCTCATTCGGTCTCCAGCAAGAAAGGAAATAGATGGTAGACGAGAGGAGGAACGTGTTGATAACCATCGCCCGTCCAGCGAGATTGATTTGCATGCCTCTCCAGTAATTGAGCTTGTTTTCAAGTTTGGCCAGCACCTAGTTCCATCGCTGCTCCATAGAGACTCCAAACCCCAAGGGGATTCCGAGCAGCCGAAAGATTTGACCCTGCGGAATGGATTGACAGCCATGATCAATGAGAAGGCCAGGTTGATGTCCCACAATGGCCCTAAAGGCGGTCTTATTGTGGTTGATTTTGGATCCAGAGGCCTCACAAAAGGTATCAAGACACCTCCAGAAAGTCTCCAGGCTGGTATTATCATTGTGAACGAATGCGTTCATATCGTCGGCAAAGAGTCTCATGATGATTTGACTGTGGTCGTGAGGTAGCTGGAGGCCTTTGATATTGCCAGCCTCCACATGATGAGCCACAAGTCTGCTCAGTCCTTCAGTGGCGATGGCAAAGAGAAGGGGGGCAAGAGGGCATCCTTGTCTAATAGATCTTTTAAGATGGATCGCCTTCGAAAGTTTGCCGTTAACGTTAATTTGGGTCGTTGCATTGCCGAGAAGGGTCGCGATCATCTTGGCGAATTTCTGACTACATCCGAGGTCAAGGAGTGACTGCAGAATATAATCCCATTCTAGTCTATCGTAGGCTTTGTCAAAGTCGATCTTGAGGAAGACCACGTCTTGATTAGACTCATTTGCAAATTGAATACCTTCCCAAATATCCATAATGGTTTCCAGGATGGACCTGCCTTTGATGAAACCTTTTTGGTCCTCACTAAGCCAAGATCTCAGGTGGCACGCAAGTCTGTTGGCAATGACTTTGGCGATGATCTTGTATCCTGTTTGGAGCATCGTAATTGGCCGCCAGTTCTCGATTCTGTTTTTTTCCCCCTTCTTGTGAATCAGCTTGATGATTCCATTGTTTATACAGGAAGGAAGAGCACCAAATTTTAGCGCCTCTTGCCAAACCATCCGAAGAGGGGTGGCAACCACCAGCTTGAAGGATTTAAAAAACTCGTTAGTGAGTCCGTCGGGTCCCGGGCTTTTACCGAGAGGGAGGGCATCAATGACCTCAAAGATTTCAGATTCGGAGATCGGGGCATGAAGCAGGGAGTGGAGGTTGGGTGGTATTCTCCGGGGGGAAACCCTAGAAATGGCAGCCATGCAGTCCCTTCTATGGTGGGAGAGGGGATTCGAGGTTCCCAAGAGTCTCGTGAAGTGCTCTTCGATGATGCCAGCATTATCTTCTTCCGAGTTGCAAACATTGCCATGAGAGTCTAGCAGTAGGGGAATCGTCTCTCTGTTGTGTTTCCTTTTAAGGATACTGCACATCTCTTTGGTGGGTTTGTCGGCTTTTCCAGCCCACCACTCCTTGAAGAAGGTTTGCAGGTTTTTCCTTTGTATTTCTTCCTCGTATCTCAACGCCGCTCTGATTTTTCGGAGACCTTTCTGTGCTTGGTGTTTTCCTTTGTTTACTTCCTCCTCGAGTCGCCAGAGTCTGTGGTAGAGCGTTTCCCTACGAGCCCGCCGCACAGTCTCGAGCATCTTCTTAGTTCTGATCATGATCTTGCGGGACTTGTCGACCGCACTTCTCCAGCACTTGGCTGGGGACAAGCCAGAGGCGAACGCCACCTTCCACACATCCGCAATCTCTTGATGGACGGAGGGGAGAGAGAAGGAGGAAGTGTTGGCATGAAACCACGGAGCCTTGTGGGTCCTGTTGGGAGGCTGAAACGTGATAACGATTGGGTAGTGATCGGAGATGGTGAGGTCAGTACGTTGCGTGATGGAAGGGTGGCCCCACAGATGAGTAAAACTCTGAGAGATGTAGCATCTATCAAGTCTAGCTTTCCTAAGATCATCGCCCGCTTGGAGATTCGACCAGGAAAAGCCATTCGAGTCTTTGAATTCGACCAGATCCAAGTGGAGTTTGGTCATGTCCCATGTTTCTTTCTCCCGACTGTCGATGACCCTGCCCTTGCCCATCCATCGGTCCCTAGGGTCCTCCACCATGTTGAAGTCTCCACATATAAGCACGTTGTGGGGAAGCGAGTCAAGAGAAGTCCAAGTGTTCAGCCTCTCCAAATCCCCGTTCGGGGCGTACAATGAAACCATAGTAACACAGAGGGGAGCACCGAAAGAAACCGCAATCCAGCGGTGTTTTACATCTTCAATGGAGTTCTCAAGCTTTTCAAGCCAGGGCTGTTTAACACCGATAGCCGTTCCGCCGGACCCTCGCCGGTGCTTTGTTGGAATCCACACGTGGGCCGATGAAATCTGTCTGAGTCGTTTCCGAAGGTCTTCTCCGTCAATTTTAATCTCTTGAATGCATATAATGTCTGGTTTTAAGCTAATGTCGCGGAGCCATTGGCCAATGATGGCCGCTCTTGAGGGGTCGGTTAGCCCCCTAGCATTAAGCGAGATGACAATCATTTTTGTATTGATCCCTCTTTGCGGGAGGGAGCCTTGTCCTTTCTTCTCTTGGCTTCATCTTTCTTTTTCGCTGGGATCTGATCCCGACTTAGAAACCGGTTCTTGTGGGGGCTTTTCCAGGGTAGCTCCATAGGCTGTTTTCCTTTGCGGGATACACCTTGCTGGGGGGAGCTGGGCCCCGTGCTCGGCACCGTTTCCGGGATCGTCGATCCAATGATGGAACTTTCACTGTCCATGTTGTCTTCATTACTAGTGGTGAAACCATCATCTTTGCTTGTAGAGTAGCCCTCCTGCGCGGTTTCATTACTATCAGGGATCTCCAGGTCTTTGACATCGGTGTCTTCCTCAAGTAGGTTCCCGCCTGGGAAGTCAAGCTCATTGATTTCCCTTTCCAGATTGCAATATAAGTTGCTGGAGGGGGAAACAGACTTGTTGTTTCGCTCGGAGGTAGCCCTAGGGCTTCTTCTCCTTCTTCTTCTGACTTCTATAAACCCGTCTGCATCAGCTTCTGGATTAGGGGGACCCTTGAAGTCCTCAGTTTTCGTCGGGCGACTCAAATCACCATTGTTGTGTTGAGCATTTTTAGAGGCTCCTTGATTTCGCTTGCTTTGTCGTCTCAAAGGGCACTCTTTGATCCTGTGACCTTGTTGACCACAGCGAAAGCACGCGTTGGGAAGGTTTTTGTAAACGATGTCTTGCTCCCAGACGTCTCCTTCGCCCAAGTCCAGTTTAATCTTCGATGGGAGGGGCAGACTGAGGTCAGCCTCGACACAAATTTGGGGGTGCCACCGGGCATTGAACGAGTGTCTTGTGCCTTCATAAATGATGCCACCGATGTCCTCGCGTGAGGCCAACGGCTTGCCGATGGGAGAAACGATGTCCCAAACAAAGTTGTACAAGAAGTAAGGCAGGTTAGGGAGCTCAACCCAAAGTGGGTATCGAAGCGGTTTCGATTTGTCGGGAGTAAAGTCAGGGGACCATCTGAAAAGGCACAGGGTCGCCCGGCCGAGCTGCCAAGTTCCGACACTAAGGGCCCGAAACGCCATTTCTTCATTCTCAAAGACTAGCAGCAAGTGGTTTGCCGGCAAGAACTGACACTTACAAACAACGAGCCCGCGGGGGAACCACTCGTTGCGAAGCCACTGGCGCACGGTTTCGAGCGGGGGCCTAGGGCCAAACATTTGGCCAACGAGGCAGACTTTCTTGAGCTCCTCTTGAGTTGATAAAATTGCGGATCTGTTGAGGGAGACCAAAGGGGGTTCAACATTCTCGAGGGTCTCTTGGGCGGCACAGGAGCCTCCCTCCAGCAAGGCGGCCAGGTTAGCGGCCTCCCCGGGAGGAGGGGCCAGATTGCTTTTCACCAGAGAGGGGGGCATCATATCCAAGACAAAAAAGGAGGTCTTATACTAAAGCTCTGAAAGCCCAAGATCCCACATAAGAAGAAGGCACCCCACCCCCATAGAACACCCAGCTTCTTCAATTATCTGTCTTTCTCTTTTTTTTATCTTTCTTCTTTTTTTTTTTTTTTCTCTTCTCTTTTTTTTTTCTCTTTTTTCTTTTTTCTTCTTTTCTATTTTCCTCCCCCTTTTTTTTTTTTCTTGCACTCACCCCTTTTTCCCCTTTTCTCGTTCAATACTCATCAGATATCTGCGCGTTCGAGCCTCGGACCTCGCCTGACCGGAAGGAACCAGATGGGAGAACTCGGTTGGGTGTCGATCGTTCGGTTGGAGGAGCCCCACGGTAGGCGGTAAAGTAACCCCACGGAAGGCGGTAAAGAAGCCCACGATTGACGGTATTGGAAGCGCGATTGACGGTAATGGCGCCCCCACGATGGACGGAAAATGAGGGCATACGAGACAGCAGCTTTCACGCGGAACTAGGAGATTCTAAGCAGGCGGCGAAGATTCTCTGGGGGAAGAGTCAAGGGCGCCGTCAGGCGCCACCTTGCGCGTCAGGATCTGGGAGGCACGGAAAGCTAGACGGCCGACACCCGGCAGCCGGAGGACAGTGGGGCGGCTCAGAGCGGTTTCCAGGGAGTCAGTCAGTCGGGAACTAAGCCACGATGGACCCACGTGCTTGTCGATCGCCACGTTGACAGTCGCGACGGACACCACCTCGTCAGTCGCGACGGAGCCAGGCAGTCGGGAACCGCGTTCGCCTGTCAGTCGCCACCTTGTCGATCGCGATTGAGTACAACCGCCACGATGGACACCACCGCCAGTCGCGACGGAGCACCAGGACCACGATGGACACCACCGGCCCTAACTACCGCGATTGAGCCCGCCGCCAGCTGCGTCCGATTCTTTCGTGCTGCAGCGACCAGCAGCATCCGGCATCTTCCGTCTCATTTTCAACATCTCTCTCTTGTTGAGATTGCTATGTCCGTCCACCTGCTTCTTAAAACTTCCTTTGAATCTTGTTGTTCTCAAGGAAAAACACACTATGATGTCTAAGGGGGGGGGGGGAGGGGCTTCTTACAATTGGGAATTCTTTCGCCTAAAAGGGAAAGAGATTTTTTGATCGACCATTCTGTAGGAGGGCTACCAAAGTTGGCTGTGCACCTCTCTTTCAAGATCTTCCAGAGGGTCTCACCTCTTATAGTGTTCCATAGTGCTGAGAAACAATTGATCGCTTCACCCAATAGTGCTTGTTTCTAGTTGATTTCTACTTGTAGTGGCAAGATTCTCATAGATTGCAATTGCAAATTTGTAGTAGGGAGAATCATGTGGTCGTTTGTCCAAGGATCTCTCTCTCACACACACGCACAGACCTGATTATATGCTCAAAGTGGATGTGTATTGCTGAAAGGTCGTGGCCCTTGCCGCAACATATTCATGACCAAAATCCTCAACAAGTTCAATAGATTACGGCTTGTAAACAAGGACACCAAAAATTTGAGGCCCCTCGGTACTACTAAAGCATATTTTATGGACAGTTATTCGTTAGGCAATAGGAAATGCTCTGAGGGGCAAAAGAGCGAACTTAGGCGATGGAACTTGTAGGACATGCACGCTTGACGAAGATAATGGCAATATCTTCTTTAGTTTAGTTATAACAGCGAGATTGCCTCGGGGAAATGTATGGAAATGTCAGTCTATCGAACTCGTCTGCGTGATTTAGAGCATGAACTCGAGATACACATCTCCCTAAATATAATTGTCTTGCCATTGAACATTTGTTTCTTTTTTCCAATGCCTCTTCTTTGACATTCTTTTCTATTAAGCTTGAAATTTGAAAGTTCTACGCACACACCGAGGGACCCCCTTGATCCCATTTTCAAAAACTATTGCCCACTTTTCATTGACTCTATTATTAATGCTAAGAACTTTATGACAATGATGTACGTTCCTTCATAGGAAGCTTCTGCTTCTTCTTCTTCTTTTTCTTATGATAATGATGCACCTTCCTTCATCGGAAGCTTCATTCTTTGTCTACTCCAACAATTTTTTTTTAATATAAAGGAAGTTGGGCATTAGCCTACTCTCCCAGACTTGAATTAAATGAAGAAAAGTACAAGAGAAGGGGACTAGTGCCCACGGGACCCCCCACATCCCACAAAGCAGGGGAAGCTTTTACAGAGCTTAGATGGCATTACAAAGAAGGTTAATCACCCTCTCAACACCCTCATGTGGGGCCCACTTGGGTTTAAGCTTGTTATTGGTCAAAAGGAGTACTTGATGATGCCTGAAGGGGAGGGGGGGGGGATTTCTTACAGTTAACAATCCTTTTGCCAAGGAGGAACAACGATTTCTCAATTGACCACTCTTTGGGGGAGTCACCGAAGTTGAAAGCACATCTTTCCCGCCACATTTTCCATAGGAGCTCCCCTCTGATGGCATTCCAGAGAGTCACAGAGCAGTCGATCGCTTCTCCTAGTAGGGCTTGCTGCCAAATGAGATGTTTCTGAAGTCTAATTTTCTTTCCAACCGTCTGTCAAAGTCTGTTGGAGTTGGGGCAGGTAAAGAAGATGTGTGAAACATCTTTGATAGACCGGTAGCAGCGTTTGCACCAGGGAGGAATCCCACAAAATTTGCTAGCCTTAAGATTGGTCTAGATTCCATGATGAAGAATTTGCCATAAGAGGACAAACTTTTTGATTTCTATGAGGGGTTGCCAGATAGCCATGAACTTCATGTCCCACCGAAGCCGTGTCCATGACAGGCACCACTTCTTATTGAGGTGAACGTGATAGTCAATCATTTCTTTGATGTTCGGGATTTTTGATAGGCTATTCCCATTGTGCCATTTGAGACCAAGTGAGCTCGACGTGTCGTGTCCCATGAGAAGGCGAGCTTTGTGTCGGTCCTAGGCGAGACATCCGCTTTGCAAAGTGTTCCATTCTTCGTACGAAATGTTAACGCAAGGGTCAATATCCTCGAAGTTGATCCAGTAGTTGGTGTCTTGTTTCCAGAGATGTTTCCATTTTTTGAAGCCTTTGTTCCATAACTTCTTGGCATTTTGAATGTTCCAAGATTCCACACTCCGGATGCCATGGATCGAAAACCAGATAGAGTCGTTTTGTCTGATACCGGCTGCCCACTTCCAGTCTTCACTTATTCTTGTGTAGCTTTTGACTTTATTCCAGCTCTTCCATAGGGAGCACATGAGATTAGAGCCTTTTGAGAAGACGGGGATCGGAGAAAACAACAAGGTCAAGATGTCAAGATTCTTCCAATTTGGGAAACCCATGAGAGCCAAATCATTCTTGTTTCTGAAGATCAACTTGGCCCACGAGGCCTCCCCGTTGCACCAAGCCTTAATCATCCATTTGTTGATATATTTAGGTAGTGATGTGTGTGAACACTCTAGGACCGCCAGGGCACTTTTTTCCCTCTTTAGGAGGTTTTTTTCCCCCGGCTTGTATATACGCCTATTGCCCTAATGTGCTACTTATCTTTGTACATTCTCTAGTAATACATTCAGTATCGTGTGTTGTGCTCCAAGCTTCTTCTTCTTCCTTGTGCTGTTCGCGTGCTTCCGCAGACAATTGGTATCAGAGCAACTCGTCGCTTCATCTAGGGCGCCGTCAACACTCCTCCGTTTGCAGTCTCAGAATCGTATGAATTTTGGTGAGCTTACTCAGGGTGTTTTTGAGATCAAAACTGCTTCGCTCTCTGTGTCGAAATTGCGATCTGAGCTCGTTTCGGCCTCCGAATGCACTATCGCAGCGCTTGTGCAGGCTATTTGGTCTTTTTGTGCCAAAGGTATATACCAATTTTTGTTTGCCAGTTTAAGCATCTCGAAGTCTGCTACAGGTCTAGCAGAACTCGTCTGAGCAGTTCCGTTCAACTTTTTGAGATACAGTCGATTTTCTGCATCAAGGTATTTTAGTCACCGGCCATGGCTGAAAGGAGTGATGTATTCCGTATGTTGGCTGTTGAGGATAAGTTGGATGTTACCAACTACCCATTATGGGCTTATATGATGCGACATGTATTGGTTGCAAAAGGACTGTGGAACATTGTGCAGGGTGTTGAAAGACGTCCTGTTACACCTGTAACAACAGGTACTGCAAATACAGGTGCTAGAGCTGATGAAGATGGTGTCGAAGATGATATTCCGCAGATTCCTGTTCGTGTTGCTGTTTCTGTTGCACCTACTGCAAAGCAGATTTGTTGGGATGGTAGAGATGCCCAAGCACATGCGTTGATAGCTTTGTCTGTCAAACGTGCCATTATTCCTCATATTCTCTCTTGTAGAACAACTAGGGATGCTTGGGATACACTTACCACATTGTACCAAGCTAGGAATGAAGCTCGTGTTGCTTACCTCCGAAAACAATTGGAGAGTGAGCACATGAATGAAGGTGATTCTATGGATAGTTTCCTAACGAAGATCAAAGATTTGAAGGAACAATTGATTTCTGCTGATGAGGTTATACTAGATAGCTCACTTGTGCAGACCGTTCTGAATGGTCTTCCTGATTCATATCAGAGTTTTGCTTCTACTCTTCGGTTGATGATGAAAGGTAATCCGAATGCCTTATCATTTGAGGAGTTAGTCTCCGTTCTGTTGCAGGAAGATCAGTCCAGGCAGAACAGGTCCATTATGCGAGTTGCAGATCAAGCTTTCCTCGCTAGTCAGAAGGGCAAAGGAAAATGGAGCTCTTCAACTAGTAAGCAGAAATCTGCTAATTCTGCATATTCGAAGAAGGAAGATAAAGATGAGAAGAAATCTGAAAAGTAGAAATTGTTTTGTAAGTACTATAAAGGGAATGATCATATCATAAAGAACTGTCCAAAGCTGGGTGCTAAAGAGGCAAAGAAGAAAGAGGCTGGAATGGTTGTTGCAGAGGCCTCTACACCAAAAACAGAGTCTGCAAATCTTGTGCAAGAAGAAGAATGGGCATTTACTACTGTTTGCAGTTTTGACCCATCTTCTCATGAGCAGTGCATGTCTGTAGTAGACTCAGATGTTTGGTATTTTGACAGTGGGGCGACCAAACATATTACCTCGCAACGCAGTTTCTTCTCTTCACTCGAGCCTGCCCCTACAGGGAATACTGTTACATGCACCAACAACTCCTCTTATCCTGTTATAGGAGTTGGTAAGATCATTTTGACTACTGCTGATGGTAGTTCTTTCACTTTGTCAGATGCTTTACTTGTGCCAGGGATAAAAAAGAACCTGTTATCAGTTTCTGCATTAGCCAAGATTGGCTTGGTTGTGAAATTTGTTGATGACAGGTGTACAGTTCATGATCTATCAAATGGCAATGTGATTATTGCTTCTGGCATTTTATGTCGTGGGCTATATAAGCTCATAGACTATGAAAGATCTGTGAATGATTTGGCATGTGCAGTTCATGATTCTCAGGCTATGTCAGATGCAAAGCTTTGGCATGCACGCTTTGGTCATATGAATTTTGCTATTTTGCTACACCTACAGAAATTTGAAATGGTGTCCTCTTTGCCCAAACTTGAGGCACCAGGAAAACATGTTTGTGAGGGCTGTATTTTGGGCAAAATGCAGTGTTCATCCTTTCCAAAAGATGGTTCAGTTCGGGCTACGCAGAAATTGCAGCTTGTACATAGTGATGTATGTGGTCCTATGTAGACACCCTCTTTTGGAAATTACCCTTACTTCGTGACTTTCATTGATGATTTTTCCAGGCATGCATGGGTATATCCACTCAAAGCAAAGTCCGAAGTGTTCATGTGCTTCAAACAGTTTTTGGTTTTGGCTGAAAATCTGTCAGCATGTAAAATGGGCACCCTCCATTCTGATCGAGAGGGGGAATATATGTCTTCTGATTTTAATGCATTTCTGGCTGAACATGGGATAAAACACCAGTGTACAGTGCCGTATACACCTCAACAGAATGGAGTTGTTGAACCAAAGAACAGGTCACTCATGGAGATGGAGAGGTGCATGGTCAAGAGTCAGGCTTTACCTCATAGTTTCTGGCTTGAGACTATCATGTGTGCAGCATATGTACTTAACAGGTGTCCCACTAAAGCACTGCAGTCTATCACTCCATATGAGGCTTGGCATGACCGCAAGCCATCTGTTGCTCATCTACGTGTTTTTGGTTGTTTGGCATATGCACTAGTGCCTGAAAAACATCGCAGAAAATTGGATGATAAGGCAGTAAAATGTATTTTTGTTGGGTATAGTTCTGAAAGTAAAGGCTATCGTCTGTACCATCCACAGACTAAACGCATTCTAGTTATCCGTGATGTTGTCTTTGTGGAAGATGCTATTCAGCAATTGCTTTCATGTACTAAGGAGACATCTGTTAGCTCCAAAGACATGTATGATACTTTGATGCCTCTTTTTACAGGTGGACAGTCTAGTGCTAGTCCTAATGAGGCAACTTCTCAGCCTATGCAGGTTTCATATGATGATGCAGATCATTCCATTTCTGATGCAGATTAACATGATGCACTTGTTGATGAGAGAGCTGATATTGAGCAGGCAAAAACTATGCCAAAATGGCTGGTGCAGACTTTGCGTGATAGCAAATTAGATGCACCTTTGTCATATCGTACTCGTTCAGGCTCTCATAGTGCCTCCTTTGCATCAGATTGCTATGCTATGGCTGCGTCTAGTCTCTGTGATGAAAATGAGCCTGTTTCTTTTGATGAAGCACAGAATTCAGAAAATTGGATGGCTGCTATGCAATCTAAATATGATGCTATAATGAAGAATGGTACATGGTCTTTATGTGACTTGCCTCCTGGCAAGAAGGCCATTGGCACTAAGTGGGTATACAAGCTGAAGCGTAAACCTGATGGTACAGTTGACAGGTATAAAGCTAGGCTTGTTGCAAAGGGTTATGCACAGGAAAGAGGCATTGATTTTGATGAGACCTTTGCACCTACATGTCGTAGGACTACTATTCGGAGCATTTGTGCACTTGCAGCCCATCATGGTTGGAGTCTACATCAGTTGGACATTAAAAAAACATTTCTGAATGGTGACTTGCATGAAGAAGTGTATGTTTTTTAGCCCCGTGGCTTTGTGCAGAAAGGGCATGAAAACCAGGTGTGCAGGTTAAAGAAGGCATTATATGGTTTAAAGCAAGCACCACGTGCTTGGTATGAGAAGATACATGCCTATCTGGTTGCACATGGTTTTGAGAATAGTCAATTGAAAGCACCTTATATGTTAAGCGTGCTAATGATGTGCTTCTGATCATTGTTGTCTATGTTGATGACATGGTGCTCATTGGTCCTATTGAGAAGCATATTGCTGATTTTAAGGCTGATTTGCATGCCTCATTTGAGATGTCTGATTTGGGGCATTTGCATCACTATTTGGGCATTCAGTTTATGCAAGTTGATGGTGGAATGGCTTTGTGTCAACCGAAATATATTGACACATTATTGCAACGTTTTGGCCTTGAAGACTGTAAGCCTATTGCCATTCCTATGGAGACAGGTTTACGATTGAGTCTTCATGATGCTGGAGATGCATTTGATGTTGTTCTCTATCAACAGGTTGTTGGATGCTTGATTTACTTATGCATTACACGGCCAGATATTCAGTTTGCTGTCTCACAGATGAGCAGGTTTATGCATTGCCCAGGAGTCACGCATTGGAAGGCGGTTAAGCGCATCTCTCGCTACTTGAGTGGTACTCGACTACTTGGGTTGTTTTATCCCAAGGGGGGATCACTACCGCCAAATTTGCATGCTTTTTCTGACTCAGATTGGCTGGTTGCTATGACACTCATGTGTGCACCAGTGGTTTTTGCTTCACGCTTGGTAGCTCATGTATATCTTGGTTGAGCAAGAAGCAGCCTACTGTGGCCACTTCCAGTTGTGAGGCTGAGTATAGGGCAGCTTTCACAGCGACCGTTGAGTGTGTGTGGCTCAGACACCTTATGGCTGATTTGGGTGTTGGCCAGTCTTCTGCCACCACCATCTTCACTAACAGTCAGAGCGCATTGGCAGTTGCAAGGAACCCTATGTTCCATGCTCGCACTAAGCACATTGAGGTGCATTATCACTATGTCAGGGAGAGGTTCTCTACTGGGGAGATCAGCTTGGCATATGTGCCCACGTAGGAGAACATTGCAGACCTTTTCACGAAGGATCTGCCTCGGGAGAAGTTTGAAGCTTTCCGCAAAGCTTTGGGCTTACTTCCTTTTGTGGAGTGATTTCCACATAGCCTGACACCTCCTTATACATGAGTGCCAGCTACTTGTTCACCGCATCACTCCTAGGGGGGATTTGTTGATATATTTAGGTTGTGATGTGTGTGAACACTCTAGGACCGTCGGGGCACTTTTTTCCCTCTTTAGGAGATTTTTTCCCCCGGCTTGTATATACGCCTATTGCCCTAATGGGCTACTTATCTTTGTACATTCTCTAGTAATACATTCAGTATCGTGTGTTGTGCTCCAAGCTTCTTCTTGTTCCTTGTGTTGTTTGCGTGCTTCCGCAGACATCTATCTCCAACACCATTTGGCCGCCAATTTGTTAGCCATGCACCCAATGTCTAGGATGCCAAGTCCCCCACTATCTCTATGGCTAGTGCAGATGGACCATTTGATTTTAGGCATCCCCCTCCTATTGTGGTCGCCCGTCCAAAGGAAGTTTCTACAAATACTGTCCAATTTGGATAGATCTTGCTTTTTCGGTCTTCAACAAGAAAGGAAATAAATGGTAGATGATAAGAGGAACGTGTTGATAACCATAGCACGACCAACAAGATTGATTTGCATACCTCTCCAATAGTTAAGCTTGTTTTCGAGTTTGGCCAACACCCAGCTCCACCACTCTTCCATAGAGACACAAAACCCCAAGGGAATCCCAAGAAGCTGAAAGATTTGGCTCTACAGAATGATTTGACAGCCATGATCAATGAGAAGGTTGGGCTGTGACTCAACAATAGCTCTAAAGGAAATCTTAGAGTTGTTGATTGTGGATCCAGGGGCTTCACAAAAAGTAGCCAGACACCTCCAGAACATCTCCAGGCTGGTACTATCATTGTGAACAAACGTGTTCATATCATCGGTAAAAAGTCTCATGGTGATCTGACTATGGTCATGAGGCAAACGGAGGCCTTTGATATTACCAGCTTCCACCTGATGCTCCACCAGCCTGCTAAGCCCTTCCGTGGCAATGGCAAAGATAAGGGGAGCCAATGGGAACCCTTGTCTGATAGATCTTCTAAGTTTGATCACTTTCGAAAGTTTGCCATCAATGTTAATTTGGGTCGATGCGTTTTCGAGAAGGGTCCGGATCATCTTGGTGAATTTCTTACTACATCCAAGATCTTGGAGCGACTATAGAATATAGTCCCATTCCAGCCTATCGTAGGCTTTATCAAAGTCGATCTTGAGGAAGACCATGTCTTGTTTAGACTCATTTGTAAATTCAAGACCTTCCTAGATATCTATAATGGTTTCTAAAATTGACCTACCTTTGATGAAACCTTTTTGGTCCTCGCTTAACCAAGCTCTCAAGTGGCAAGAGATTCTGTTGGCAATGACTTTGGCAATGATCTTGTATCTTGTTTGGAGCATCATAATAGGACGCCAATTCTCTATTCTGTTCTTTTCCCCTTTTTTGTGTATTAACTTGATAATGCCATTGTTGAGACAAGAAGGAAGCACGCCAAACTTGAGCGCCTCTTGCCAAACCAGACGAAGAGGGGTGGCAACCACCAACTTGAAGGATTTCAAGAACTCATTAGTGAGCCCGTCAAGTCCTGGGCTTTTAGAAGGGAGGGCATCAATGACCTCAATGATTTCTTCTTCAGAGATAGGGGCATGTAGCAAGGAGCGAAGGTTGAGTGGTATCGTGTTGGGGGAAACCCTAGATATGGCTGCCATACAGTCCCTTCTATGGTGGGAGAGGGGGTTGGAGGTCCCCAGGAGTCTCCTGAAGTGCCCTTCAATGATCCCAAAATTCTTCCGTATTGCATACATTGGCATTTAAGTCTAGCAATAAGGGGATCAATTCTCTGTTATGTTTCCTTTTAAGGATTGCCGACATCTCTTTGGTGGGTTTGTCGGCTTTGCCAGCCCACCACTCCTTGAAGGAAATTTGCAAATTTTTCCTTTGTATTTCTTCCTCGTATCTTAGCAGTGCTCTGATTTTCCGAAGACCTTTCTGGGCTTGAGATTTTCCTTTGTTCACTTCCTCCTGGAGCCTCCAAAGTTTATGATATAGAGCTTCTCTACGAGCCCGCTGCACAGTCTCGAACATCTTCCTAGATCTAATCATGATCTGTCGTGACTTATCAACCGCACTTCTCTAGCACTTGGCTGGGGACAAGCCGGAGGCAAACGCCTCCTTCCACACATCAGCAATTTCTTGATGGACGGAGGGGAGAGAGAAGGAGGGTGCACTCGCATGGAACCAAGGAGCCTTAATGATCTTGGTGGAAGGTTGGAAAGTGATAATGATCGGGTAGTGATCAGAGATGGTGAGGTCGGTGCGTTGTGAGAGGGAAGGGTGGCCCCACTGATGAGTAAAACTCTCAGAAATGTAGCATCTATCAAGTCTAGCTTTCCTCAGTTCCTCGCTCGCTTGGAGATTTGACCATGAAAAGCCATTCGAATCTTTGAATTCGACCAAATCCAAGTGTAGTTTGGTTTTGTCCCACGTTTCTTTCTCCCGACTATCAATGACCCTTCCCTTGCCCATCCATCTGTCCATAGGGTCCTCCACCATGTTGAAGTCACCATAAATAAGCACGTTGTGGGGGAGCGAGTTGAAGGAGGCCCAAGTGTTCAGTCTCTCTAACTCCCCATCAGGGGCATACAAAGAAACTAAATTAAAACAAAAAGGAGCACCAAAAGAAACAACAATCCATCGATGGCATTCATCTTCAATGGAGTTCTCAATCTTTTCAAACCAAAATTGATTAATACCGATTACCGTTCCACCGGACCCTCGCTGGTGCACTATTGAAATCCAAACATGGGTCGAGGAGACATGTCTAAGCCATTTCTGGAGGTCTTCTCCGTCAATGTTAATCTCTTGAATACATATAAATTCTGGGTTTAGGCTAATGTCTTGAAGCCATTGACCAATGATGGTTGCTCTTGAGGGGTCGGTTAGCCCTCTAGCATTCAACGAGATGATGATCATTGTCATAGTGAGCCCTCTTTGCGGGAGGGAGCTTTTTCCTTTCTTTTCTTGGATTCATCTTTCTTTTTCGTTGGGATCGGATCCTAAATTAGCAATAGGTTCTTGTGGGGGCTTTTCCAGGGTAACTCCATAGGTTGTTTTCCTTTGCGGGATGCCTCTTGCTGGGAAGAACTGAGCACCGTTTCCGGAATAGTCGATCCGATGATGGAACTTTCACTATCCATGTTATCTTCATTACTAGTAGTAAAGCCGTGTTCTTTGCTTGTAGTGTAACCCTCTTGGGAGGTTTCTTTATTGTCAGGGATCTCTAGGGCTTTGTCGTTGGTGTCCACCTCAAGTTGGTTCCCACCTGGGTAGTCAAACTCATTGATCTCCTTTTCCAGATTCCAATACAAGTTGCTAGAGGGGCTAACTAACATGTTGTTTTGCTCAGAAGTCACCCTAGGGCTTCTTTTCCTTCTTCTTCTGACTTCGATGAACCCGTCTACATCAGATTCTGGATTAAGGGGGCCCTTGACTTCCTCTTCCTTTGTCGAGTGAGTCAATGCACCTTTGCTGTCTTGAGCGTTTCTGGGGGCTTCTTGATTTCGCTTGCTTTTTTGTCTCAAAGGGCAATCTTTAATCCTGTAACCTTGTTGGCCACAATGAAAGCACACATTGGGAAGGTTTTTGTAATTAATGTCTTGCTCCCATACATCCCCTTCGCCCAAGTCCACTTTGATCTTCGATGGAAGCGGCATGCTAAGGTCAGCCTTGACACAGATTTGAGGGTGCCACCCAACATTGAATGAGTGTCTTGCACCTTCAAAAATGAGACCACCAATGTCCTCGCGTGAGGCCAACGGCTTGCCAATAGGAGAAACAATGTCCCACACGAAGTTGTACAAGAACTATGGCAGATTAGGGAGCTCAACCCAGAGAGGGTACCGAAGCGATTTCGATTTGATAGGAGTAAAATCAAGGGACCATCTGAATAGGCACAGGGTTGCCCGACCAAGTTGCCAGGTTCCGACACTTAGGGCTCGAAATGCCATATCTTCATTTTCAAAGACTAGCAACATGTGGCTTGCCGGTAAGAATTGACACTTACAAACAATTAGCCCATGGGGGAACCAATGGTTGCGAAGCCACTCTCACATGGTTTCGAGCGGGAACCTAGGGCCAAACATTTGGCCGACGAGGCAAACTTTCTTGAGCTCCTCCTGAGTTGACAGAATTGTGGATCTACTGAGGGAGACCAAGGGAGGTTCAACACTCTCGGAGGCCCCAAGGGTGGCACAAGATCCCGCCTCCAACAAAGAGGCCAGATTACCGGTCTCCCCTGGAGGAGGGGCCATGTTACTTCTCACAAATGAGGTATACCTACATGTGAATTGTGTTATTATGCCTTCAACCTACAAAATTTTATTGAAAAACACATCTGAATCTTGTTTGATACAATAGTTTTATAGCTTTCTAGAATGCTCATCTCTGAAGGTCACAAACTACTTGTTTCCTTTTGTTTCCTCCAAGACTTGCTCCCTTTACTTTTGTGTGCACCGAATGAATCCCTTCTTTTCTTTTCTTGAACGAATCCTTCTCCGTTTACCTATCTGACATGAATCACATATCTCATGCAATGTATTGGATGCAAAGCAATCTCTAAAAATAAATGTTTCCCAAAGATCCTGAACAAAGTTCAATAGATTACGGCTTGTAAACAAGGACACCAAATAATTGAGGCACCTTGGGACTACTAAAGCATCTTTTATGGTTAATTACTCGCTCGGCAATAGGGAATGCTCTGAGGGGCAAAAGAGCGAACTTAGGCACGCTTGACGAAGATAATGGCGGTCTCTTCTTTATTTTACTTATAACAGCGAGATTGCCTTGGGGAAATGTCGAACTTGTCTCCGTGATTTAGAGCATGAACTCGAGATACACATCTCCTAAATATTATTGACTTGCCATTGAACATTTGTTTCTTTTTTCTAATGCCTTTTCTGTTCTTTGACATTCTTTTCTATTAAGCTTGAAATTTGAAAGTTTTTAGTATAAAGGAAGTTCGGCAATAGCCTACTCTCCCGGACTTGAATTAAATTAAGAAACAAAGGTACAAAAGAAGGGGACTAGTGCCCACGGGACCCCCCAAATCCCACAAAGCAGGGGAAGCTTGGTTGATTCCTAGGTTGCATTACAAAGAAGGTTGATCACCCTCTCGTCGCCCTCATGTGGGACCCACTTGGGTTTGAGCTTGTTGTTGATCACAAGGAGGACTTGATGGTGTCTGAAGGGGGGGGATTTCTTACTGTTGACAATCCTTTTGCCAAGGAGGAAAAGAGATTTTTCAATCGACCACTCCCTGGGGGGGTCACCGAAGTTGAGAGCGCACCGCTCCCGCCAAATTTTCCACAGGACTTCCCCTCTGATTGCGTTCCAGAGAGCCGCAGAGCATCCAATCGCTTCTCCCAAAAGGACTTGTTTCCAACTAAGTTGTTTCTGAACTCTGATTTTCAGTCCAACCATCTGCCAGATTCTGTAGGAGTTGGGGCAAGTAAGGAAGATGTGTGGGACGTCTTCGATTGCACGGTGGCAGCGTTTGCACCACGGAGGGATCCCACAAATTTTGCTTGCCTTATGGTTAGTCCAGATTCCTCGATGAAGAATTTTCCATAAGAGGACAGACTTCTTGATCTCTATAAGTGGGTGCCAGATACCCATGAATTTCATGTCCCACCGAAGCCTCGTCCAAGACAGGCACCACTTCTTGTTGAGGCTGATCTGAAGGTCAGTCGTTTCTTTGATGTTCGGGATTTTGAGTAGGCTATTTCCATTGTGCCATTTGAGACCGCGCGCGTTCGGGGCATCATGTCCCATGAGAAGGCGAGTTTTGTGACGATCCCAAGCGAGGCATCTGCTTTGCAAGGTGTTCCATTCTTCGTAGGAGATGTTTATGCGAGGGTCGATATCCTCGTAGTTGATCCAACTGTTGGTGTCATGTTTCCAGAGGTGTTTCCATTTTTTGAATCCTTTGTTCCATAACTTCTTGGCATTTTGAATGTTCCACGACTCCACAGTCCGGATGCCATGTATCGGAAACCAGATAGAGTCGTTTTGTCTGATTCCGGCCGCCCACTTCCAGTCCTCGCTAATTCTTGTGAAGCTTTTGACTTTATTCCAGCCCTTCCAAAGAGAGCATACGAGATTGGAGCCTTTCGGGAAGACAGGTATCGGGGAGAATAGCAGGGTCATGATGTCAAGGTTCTTCCAGTTCGGGGACCCCGTGAGGGCCAACTCATTTTTGTTTCTGAAGATCAGCTTGGCCCACGAGGCCTCCCTATTGCACCAAGCTTTAATCATCCATTTGGCCGCCAGTTTATTAGCCATACACCCAATGTCCAGGATGCCAAGCCCCCCGCTATCTCTAGGGCTGGTGCAGATGGCCCATTTGATTTTGGGCACCCCCCTTCTGTTATGATCACCCGTCCAAAGAAAGTTTCTGCAGATGCTATTCAGTTTGGACAGGCCTTGCTCATTCGGTCTCCAGCAAGAAAGGAAATAGATGGTAGACGAGAGGAGGAACGTGTTGATGACCATCGCCCGTCCAGCGAGATTGATTTGCATGCCTCTCCAGTAATTGAGCTTGTTTTCAAGTTTGGCCAGCACCCAGTTCCATCGCTGCTCCATAGAGACGCCAAACCCCAAGGGGATTCCAAGCAGCCGAAAGATTTGGCCCTGCGGAATGATTTGACAGCCATGATCAATGAGAAGGCCAGGTTGATGTCCCACAATGGCCCTAAAGGCGGTCTTATTGTGGTTGATTTTGGATCCAGAGGCCTCGCAAAAGGTATCAAGACACTTCCAGAAAGTCTCCAGGCTGGTATTATCATTGTGAACGAACGCGTTCATGTCGTCGGCAAAGAGTCTCATGATGATTTGACTGTGGTCGTGAGGTAGCTGGAGGCCTTTGATATTGCCAGCCTCCACATGATGAGCCACAAGTCTGCTCAGCCCCTCAGTGGCGATGGCAAAGAGAAGGGGGGCAAGGGGGCACCCTTGTCTAATAGATCTTTTAAGATGGATCGCCTTCGAAAGTTTGCCGTTAACGTTAATTTGGGTCGTTGCGTTGCCGAGAAGGGTCGCGATCATCTTGGTGAATTTCTGACTACATCCGAGGTCTTGGAGCGACTGCAGAACATAGTCCCATTCTAGCCTATCGTAGGCTTTGTCAAAGTCGATCTTGAGGAATACCACATCTTGATTAGACTCATTTGCAAATTGAATACCTTCCCAAATATCCATAATGGTTTCCAGGATGGACCTGCCTTTGATGAAACCTTTTTGGTCCTCACTAAGCCAAGATCTGAGGTGGCACGCAAGTCTGTTGGCAATGACTTTGGCGACGATCTTGTATCCTGTTTGGAGCATCGTAATTGGCCGCCAGTTCTCGATTTTGTTTTTTTCCCCCTTCTTGTGAATCAGCTTGATAATTCCATTATTTATACAAGAAGGAAGAGCACCAAAATTTAGCGCTTCTTGCCAAACCATCCGAAGAGGGGTGGCAACCACCAGCTTGAAGGATTTAAAAAACTCGTTAGTGAGTCCGTCGGGTCCCGGGCTTTTACCGAGAGGGAGGGCATCAATGACCTCAATGATTTCTGATTCAGAGATCGGGGCATGAAGCAGGGAGTGGAGGTTGGGTGGTATTCTCCGGGGGGAAACCCTAGAAATGGCAGCCATGCAGTCCCTTCTATGGTGGGAGAGGGGGTTCGAGGTTCCCAGGAGTCTCGTGAAGTGCCCTTCGATGATGCCAAAATTATCTTCTTCCGAGTTGCATGCATTGCCATGTGGGTCTAGCAGTAGGGGAATCGTCTCTCTGTTGTGTTTCCTTTTAAGGATACTGCACATCTCTTTGGTGGGTTTGTCGGCTTTTCCAGCCCACCACTCCTTGAAGAAGATTTGCAAGTTTTTCCTTTGTATTTCTTCCTCGTATCTCAACGCTGCTCTGATTTTTCGGAGACCTTGCTGGGCTTGGTGTTTTCCTTTGTTCACTTCCTCCTCGAGTCGCCGGAGTCTGTGGTAAAGCGCTTCCCTACGAGCCCGCCGCACTGTCTCGAGCATCTTCTTAGTTCTGATCATGATCTTGCGAGACTTGTCGACCGCACTTCTCCAGCACTTGGCTGGGGCCAAGCCAGAGGCAAACGCCACCTTCCACACATCGGCAATCTCTTGATGGACGGAGGGGAGAGAGAAGGTGGAAGCGTTGGCATGGAACCACGGAGCCTTGTGGGTCCTGTTGGAAGGTTGAAAAGTGATAACGATCGGGTAGTGATCAGAGATGGTGAGGTCAGTACGTTGCGTGATGGAAGGGTGGCCCCACAAGTGAGTAAAGCTCTGAGAGATGTAGCATCTATCAAGTCTAGCTTTCCTCAGATCCTCGCCCACTTGGAGATTCGACCAGGAAAAGCCATTCGAGTCTTTGAATTCGACCAGATCCAAGTGGAGTTTGGTCATGTCCCACGTTTCTTTCTCCCGACTGTCGATGACCCTGCCCTTGCCCATCCATCTGTCCATAGGGTCCTCCACCATGTTGAAATCTCCACATATAAGCACGTTGTGGGGAAGCGAGTGAAGAGAAGTCCAAGTGTTCAGTCTCTCCAAATCCCCGTTAGGGGCGTACAAAGAAACCATAGTAACACAGAGGGGAGCACCAAAAGAAACCGCGATCCAGCGGTGATTTACATCTTCAATGGAGTTCTCAAGCTTTTCAAGCCAGGGTTGTTTAACACCGATAGCCGTTCCACCGGACCCCCGCTGGTGCTTTGTAGGGATCCACGCATGGGCCGAGGAAACCTGTCTGAGCCGTTTCAGAAGGTCTTCTCCGTCAACTTTAATCTCTTGAATGCATATAATGTCTGGTTTTAAGCTAATGTCGCGGAGCCATTGACCAATGATGGCCGCTCTTGAGGGGTCGGTAAGCCCCCTAGCATTTAGTGAGATGACAATCATTTTTGTATTGATCCCTCTTTGCGGGAGGGAGCCTTGTCCTTTCTTCTCTTGGCTTCATCTTTCTTTTTCGCTGGGATCTGATCCCGACTTAGAAATCGGTTCTTATGAGGGCTTTTCCAGGGTAACTCCAAAGGCTGTTTCCCTTTGCGGGATGCCCCCCGCTGGGGAGAATTGGGCCCCGTGCTCGGCATCGTTTCCGGGATCGTCGATCCAATGATGGAACTTTCACTATCCATGTTGTCTTCATTATTAGTAGTGAAACCATCTTCTTTGCTTGTAGTGTAACCCTCCTGGAGGGTTTCTTTGTTGTCAGGGATCTCTAGGGCTACGTCGTAGTTGTCTACCTCAGGTGGCTTCGCACCTGGGTAGTCGAGCTCGTTGATCTCCTTTCCAAGATTGCAATACAAATTGCTGTGTGGGGTAATTGGCAGGTTGTTCCTCTCACCGTTGGCCCTCGGACTTCTTTTTCTTCTTCTTCTAACTTCAGTAAAGCCATCGGCATCAGCTTGTGGATTGAGGAGGCCCTTGCCTACCCCTTCCTTGGTCAAGTGGGTCAAATCGTCGAAGTTGTCTTGAGCAGTTTTGGAGGCTTCTTGAAATCGCTTGTTTTTTTGCCTGAGAGGGCAGTCTTTAATCCTGTGACCTTGCTGGCCACAACGAAAGCACGCGTTGGGGAGGTTTTTGTAAGTGATATCCTGCTCCCAAACATCTCCTTCGCCCATGTCCACTTTGATCGTTGATGGAAGCGGCGAACTGAGGTCGGCCTCGACGCAGATTTGTGGGTGCCATCTAGCGTTGAACGAGTGTCTTGCACCCTCATAGATGAGACCGCCAATGTCTTCGCGTGAAGCCAACGGCTTGCCGATAGGGGAGACAATGTCCCACACGAAGTTGTACAGGAAGTATGGGAGGTTAGGGAGCTCAATCCAAAGAGGGTACCGAAGTGATTTCGATTTGTCGGGGGTAAAGTCCGGGGACCATCTGAATAAGCATAGGGTCGTCCGACCGAGCTGCCAGGTGCCAACGCTTAGGGCTTGGAACGCCATCTCTTCATTTTCAAAGACTAGCAGCATGTGGTTTGCTGGTAAGAACTGACATTTGCTGACAATTAGTCCTCGAGGGAACCACTCTTTTCGAAGCCATTGTCGCACGATTTCGAGCGGGGGTCTAGGGCCAAACACTTGGCCGACGAGGCAAACTTTCTTGAGCTCCTCCTGAGCAGACAGAACTGCGGGTCTACTGAGGGACACGATGGGGGATTCAACACTTTCGGATGCCCCAGGGGCGGCACATGACCCCCCCTCCAGCAGAGCGGCCAGAGTGCCGGTCTCCCCAGGGGGGGGGGCACGATTACTTTTCACGAGAGAGGACGAAGCCACATCCATGGCCGAAGGAACTTGCACCACTTTTAATTTTCAATGCCCAGCGGCAAGACCCTCCGACATAGAGAGAAAGCAGACCACAGACAAGGAAAAGTCCCCCCACCGATCACATCGCATCCAAATACACCGCTTTTCAGGGAAAAACAAAAAGGTCAAAAATCCCACAAGAGAGGGGAGCACACTTCTACTTTTTTTTTTTACTTTTCTAATTTCCTTTTTCTTTTTCTTCTTTTTTCTTCTTTTCTTTTTTTTCTTTTTTTCTTTTTCCTTCTTCTTCTTCTTTTTTCTTTTTTTTTTCTCTTTTTTCTTTCTTCCTTTTTTTTTTCCTTCTTTTTTTTTTTCTTTTTTCTAAGTCAAGCTATGAAGGCCTTCCAACCAGGTGGCTAGGCGGAGGAGAGAGAAATGATACCGAAAATAGAAAATCACCAGTAGAACTAGACTTTGATCAAAATAGAAAGCGGACTTCTATGGCACAGAACCCGACTCTCTAACGGCAACTATCCTTGGATTGTTTGGCATCATTACTGATGTCATCACCTCTCACGACGTGGCCATTCGGCGCATGCAGTTATAGCTATCCCTCTGCAGATGAGTAGTAGAGCTGGTTCATTGAACACTCATACTCGTCTGAATCAAGGAGATATTTTTGAGTAATGATGTGTCAGTATTCGCCCGACTTGGCCGTCTAGCAGAAGGGATGGGCGAAGCGCTGTGTAGCTCCCTCCTCAACAGCAACCACGTGGCAGAGAGCGTCGGTCAATCGAAGAAGACGTTGAAGCTTTGCAACCGGGAAAGGCGGGGACACTCCTCCGTAGCGCCCGCGAAAGAAACCCCCGAAAAACCAGCCGCCGATAGACCCCCGACCGCCGAAGAAACCCCAGCCGGCGATAGACACCCCCGCACCGCGATAGACAGGGCACCGAAAAGCCCGCGATAGACGAGCCTCCCACTCAGCCGCGATAGATACCCCCCAGTCGGCGATAGATACCCGACCGCGATAGATACCCCAGGCCGCGATAGACAGGGTCCGACCGCGATAGACAAGCCTCCGGGCCCCCTGTCAGTCGCGGAGCTCCTCCAGTCTTCCAGGCCACGCGGTCCGGTAATTCTGGCAGCTATGCCAACAGTGGCATCCGACAGCTACACGCAGCGCTTCGACAGCTACGCGCAGCTCCGTCCATCAGCTCGAGTACTTCCTCCGTCCATCAGCTCCGTCCATCAACTCCGTCCATCAGCTCCGTCCATCAGCTCCGTCCGTCAGCTTTGTTAAAAGATTCCCGGGACATGTATATTTTCAGTGTTGATCTGCACTGAAGATTGAAGGACGTGGCTATCCTTGCTTGGCGATGGTTGCAGCTGCGACGATGAGTGCTCCTGTGCATTCAGCGAACGTGCTCTACATTGAAATTTGAAAGTTATACGCACACACCGAGGGACCCCCTTGATCCCATTTTCAATAACTATTGCCCACTTTTCATTGACTCTATTCTTAATGCTAAGAACTTTATGACAATGATGTACGTTCCTTCATAGGAAGCTTCTGCTTCTTCTTCTACTTCTTCTTATGATAATGATGCACGTTCCTTCATGAAAAAAATTCCTTATCAATATGAGGCATGTACGAAAGCATTGTCGCTTTCTCATCTTGCTTGTGATATGGGTCTATCTCATCATGTACCTCATTTGCTCAGTGATAGTTAGAGTGCCGTTGCTTTGGCTAAGAATTCAATCTGCAAAGACCAAGCACATTGAAGTGAGGTATCACTTGATTAGAGATTGCTTAGCTACTAAGCCCATTATTCTTGAGAAGGTCCATACTTGTGATAATGTTGTAGATGCTTTGACTAAAGCTCTACCATAGGATATCTTTCAACACTCCTATCACTTGATGGGGGTTACGTGATTCACGATCTTAAACCATCACTTGTATATTGTGTAACATGCCCATAAAGTGGGAGGTATAGTTATTATACTTACACTCAGGTAT
This sequence comes from Ceratopteris richardii, assembly GCA_020310875.1. NCBI lineage: Eukaryota > Viridiplantae > Streptophyta > Polypodiopsida > Polypodiales > Pteridaceae > Ceratopteris > Ceratopteris richardii. The sequence continues at coordinate 116,487,739 of CM035433.1, read as the reverse complement.
TCTTTATCATTCTTCACTTTTTTTCCCATAGTTACATTAGCCATATTGCCCTTTAGTGGGAGATTGTTACCATTAGTGTCCATGTGAAAGGCCAAATGGCCACGGGATAATTTTTTATATGTTCTTTAATAAAACATATAGTGGCCTGGTCAGCTATAGACTGTAAGTTCGACTGCATTTGTAACACCTAAGAAGTTTGTGTTTGTGCTCCCTATTTACTCTGGTTTTCGATATATTCTATGGCCTGTGCAGTTCTTGGAGCTCTATTTTCTAGGTCGAGGATATCATTGTGGAGCACTCTAGAAGGAGAGTGCACTATGGTGCATCACCATCAAAATACTTCAAAGTATATATGAGTCACTTGCATCTATTGGTGTAAATGCAGATGATGATTAGGAGGTCAAAGTGTGACATTGTGGTTTTGAAGCTACATATAAGAACTTTAGAACTTATACATAGACTAGTGAGAATATCCTTAAGTTTTTTCTATTAAAAGGAAGTTTAGAAATAGCCTACTCTCCCATACTTTAATTAAAATAGACAACTATATAGGAGAATGGGTCTAACACCCATGGGCCACCCCAAATCCCACAAAGCAGGGGAACACCATTCAAAGTTAGAGGGTTTTACAAAGGAGGTTGATAACCCTCTCATCCCCTTCATGCAAGGCCCACTTGGATTTAATCTTGTTGTTGTCAGAGAAAACACTCTATGGTGCCTAAAAGGTGGGGGGCTGCATACAATTGGAAATTCTTTTGCCTATAAGGAAAAGATATTTCTCGATAGACCACTCTTTAGGAGGGTTTCCAAAATTGGATGCACACCTCTCTTTCCAAATCTTCTAGAGGGTCTCACCTCTTATAGCATTCCATAATGATGAGGAGTAGCCATTTGCCTCACCTAGTAATGCTTATTTCCAACTGATTTGTTCCTATAGCAACAAGAGTTTTTCAAGGATCCACCAGATCGAGATATATTTGGGGCATGAGAAGAAAAGGTGACCCGACTCATTGTCGTGAAGGCACTGCTTAAACCATGGCGGAGCCCCACACATTTTTCTAGCCTTTATATTAGTCTAGATTCCCCAATGGAGGATTTACCATATGATCCCTAACTTTTTTATCTCGATGAGGGGGGTGCAAGAGAGACATAAACTTTAGATCCCATTGCAAGCCCGTCCAAGTGAGACACCACTTCTTACTAAGAGTGATATCATAGTCCAAGTTCTCCTTGATTGTAGGAATTTTGTTTAGGCTATTGTTGTTGTGCCATTTGAGACCCTCATGGTGGAAAGCGTCTTTTGTGATGAGGAGGCAGGTTTTGAGCATTCCCAAGCAAAACATCTGCTCTATGAAAGGATCCATTCTTCATAGGTCACTCTTATTTTCGGATAGATATTCTCAAATCTAATCCATTGGCCAGTTTCCAAGTTCGAGAGGTGTTTCCAATATTGGAATCCCTTGTTCCAAAGCTTCTTAGCTTTTTGGAGGTTCCAAAACGCCATGCCTTTGATGCCCTTGATAGGGAACCATATCGAATGATTATGTCTGATACTAGCTGTGCATTTTCAATCTTCATTGATTTTGACAAACTCTTTGACTTTGTTTCAACTCTTCCACAAAGAGCACACCATATTCATGCTTTTAGGAATCACCGGAAGCAGAGAGAACAGAAGGGTGAGAAAGAATATCCCTAAGTTTCTTAATCACGTGTCCATGCCAATAATTGAGTGAAAGAACTTTGGAATAGAATCAAAACTCGAGATACACATCTCCCTAAATATTATTGACTTGCCATTGAACATTTGTTTCTTTTTTCCAATGCCTGTTCTTTGACATTCTTTTCTATTAAGCTTGAAATTTGAAAGTTCTACGCACACCGAGGGACCCCCTTCATCCCATTTTCAATAACTATTGCCCGCTTTTCATTGACGCTATTATTAATGCTAAGAACTTTATGACAATGATGTACGTTCCTTCATAGGAAGCTTCTGCTTCTTCTTCTTCTATGAATTCATAGGAAGCAACGTGTGTACATATCCTTGACATTCACAAATGTTACATCAAACCTCTTCACGATCATTCACATCGGCAAAGGCAGTGCGTTTAAAACTGAGGCGATTCTATGTCAACATATGGAAAAGAAATGGACTGGAACGGAAACATGCGTAAACAGAGTCTTCAGAAACAAATCCTCTCTCTATGTGTATGAGGCATTGCGTGTCACCGTGTGCCTGTTTTCTTATCATATAAGAGATTGGGCCACTCCACGTTATGTCCTTCATATGTGTGGAGTTCGAATTGCGTTAAAAGGAAGGGTGTTGATCATAACGCTCATTGACACCCCTCCGTTCTTTGGCTACTCTAACAGCTTTTTACGTGTAGATTGTCCAGATATCGAGCTCAACAGATAATGATCGAGGATGGCATGTGTTTTTTTCGTTTTTTAGACATCTATAGTGATTATGTTGATATATATATATATATATATATATATATATATATATATATATATATATATATATATATATATATATATATATATATATATATATATATATATATATATATATATATATATATATATATATATATCGAAGATATTTTTAATGAGGTTCACCACAAAAGAAGAAGAAGATCATTCTTCCTTGCCTCAATATGTAAATGTGTGTGTTCCTCTCCTTGTGTGTAAGAATTATCTTTCTTATCTCCTTTCTCGTGACGTTGTATTAGATCTAGTGTAACACTAGAGAGCTCCTCAAGAAGGCCAACTATGAAGATTCCATTAGAAGGCGTATAGAACATGGACTTCAAAAATGATCTCAGATTTCTATAAAGCTTAGTGTGGATGCAGAAAATGCCATATTATTTATTTACCATTATCACCTCCATTCAGATCCTACAAGGTAGGGCACATAGGTAAAACATGTCAATTTGAAAAAATATATATTGCATTTTGTTCAACGATTTCAAAGTAGTTCATATCGAGAACATCAAGGGATTCTCTATACCATTGATAGAGAAAACTAAGTTTTTCTGAGAATTTATTGTCAAGGCACAATGTGATAGTTTTCAAGCACATGTACTACTTCTTGTAATATGGTAAGTTCCTCTAGCGATGGACAATGTTGATGGAAGAAGCCATGTTATGATTGATAAGTTGGACAAAAAGAACTTTTATGCTTGGAGATTTAGAATGAAAAATCTATTGATTGGAAAAGGATATTGGAACCAAACTACACGTCATTAAGAGCATATGAGGAGTGTAATCAAGAAGAATGAAATGCAATGCATTTTGTCATTGCTACCATACAAGATAGCATGAATGGGCATATAAAAAATGTCAAAACTCTAAAAAGGGCTTTGAATAGTTTGACCATAGTCTATGAGACCAAAACAAAAAATGTATATTGTAGCTCAACAATGAGTTGAATGCATTGGAGAAAAAGACCATATGTGATTACACCTTAAATATCAAAAGTATGTTATCGTTAGTTTCCATGTGAAAGGCCAAATGGCCAACGGACAATTTTGTATATTTTCTTTAATAAAACATATATTGGCTTGGTCAGCTATAGATTATAAGATCCATCGCATTTGTAACAGTTGAGAAATTTGTGTTGTGCTCCCTCTGTACTGTGTTCTTCTATTTATTCACTAGCCTCTGTGCAGACTCTCATGCGCAGCGCGTGGATCGCAACTTTGTATGTTGAGGATATCATCATGGAGATCTCTAGAAGGAGACTGCATATGGTGCACGATCATCAACTTTTTCCTTTTGTGTGAGTGAAGTCAGCAACCACCCAAGGCTTACGACTAAGGTGACAAACATGGCATAGACCTTGGCATACCTTGTCATTTGTGTATATATTGCATAGTGGAATGGAAAATCCTTTTCGTTCTCGCTACTTACTTGTGTTATCTTTCTCTAATTTTTCATCTTTGAGCATTGTCAATATGGAAAGAAAACTAGAAATCTGGACAAAATGCCTATTGACTCTTCAATTCAACCTTTGGATCTCATTCATATAGATGTGTGTGGTCCTATGCCCACAAGCTCATTAGGTTGTTCTCTTTACTTTGTCACTTTCATAGATGATGATACTAGAAAATTCTAGGTATATCCTATCAAATCAGAGGATGAGGTATTCCCTACTTTTAGAAAATGGCTTGCTTTAGTTGATAATTAAAAAGGAACTAAGCTTAAGGCCTCACTTTTAGATAATGGGTGAGAATACCTCACATGAATTCAACCTTTTCTGTTAGTTTAGAGGAATTCATAGAGAGTTTACAACTCCTTATACCCCAATAGAAAATGGTGTAGCTGAAAGGATGAATAGAACTATTCATGATAGAGTAATTTATATGCTCCATCATGCAAACTTTTCACAAGGCTTTGGGGCAAAAGCAGTATTGACTGTAGATCATGTGATTAACCTTTCACCTAGTACTTCCAAAAGTCAGAAAGTGGCAAAAGAGTTATGGACAGGGAAGCCAGCACACTATGATCATCTTTGAGTTTTTGGGTGTGAAGCATATGTTCATATTCCCAATAATCTTAGACAAAAGTTGGACCATAAGTCAAAGAAATGCATTTTTCTTGGATATGGTCAAGAAGGAAAATTTGGATATCGCTTATGGGATCATGAAACAGGATCAATGATCAAAAGTAGTGAGGTCATTCTCAATGAATCTAAGATGCATAAACATCCCATCAACGAGGTTGAAGTGAGAAGAGTGGTGTTTGAGGATACTAGTCCTCTAGTTAGCATGCATAAAAAAGTTGCACATAGGGATGTTCAAGAGAATGTTTGATTAGATCAGTCTACAAATGTGCCTCTTCACCAACCATTGAGATGCTCTACATGTGTCTCACATTCACCTAATAGATATGTCCCAGGTTTGTATGTTGTTATGCTAAGAGATGTTGGTAAGCCTTCTTGCTACAAAGAGGCTATGTAGACAATGGATCATGTCAAGTGGGAGCATGCCATGATGCATGAGCTGGATTCTATTAACAAGAATGGTACCTGGGATTTAGTACCTTTGCCAAAGGGCAGAAAGCTTTACCATGTAAATGGGTATATAAGTTGAAATTCACATCAAAAAATTCTTCTCCAAAGTATAAAGCACAACTTGTTGCAAAGGGTTTTAGGCAACAACAAGGTTTTGATTTTCAGGAAATCTTCTCTCCAATGTTCAAGATGACTACACTCTACATGCTGCTTGGATTCATTGCAATCCAGGACTTAGAGGTAGTCCAAATTGATGCAAAAACTACTTTCTTGCATGGAGATCTTACAGATGAGATCTATATGGAACAACGAACGGGTTATGTAGTTCTTAGCAAAGAACTTCTAGTTTGTAAGCTCAAGAAGAGTTCATATGGAGTTAAACAGCCCCCTAAATAATGATACCAAAATTTTGATGCTTTTATGAAGTCTCAAGGCTATTCTCAAAGCCATGAGGATCACTGTATCTACACAAATAGATGCACAGATGGTAGCTTGATATGCTTGATACTTTATGTCTATGATATGTTGATTGTTGGGAAGTCCTCTTATGATGTCAGTCCTCAAGAAGAAGTTGATTCAGACATTTGATATGAAGGATTTGGGGCATGCCAATCATATTTTTGGCATGTGCATTACTCGTGATAGGAGTAAAAGATGCATATACTTGTGTCAAAATGAGTGTATATCCAAAGTACTTCATAGTCTCAATATGCAGGGTGGAAAGGCATTGAGTACACCTTTTATGCACAAATGTGAAATTGAGCAAGACAAATTCACCAAATCATATGAGGAAAAGGAATTCATGACCAAAATTCCTTATCAATATGTGGTTGGTAGTCTCATGTATGTTATGGTGGCTATGAGAACAAACATTTCATTTACAATTATAGTTGTGAGCAGATATATTTCTAATCCTAGCAAGAAACATTGGGCAGTGGTGAAGATCATTTTGAGATATTTGGGTGCCACTAAGGATAAGTTTCTATGCTTAGGTAAAGGGAAAGGATCCATTATTCGTTACACAAATTCTGACTATGTTCGTTGTGTAGACAATCGCAAGTCTACATCAGGGTATATTTTTCATTTTTCTAGCAGAGCTATCTCTTGGAGATCTCGTCTTCAAGAATGTATAGTTGTTTCCCCTACATAAGTAGATTATGTTGTAGCAAGTGAGGCATGTACGAAAGCATTGTCGCTTTCTCATCTTGCTTGTGATATGGGTCTATCTCATCATGTACCTCATTTGCTCAGTGATAGTTAGAGTGCCATTGCTTTGGCTAAGAATTCAATCTGCAAAGACCAAGCACATTGAGGTGAGGTATCGCTTGATTAGAGATTTCTTAGCTACTAAGCCCATTATTCTTGAGAAGGTCCATACTTGAGATAATGTTGTAGATGCTTTGACTAAAGCTCTGCCATAGGATATCTTTCATCACTCCTATCACTTGACGGGGGTTACTTGATTCATGATCTTAAACCATCACTTGTATATTGTGTAACATGCCCATAAAGTGGGAGGTATAGTTTGTATACTTACACTCAGGTATTCTTTATCATTCTTCACTTTTTTTCCCATAGTTACTTTAGCCATATTGCCCTTTAGTGGGAGATTGTTACCATTAGTGTCCATGTGAAAGGCCAAATGGCCACGGGACAATTTTTATATGTTCTTTAATAAAACATATAGTGGCCTGGTCAGCTACAGACTGAAAGTTTGTCTACATTTGTAACACCTAAGAAGTTTGTGTTTGTGCTCCCTATTTACTCTGGTTTTCTATATATTCTACGGCATGTGCAGTGCTTGGAGCTCTATTTTCTAGGTCGAGGATATCATTGTGGAGTACTCTAGAAGGAGAGTGCACTGTGGTGCATCACCATCAAAATACTTCAAGGTATATATGAGTCACTTGCATCTATTGGTGTAAATGCAAATGATGATTAAAAGGTCGAAGTGTGACATTGTGGTTTTGAAGCTACATATAAGAACTTTAGAACTTATACATAGACTAGTGAGAATATCCCTAAGTTTTTTTTATTAAAAGGAAGTTTAGAAATAGCCTACTCTCCCATACTTTAATTAAACTAGACAACTATATAGGAGAATGGGTCTAGCACCCATGGGCCACCCCAAATCCCACAAAGTAGGGGAACACCATTCAAAGTTAGAGGGTTTTACAAAGGAGGTTGATAACCCTCTCATCCCCTTCATGCAAGGCCTACTTGGATTTAGTCTTGTTGTTGTCAGAGAAAACACTCTATGGTGCCTAAAAGCTAGGGGCTGCTTACAATTGGAAATTCTTTTGCCTATAAGGAAAAGATATTTCTTGATAGACCACTCTTTAGGAGCGTTTCAAAAATTAGATGCACACCTCTCTTTCCAAATCTTCTAGAGGGTCTCACCTCTTATAGCATTCCATAATGATGAGGAATAGCCATTTGCCTCACCTAGTAATGCTTATTTCCAACTGATTTGTTCCTATAGCAACAAGAGTTTTTCAAGGATCCACCAGATCGAGATATATTTGGGGCATGAGAAGAAAAGGTGACCCGACTCATTGCCGTGAAGGCACTACTTGAACCATGGCGGAGCCCCACAAATTTTTCTAGCCTTTATATTAGTCTAGACCCCCCAATGGAGGATTTACCATATGAGCACTAACTTTTTTATCTCGATGAGGGGGTTGCAAGAGAGACATGCACTTTAGATCCCATCGCAAGCTCGTCCAAGTAAGACACCACTTCTTATTAAGAGTGATATCATAGTCCAAGTTCTCCTTGATTGTAGAAATTTTGTTCAAGCTATTGCTGTTGTGCCATTTGAGACCCTCATGGTGGAAAGCGTCTTCTGTGATGAGGAGGCAGGTTTTTGAGCATTCCCAAGCAAAACATCTGCTCTATGAAAGGATCCATTCTTCATAGGTCACTCTTATTTTTGGATTGATATTGTCAAGTCTAATCCATTGGTCAGTTTCCAAGTTCCAGAGGTGTTTCCAATATTGGAATCCCTTGTTCCAAAGCTTCTTAGCTTTTTGGAGGTTCCAAAATGCCATGCCTTTGATGCCCTTGATGCCCTTGATAGGGAACCATATCAAATGATTATGTCTGATACTAGCTGTGCATTTTCAATCTTCATTAATTTTGACAAAATCTTTGACTTTGTTTCAACTCTTCCACAAAGAGCACACCATATTCATGCTTTTAGGAATCACCGGAAGCAGAGAGAACAAAAGGGTGAGAAAGAATATCCCTAAGTTTCATAATCACGTGTCCATGCCAATAACTGAGTGAAAGAACCTTGGAATAGAATCAAAATGCCACTAAGAATCTAATTTAGAGCATGTACTCCATTCCTGTAGGGGAACATGCTGAGGTAGGGGCTTTGGAGTGAAGAAGGAAACAATAAACAAGAGCAAGGTAAAAAAAACCAATGGAGGGCTTGAGGCGATTTCGGAGGCACTGAGAAGCCAAAGAGACCACCTAAATTTCTAAAGAAGATTTTACGTAATGATATTAAGGGCTATTGGAATTTCCGTAAACTTGATTACTTTGAACATGATTGTACATAGAATAAAAAGAACAAATAGAAACAAAAAGACTATGCTCCCAAAAGTGTAGATGATTTAGAGAAACTGTTGATGGTCGAACTTCATATCATGAACCAAAGCGGACTGATGTTTCAAAGTCAAATGATAGTGCTTAAAATCTTGATTTAGATGCTTCAATCACCTCATCAACAATGTAGAATGGTTTACTAATTTGGAACAATCATTGATTCCTTGACTCATTGAAGTGGATGGTGATACATCACATCCTACAGAGCATATAAGAAACATACCACTATTCATGGGGAATAGGAAGGTAAAACATGTTGCTAGTGTAGTGTATGTTTCCAACGTAACAAAAGAACATGGTCTTTATTCGACAAATGCTTGAACAAGCACTAAGTCACGTTCAACATTGATGACTTAACTTGAATGTGAAAATCCATAAACTAATGTAACCATATTTGCAAAAGGTTCCAATGTTATTGGTGAAATAGAGATATGACACAAATGAACTGAACTTACGATCTTGCAAAGGATCAAGTTGATGCAGTATATTACCAAAAATCAATGTTCTAGAGATGTAGAAGGTAAGTGAAGCATGTCCATTTGGTCAACAATCAAGAGCATCATTTTCACATGACAAGCATGTTAGTGAAAATGTGTTAGACATAGTGCATATGGATGGTTTTGGTCCTCCAAAGTCCACACCCATGGGAGGTTGCAGGTTATATGTTACAGTCATTAATGACCGTACATGGAAATTATGAGTATGCTTCATGAAGGACAAGGTAGATGTCTATTCATTTTTATAATTCCAAGGCTATGGTAAAGAAGCACATAATGAACTACATTATGACATTAGGATCCGATCGTGAGGGTGAATACATATCAAATGATCTAATTAGTTTTCTAAAAGTTCATGGAATTGCAATGTAATCTTCATGAATCTACAATCCACCATAGAATCGCATTGTTCAAAGAAAAAATTTGGATGTATGACCCTAATGACCAGAAAAAAATATGTCTCATTGTTACTAGGTAGAAGGTGTGACTACTATTGTATGCATCATGAATAGATATACGGATAATATTGTACATCAAGTCATACTCGAAGAGACGTTTAGGTGAAAAAAACTCTAAACTAATCGCATGTGAAAGTACTTGATTGCATTGGAGATGTACATGTTCTAGAGGATATGAGCTTAAAGCTTCACCCAAAAGTACTAAAATGTTCTTCATTGGGTATAATCCTTTAAGGAAAAGAAAGGGTCCCGCACGTTCACACGGATCTTAGATCCAATATCATTTGTTCATTCACATGTAGGGCACAGGTCTCAAGAGTAGACTTTAGCAAAGGTGCATATACTCTCTAGACAAGAAAAGGTGCTTGGCCTAGTGGTTAACTCAAGGAATGCTTCTAGAAGGCTCTACAACTCTTGGGAAGAGAATCTCTCCCACGGATTTGAACCCAAGTCCTTTTCCTTCTAATCCATATGACTTAACCATTAGGCCAAGCACCTTTTCTTGTCTACAAAGTATAAGCACATTTCCATAAGTCTACTCTCAAGACTTTTGACCTACACTTGAATGACCAAATAATGTCCGATCTCAGATGTTTCTCAACCTATCGGACCCTTAAGGCATAAGCTTCCTTTATAATATTCTTCTTCCCCTTCGAAAACATTTTTGTACTAAAAAATAGAGCTGTAAGATACTCTAATTGTCTCCTAAGATTCATGTACAAATTGATCATCTCTGTGTGTTGTTTCCCCATCCTTCCCCTTAAGACCTCTCATAAAAGATCATCTGAAAGGTGGGAAACCATTTAAATCATGCGTAGTATCTCCCATATATACCTAGTTTCCAAATTATCACTCCCATAACATATAACATCATCAAAATGACCTAAGTCCATACGATATATCTTCTATGGAGTAATAATATGAATAAAAATGTAAGCTCCCAAGAATATAGGCTTGACCATACAAAAATGGAGATAATAAACCATAGAATCCTCTGAAATGTAAAACAAAGTGTCATAAAAAGTGACTTGGAACCCATCTAGAGCTAAGACGATAGACTTACCCTCATTTCACTCTAGGTTCTCCTAACCTAGAGTGTACTCATCAGTGATAGTTTTTAGCTAAACCATCTTGTGTCCTATGCGATCTATCATCTAGCTCACATTTAAGAATTCTTTGCAAGTAGAATGAATTCTCTACATTCCAATAACCAATAAGTCTTTGGTTTGTCATCCATAACCTTTGGACAAACTTCTATTGTAAGAACATCAAATAGCACTAATGCAAACTCTCATTTTATCTCTTCCCTTCAGTTTTCCATATGAATGCAAAAAGCATTCCCTTTGAGATTCAAATAATCCCTAAGTATGTATTCTATTAATTGATGTTCGATTATCATCCTCGTGATAAAAGTCCAACTAGTAAGAGTTTGGTAACCCGATAGGTTAGATCTATCTCCATCTCCAAGAAACCCTAAAATGAGGAGTCATAACTCTACTCCTAATCTCACTAATGTAAATAACTAGATCATCTCATCTAGTCAAGGACAATCACTTGTAATAAACATACCTTCTTCTCTCTAGAGTCTCCATGTGAGACTCAATCAAACAAACATGATTAAGGTTGCTCTCTATTTCTTTTGATACAAGAATGCCACTCCTATCCAAACAATCTAAAAGTCAGAAAGTGAAACTTTCTCTTTGTTTAATCTCATCTACGGTAAAGTGCCCTAGTAGTGGAATCCAATCCCTTTCCCTTTGAAAGAGATTCTGTTTGAATCCATTTGCTCTAGTCAACCATAATTAAGAACATGTATATAAGTTCTCCATATGTTTTCCTATGTGAAGGAAAATTACATGAAAAGTAGAGTTAATGAATTCGTTTTGAAATATACAATAAGGGATGTTTTCTAAACACCTGTTCTCACTACTGAAAAAAAAACTTTATTCTACTCCTATCAAGAAATTATGTTTTCCTTCTTTTTCCTCTTTCAAAGAATATGTGCTAAAGTGAGATATCTGATCTAAAGTGAGATCTTTCCTCGATCTTTGAAATCCTCAATCTATGAGCTAATTCCCACTTTTTCCTTTCCTTAAAAGAGAGATTTATGAATTTATTTTCTCCTCTCTTCCATAAATTAATGCATAATCCCTCATTTACATACATTCCTATGAAGTTGGAGAGCCGATCTCCCATAAATAATGAAGGTGTATGTAGTGAAACATGGAGAAAATAAACTCATTCCAAGGGTCAAAACCTTGTAATAAAAATGTTCCACAATTATATGGCATGGTACCATAATAAATAGATGTGCATCCATACTATAAAAACTATCTTTGCCATCCCTCCTCTATACATGGTTCTATATGATCCATCTACACTAATAGAATCATCCATCCTAAAAACTATATAGTGAGTATGTGACGTCTAAGGAGATAAAAAGCACCCAAATCATACTCTAATGGAAGATAAATCTTCCATAACCTATGAAGGATAAATCCCAATCCTAAGAATATTTCCACTAAGAGCTCTTCTATGATCGATTGAGACATGTACCCATGAATAATGATTCCTTTTCTCCCTGGCCATAGAAGAATAGTGCTCAAAAGGAAGTTGTTTCTAGCATACCATACTAGTGGAAGATTCTTCCACTTCATGGTCATTCTATATGTGTAGGTGGAGAAAAACGAATCCCATATCCTCAAACTAGTTTAGTGTGGTTCTAGTCAACATGTGATAGTGGATATCCCTTTCTATTCCAAAATTTCTTCCTAGGTACCAAGACTTAGTCTAAGTATCTCTCTCTAGATTCCAACATACATATATGTATTGGGTACCCCAAATATTCCCAATGAGGATCTATGCTCTAAATCATAGAGCTAGTCCCATGGTAATGGCCTTCCTAGCCATCACTAGAATCACATTAGCACCCATCAATGCTCTCTCATGAAACCCATCTCCATGATCCCATCTAATTCCTTTTCTTAGTAGTGTAGCAAAAATGCTTCACTACTTAAGCGATGTGCATGAGTGAAAATAGTCACTCTAATCATGCATGTCTTAAAGGAGAGCCTTATGCTTCACATGGAAGGATTTTTTATTATTTATCTTTAGTAAGATTTTCCATGTGTGATGCAAATCACCCATCATGTGCAAGGAGGATTGATGATGGTATCATAATTGGGGTCATTTATGTTCATGACTTGATTCTACTTGGTGATAATGAAGAAATCATGAAAGATGTAAAACAACTCCTTATGCAAGAATTTGACATGAAAGATCTTGGTGTTCTGTGCTATTCTTTATGCATTTAATGTATAGATATAGAGACAAGTATGTGGTCATCTCCAAGGTAATATTCCATGAATATGCTGCAAAAGATATGGTCTGGCTGATCGTAAGACAATGTCTATGCCATTGAATTAGAATTTACAGTTGGATGCTATCTTAAGTGAAGCATTGGAAACCGCTACCCTTTATAAAAGGATTATGTGAAGTTAATCCACCTTGCAATTAAAAGGTGTGATCTAATCTATACTCTTAGACTTCTGGTAATTTTAGAAGCATATAGTTAGCACAAATTATTTTTTCTCATTCTAGAACAACTCATATTGAGGTACATTATCACTTCATCAAGGAGAAGGTATTCACAGTTGATGTTTATCTTATTTATATGAGGATAGATTACTAGGATACTAATATTTTCATTAAAACACATGGAGTTGCAAAGCTGAAGTCGCTTCAAAAGGTGTTGGGATTGTAGAACATGAAGTTGAGCTTGATGGAGAGTGTTGAGAGATCAAGGTGAACATGTGATGATTGATGATGACATGTACCACTTTCCATTTCTCTAACAAGTATAGTGTCTATGCTTATATATGTCAAATATACTTTGAGTGAGCTCCACCAAATTTATCTACAAAGCATGATGCCACATTTGCTTCTTACAAACTCACTCACTGCAAAATATTAAGATTTTATTTATGTATTGCTTTTTTATATTGTATTATTGTTTGCCAAAAGGGGGGGGTAGCAAAGGTGGATGCATGCATTCTATTGGTGCATTTTTTATCCAAGCCTAATGCTTGATCATTCATCACATTTTTATGTATACTCTCAATGAGATAAGCCACAAGAACAACCTCTTGTAAAAGTGATTACTTGAAAAGTAGTTCCATTAAAGGTAGATACCAAAGACAACCTTGCAACCTTGTTAGGTACTAATCACGAAGTTGAAGTTGGAGAAATCGATTAGCTAAGATTCCCCTAATACAAGGGAATATCAATCTTCTACCTTATACTGTGATAAAGCTAAAGCTAAGGATAATTCAAAGCCTAAGAAGAATGAAGATGAAGGTAGCTCTTTCCAAGCCACATTCATAGGTAGAGGAAGAGCTAGAGGAAGAGGTAGACAAGGAAAGCACGGCAAGGAGGAGACCCCAAACATCTCAACTTTGCAATATATGTGGTTGTTCTAATCACACTAGTGAAGAATGTTATAGGAACCCAATACATTCCATACGAAGAGGATTCAATAGAGGTGGCTATGGATGAAATAGACGTAGATACAATGGAGGGTACAACAATAACTACTACAACAACAACAATAACAACTATCAAAGTAAATTCAGAGGAGGGAAATATTATAATAACTAGATTGAAGACCAAAGCCAAGAGGACTCACTACTTCTCATGAACTTATCATTGAAGTAGGGTAACGATGATGATCATGTCTTTTATATTGATTCAAGATGATCCAATCATGTATCAGGAAATGTAGCATAGCTCTCTGACTTAGAAGACCCCAAGAATAAACATGAAGTGCAGACAGGTGATGATATAAGGCATTTAGTGGAACGGATAGGTAATTTCAAGACATTAGATGGCAATATGAATCTTCTAAGCAAGGTAATATATGTACCTACAATAACAAAAAACTTGATAAGTGTTGGACAAATTGTGGAGAAAGGATTGCAGGTTAGATTCACAAGACATGGAGCATAAGACCCCAAGCACAAGATGTTCTCTCATGTTGGCAATGGTCCAATGATTATTCATCGACAATGGTATCCATTCACCAAGTTTATATATCCAACAATTATAATAGAATCTAATATACAATGTTGTATAGTGTTTTAGATATCAAAATCCTATGCTTGTTGCACCAATTCTAGAAAGGTATCCATCCTGTTTGGTGCATCCTTCTACAACTCCCTAATTTTCACCTAGTAAACCCACCACGTTCATATGTGATATCTTTATACATGAACATTGTTGAAGTCTCTAGAACTATGAATATCTGAAATAGATGTAAAAAACAACGAAAATGAACACACCAATGAAATTCTATAGATCTAGAAAATCTTGTGAATTTCAAAGAGTTATGTATATCCATTATCATATTATGCTTCAAGGATATCAAGGACCATATATTAGGTTGCGGGCACTCAAGATTGAAAAGAGAATCTACCTTAATCATCTCTAATGTGCCAAAATCATTTGATGAAGAGGATAGAACATATGCATATGTGTAAAAGGAAAGTCTCTCGCATAAAAGCTTAGCAAGAGGGGCTTGTGGAAAGATTGTTGACCCAACATTTGCATGGAATGCTCAGAAAGTACCCGTAAGATTATGAAGTGGTTGCTCCTCAACCAAGGCAGAAGTAAATATGTGTGCAACAAAAGAATACACATCTTAATAAGGTAAATAAAGAAATTACAAAAGGAATCAATCAATACTAAAGTCTAATACTTACAACTGATAGGATATACCATTTCATTTGAGTTCTTTAATTTCATGCTTGACATTGTAAAAACATGTTGTACCATCGTAGAAATCCCAATATTTTTTAGATTTTTGAAGACCAATAACTTCCCTTTCCAATGAAGATCTGTGTTTCCCACAATCTCCTACATGATGATGGCCAACACTAGAGGGATGCATGTACACACATGCACCTATGCACAACTCGTGTCCTAACCAATGTCCTTCTATAACCTTGATATTGTGACATATTAACATGATAACCTCATCTTTTTTATGCCTATAGAATTTAGGTATCTTCATTGGAATTGAAGCTATGGAAGTGGCGTTAGGAATTCAATGAGGAAGATGCATTGACAAAGAAACCAACACACAGGAGCATCAATGGTGTGCTAGGGAGAGAAAATAGTGGAAAGACATGACTTTTTGGGGCCGGGGTATGAAAGTGTGAGGCTTAGGAGGGAAAAATGTTTATTTTGAGTTATTAAATGTACTTTTTTGAAGTCAGTTCATCGCATGGGTTTTGGTTTAGGAGTCAAAAATAGCAATTTTATCCCAAATTGTGGTTGGCCGCCATTGACTCATGTTATGATGAGTTTTAAAAATTTCTAGGCCCAAGCTCATTACAAGATTCTTTTCTTTCTCTAGAGGCAAAGCTTGAACATCAAGGAATCATATTCCCTATTCCCCCTTCAGCCTAGTAATTTATAGGCCATAGACTATGTCCACACCCTCTTTTGATTGGTCCATTGCTAATCATTCCTCTATCCAAAAGGCCGAAGAGGGGCTTATTCTTTTCCCTCATTCCACCTCCCCATTGTTTGGGTGTATACATACATGTGAATAGTGTTCTTATACCTTCAACTTCAAAAATTTCGTTGAATATTTGGGAGAAGTATGTCTCTGTCCATTCGACTTGAATGGAATATATGCATCTATGTCTCTCAATCTATATTTGGAACTTGAATTGTTTGAAAGTGGCAAACACATCTAAATCTAGTTTTACACTATACTTTTATAGCTTTCTAAAATGCTCATCTTTGAACCTCACAAACTACTTGTTTCCTCCAAGACTTGCTCCCTTCACTTTTGTGTGCACCGAATCAAGTAGGTCAGAATCAATAGAATTTCTTCTCTTGAATGAATACCTTGTTCGTTTACCTATTTGACATGAATCACATATTTCATGTAATGATTTGGATTTAAAGTGAGCTCTAAAAGTAAATGTTTTCCCTTGGATCATGTTAATATAGTTTATGTATTCGAACCTAAAACAACCATTAAAAGTTATACTCACTTTTAAAGATTGTAGCACATTTTTATGATTTCCTACTTACAGACACACACAAACACACACAGACCTGATTATATGCTCAAAGTGGATCTATATTGCTGAGTGCCTCCAAATTTGCATCTAACCCTCGATTGGTTTGATGTTGACTTTGATCATAATAAGTTTTTCCTTCTCCACTCCAAAGCATGTACCTCGGCATCTTCCTCTACAATAGTGGATTACCTACTCTAAACTAGATTCTCACTACCATTTTGATTCTTCACCAAGGTTCTTTACTCTACCATACTATAGACACTAGAAATAGTACATGTGCTTCAAGACTATCACATTGTGGCTTGATACTATGTACTAAAAAAAACATAGTTTTCGTATATCAATGGTGCAAAGAATCCCTTCATATTCTAGATATGAAATACTTTGAAATGATTGAACAAAATGGAATTTACATTTTTGCAAACTGCCATGTTTTTTCTATGTGCCCCACGTTGTAGGATCTAAAATGGATGTGAAAATGATAAATACACAATTTGGCATGTTCTGTGTCCACACTAAGGTTTATAGAGATTTGAGAAAAAAATTTTAAGTGCATGTTCTCTATGCCTTCTAGAAGAATCTTCAATTTTGGCCTTCTTGATGAGCTCTCCTCTCTATAGTCACACTATTTCTAATCCCATGTCATAAGAAAGGAGATAAGAAAGATAGTTCTTACACACGAGGAGACGACCACACACATACATATTGAGGCATGGAAGAATGATCTGCTTCTTGTTTCACTGAATCTCATTGAAAATAGCTCTGCTATATATCGACATAATCACTTTACATGTCCAAAAAGCAAAAAAAAAAGGGACACATGTCATCCTCGATCATTATATGTTGATCTTGATATGTCGACAATCTAAACATAAAATTGTTAGAGTAGACAAAGAACGGAGGGCTATCAATGAGCATTATAATCAATACTGTTCCTTTTTATGCAATTTGAGCTCCACAAATATGAAGTTCAAGCACACTTTTATAGCTATTTTGTGAAGGACAGAATGTGGAGTGGCCCAATCTCTTATATGATAAGAAAACAATCACATTGTGTCACACAATATGTCATAAACGTAGAGAGAGGGTATTTGTTTCTATAGACTATGTTTATACATGATTTATTTATAAGGGTTTCCATTCGAGTTCATTTCTTTTCGATATGTTGACATAGAATCGCCTTAGTTTTATACGCACCGCCATTGCGGATGTTAATGATCGTGGAGGCTATTCGAGGAGGTTTGATGTACTTTCTATGAATGTAAAGGATATATTATATAGAGAAGAGGAAGCCTCCTATGAAGGAACGTACATCATTATCATAAGAAGAAGAGGAAGAAGAAGAAGAAGATGATGAAGAAGAAGAGGAAGCGGAAGAAGAAGAAGAAGAAGAAGAAGCCTTATAGGTTTCCAATCGACGATGAAATAGAGACGAGAATGGGTGTTTACTGCATGAAAGACAATTTTAGAAGGATATAGGAGTCAAATACTATTCAATACTATCTCAAATAACGGGTGTTATTGGATAGACTTCAAAAACTCGAAAAGCTTGATCTCTCAAGACTCCCCCTCAAGATCATCTTCATGTCCAATAATCCCAACACCTTTTGAAACCTCATCATCTTCTCAATTCTACGTGTTTTAGTGAAAATATTAGAAGCCCATTCATTTTTCCTCACAAAGATCAGATAAATATAACCTAGCAGTACCTTCTTCTTGATAAAGTGATAATGTACCTCAAGATGCTTTGTTCTAGCATGAGACGAAAGATTTTATGTTAACTATATGCTTCTAAAATTATAATAATATATGCTCATAGTCTTTTCTTCTTCTACACCTAAGTCAACAAGCCCCACATGCTACCATTAGAACATCCCTACGCTCATCGTTTTTACTAAAAAAAGCAAGAGTGGGTTGCTTTTTATTGCTCCATGAAAAAGTATCACGCCGCCCAAGAGAAAATGAGTAGATCTTCTACCTGAAACACTATCAACCCAATCTGCATCATTGTATCCATGGACTTACAGCTCTACATGCTTCAAAACAATGCATAATCAAAAGTAGGATGCACATACCACATAACATAGGCTATGTCTCAAAGCATCCAAATGTGGTTTCCTAATAGCTTCCATAACCTCACTTTGAAGTCTGAGAGTGTAGCTTAGATCACACCTTTTAATTTTCAGATGGAGTAAACTTTCTATAATCCTTCTATGAAGGGTACAATTTTCCAATGCTTCACCCGAGACAGCATCCAACTTTAAATTCTAGTTCAATGGCACATTAATTGTCTTACTATCAGCCACAACATATTTTTGCGGCATGTTCGAGGCATATATCCATGGAGATGACCATAGACTCGTTTCTATATGTATGAAATCAATTCACAAAAAGTAGCACAATACACCAAGATCTTTCATGTCAAATTCTTGCATTAGGATTTGGTTTATGGCTTTCATGATTTCCTCATTTCCACCAAGTAGAATCAAGACATTAACGTATATGACAATAATTATGATGCCATCATCAATCCTCCTTCCATATGATGCATGATTTGCATCACACATGGAAAATTTGATTGAAGATAAATAATCAACAATCCATGCATGTCAAGCATGAGCATCTTGTTTAAGCCCATTGAAATCCTTGTTTAACATGTAGACATATCCAAGATTCTTTACATCCTCATATCCTTGTGGCTAGCCATTTCAACTTCTTCATGAAACTCATAATGTAAGAAAGTCTTATCACATCCATTTGAAGAAAGATTGATCCTTCTGCTATAATCAATGCAAAAAGTGTTCTAAGAGTAGCCATTTCAGCTATAGGAGTGAATGTCTACTCATAATATATGTGCATATCCTTTTTCTAATAATCATTCTTTATATATGATTATGGTATCATCAATGTTATGCTTTACCTTGTAAATCCACTTGAAATCTATGGGTCTGTTTCCTTGAAGTAATGGAGCTCACGTCCATGTTCCTTATCCATAAAGTGCAGCAATTTCCTTATCCATGTCTTTCTCTAACTATGCATTGCACTTAATTTTGCATCCTCACATATCTCCTTGGGCCAAGATCCCTTTTTCTTGTTGTATCATTTGCACGTGCCTCTCATACTCCTAGATTCCTCACAAAGGGACATCCACGTTCGTCATCAAGTCTCTTTTTTCAATCCATTGCTGCTCCATCAATACCTTTAAAGCTTCTAGTTTTTCTATTACCGATAGAAAATGTTTCTTTACCTTTCTTGGATGTAGTTGATGAATTATTTTTCTCGAATCTCCACACAATCGTCCACTCCATGGGATAAAGTCGGATCTAATGTAAGGTGAAATTGCCATTCCACTTAGTTCTTGAGATTGTACACTTGATTTTTCAGCATTTCCTTGTCATTTGATCCAACACTAAGTTCTTCTTTTGCATTAGCATAAGATCTTTCCATCTCATCGAACATCATATGAATGTTTACCTTCACCTAGCGTAGTATTGACATCCCTTTTCCTCAAAGGATTATACCCACTTAAGATACATTTTAGTACTTTTGGGTGAAGCTTTACCCTCAAATCCTCTAGAACTTGTACATATGCAATGCAATTGAGTACTTTCATGTCTGATAATTTTGGATTTATTCATCTAAACTTCTCTTCAAGTGTGACTTAATGTATAACGTTAGTTGGAGTTCTATTCGTGATGCATATGTTAGTATGCACATCTTTGCCTAGTACAATGAGACATATTTTTTATAGTCATCCAAGGCCATACATTTATTTTTGCTTGGAACAATGTCATTCTATGGTGGTGTGTAGTTTCATGAAGACTACCTTCAAATTCCATCAACTTTTAGAAAATAACTATATCGTTTGATATGTATTAACCTTTGTGATCAGATCCTTATGTCAAAGTGTGCTTGATTATCTACTTTTCAACCATAGCCTTGGAATTCTAAAAGTGATTAAACACCTCACTCTTGTCCTTCATGAAGCATACACATAATTTCCATGTATGTTCATTAATACATGTAACATATAACCTAGTTTGCTCCCTATGGAAGAGTTGGGACAAGGTGAAACAATTTGTCAAGATTAATGAAGATTGGAGATGGGCTACTAGTATTAGACAAAATTATTGGGTCTGATTTCCTATTAAGGGCATCAGATTTGTTGAGCCTTGGGGCCTACACAGCTACAAAGTTTTGGAGAAAATGTTTTACCTTGTGGAAACACTCTAGAAACAAGAAACATGCCAGTTGATTAGATTTGAGGACATTGACTCAGCCAAAAGAGTGGAGTTTGAAGATTGGTGTTTGTTACGGAGAAGATTCAATGCTTGGGATTGCTCAAGGACTCACATCCTTATTAGGCATGACTCCCCACACCTTGAGGGTCTTAGATGGACAAATGACATCAGTCTCAAGAAAATTCCAAGATTCAAGAAGAATGTGGACATGCATGCCATGCTAAATAGGCAATGGTCTTTAAATTGGTTGAGTTTTAGATGGGATCTTAAGTTCCATTCCCTTTGGCATCCCCTCATAGAGGTTAAAAAATCACTATGTGGAAAATCCTCCACTAAGGAATTAGGAACAACGTTAAAGCTAACAAAATTTATGGAGCCCATCCATGGGGTAAATGATGCCTTCTCATGAGGATGTGGGAAAACTCTTCTTTTCCATGGCAATGAGAATGTGAGAAAACTCTCCTTTTCATGCCCTAAGTGAATGCAGGCCCATGGGAAAGTCATGTTCCTGCAAGGAAAAATGAACTAGAAGCATGTGCTATTGGGTGAAGCAATCGGTTGTTTCTCTACACTGTGGCATGTTATAAGAGGATAGAGCCTCTGGAAGATTTGGAAAGAGATGTATTTCATAGATGTTGGTAGCCCTTCAAAAGAGTGGTCGATTGAAAAATCTCTTTGTCTTTTAGGCAAAAGAATTTCTAATTGTAAGAAGCCCCCATCTTTTAGGCATCATTGAGTGTTTTATCTAGAGAAAAACAAGATTAAAAGCAAGTGTGCCCCCATGAGAAGGAGGAAAGGGTTATCAACCTTATTTTTAATATTTTCTAGAAAGCCTTAAGCATCCCTTGCTTTCTGGGATCTGGGGGGTCCCATGGGTGCTAGGCCCATCACTTTTCCAATTGTTCTTTCTATTAATTGAAGTTTGGAAGAATAGGCTATTACCGAACTTCCTTTTTCAAACAAAAACCTCCCATGGGTGTGGTCTTTGAAGGACCAAAAACATCTATATGCACTTTATCTAATACATTCTCAGTAACATGCTTTTCATGTGGAAATGATGCTCTTGAATGTTCAACAAATTGACATGATTCACATACTTCTACAT
The DNA here is from genome assembly GCA_020310875.1 of Ceratopteris richardii. Lineage (NCBI taxonomy): Eukaryota > Viridiplantae > Streptophyta > Polypodiopsida > Polypodiales > Pteridaceae > Ceratopteris > Ceratopteris richardii. The sequence continues at coordinate 116,465,721 of CM035433.1, read as the reverse complement.
CTCTAGAACATTGAATTTTTGAAATCTATTGCTGAGATCCTTTGATTGCGTGAACCTCATCCTTTGCAAGATCGTATGTTTAATTCACTTATGGCATATCCCTTCGTCAAAAATAACATTGGAACCTTTTTCAAATATGGTTACATTAGTTTAGAGATTTGGCACATTCAAATTAAACCATCAACATTGAACGTGCATTGTCATGCTTGTTTAACCAATTGTCGAATAACAACCAAGTTCTTTGTTATGTTAAAAACATAGACTACACTAGGAAGATGTTTTACTATCCTATCCTCGAGGAATAGTTCTTTGCTTCTTATATGCGCAATAAGATGTGATGTATCATCATCCATTTAAATTAATTATAGAATCGATGCTTTTCCAAACTAGTAGACCATTCTACATGAGTGATCATGTGATTGAAGCATCTAAATATTCTACATGTGTGGGCTTATAGTTGTTTTTGTTTTAAGTTTTTGTTCTTTTGATTCAATTTAGAATCATGTTCAAAGTAATCAAGTTAGCAACAATTCCAACACTCCTTACTATCATTACTTGAATCAATTCTTTAGAAGTTTATGTGGCCTCGTTGACTTCCCAGTGCCTCCGAAATTGCATCTAACCGTCCATTGGGTTTCGTTGTTTACTTTGCTCGTGATAGTTGTTTCCTTGTCCACTCCAAAGCCAATACATCAGCATCTTCCTCTACAATAGTGGATTACCTACTCGAAATTACTAGATTCTCAGGGGCATTTTGATTCTTCACCAATGTGCTTTTCTTCAATTATTGGCATGGCATTAGATTAAGAAACATAGGGATATTATCCCTGTTCTATGTATAAGTTCTAGAGCTCTTATATATAGCTTCAAAACCACAAAGGCACACTTCAACCTCCTAATCATCATTTGCATTTACAACAGTAGGTGCAAGTTACTCAGGTATAATTTTCATTATAAATCTCCAAGCATAAAAGTTGCTCTACTCCAACATATCACTCATAACATGGCTCATTCCATCAACATTTACCATTGTTGGAGGAATTCACCATACTACAGACACTAGAAAAAGTACATGTGCTTGAAGAATATCGCATTGTGACTTTATACTACGTATTTTAAAAACAAAAAAATAGTTTTCATATATTAACCGTGGAGAGAATTCCTTAATATTTGCAATATGAACTACTTTGAAATCGTTATGCAAAATGCAATTTATATTTATGCAAATTGATATCTTTTTCCTATGGTCTCCACCTTGTAGGATCTAAAAGGAGGTGAAAAATGGTAAATATATAATCTGGCATCTTTTGTGTCCACACTAAGGTTTATTGAAATTTGAAATCATTTTTGAAGTTCATGTTCTCTATGCCTTCTAATTGAATCTTCGCTTTTGGCCTTCTTCAAGAGCTCTCGATGACCAGACTATTTCTGATACAATGTCAGGCGAAAGAAAATAAGAAAGATAGGCCTTACACACAAGGAGAGGAACACACCATACCTATTGAGGCATGGAAGAATGATCTTCTTCTTCTTCTTATTATAGAGAACCTCATAGGAAATATCTCTGATATATATCAACAAAATCAGTAATCATGTCCAAAAACAGGAAAAAGGCAAATGCCATCCTCGATCATTATATTCCGATCATTACAATTTTGAAGTACTTGAAGGGTACAATCAATGAAGGGTTGTACTATCCATATACATCTGATATAGATGTTAAACACTTTTCTAATGTACATAGGGAAATATTTAAAGATGATAGGAGAAAGACGTCATGTTATCTTACTTTTGAAGGTACAAAGTTAATCTCATAGTCTTCACAGAAGAAACCTACATTTGCTCTTTCATCAATAGAATCTCAATATAGAGGACTTGAAAATGCTACACAAGAAGCTATGTGGATTGGGATCCTATATTCAGATTTAGAGTTGAATACTTCTGCTCCACAGGTTCATTACATCTTGTTACTAACCCTATCTATCATGTCAGGACTAAACATCACTACCATTTTGTCACGGAAAAGATCGCGACTAAGGAGATACAACTCTCATATGTCGATAGCAATGTGTAGATATGATGACAAAGGCATTGGATGGAAACAAATTAAACAAGCTCAAATGAATGATTGGACTACAAGAAATCATGAAGCACTAAGGAATCAAGCATCTTTGGCTTGAGGCCAAGCTATTGGTGCAATTAGCAAGCCTAAGTTCATTGCTAAAGCCTTAGGACTACACATCCATTTAGCTCTTCACAAGAGAGAACCACATATGAACATTTGCTTATCAATTTGGTTGTATTCACCTCAAATAAATGTGAAAGAAAAGAGAATAATGAATCTCATGAAGTTAGGGGGTAAAATCCACGACTCATATGGTAGGAAGAATCAATGTAGATCATCCCTAAAGTGTAGGATCACTTTTAGGTGAGGGAGAATTCAAATTCAAACTTGGAACATGTGTATAAATACACATACTTTTAGTCATAGGATATGAGAGCTATTCTGAGAGAGTTTGAGCTACATCAATAAGCAAACCTTGAGCTCACTTCATGTATGATTAGTCAATTACACTTTCCTTTTAACATATGTTCATTAGCATATACATTTTGCATTTCTTCAAGGCACATCTCTATATATTGTTCTCCGTTGCATCTTCATCATTATAGTGATTTTGTGAAATTGATTCTCTACGTGTACTCACTCATTTGCAATACTTTGACATGAGTTAGTTAGATTGAAGTGTAGACTACTGCCATATCAATTTTCATCAAGTTGAGTTCAAAGGATCGTGAGATATGAAGCATAGAAGATGACTCTGTCTTCATACCTTCTAGATCCTAAAAAGTTGAGATGACCCACCTGACTTGTTATAATCATTTCTCAGTGTATGGTACAACTAAATTGATGAAATAACTTGCCTTTGTTAGCTACATACTCCAAATACATGCGTGCAAAAGCTCTCTAGTCATTTGATACCAGGTTTTGAGGTGTGAGCATAATAGTGAGCACTTCTATTCCCAAAATAGAAGGTTTCTTCACATCTCTAGTACATGCAAGTTATCCCTTTTGATACAACTATTTGGAAATGATGTTCCAAAAGACTTGATGGTTTGAAATGCATTATTGTGAAGCTAAAAAAGTATTTTAAGAATCCTTGGAGTTAACTTGGCAAGTGTAGAGCAAGTTTTGTGCAACACTAGCTCATCCCTAGAATCTCCCCATCCATCTTCTCACACCAGCCTATACCAATAGGACTAGTATCAACAGCCAAAATCATAGGCTTTTGACCCGACCAATCAACACGCTTAAGAAATAGAGCTTCAGTTAGTAGTTGCCTTAGTTTATGCATGGTTGTTGAGTGTTTTTTTGTCCAAAAAAACTTGTTTCTTTTTTCTAAATAGATCATGTAAAGGGTCCGTTAATGGGGAATGATTCTAACACCCCAATGTAGCAATGGAAGATGACTACTCTCCACTAAGCCTAGAAGCAGCAATATATGCTCATTGTTCTTACCTCGTATTCGCACCTCTATTGAGACTTATAATAAAACTTTGCAAACTTAAAGTAGACTCTAAGAGCTACCCAAAAATCTCTAAGTCATCCCAAATGCATATTTCAACCAGGAGAACCATTCAGTGCAAAACAATCTACCAATTTGCAACACTCTCTGCCTATGTTCGATATAGCTTGAGAAACTTAGCAATTTCTCACAACTCACTCAAGCAAAGAACTTGAAACTTTTGAAAACTTTGTGGCACTATATAAGAGACCAAAAAAAGCTTGTAATAAATGAAAATGAGTAAAATGAGAGAACAAACAATGCTCGAGAATCTGGTACCATCCAATTTGGAAAAGCCTCACTACACCTTTAGATAGAATGAGACAAATCATGAGAAAATGAGCTAAGCAAGCAAGGGGCCTGATTGTTGGAGTTTAGGAATTCATTAAACTAAGTGGGAAACTTGTGGAATGTATAAAACTCAAGAAAAAAAAGGTGGGATGGTGCTTATATAGAGTTTTACTTTTCCTAAAATCTAGCTAACCACTCACCAATTAGTGTAGGTGCAGTTTTTGGTTGGTGTTTGATGAGATTTGAATTTGATTGAGTTTGGTGGAGCTTCTAAATTGATTCCATGACTTTGGGTCCTATGTTTTGACTAGTCCACTTGCAAAACTTGTGGATGAGTCCTTTTGCATGGTTGTTACTTGATTTTCAACACTCCCTTTCAAGTCTCAATGCCTAGGTCCTTCATTCCAATGCATGCCTTGAAGTGTTGTAGCTTTACTCCATCCAATGCTTCCGTAAACATATTTGCATATTGCTCCTTTGTATTGACATGCTCCACCTTGACATCCTTTGACATGATATTCTCTAATAAAGTGGTAATGCACTTCTATATGCTTTGACCTTGCACGCAACATCTGATTTGACCAAGCATATGCTACTTATATTCTCACAAAAAATAGATGCTTTCTTAACCTACAAATCAAGATCAACAAACAAATTCTTGGGCCACACAAGCTCACATGAGAATTTTTCTAAGCCTCCATACTCAGCTTTGGTCGAGGAGAGAGCCATTGTTGGTGGTTTCTTTGACATCCATGAGATTGTCTTCTTCCCAAGCGTGATAACATATCCACTAATGCTCCTCCTATCAACTTTGGAACCTACCCAATGAACATCACAATAAAATGTTCCCTTTATTCAATGATCCTTTGTGGTACATAAGTACCGTTTTGGCTACAATAAGATGTGATACTCTTGGTGCTTGAAAAAATTGAGATAACACTCCAAGTACACCTACAATATGTGGTCTTGTCATAGTAGCATACAAGAGAGAGCCAATTATTGACCTATGCATCCTTCATTTCTTTTCATTCATGAGCACTTTGTTTAAAATTTACTTCTAATGGATTTGGAATGGGCTTGCTATCACACAAGCCAAGATTCTTCAAAAGATCTAGAATGTATTTCCTTTGCATCAAGTATATACCTTCCTCTTTATATAATACTTCAATCCCAAGGAAGTGCCTTAAAATCCATAAATTCGAGATTGTAAACTCACATCCAAGATTCCTCTTTATTTCCCCTTATGTTGGCTTTATGATCCTCTATAATGATCAAATCATCAACATATATAGAAATGAGAACATTTTGCTACCTTCTTTCTTCACCAAAAGTGATGGGTCTGTATGAGTCTGTTTGTATCCACATTTTACCAAGTATTCCATAAGTATTTGGCTCCAAGCCCTTGGGGCTTGCTTGAGTTCATAAAGATCCTTCTTAAGCCTACATACATGATGAGGAAACCTCTCATCTTCAAAGCCTTGGGGCTACTCCATGAAGACTACCTCTTCAAGCTCTCCATTTAGGAAAGCATTCTTCACATCCAATTGGTACATGTTCCAAACTTTTGAGGCCAAAATTGCAATCAAACTTCTTACGATGGAAATCTTAGCTACTATACTGAATGTTGCCTCAAAATCTATGCCATAGGTTTGAGAAAAACCTTTACCAACCAACCTTGCTTTAGACCAAGAGATGCTCTCATCTACATGCCTCTATACCTTGTACACCCACTTTTTGTGAATTACTTTCATGTCATTTGTTCTTGGCACGAATGAACAAGTATCATTTTCTTACATGCCTTGACCTCCTTCTCCATGGCTTCAATCTATTCCCTATCCTTATTTGATTCTTCAATAAATTTAGGTTCTTCACATGCTATAACTTGATGCACGTAGGCATAGTTTCTTGCAATGAATAAATAATAGGTTAACCTCTCAATTAGGTATTTTACCCTATTGGATGACCTTACCTCACCATCAGATGGTAGGAATCTCCTTCTCCTTGTTCTAGATACCTTAAATCTTGGAGTTTTTGGTTTCTTGATATCTTCATCACTTTTAAATTCCATGTCTACCCATCGATGGTGTTTGTCATTTAGGTAGTTTCTTTGTCGTTTCAAGTGGAAAGTATTCCATGGATAGGGACAACCACTTAGGCTTGCCATATGTATGAGTAGAGCATCCAGGTGAAGAGAAGAGTAGGATGATGGATTGAAGAAAAATAAGAGAGAAAAAGAGATCCAGAGAAAGAACAAAGGAAAATGAGGAGGGCTTAGAAAAGGGTAAGCAAGACAAGAAATAAGTAAAGATAAGAGAGGAAAATGAAAAGCATTGAAAGAATGATGGAGGAGAGAAAAGGAAAGATTAGAGAAAAGAATCGAGAGTGAAAGTTTGTGCCTCTTCTACTTGGGCTAGATTTTTGTTGGTGCAGGACAATCAACAATTGATGTTTTGATGAAGAGTTGAAGTCAAGGTTTGAAGGAAAGATTCAAGTTGTGAAGCAAGGAAGAAGAATATGTTGGAGTTAGACGTCTGCGGAAGCACGTGAACAACACAAGGAAGAAGAAGAAGCTTGGAGCACAACACACAAGACTGAATGTACTACTAGAGAATGTACAAAGATAAGTAGCCCATTAGGGCAATAGGCGTATATACAAGTCGGGAGAAAAAAACCTCCTAAAGAGGGAAAAAAGTGCCCCGGCGGTCCTAGAGTGTTCACACACATCACTACCTAAATATATCAACAAATCCCCCTTGGGAGTGATGCGGTGAACAAGGAGCTGGCACTCATGTATAAGGAAGTGCCAAGCTATGTGGAAATCACTCCACAAAAGGAAGTAAGCCCAAAGCTTTGCGGAAAGCTTCAAACTTCTCCCTAGGCAGAGCCTTCGTGAAAAGGTCTGCAATGTTCTCCTGCGTGGGCACATATGCCAAGCTGATCTCCCCAGCAGAGAACCTCTCCCTGACATAGTGATAATGCACCTCAATGTGCTTAGTGCGATCATGGAACACAGGGTTCCTCGCAACTACCAATGCGCTCGATTGTCAGTGAAGATGGTGGTGGCAGAAGACTGGCCAACACCCAAATCAGCCATAAGGCGTAAAGAGATCATTGTGTAAAGAGATCATAGGAAAATTGGATCTTTAGTGGAAAGGGAAGTTATTGGGCTTCAAAAAATGCAAGAATAGTTGGATTGTTGCCACTATACAACATGTTTTTACAATGTCAAGCATGAAATTGGAGAACTAAAAAAAAAAGAGATATCCTATCAATTGTAAGTATTAGTCTTTAGTATTGATTGATTCCTATTCTAATTTCTCTTGCTACCCTATTAAGATGTGTTTTTTTTCTTGCATACATTTTTCTTTTTACCTTGGGTGAGGAGCAACCTCTTCGTAGTCGTACAGGTACTTTCCAAGCATTGCATGCAAATGATCTTTCTACAAGACCTTTCTGCTCAACCTTTATATGAGAGAGTTTTCTTTTACACACATACACATGTTGTACCCTCGTCATCAAATGATTTTGGAAGGTTAGAGATGATTACGATAGATTATCTTTTCAAGATCAAGTGGTCACAACGTGATATTTGGTCCCTCATATCTTTGAAGCAAAATATGGTGAATGGCTCTTTGAGATTCACAAGAATTTCTAGATCTATAGGATTACATTGGTGTGTTCTTGTTCATTGTTTTGTACACCTATTTCTTATATTCATAGTTCTAGAGACTTCAAAAATGTTCATGTATAAATTAGATATCACATACTAGTAAGTGGAGGGTTTACTAGATGAAATTTGGGGACTTGTAGAAGGATGCACCATACGGGATATATACCTATATAAAATAAGTGCAACATGCATAGGATTTTGATATTCGAGACACCATATTACATTGTACATTGTATTCTATTATGATCATTGGATATGTAAACTTGGTGAATGGATACCATTACAAAGTTCTTAGGGTTCTTTAATTTCATTTGAATCTAAGAAAAATATGCCCAACAATGAAATGGAAGTCACTTCAGTGAATCATCATTGGACCCTTGCCAACATGAAAGAACATCTCATAATAATGGAATTTGAAGATCTATATCAGTCCAAGTTCAGAATACAAGGGCATAAGGTAAAGAAAATTATAGTTCTTTTTCTGTTATTTATACAAATTATTGTATTCAGAGATGATATTTAAATTATTTTATTTGTCACAAATCACGAAGAGGTTGGAGGATAAAATTGAAGTCCTTCCGAAGTGGAGTGTAGATGGAAGTAAGCTTTCATTATCATAGCTCATGAACTATTTGAGTACTGGAGTGTACACTTAACCCATTTTCCACTCATAATCCTTCCTCTAGCACAAAATCATGCACATGCAAAAAATGAAAGCTGTAAAAATTTTTTGAACTCAATATAATGGTTAAATTGTCCAATCATTGATTTTTGCCCTCAAAATATTACATATTTAAAATTTCAAGATTTCTTCTTTTCTACTATGTAAATGTGGTGTTTCATATCATGTTAAATGATTATTTGTTCAATCATTTTTAGGAGAAAAAATTTATTATGTTCTTTTGTGCATGGATTTTTTATTTATAGCTATTGTTTTTACCTTTAAATGGATCCCACTCACTTGAAAAATTGAAACTATTATAAAAGGAAGTCATATACTCTCATTTCTCACTTTTGTAACTAGGAAGAGCTAGAAGCACTCCTAGAGCAAGTTCACCATAGCAATAACATTGCTTTTATGTGCAATGGTTGCCTCCACCTCTACTCCCCCTTGTTTTGGCAGCGAGTAATACAATATATAAACATCAATACATAAATAAAATCCTAATATTTGGTAGTGAGTGAGTTTGCAAGAAACAAATGTGGCATCATGCTTTGTAGACAAATTCGATGGAGCTAACTCAAAATATCTTTGACATATATAAGCATAACCACTATACATGTTAGAGAAATAGAAAGTGGTACGTGTGATTCTCAATCTTCACATCTTGAGCTTGATCTTTTAACACTCTCCCTCAAGTTCACCTATATCAACAAGTAGCATCTCAAGCAAAAGGTTACTCCTAAAATCCTTGATCTAATGCTCAAATATTGTTCAAAGGGCAGTGGATGCTAGGGTTCGTGCACTCAATCTTTACTCTCACCTTCATGCCCGTGATGTGGTCGTTTATACTCGTTTACTCTACGTTTAGTGGCTCTTCCCGCTTGCTGACTCTGTTGGTGCGGGAGCATCATGCTCTCCCTTGGGGGGGCATGGTTCCAAAGCTTTGTCATCAAGGAGAACTCCAAAGCTTAGTCCTCAATATGAATATGTCGCACGTACCTGAAACTCCGCAAGAGGTTGAAGCTTCATCCCTAGATAGCTCCATTGGGGTGCTTAAGGTTGGCAAAGATATGCTTGGTCCTCATTCTGAAGGTAAGGAAGGTTTATAGATTTCTTTTGGCTCTAATCAAGTAAGTGGTTCTTCCCTTGATGCAAGTGCACCATTGCATTCTGTAGCCCCTCTGCATAGATCATTTACAGATGCTGTTTCTAATGGATTAGGACATATGGAGGTTAACATCTCAGTTAATGTGTTAAATGTATTTGACAAAAGGGAAAGCTCCGCTTGTCCACACTTCGAAATGTTTCTTTAAAGAAATGGCTCAGAACACTTTTGGTTTAATGCCTGGTGGCATCCTCAAATGTGTGTGGAAGCAGACCTCAACAGGCCTCTCCCCTCAAAGATTATTGTCGATTTGGGTGAAAGGGAATCTTGGGTTCAAGAGATCTCTTTTAAAAATTTTCCCAATGCTTGTTTTCAATGTGGTCTACAAGGCCATCGAATAAAAGAATGCCCCTTGAAACAAAAGAATAAGCAAGAAACAGCCAACAAAGCCCAAAGTCTCACGGGGAAGCAGGTCGGCCCCTCAATTGAAGAGGAAGACAAGGATGACCGAATCCTAGAAACCAACTCAGACGGGATTACAGAGGTTAGAAGAAGAAGGAAAGCTAGCCCGAAAAGAAGCTCGAGCCCAAGCAGACCTTTAGAGAAGTTTCGAACGCCAAAAAAGTCACTCAATAACTTATACTGCAACCTCGAGAAGGAGGTTAATGAGCTTGATTATCCAAGAGGAACCCGAGACTTAGCGGGCACAAGTAACTTACCCTTGGAGTGCCCCCCCTGTAGTGCCGGCAATCAAGAGGACTACACAACTAGCAAAGAAGACGGATTCACCACAAGTAATGAGGACAATATGGACAGTGAAAGTTCCATCATTGGAACAACAATACCGGAAACTGCCTCTCCTTCTCCCCCACAGGAGGCTTCCCGCAAGGGAAAACAGTTGGCAATTATGCCTTGGAAAAGCCCTCTCAAATTGAAGACGCATGGTCGGGACCATCCCCCCTCAAGGAAGAAAGAAGACTCCAAGAGGAAAAAAGAGAAGTCCCACCCTCGGAATGAGGGAAGTGCAAGAAAATGATCATCGCTTCACTAAACACTAGGGGGCTAACTGACCCCACAAGAGCCACCATTATTGGTCAATGGCTCCATGACATAAGCTTAAACCCAGACTTCATCTGTCTTGAGGAGATTAAAATTGAAGGAGAAGACCTTCGAAAAAGACTTAAGGGCGTCTCTCAGTCCCATGTGTGGTTTTCCACAACCCATCAGCGTGGGTCAGGTGGAACTTCCATTGGCATCAATCATCTCTAGGCTAATAAGCTTGACTACACGAGCGAAGACAGAAACCATAGGTGGTTGGCGGTCACATTCAGCACCCCCTTCCAATTCTCCCTGATTTCTATGTATCCTCCAAACGAGGATGCTACGAGGATCCATACTTGGTCCTCCTTGGATTTGTTTTCTCATAATGTCATGATTTGTGGTGACTTCAATATGGTGGAGGACCCCTCTGATAGGTGGAACAACAAGGGCCGTATCATTGATGGCCATGAGAAAGAAACATGGGACCAAACCAAACTGTTTCTGGATCTGGTCAAAGTCAAGGGCCCGAATGGCTTTTCTTGGTCCAATCTTCAATTGGGTGGGGACTTGAGGAAAGAGAGACTCGATAGAAGCTACATTTTGTAGAATCTCATCCACCAATGGGGTCCTCCCACCCTAACGCAACGTATCGACCTCACCGTCTCAGACCATTACCCAATGGTGCTAAGCTTCCCCCCTCCATCTAAAAGTCGCAAGGCACCTTGGTCTAATGCCATCCCATTTGTCTTTTTGCTCCCCTCTATCTACCATGAAATCACTAACGTGTGGCTTGAGGCCTTTGCCGTCTGCACCTCTCTAACCAAGTGTTGGAGGAACGCGGTGGAAAGGTCTCTTCAGATCTTGATTAGGACTACGGAGGCTCACAAAACGATTCGCCAAAGACGTAGTCAAAACGATTCGACGGCGCTAGAGACTCGAAGAAGAAGTTAATAAAGGGAAGATTCAATCTTAGAAGGGACTCCAAATTATCACAGGAAGATAAAGATACGAGGAGGAGATCAAAAGGAGAAATCTACAAATTTATTTTAAGGAATGGTGGGCTAGTAAGGCAGACAGACCTTCCAAAGAGATGTGCAATATTCTTAGAAGAAAACAAATCAGAGAGGAGATCCCCCTACTGCTTGACATGGATGGGGCGAAATGTAAAACAGCGGAAGAAAACATTGGCATTATAGAAGTGCACTTCACGAGTCTCCTGGGTAGTGCTTGTCCCCTCTCCCCCCATGGGCGGGATTGCATGGCCACCATCTCTCGGACTTCCCAGCATAGAATCCCATGCAACTTGAGTGCTCTGCTTGATGGCTCCATTTCTGAACAAGAGATCCTGGAAGTTATCAATTCGCTTCCGAACAGCAAGAGCCCGGGGCCTGATGGGCTCACTAATGAGTTCTTTAAATCATTCAAATATGTGGTGGCCACCCCCTTGCATCTTGTTTGGCTTGAGGCTCTTGATTTTGGTGCCCTTCCCACTTGTCTCAACAATGACATCATCAAACTTATACATAAAAAAGGGGAGAGGAACAGAATTGAGAACCGGAGACCTATCACAATGCTTCAAACCCGATACAAGATTCTTGTTGGGATATCCTATCATTTAGACGAGTGGCTTAGCAAAGACCAAAAAGGCTTCATTAAGGGAAGATCAATATTGGAAGCCGTCATTGAAAGGTCTGGAATATGCTGAAGAATCTAATCAGGACATTGTCTTCCTCAAGATTGACTTTGACAAAGCCTACAATAGATTGGAATGGGACTATATTTTACAATCGCTAAAAGACCTCGGGTGTAGTCAGAGATTCCTCAGGATGATCTCCACTCTCCTTGGAAATGCTTCGACTAAAGTCAATGTCAACGCACAAGTTTCAAAGGCAATCAAACTAAAAGGATCCATCAGGCAAGGTTGCCCGTTGGCGCCACTGCTCTTTGCCATCGCCACTAAAGGACTGAGCCGGCTTGTGGAGCAACAGATGGAGCTTGGTCACATAAGAGGCATCACTTTGCCACATAACTCTGGGCAAATGACCATGAGGCTATTTGTGGATGACACAAATGCCTTTGTTCACAATGATGATACCAGATTGGAAACCTTTTGGTGGTGCCTCAACACGTTTTGTGAGGCCTCTGGATCTAGGATTAACCATACAAAGACTGCATTCAGGGCTATCAAAGGGAATCAGCCCAATCTCCTCAGTGTGCAAGGATGCCAAAGCATTCAATCAGGTCAGGTCGTTCGCATTCTTGGTATCCCCTTGGGATTCGGTGTTACTCTAGAACAAAGGTGGGCTTGGGTCCTTGCTAGACCTAATAATAAACTTAACTATTGGAGGGGTTTGCAAATCAATCTTGCTGGTTGGGCCATGGTGATCAACAGGTTCCTCAAATCCTCAATGATATACTTTCTTTCTTGCTAGTGACCGAAGAATCAAGATTTAGCCAAATTAGAAAGTACTTGTAGGAACTTTCTCTGGACCGAGGACCATAACAGGAGGGGAGTGCCTAAAACCAAATGGTCCATATGCACTAGCCAAAAGGAGAATGGAGGTCTGGGTATTATGGACATTGGAAGCATGGCCAATAAACTTGCGGCTAAGTGGATGATTAAGGCGTGGTGCAACAGAGATTCCTCTTGGGCCACATTAATTTTCAAAAACACAAATGCGATTACTTTGGTAGGTTACCCTGGATGGAAAAACCTCAACATCCTCACCCTCCTATTCTCTCCGATTCCGGTCTCACCCAAAGGATCGATCCTGGTAAGATCCTTGTGGTTGAGCTGGAATACATTCAAACCTCACATCAGAATCAGTGAAGATTGGAAGTGGGCTGCACGTATAAGACAAAACGACTCTATTTGGTTCCCGATCCAAGGCATGAGAAATGTGGAGCCTTGGAATGTCTTGAGTGCCAAGAGACTCTAGAATAAGGGATTCAAACAATGGAAGCACCTCTGGAAGCAGGACACGAACAGATGGGTGGGCTTTGAGGACCTTGACCCTACTACTACGGTCACATACGAGGAATGGATTGTTTTACTGAGCAGACGCCATGCTTGGGACCAATCTAAAATCCGACTACTTATGGGACAGGACTCTCTGAACCGAATGGGCCTTAAATGGTATAATGGTAATCACCTCTCCAAGCTTCCATATGTTGAAACTCGCAATGACATTCACATCAGTCTCAACAAGAAATGGTGTCTCAACTAGATGCGACTTCGATGGGATATGAAATTTATGTCTATCTGGCACCCTCTCATTGAAAATTAAAAGTCAGTTCTCCTATGGCAAATCCTACACCGTGGAATATGGACCAATGCAAAAGCTAACAAGATCTGTGGGGTTCCACCTTGGTGCAAGGGATGTTGTCGTAGCAAAGAGGATATAGGTCACCTGTTCTTTGCTTGCCCTAAATCCCTTCGATTATGGAGGGTCCTTGGTCGTTATTTGGGATTCCAAGAACAAATCAACTGGAAGCAAGCCCGCATTGGTGAAGCGATCGGTGGCTCTACGGCATTGTGGAATGCGATTAGGGGAGAGATCTTGTGGAAGATTTGGCGAAAAAGATGTGCTCAAAACTTTGGCAATACCCCCAAGGAGTGGTCGATCGAGAAGTCCCTTTTCCTTCTCGGCAGAAGAATTGCTAACAGTAAGAAACGCCCCCCCCCCCCCCCCCCCCCTTCAAACATCACAAAGAGCTACAATATGTCAACAACAAGCTTAAAACCAAGTGGGCTCCACATGATGGGGATGCGAGGTTTATCAACCTCCTCTATAATGCCAGGTAAGCCTTGCAAGGGCTTCCACAAAGGCTATGGCAGACCATCAGGATGAAAATAAGTCATCAAAAATATATCAGTTGGAAGCCTGCTCTGCTAGGAGAAGCGAGTGGTCGCTCCACGACTCTCTAGAATGTTCGAAACTCTGGTCAATTGAGTATTCACTATCCCCCCTTGGCAAAAGGACGGTTAATTGTAAGAACCCCCCTTTTTAGGAGTCATCAAGTATTCCTTTTGATCAAGAACAAACTTTACCCACATGGGCCCCACCTGAGGGTGATGCTGAGGAAGGTTGGACTAAGGTGTAGAACAGGAGAAAGGTCTCTCAGACTATCTCTTGGCAAACTGATCGGCCTGTTTTGCCTCCCACCACAGGTGACACCTTACCTTTTCCCTCTGAAGATTGCAGGTGTGTAGTTGAACTTAATAGAGTGGATGAGACTGAAATTCTTGGGCTTCATAATAGTGGGCTTCAAATAGACGATTTTTCATCGAGTCAAAAGGAAAATTTTGCCCCTTTGAGACAACAGGTGTCTAGGACCAAAAAAAAAAGACTTTGGGCCTAAACACAAAAGGAAGGATATACTGAAAAATTCCTTGGCAGTGAATAAGTTCACCAAAAACATCAAGAACTGATGAATGTGTTGGCTTGGTTTGCATTAACCTCTTTACTGTGTGTCATGAATAGTATCAATATTCTTTCTTTCAATATCAGTAGAGTGACCTAATCAGAGATTCTCTTGAACATCCCTATGTGCAACATTTTTATGCATGCTAACTAGAGGACTAGTATCCTCAAATAGCACTCTTCTCACTTCAACCTCATTGATGGGATGTTTATGCATCTTAGATTCATTGAAAATGACCTCACCACTTTTGATCATTGATCATGTTTCAAGATATCCAATTTTTCCTTCTTGACCATATCCAAGAAAAATGCATTTCTTTGACTTATGGTCCAACTTTTTTCTAAGATTAAACATATGCTTCACACCCGAAAACTCAAAGATGATCATAGTGTGGTGGCTTCCCTGTTCATAACTCTTTTTCCACTTTCTGAGTTTTGGCAGTACTAGGTTGAAAGGTTAATCACATGATCTATAGTCAATACTGCTTTTGCCCAAAAGCCTTGTGAAAAGTTTGCATGATGGAGCATATAAAGTACTCTATCATGAATAGTTCTATTCATCCTTTCAGCTACACCATTTTGTATTGGGGTATAAGGAGTTGTAAACTCTCTATGAATTCCTCTAGACTAACAGAAAAGGTTGAATTTATGTGAGGTATTCTCACCCCCATTATCTAAAAGTGAAGCCTTAAGCTTAGTTCCTTTTTAATTATCAACTAAAGGGAACCATTTTATAAAAGTAGGGAATACCTCATCCTCTGATTTGATAGGATATACCTAGAATTTTTTAGTATCATCATCTATGAAAGTGATAAAGTAAAGAGAACAACCTAATGAGCTTGTGGGCATAGGACCACACACATCTGTATGAACGAGATCCAAAGGCTGAATTGAAGAGTTAATAGGCATTTTGTCCACATTTCTAGTTTGCTTTCCATATTGACAATGCTCACAAGATGAAAAATTAGAGAAAGATAACACAAGTAAGTAGTCAAAACGAAAAGGATTTTCCATTCCACTATGCGATATATACACAAATGACCAAGTATGCCAAGGTCTATGCCATGTTTGTCACCTTAGTCGTAAGCCTTGGTTGGTTGCTCACTTCACTCACACAAAAGGAACAAGTTAGTGATCATGCACCATATTGAGTCTCCTTCTGGAGATCTCCATGATGATATCCTAAACATACAAAGTTGAGCTCCACGCGCCGCACATGAGAGTCTGCACAGAGGCTGGGGAATAAAAAGAAAAACACAGTACAGAGCGAGCACAACAAAAATTTCTCAGGTGTTACAAATGTGATGGATCTTATAATCTATAGCTGACCAAGCCAATATATATTTTATTAAAGAACATATACAAAATTGTCCGTTGGCCATTTGGCCTTTCACATGGAAACTAACGGTAACATACTTTTGATATTTAAGGTGTAATCACATATGGTCTTTTTCTCCAATGCATTCAACTCATTGTTCAGCTACAATGTACATTCTTTGTTTTGGTCTCATAGACTATGGTCAAACTATTCGAAGCCCCTTTTAGAGTTTTGACATCTTTTATATGCCCATTCATGCTATCTTGTATGGTAGCAATGACAAAATGCATTGCATTTCATTCTCCTTGATTACACTCCTCATATACTCTTAATGATGTGTAGTTTGGTTCCAATATCCTTTTCCAATCAATAAATTTTTCATTCTAAATCTCGAAGCATAAAAGTTCTTTTTGTCCAACTTATCAATCATAACATGGCTTGTTCCATCAACATTGTCCATCGCTAGAGGAATTTACCATATTATAAAAAATAGAAGTAGTACATGTGCTTGAAGACTATCACATTGTGCCTTGACAATATATACTCAGAAAAACTTAGTTTTCTTTATCAATGGTATAGAGAATCCCTTGATGTTCTCGATATGAACTACTTTGAAATCGTTGAACAAAATGCAATATATATTTTTTCAAATTGACATGTTTTACCTATGTGCCCTACCTTGTAGGATCTGAATGGAGGTGATAATGGTAAATAAATAATATGGCATTTTCTGCATCCACACTAAGGTTTATAGAAATCTGAGATCATTCTTGAAGTCCATGTTCTATACCCCTTCTAATGGAATCTTCATGTTTGGCCTTCTTGAGGAGCTCTCTAGTGTTACACTAGATCTAATACCATGTCAGGAGAAAGGAGATAAGAAAGTAAGTTCTTGCACACAAGGAGAGGAACACACACATTTACATATTGAGGCAAGGAAGAATGATCTTCTTCTTCTTTTGATGAACCTCATTATATATATATATAATCACTATAGATGTCTAAAAAACGAAAAAAACACATGCCATCCTCGATCATTATCTGTTGAGGTCGATATCTGGACAATCTACACGTAAAAAGCTGTTAGAGTAGCCAAAGAACGGAGGGGTGTCAATGAGCGTTATGATCAACACCCTTCCTTTTAACGCAATTCGAACTCCATACATATGAAGGACATAACGTGGAGTGGCCCAATCTCTTATATGATAAGAAAACAGGCACACGGTGACACGCAATGCCTCATACACATAGAGAGAGGATTTGTTTCTGAAGACTCTGTTTACGCATGTTTCCGTTCCAGTCCATTTCTTTTCCATATGCTGACATAGAATCGCCTCAGTTTTAAACGCACTGCCTTTGCCGATGTAACATTTCTGAATGTCAAGGATATGTACAGACGTTGCTTCCTATGAATTCATGGAAGAAGAAGAAGAAGCTTCCTATGAAGGAACGTACATCATTGTCATAAAGTTCTTAGCATTAATAATAGAGTCAATGAAAAGTGGGCAATAGTTATTGAAAATGGGATGAAGGGGTTCCCTCGGTGTGTGCGTAGAACTTTCAAATTTCAAGCTTAATAGAAAAGAATGTCAAAGAACACGCATTGGAAAAAAGAAACAAATGTTCAATGGCAAGTGAATAATATTTGGGGAGATGTGTATCTCGAGTTCATGCTCTAAATCACGCAGACAAGTTCGATAGACTGACATTTCCATACATTTCCTCAAGGCAATCTCGCTGTTATAACTAAACTAAAGAAGATATTGCCATTATCTTCGTCAAGCGTGCATGTCCTACAAGTTCCATCGCCTAAGTTCGCTCTTTTGCCCCTCATAGCATTCCCTATTGCCGAACGAGTAATTAACCATAAACGTTGCATGAGATATGTGATTCATGTCAGATAGGTAAACGGAGAAGGATTCGTTCAAGAAAAGAAAAGAAGGGATTCATTCGGTGCACACAAAAGTAAAGGGAGCAAGTCTTGGAGGAAACAAAAGGAAACAAGTAGTTTGTGACCTTCAGAGATGAGCATTCTAGAAAGCTATAAAACTATTGTTTGAAACAAGATTCAGATGTGTTTTCGAGGTTCAAATACAGATCCAGAGACGTAGATGCCTAAATGCCATTCCGGTCGAATGGAGGGAGAAATACTTCTTCCAAATATCCAATGAAATTTTGTAGGTTGAAGGCATAAGAACAAAATTCACATGTAGGTATACACCCCAAAAAATGAGAAGGTGGAAAGAAAAGATAAGTATACATGTAGGTATACATTGAACGTGCATTGTCGTGCTTGTTTAACCAATTGTCGAATAACCACTAGGAAGATGTTTTACTATCCTATCCTCGAGGAATACTTCTTTGCTTTTTATATGCACAATAAGATGTGGAAATTGTAGACATCCTTTGATTAGAATATTCCTTGAAGTTGATATATATATATATATATATATATATATATATATATATATATATATATATATATATATATATATATATATATATATATATATATATATATAGAGAGAGAGAGAGAGAGAGAGAGAGAGAGAGAGAGAAAGAGAGAGAGAGAAAGAGAGAGAGAGTGAGAGAGAGATAGTTGAGAGAGATAGATAGAGAATTGAGAGATTGAAAGAATTGAGAAAGAAAGAGACTTAATGGAGAGAGGTCGGAGCAAAAAAGACAAAGAATAGAGAGAGAGAGAGAGAGAAAGATAAGACAAGGGGAGGGACTTGAAAGAGAAAGAAATAAAAACTAGTGACATAGAGAGAGAGATAGAAATACAAACTTTAGAGAAAGAGAGAGAGATGAAAGATAAACAAGGAGGCCTCCTTCATTTAAACCTGTCTAATTATACTTATGCAAGAGTTTGGGGGAGATTTAAGTGTGTCTTTGTACTTTGAGAAGCCAGTTACAAGATGTGAATAATAATAACGTGCCTGTATTTTTATTTTATGTATATACATATACTTGTATATCTAAACGTTTTCTAGTATATATGTGTGTTTGTATTGTGAGTTAATGAATATGGGAATGTAATATGTTTATATTTTGTTTTTTCAGATGTAATGTGCTTGTATAAAATGTGATATGAAAGGTTTTAATGTATATCCTTTCGTTGGTATGTGTGTGTATGTATGTATACATGCATGTATGTATGTATATATGTGTTTGTTCTTTGTGTACGCTTGTATCTACATTCACGTTTTTACATAAATGCATGTGTGGAATCATTAAAAAAAAAAAACAAAAAGGAATACTTTATTATAGTTTATGATGAATATCATTGTTTCACGTACATAGGCATCAATGACGTCCAAGATGTGGAAATTGTAGACATCCTTTGATTACAGTACTCTTTGAAGTTGATATATATATATATATATATATATATATATATATATATATATATATATATATAGAGAGAGAGAGAGAGAGAGAGAGAGAGAGAGAGAGAGAGAGAGAGAGAGCTGAGAGCGAAAGATAGAGAATTGAGAGATTGAAAGAGTTGAGAAAGAAAGAGACTTAAGGGAGAGAGGTTTGAGAGAGAAAGACAATGGAGAGAGAGAGAAGAGAGAGAAGATAAGAGGAGGGACTTGAAAGAGAAACAAATAAAAACTAGTGACATAAAGAGAGATAGAGATACAAACTTTAGAGAACGAGAAAGAGAAAGATAGAGAGAGAGAGATCAAATTGAGAGAGAAAATAAGAGACTAAGATATATAATTGAGAGGAATTATTTTATTGGATAATTAAGGCATATTCAAAAAAGATGGGACCTATTCATAATTTTGAGATAAATCTTTGTTTCCTATCTTTGATTATATATCTTTGAGTATGCCTTTTATTGGATAATTAAGGCATAATTAAGGCTCTTTGATTTTTGTTTTGGAGAAGAGGAAGTTCAATCTAGACCTAGTCTATCATGCTTAACTTAATTAAAAAAACAATTGTACACTAAGGGGGCCTAGTGCCCTTTGGATCCCCCATATCCCCCAAAGGAGGGGTAGGAAGGCCCAAAGGTGCAATAATGGTGATGGTTAGTATTCGGTGATCAAACTATGTTAGAGGGACTTATGAAGAAGGTAAATGATCTTTTTGTCGCTCTCATGGGTGGTCCACTTATGTGTAATCATGTAATTATCCAAGAAGAAAATCCTATGGTGTCTAATGGGAGGGGACTTCTAAGATTTACATACTCTTCTACCTCAGTAGCCAAGGAATTTATCAATTGATCATTTTTTTAGATGGCAATCAAAGTTGGTCACAAATATTTCTTTCCATATCTTCCAATGCACTTCCTAGTGAGGGCATTCCACAAGGTAAAAGAGCATCATATCGCTTCTGTAAATAAAACTTGCTTGCAATTGATTTGACTCTATAAACTCAAAATCATGGCAAGATTAAGTGACTCTTGGGTCACAAATAAAAGAGGTGTCTAATGTCTTATCTACCGTAGAGGTAGTTCTTACACCATTTAGGGGCCCCATGGACTCTATTTGCAAGGAATTGGTCCAAATTCCCCTCTAGAGAATTGGTCACATAAGAATATACTTTTTGTTCTCAATGAGATGATGCCACAAGTCCACAAACCCATACACTATAGTGCTACTTAAGGCACCATCTTTTGCGAAAGGAGAAATGCAAGTCCAAGTGCTCCTTAGGATTTATCACCCTATCCAATCTTTTATAGTTGACCAATATGAGTACTGCTTTAATCTACGAGGGATCGTGTTTGAGAAGTAAGCACATTTTGAGTTGTACAAAGCATTGATTCTATGTCTTGATAGGCACCAATCTTACCCAGGTCTATGTCCTCAAGTCTAGTCTAATAGCTTCCCTTTGACTCCAAAAATATTCAAATATAGAAAACCCTTTGACTAATCTAGTAGCTTCTCTTTAACTCCAAAAATATTCAAACATAGAAAACATAGTTTAGTCTACGAGGGATCGTGTTTGAGAAGTAAGCACATTTTGAGTTCTACAAAGAATTGATTCTATGTCTTGATAGGCACCAATCTTACCCAGTTCTATGTCCTCAAGTCTAATCTAGTAGCTTCTCTTTGACTCCAAAAATATTCAAACACAGAAAACCCTTTGTTCAATAGTCTCTTTGCACTTTGGAGATTCTCTCAGTCAATTTCTTTGATTCCCCCAATAGGAAACCTGATAGAACTATTTTGTCTACTTTTGGCTACCCACTTCCAATGTTCATTGAACGTGATGTACAATTTCCTCTTCTTCTAACACTTCCACAAGGAGGATACTAAGTCCAATCCTCTGGGAGTCACTTAGAAAGGAGAAAATAGAAAAATGATAAGAGCATGGCCCTTCCACCTAGGAAGCCCCACAGGCATAAGAGAAGATTTGCGTTTGAGAATTAGTTTTGCCCAAGAGGTTTTTAATTTGGGCCACGCTTTAATCATACACTTGAAAGCCATCTTATCTGCCCCCTCCTCCTCCCCCCCCCCCCCCCCCCCCCCCCCATGTTCGAAATTCCCAACCCAACAGAATCATTCTAGTTAGCAAAAATAGCACATTTGATTGATTTTGGGACACCCCTTCTGTTGGGATCTCCTTTCTAAATGAAATTTTAGCACGTTCTTTCCAATTTTCAAAAGTGTTTGTCCTTCAATATCCAACAAGCCAAAAAATGGATAACCAATGAGAGAAGCAAGTGTTGATCACCATGGAACACCCCTCCAAGTCGCATTTCATACCCTTCAAATAAGAAACTTTAATGCCAGGCTTGGCAAGACACGAGTTCCACCACTAACACATGGAAACATCAAAACCCATAATAGTTTTGAGCATGCAGAAGATTTGAAGAAAATAGAATTAATTTAGGAGTCGCCTAGGCATGTAGGCTTATGCATGCCTACGTATCCACAAATTTGTACAACATGAACCTTCAAATGAAGATTCATAACAATACTAACACAACCAAAACTTGCATTTAGTTGAATAGCAACATACGCATAAGACTTTCCATATTAGTAAAACATGGACCTCTAGCAAGCATGTGGATGGATATAACTATACAATATGAACCTGCATAACAATAATAATAAAAATAAAAGCACAAGCATTACCTACATTAATTACAATAACATCATTACCACAAACTTGTTCATTTGTGTACGATAACATCATAACCATAAATTTTTTCATATTTATGTACTAGAATTACATCATAGCTATAAGCTACAAAACCCTTAATGAAAGATCAAATTAATTATCATAATCGTATATAAAGAGCATAGATGTTAATTCAACTTGATAATACTAGATATAAAAGAAATCAACCCATGTGTGAAAGATATAAACTATATAAACCTTAATGAAAGATCAAATTTATTAGAATAATTCTATATAAAGAGCATAGATGTTAATTGAACTTGAGAATACTATATATGAAATACAATAGCTCATGTGTGAAATTATACATAATACATTTCATCCATATAATGCCAAAACGGAGCTATGCTTGTTAGTAAAGTATCGCACATATAGAATGAGAAACATGGTACATTGAATCAAAGGATTCCCAATAGCATGTATATCAAACTAAAGCATCTTAGCCTAAAACTTATACAAATCGTGAGAAGTAGGTAGTTTGCAAAGATGAGAGAGTCATGGCAAAAGCGTGGTCTATAGCAGCCTAAGTCTCACTTGAAATCTCTAATATAATTCCCTACCCTACAACATATGTGATAATCTGACCATAGTACCTTGGAGTGTTTACCTCAAACGTTGAGTCAAGATAGACAACTTTTAGAGAATGCACATGTAGAGAAAACCTTCTATTTATGGAAGAAGGCTCTGAAAAATATCAAAGCTCACAACGTACTAAGAACTGAAAGTGACTATTTGATAGATCACACCTACTTTTAGGATTTCACTTGAATTTGAATCTCATTACAATCAGGAGATTCTTTTTTCATGTACTTACAAGTGCATAAAAATGTCACGTCCTTTAACTTTGGTAATAATAAGAAAGTATGTGGGTATACATATGAATAAACTCAAAAGTGCAAATAAGGCATGAAATATTGCCAAGCATTTTGGCTTTTCATATGCATCAAAAGCCTCCTTTGAAGACTAATATGCTTGAATCTTCATTTTGTAATCTCCTCAAGAACAATGATAGATTTGAACCTTTTAAGCTCCAGTACATAGAAAGCTTTATTCATCATGCTTGAATAGTGTTGTTGATCTAGGTTGCATTCATTCGATCAAATAATGAAAAAATACCAAATAAATTTGAAAAACTTGAGATTTTTTGAATATCCTCGAGTAAACATTTGTATGCCCTTTCTTTCAATCGATAATCTTTCGATTGAAAAAGAATTTGATCAAAAAGATTTTCGATCAAATAAAAAAATTATCGAAAAGGTTTTAGATTGAAAAGATTTTAGATTGAGGGGGTTTTAGATATAAAAAGTTTTAGATCTAAAAGATTTTAGATAAAAAAACCTTTAAATATGTTTCATCAATAAGAGCTACATAAACACTCATTTTTTCTTACTATGTGCTTGTGTTGATCCACAAGGAATAATACAAGATGCTTTTTTTTATATAGCCAAACACAATATCATATTATAATCCACTTCCTAAACCTTAAACCCTAAACCCTATCCCCCAAACTTCAAGCCCTAAACCCGAAACCCCAATCCCTTAACCCTAAACCCTAAACCCTAAAATCTAAACCCTAAACCCTTAATCCTAAACCCATGCAAGTACTAGATTTTTTTGCAAGATACAATGAACTCATATTATCTCCAAATATGATAGGTATACCTTGATTGTTGGACGAGATGGTGGATAGATTCTAGAAATGAAGTGGTGCTGCAGATCCTTGCTTCACACTAGACAAAAACAAGTTATGGTCTAAAGTAGACCCCATGATCTTCCCTAAAATCACAAATAATCACCTAAGTGCTTTGGAGTATGATCCTTTAATCAATAGATCAAAACAGAGGAGTAGGGAATTCAACTATGAGCTAGAACTTACTAATTTGGTCTCCATATCTACTCAATAAAATGAAGAATGCTCTTAGCCTACTAGCAATTCATCAAATTCCTGCTGAGAGTATCTAATTGACGTAAATAGCTACCAAGCACAAGCTATTTCACATGAAATAATGAAGTGTACTCTGAGAATTATCCTTAGCAATTTAGATGACCATCCCAACATTTTTGGGCTTCTATAGTATGGAGACCACTGAGTAGAGTTTTGAAGATATACTCAATGGATCATCCTCACTGGTTCAATGCATGACTGTGGAGCCTTCTCACACATAGAAAGAGATAGATGGAGACATGTACAAACATATAAGAGACTAAGAGACAAGAGACAAGAGACATGAATTAGAAGATATTGCTATGATATACATATACATGAATGTTGTGAAACATCAATCTAAGCATTCTAGTGGTCAAAGGTGGTCCGCACGACCATCTCACCATGACAGTTCAACCGAATGTCATACGTAAGAGGATAGGTTCCACTTCATTGACCATATGTCTTTCTAGAATCGACATGTGATACTAAAGAAGTCTAAGACTCATAAAACCAGCTCTAACTCACTCGCACGCTCTAGTGAGGGTGAGCAAAGAAAGAGAAAGTGGGTTTTTGAGCCTATCCTAGAGTGGAAGTCTAAAAATTTATTCTAAGAACTATGCTTTTACTAGCCCACCTTGGATCCTCACACACTCAACTAAGGGTGATCGTCTCAAGGAAACTATGTGCTAGCAAGGGCCCTATGGATGCCTAACAATGATGTTCTAGGAGTTTGGAGGGGGGTTTATATAGTTTTTTTAATGAGTTTGGGCCCTTCGATCTAGAGAAATCAACTCTCAACCCTAAGATCAATTGCTTTTCATTACAACCATTCGATTTATCAAATGGATCTCTAAGATTGGTTCTTTACATGATATCTAGGGCAAAGGGGGGGAAATAGGCGACTTCATTCTCCACCATTGGATCTGGGGCTGATCTGGACCATCATATCAGTGCTGACATCAATTTGGATAAGATAAGCCACTATTTTTGGAGAAACTTTGCATTATTGTTCTTTGATCATCAAAAAATGTTATCCGATGAAAAACCTCATGGATCCTCCTTGCTTTATGTTGTAGTGCATCTCCACCCTTGAATGTGAGGTCATCCTAACCGTACAACATGGTTCAATCATTGTTTGCCATGTGGTAGTCCTTCAAGCCTTCAATTTTCTTATTCGAGGAAACTGTGATGACCTTGAAAACAGCATTTTGTGTTCTTTGACCCTTCAAGTATCCTTTGATGAAGATGAAAATTTATAGGGCTATGTTTTGAAAGGTCTCCTTTAGGAATATGCAAAAAAAACTCCCATCCGAATCTTCCTTATACAAGTTTGACTACATTTGGAAGTTTGCAAGATGGCATTAAGGTGTCTTAGAAGCTCTGATAGCCTTGAAAGTTTGTACAAATATGTAGGCACACAAGTATATGAATTTTCATTTGATTTGGAGACATTGATTTTTTTTGCCTTAATTTCCAAAGTTTGACCAGCTTTGACCGCTACCCTTGATTTGCTTCATTTCTTCCAAAGTTTCCATATGAACTCACTTTGACATCCTTGATGCATCTTGGACTTCTTAGGGAATTCAGGATATCTTTACTCAATTTGTTTCCTGTAGGGCTTCATGAAATAGAGAGGAGAGAAAATCTCAACGACATCGTGCTCTATAGTCTATGCATAATGTGTGGCTTGAGTAATCATCTAGCTCATGATTGTTGGCATAATCAATAAGGTTCAAATCACAATAAAACCAAAGACGGTAGAGGTAGAGGTGGAAGATATAAAAGTGAATTTCAAAGAGGAAGGAAAAATCAAAGAGGTGGCTATAGTAGAGGTGGAGGAAGAAATTGGGGACAAAACCAATCCAACAACACCACCTACTAGAATTATGGAAATGATACATAGAATGAGGACCATGCAACATTCATGACGAATTCAATAAGTACACCAGAGAAGGAAGATCTTAAGGTATTCTATATTGACTATGGTGGTTCTAATCATTTGTCAGGTACTATAGAATTAATGTTAGAACTAGAAGGAAGCACTTCTAGTTATATAGTTCAAAGAGGTGATAACACGAGACACAAGGTGCATTCATATGGAAAGGTGAAGTGCAGGAGTGGAGATGACTTATTAACCAATTTTTTGTATGTTCCCACAATACCTAATTACCTATTTATTGTGGGGTCAAATAGTGGAGAAATGTTTTCAAGTCAGATTTACAAATGGAGTATTTGAGGAAGACCAAGATAATGGATACAAACAGATTGTGTTTGGTAAGAAGGAAGGTAGACTCTTTACTCTGAAAGTGTAAGGGAATATTGGTCAAGCCTTAATCACACATAGTGATGAAGTAATTACAAAGCTAGATCTCGGGCATAAGAGGTTAGGTCATTTCAATGGAAGAGGAATCAAAACTATGGTGGTAAATCAATCTCTAGGACTACCAAATGTGTAGAACCAACACATGGTTTGTAAATGTGAAGCGTGCCAAATGGGAAAAGCACACAGATTAGAATTTTAGAAGAAAGGGTTCAAGCATGATGGATTAGTAGAGATCAATCATATAGATGTATGGGGACTAATAGAAGAAGGATCAATCAGTGGATCTAGGTATTATGTTCTTTTCATTGATGATGCTACAAGATGGATAACTCTTTATAATTTGAAGGAAAAATTAGAGGTGTTTGAAGCCTTCAAGAAATTTCATGCATATGTAGAAAGTGTTATAGGTCAAAAGTTGAAGAGGCTAAGTTCTGATGGAGGGGGAGAAGACTTCTCCCAATAATTCAATTATTATCTTTGGAATACAGGTATCAAGAGAGAAATAACCTATAGATACACACCTCAACAAAATGGGTTGGAAGAGAGGAGAAATAGAACTCTGATTGAGTTTGTAAGAGCTATGCTAAAGGAGAAAATTGTTGAAATTCTTTATGGAATGAAGCACTAAATACAGCTACATATCTTGTGAATAGATTACCATGTACAACTCTAAATGGAATGAATACTTATGAGTTCTGGAGGGGTGCAAAACCTACACTAAATCATTGTAAGGTGTTTGGATCAATTGCCTATGCTTATCTACCATCACAACTTAGACATAACTCAATGATCTTGGATATCAAAGCTCAAAGGTAGATGCATGTCTTCTTATCAAGAAACCAGATGAAGGTATAATCTACACTTGTATCTATGTAGAGCTCCTCTTCAATTTCTTCTCCTATACTTGCCAATTGATCTGCTACATCTTTGACTTTGGTCACATACTCTGAGATGCCTTGCTTGGGCTGCTTTCTTTGAGTGATAAACTCAATCCACAATTGGTTCTTCCTAGCCCTTGTGTTGGAAGAAAAATATGAAGACAATGTTTCCCAAGTCTCTTGGGATGTCTTACAGTTCCTAATGTGTGGAAGAAGAAAATCAGAGATTGAGTTAAGTAAGTAAGACCTTGCTAATGCATCCTTGGCACACCACGTATTGAGTATTTCATGCTCCTCTCTTGTAGGTTGTCCTTTGCTTCTGAATACGGGCATCTCCTCATCTCCTGAGATGTATCCATAGAGACTCCTTCCTTGCAAGTTTTTCTTCATCCTTAAGGACCATGCTTGATAGTTTTTCCTATCCAATTTTTTCAATGAAAGAAGGAAAACCATCTCCCATTTTACCTTACCTTTGCTCTGATACCATTGTTGGGAAAGATGGATGGACACTTCAAGAAATGAGTAGGTATTGCCAATTCCTGCTTTGTACCAGCGTCTTCTTGCTTCGGAGTTGAGTTGTAGGCCCCCTTAGCTTTTTAGTGACACTATACAAGTGCCTATGTACTTTGGAAATGATGTGAGAAATGATTGAACCAAGAGAGACTACTTCCAAGTTGAAGAATCAATGAAAACCTTCTATTTGTGTTCACACACCTACTGCTTGTTATGCTCATTGCTAGCAATACAATAGAAATTAGAACAATTCCTTTTGGAGATATCAAATTAGATTAATGAGATAATGATTCCAAGTGGAATCACTTAAAATGATGCATTATACACTAAGCAATAAATTTAGCAATCAAATCATTACCCCCGATTTTTGAGGACCTCTGTAGAGTTTTCCGAGTGGGTACTTCGATGCGCTTTTCTCCAAATTGGCTGAATGTATTATCTTCAAAATTTGGCAGCATGTAGATGACTTGGAGCTGATTCCAACAAGCTATAGAACATTGATAATGGTGAAGGAATGGCTGAGATATGAGGAATACCAAAAGACTATTTTGAGTAGCTATGACAGAGAGACCATAGATGAAAAGTATTGATCTATTGTATTAGAGCACAATGTTGTACAAGATCATTAGCATGATAATCAATGCCTAATGATAATGAGTAGTGTAGGCTATTATGTGAGCCTCACTCGCTTACAAAGTAATTAGCAAGAAGTCAGAAAAGGTGATTTTTATACCACACATTTTTCAAGCCATCTTTTATAGGTTAGTTATTTAAATTTGAATTTGAATCCTTCATTGGATCTCACTAAAAGTGATCCTCTAATCTAGGAGATATTTTCTCAATTAGAGTTGTGATTTTTCCAACTAACAAATCCCACAAGTTTAGTGGTGGTTACAAATATTCTTTCAAGTCAAAAATGACTTTTACAAATGGTAAAAGATAAAAGCTTCCTAGGAACAGTTTCGATGGAGCTTCAATAAACTCTAGCCAAAGGTGATTTCTATACCACACATTTTTCAAGCCATCTTTTATAGGTGAGTTATTTGAATTTGAATTTGAATCCTTCATTGGATCTCACTAAAAGTGATCCTCTAATCTAGGAGATATTTTCTCAATTAGAGTTGTGATTTTTCCAACTAACAAATCCCACAAGTTTAGTGGTGGTTACAAATAATCTTTCAAGTCAAAAATGACTTTTACAAATGGTAAAAGATAAAAGCTTCCTAGGAACAGTTTTGCTGGAGCTTCAATAGCCAAATGTGTAGGTTTGGTATTTGCACCAACAAAGTGATGAGGGAATATATCCTACACTTCAGGATTCACCTTTTAGGTAGAAGATTGAATTTGAATTCAAACTTTGACTCCAAGCATAATTATAAGAAGAGGATCAAGAAGACCCACATGGATCTCACGCATAAGAGATCATTTTGAAGGAAATTCATTGTGAAGTGAGAGCTTATCTCATAGCTCATTCAGCACTCACACATTCAGCAATGTATGATTGCCAATGACATTGTACTTGTACATGTTTTAATACATATATGATCATTACATCCTCATTTCACTTCTCTGCTGTAACTCCAGCAGAATAGTGAAGTTCTCATAGCTTTTTCTCAATGTGTAGTTGATCATTTTCCATGATTTAAAGCATGCTAGATTCAGCCTCTTGTCTACTACATGCTTACAAAGTTTCATTATCATTTCTTCTTGGGATCGTGAGATATGAACATAACTTTGCTCACTCGTCTGATGGATGGTGTAGCCCGTGAATGTCGAGATGAAGTTGTGATTTGGTAAACATCTTTCTCTACATGTAGTCCATCATTTTTTATGAAATCACTCATGATTGATAGAAATTAGCTTTGATCCTGCAAAAGATAAGTAGAAACAAGTGCTCCTCCTATCATCTTTTGAGCCAGCCCAATCTACATCTCAGTATAGCTTCATATCCAAGTCAAATGTGAAGGGATAAAATAGCCCTTCATTTATAGTCAATTCTATGGATGTACCTACAACTTTAGTGTTCTCCATCTTGAATTTAACCAACATATCATGAATGTACTTCCTTTGAGTAATAAAGACACCAGAATCTGAATATACAAGTTCTAATCCAAGAAAGTATGTTAACAAACGAAGCTCATTGATTTTGGATTCCTCCATCATCTATGCCTTGACTTTCTTGATTCCATTTGCATCATTCCCTATAGTACTGATGTCATCAACAAAAACACATAGGTAGATAACGTCTCAGTTAGTCTTCTTTATGAACAAAGAAGAATGTGCTTTGCTAGCAACAAAATTTTGATCCTGCAAATATGTGACTAGTCTATGGTTCCAAGCTCTAGGAGCTTCTTTTAAACCATAAAGTGCTTTCCTTAATTTGCATACATAATCTTGTCTCTCCTTGTCTTTGTATCCTAGTGGTTGAGCAATGTAGACTTCTTCCGAGATCCATCCATTTAGGAATGAACTTTTAATATCTAACTAATACAATTTCTGATTCTTTCAAGTAGAAATACTTACTAAACTTTTGATTGTTGGCATCTTAGCCACAGGTGAAAATGTTTCCTCATAATCCTCACCATGGGTTTGAGCAAACCCCTTTTCTACTAGCTTTGCTTTATACATGTTGATTGAACCATCTAAGTTCTTCTTTACTTTGTAAATCCACCTAGATCCTATTACCTTCATGCTTGGTCTCTTGGGAACTGAATCCCAAGTATTGTTCTCTTGTAGTGCTTCAATTTCCTCTTGCATAGCTTCTCTCCATTCTTCCTTCTTATTAGCTTCTTCAAATGAAGAAGGCTCTTCTCACATAGAATCTTTAGCCATGTATATAGAATGCTTGGTGACAAATGATGTTTCATGTCCATACTTTATGGATTTCTTACTCTCTCTTTGAGATATTCTAAGTGCTTGATTGGATGACTCTCGAATGTCTACCAATTGTTTGAATTTTGTATTTCCCTTGGACTTCCAAGCTTTGAAGTCAATCTCTTCTTCTTCTTCTCAGTCGACATATTCTGATATTCTTGGTTCTTCTTGAGTTAGAGTTGGAAAATTACTTTCACAATGTTGGTGAAAATGCCAACCCTTCAAACTTGGTTAGGCATTGAAGAAGTTATGAGCAACTCTTCAAAGAACCACATGAACCATTGCTTATGGTTTTTACCATTTACTTTTGTACAAGTCATTTGACTTAAAGGAATCTTGTTAATCCACTAAACTCGTGGAGTTAGGAGAGATAAAGCTACAAATCATTTTTGTGGAACGTCTCCTAAATTGGAGGAGAACTTTTAGGTAAAGCCAAGTTTGAATTTGAGTTCAAACTTGGAGGCAAAGCATCTATAAAAGAGACATGTAGTCTCACAGCCAAAAGGCCCCCCATTACTGAACATATTGTTGATCATTTGATGTAGTTGAGAGGCTTACACTATAGCCTACTCTTATCACTATCATTGGGCAGCATATTTATGCCAATGATCATGTATAACATTGTTACATAATACATTAGATTGTTGATTACATCTGCCTTCATCTCTACTATGTTCACTCTGAACAGTGTACTCGTATTGCGCATATCTCAGTGATCGCTTGGGGGTAAGCTTCTAATTGCTAAAGATCTTTCTCTATGTGTAGTCAACCATTTTAAGTGATTCTACTTGGAAACATTAGCTCTCTAAGCTAATTAGATACCCTCAGAAGGAATTTTGCTAATTATCACTATACTGTGAGTACTGAGCAAAACATCTAGCAGGCATCAAGACCAAAATAGTAAGTTTTTGGTATCTAGCAAGTTGCAAACTTATCTATTTTGATCAAATGGTTAGAAGCATCATCTCCAAAGTAACTAGGCACTTATTTGGTGTCATATGAAAGATAAAGGGGCCTACAAAAGAACTTTGAAGTGAAAGAGGGTAGGTACAAAGCAGGGATTAGCAATACCAACTCATTTCTTGAGGTTTCCGTCCATCTTTCCCAACACACAATCATATGGTAGCTTTATTTTCGTGCAATTATCTTCAAACCGGGAGTTTTTTTCATAAAACAACACATCCCTACTAACTTTGAACCATTTTTTAGTGGGATTATAGAATCTATATTCTTTTTTATTTTGGTCATAGCCAATGAATATACATCTTTCAGGTTTTGGATCAAGCTTTCTTCTAATCTATGATGGTATATGTGCATAAGCAATGCAACCAAATATTTTACAATGGTCTAGGGAAGGTCTCCTACCATCCCATGCCTCATAAGGTGTCATTCCATCCAAGGACTTAGTTGGAAGCCTATTAATTAAGTATGTCGCTATGGAAATAGCTTACACCCATAGGTAATCTAGAAGTTTCTTTTCATTCAACATTGATCTTGCAACCTGTACTATTAATCTATTCCTTCTCTCTACCACCCATTCTGTTCAGGAGTGTACTTGGTTGTAACATCTCTCTTTATTCCTATGTCTTGTAAGAATGAATCAAATTCATGTGAGAAATACTCAGCACATCTATCAGATCTAAGCCTCTTCAAGCTTCTACCTGTTTGGTTCTCAACCAATGCCAAATACTCCTTGAATCAAGTGAAGACTTCATCTTTATGCTTCATAAAGTAAATTATTTTCCATCTAATATAGTCATCTATGAATGAAAAATAGTACCTTTATCGTGATATTGATGGCTCTCTGTTAGGACCCCACACATTTGTATGCACAAGCTCCAAGTAGTCTTCCTCCATGTATCCTTTCCTGTTGAATGGTTTACTCTACGATTTGCCAAACTGGCATGCTCCACATTTGTAAATCATGTGTTCCTTGGACACATTTGGAATGCCAAGCACACTCTGATCCCTACATCTTTGTGTTCATTCACCAATATGACCTAGTCTCTTATGCCATATCTCTAATTCAGATAGGGTCTGATCTTTGTAATTGAAGAGAGTGATATTTCTGGTATCTTCAACTTCAAATGTAAAGATTCTACCAGATTTCTCACCTTTTTCAATCTTCTTGGAACCTTCTTGATGGTCCCCCACATATGCTCCATGCCTGGTGAATCTAACCTGTAAGCCCTTCTCAACAATCTGCCCAACACTGATTAGGTTTTTTGTTATGGTTGGCACATACAATACCTTACTTAAGAGGTTCATGTTATCGTTAGATGTGTTATCATTTCTAGTCTTCTTAACATAGTGCCTAGTGTCATCACCTATCTTGACTTCATGCTTCCCTTTAGGCTCTTCAAGATCAGAGAATAATGCTTCATATCTAGCCACATGATTGGAACAACCAGAATCAGTATAGAATAGATGCTCATCATCTTTACCTTGCTTGGATGTCATGATCATGATTAATAAATAATCCTCTTGGTTTTTTGTATTATTTTTGTAGTCTCTTGTACCTTTGAAGCCTCCTTGATAATTATTGTTGTAATATTGGTTTAGTTATGATGGTAATTGCTTCCTCCATTATTGAACCATCCTTTGGATTGTCCATAGCCTCCTTTAAGGAAGCCTCTTTCTCTTTGAATCTTTTTGTTCTTGAAGCACTCATATGTGGTATTATTGGTCAAGCCAAACATATTGCAAGGTTAAGAGTTGTATGATCTCCCCTTGCCTTGCTTTCCTCCTCTGTCCCTTCCTCTAGGAGCTCTTCCTCTACCTGTGAAGTTCACTTGAGATGTACTTGCCTCTTCTTCATTTTTTTACCTTTGCCTTTATCTTTACTCTTATTTCTATTTGTCTAAAGGGCAAAAAATTGATTACCTCTAGAGTTATCTCCATTCTTGTTGAGGTTTGTCTCATGTGTGAAGATTTGCCCCATCAATGTATTGAGGTCAGGTATTTGCATGTCCATATACAAGTCTTGTGGTGAAGGAATCCCACTTGTCATCAGCCTTGATGCCATTTATGATCTTCCTTACTATCTGATCCTCTTCTATTTCTTCTCCAATGCTCCCAAGTTGGTGAGCTACATCCTTCATCTTGGTCACATAGTCAAGTACACTTTGCTTTGGTTGCTTCTTCAAGGTTGTGAGCTCCATCCAAAGGTGGTTCTTCCAAGCCCTTGTATTTCATGAGAAGTATGAAGAAAGTACTTCCCAAGTCTCTTGGGAGGTTTTGTGATTCTTAATGTGAGGTAATAAGAAATTTGATATTGAGTTAAGTATATAAGACCTGGCTAGAGCATCCTTTGCACACCATGTAGCTAGTCTTTCTTGCTCCTCTCTTGTAGGTTGATGTTTGCTTTTGGATATTGGAATTTCTTCATCTCTAGAGATGTATCCATACAAGCTTCCTCCTTAAGCCTCCATCCTTAGAGACCATGTTGGATAATTGGCCTTGTCCAATTTCTCAATGAATGATCAAAATCCAACTCCCATTTTGCTTTGATGTTTCTCTTATACCACTTTTGGAGGATATGGTGGATAGAGTCTAGAAATCAATGGAGGAGGAGATGAAGGATAGTCACAAGAGATGACGTGGTGTCGTGAGATCCTTCTTCACACCTACTAAAAATGATGGTTGAAGAGTCTAGTGGGCTTGTTTAGCTTGCTAATGACCACAAATACCCATATATGTTTCTTGAAAGATGATCCACTAATCAATGGATCAAAACAAATATGTTAAAGTTGATCCAAGAACAAAAAACTTGTTATTTTTGTTCTTGCACCTGTTGAGTGTTTTGAAAACTTCTCCGAGCACAGTAGCAATTGGTTTATTTCCTTTTGGGGAACTCTAATTAACTTATTAATCTATCAATCATGAATGATTTCATAAAAAATGATGGATTACATGTAGAGAAAGATATTTAGCAAATCACAACTTCATCCCAACATTCACAGGCTGTAATAGTCATCAGACCAATGAGCAAAGTTATGTTAATATCTCACAATCCCGAAATGAAATGATAATGAAACTTTGTAACCATGTAATAGACAGTACGCTGAATCTAGAATGCATTAAATCTTGGCAAATGATCAACTACACACTGAGAAAAAGCTCTGGGAAGATCATTGTTCTAATGGAGTTACAGCAAAGAAGTGAAATGAGAATGTAATGATCATATATGTATTAAAACATGTACAACTACAATATCATTGGCAATCATACACTGATCAATGTGTAAGAGGTGAATGAGCTATGAGATAAGCGCTCACTTCACAATGAATGTCCTTCAAAATGATCTCCTAGGCTCGAGATACATGTGAGTCTTCTTGATCCTCTTCTTATAGTTATGCTTGGAGAAAAAGTTTGAATTCAAATTCAAACTTCTACCTAAAAGGTGAATCCTGAAGTGTAGGATAGATTCCATCATCACTCAACAACCACATGATTCATGATTTTAGATCTTCCTAACTCCACGTGGGTGTTGTCCACTTTTACAAGGATAAATGTGAAGAATTTTTACAAGAGATTGATCATATGAAGCCTTGCATAAGTTATGCAATAAATTAAGTATGAGCTAGTTAAGCAAGTACGTGGGCTTGGGTTTAATTGAACCAACAGCTCCCCCTCAATCCTAACATGCTTGGTCTTCATTCCTCCTTGTTTCTTGCAAACCAATCATCAATTTGAACTTGTTCATCTTTGTCCCATCCAATGACTTTGTGAGTATATCTGCACATTGTAAATGATTTGATACATAAGATAGTTGAATATCCTTGCTAAGCAACTTCTCCCTTAAATAATGATAGTGCACTTCAATGTGCTTAGTCCTTGCATGATATACAAGGTTAGTAGCCAAATGAGGTGAGCTAGTGTTGTGTCCAAAGATTATTGGAGTGTAGGAGTGTATCTCTAAATCTGCATATAGTTGCTTGAGCCACGTAGCGTCTTGAGTTGCATTTGCCAAACCTCTATATTCTGATTCTATGGAAGATAAGACCATAGTTGGTTGCTTCTTAGATGACCAAGCTATAAAATTTGAATCTACAAAAGATAGGTACCTTGAAGTGCTCCTCCTATCATCCTTGGAGCTAGCCCAATCTGCATGAGAATACATCTTTATATCTATGTCAGAAGTGAAGGGATAGAACAAGCCTTCATTCATTGTACCCTTTAGATACTTAAGCACCCTCTTTGCAGCTTCCATATGAGGCTTCCATGGTGCATGCATAAACTGGCTTAAAGTACTCACTCCATAGGCAATGCCTACTCTTGTTAGAGTAGCATAATTGAGACTTCCCACAAGTTGTTGATAACTTGTCACATCATCAAGTAGTTCACCTTCATGACAAGTTTGTTTATGGTTGAGTTCCATGGGAGTACCTACAATTTTAGTGTTCTCCATCTTAAACTTTACCAACAATATCATGTATTGTTGGAACAAGTCCATGGCAAGTCCAAGTGACTTGGGTCATCAAAAGGCTTAAAAATTTAAAGGAAATGTAAACTCCTTGTAGAGTTCACTTGTGAACTACCTCTAATTTTTGAAGACTTAGTTGAGTCCACTTGATGAAAAAGGAAAGGAATACCACGAATTTTGATTAGGTGAGTAGGAGAATCAATCACCAAAAGATTGGAGAGTGATTTTAGGCAAGATTCAAATTCAAATCTTGGCTCCAAATATGACTATAAATACATGACTCTTGGTCGTGTTTGAGAGACCTCCATGAGTTGAGCTTTATGCCATATCAAGGTTTGGTTTGAAGGCACACATATTTATTAGTAAGTCCATTGTATTTTTTTCTTCAAGAGAGAGGAATCAAAAAGAGAGATCACTACAAGGTACACTCCTGAGATGGAGTGGCAGGAAGAAGGAATAGGACAATTGTTGAAGCTACAAGGTCTATGCTAAATAAACACTTACCTTATTACTTATGGGCATTTATTTGATTAACAGGTTACCTTCAAAATCACTTGATGGCATGACACCATATGAGGCTTGGAGTGGAAGAAGACCAAGCTTGGAATATTGTAAGATTTTTGGATGTGTTGTTTTTTGCCCATGTTCCTTCACAAGTTAGAGGCAAGATGGATCCCAAAGCAAGAAGGTGTGTATTCATTGGATATAACAACAATCAAAAGGAATAAAGATTATACAACCCAACAACCAAAGGATTGTTGGTCAGTAGAGATGTAGTATTTGATGAGAATAGTTCTTGGTATGAAGATTCATGTAGAAAGGTCAACCTACCTTATGATCTTGAAGAAGATTTTCCAAAACTTGTTAAGGATAATTCTTCTAAAGTTGAAGAGCAAGATACCTCAAAAGATGATGAAGAAACTCAGTATGAATAACTCAAAATGTGGAAGTTTAAAGGTAAAGCAAAAGTGCAAGGACTTGGACAAGAGGCAGAATCATCACATCATGGCCTGCAAAGGTACATGAGGGAGAAAAGAAAACTAGAAAGGTATGGGATTGATACTTCTCTAGTCACTAAAAATTAAATCTATCTAGCAAAGGACATAAATCAAGAGGAAGCTTCAACATTTGAGGAAGCAAAGAAGAAATCAAAATGGAGGCATGCAACGGAAGAAGAAATTGAATCTCTTGAGGAGAATAACACTTGGGAGTTGGTTCCCAAGTGTCCATCAATGAAAGTGATAGGCTCAAGCTGGATTTACAAATTGAAGAAGAACTCAAATAGATCCATTAATAGGTATAAGGCAAGGCCTGTGGCAAAAGGCTCGGCACAAACTCAAGGAATTGATTATGAAGAGACCTTCTCTCCCGTGGCAAAGATGCCCACAATTAGGGTTTTGCCTAGTATTGACTCTTCCAAGAATTGGAAGATACCCCAATTGGATGTAAAAAATGCATTTCTTAATGGATGGATAATAGAAGAGTTATATATGGCACAACCACCTGGTGTTGAGAATCACATATATCCTGATTATGTGTGTAAAATTAATAAATCTTTATATGGACTCAAACAAGCCCCAAGGGCTTGGAGTCATAGGCTTGTCTCATTCTTGCAAGACAAAGGATTTCAACCTAGCAAGGATTGCTTGCCACAAAGCCTTGGTCCTGCAAATAAGTAAGAAGTCTATGGTTCCAAGCTCTAGGAGCTTGCTTGAAACCATAGAGTGCCTTCCTTAGCTTGCATACATAACCTGCTTTATCTTCATCTTCAAAACCTGGTGGTTGTGCCATATATACTTCTTCTAATATCCATCCATTTAAGAATCCATTTTTGACATCTAACTGATATAGATTCCAATTTTTAGAAGAAGCAACACTTACCAAATCCCTAATTGTTGGCATCTTTGCCATAGGTGAGAATGTTTCTTCACCTTGCCTTGTACTTGTTTATAGAGCCATCTGAGTTCTTTTTTATTTTGTATATCCACCTAAATCTAATTACCTTCATGCCTCGCTTCTTGGGGACTATATCCCAAGTGTGATTTTCCTTAAGTGCTTCCACTTCTTCTTGCATAGCTTCTCTCCGTTCTTTCTTCTTTCATAGCTTCTCTCCATTCTTTCTTCTTCCTAGCCTCTTCAAATGAAGAAGGCTTTCTCTTTGTGATCTCCTTAGTGCTTGATTTGAAGACTCTGGTATGTCTTCTAATTGCTTGAATTTGATCTTGCCTCTTAAATTCCAAGCCTTGAAGTCAATCTATTCTTCATCCTTTGAGTTGATATCTTTTGCTAAGTGTTGATCTTCTTGAGTCAGGGTTGAAAAATCATGTTCTAAATCATATGGTAACTTGACTTTCTTGCAATCATCTTCAAACCATGAATTATTTTCATCAAACACTACATTCCTACTAGCTATAAGTGCTTTGTCAGTGGGATTGTACAACCTATACCCCTTTTGGCTCTGATCATACCCAATAAATATACATTCCTCAACTTTAGGGTCAAGCTTTCCTCTTATTTGTGAGCGGATGTGTGCATAAGCAATGCACCCAAATATTTTGCAATGGTCCAATGAGGGTCTCCTTCCATTTCATGCTTCATAGGGTTTCTTACAATCCAATGATTTGGCTGGAAGCCTATTGAGCAAATAGGTGGCTTTGGAAATAACCTCTGCCCATAGGTAATTAGGTAACTTCTTCTCATTTAGCATAGACCTAGCAGCTTCAACAATTAACATGTTCATTCTCTCTACCACTCCATTCAATTCAAGAGTGTATCTTGTTGTTGCTTCCCTCTCTATGACTCTCTCCTGTAGAAATGAATCAAATTCATGTGAAAAATACTCACCACCTCCATCAGATTTGATCCTCTTAAAGATCCTTCATGTTTGGTTTTCAACTAGTGTCAAGTACATCTTGAAACATGTAAATACATCATCCTTATGCTACATAAAATAAAGAATTGTCCATCTACTGTAATCATCAATAAATGAGATGTAGTCCCTTGAGCCTAAGATTGATGGATCTTTGCGAGGATCAATCAGTGATCAAGCTCCAAATAGTCTTCATGAATGTATCCTCTCTTGTTGAATGGTTGTGTGTGAGCTTTTCCAAATTGGCATGCTCCACATTTGTATATCATATGTTGCTTGGTCACATTGGGAATTCCAAGCACACTTTGATCCATGCATATTTGCTTCAGACTTCTTTCTCCTATGTTTCCTAGCCTTTTGTGCCATATTTCTAACTCAGATAAGGTTTGATCTCTATAACTAAATAGTGATATGTCCCTTATGTCTTCAATCTCAAATATGAATAATCTACCAGACTTCTCAGCTTTAGCAATCCTCTTGAAGCCTTGTTGGGGGTCTTCCACATATGCTCCTTGCTTAGTGAATCTGACCTATAAACCTTTGTCAACAATCTGCCCAACACTAATTAGGTTTTTGGTTATAGTTGGCACATATAGAACCTTACTCAAAAGGTTCATGCTACCATCAGATGTTTTGACATTTTCAATTTTCTTGACTAAGTGTTTAGTATCATCACCTGTTTCTACTTCATGTGTCCCTTTGGTTTCTTCAAGATCAAATTATAGAGCTACATTTCCAGCCACATGATTGGAACAAACTGTATCAATATAGAAAAGATGCACATCATCTTTACCTTGCTTTGATGCCATGTTCATGATGATTAATGAGTCTTCTTGGTCTTTAGTATCGTTGTTGTAGTCCCTTCTCCCTCTAAAACTTCCTTGATAATTGTTGTTGGTGTAGTCTTGATTGTACTCATGGTTGTAGTTGCCTCCTCCATTGTTGTATTTGCCTCTTGATTGCCCATAGCTACCTCTATGGAAGCCTCTTCCTCTTTGATTCCTTGTCTTCTTGAAGCATTCTTCTATGATGTGGTTATTAAGACCACAAATGTTGTAAGGTGAATTGTTGTAGGGTCTCCTCCTGCCTTGCTTTTCTCCTCTGCCCCTTCCTCTAGCACCTCTTCCTCTTCCTGCATAATTAGCTTGAGAGGTACTAAGTTCTTCTTCATGCTTCTTGTTTTTAACTTTATCCTTAGCTTTATTCTTATCTGTATAAAGGGCAGAAGATTGGTTACCTCTAAATTTGTCACCATTCTTGTTGAGCTTTGTCTCATGGGTGAAGATTTACCACATCAAGGTGTTGAGGTCAGGTATTTGCATATCCATGTAGAGGTCCATTGTTGTTGTAAAGTACTCCCACTTGTCATCATCCTTGATTCCACTAATGATCTGCCTCACTATGTATTCTTCTTCTATCTCCTCTCAATTCTTGCAAGCTGGTCAGTCACATCTTTCATTTTGGTAACATAATCAACCACTTCTTTTTTTGGTTGTTTCTTTAGAGTTGTAAATTCCATTCATAAATGATTCTTCCTAGTTCTTGTATTTGAGGAGAAATATGATGAGAGTAC
Organism: Ceratopteris richardii; assembly: GCA_020310875.1. Classification (NCBI taxonomy): domain Eukaryota; kingdom Viridiplantae; phylum Streptophyta; class Polypodiopsida; order Polypodiales; family Pteridaceae; genus Ceratopteris; species Ceratopteris richardii. Next base: position 116,425,125 of record CM035433.1, on the reverse strand, counting down.
TTCCCAAATCTCTTGGGAGGTCTTGCAATTCCTAACATGTGGTAACAAGAAATCAAAGATTGAGTTTAGTAGATATGAACTAGCAAGAGCATCCTTTGCACACCATTTCGTCAACATTTCTTGCTCTTCCCTTGTAGGTTGTTGCCTGCTCTTGAAGACTGGCATCTCTTCATCTCCTGAAATGTATCCATATAGACGTCTCCCTTGAAGGTAGGCTTGCATCCTTAGCGACCATGTTGAGTAGTTGTTTGTGTCCAATTTGTCAATCGTTTCTATTTATTTATACATCATGACACACACATTCATACCACCCACAAAAACCCATGCATATGATTCGGTTTTGAAAGTGTATAAGAAGCTCCATTCTTGGACCATTTTTCCTTTCAAAAATTGATTCATGTGTGTGGTGTTCTTTTTTTCTCATCATGCATACATCCACAAGAACCCATGCATAGAAGCGCCATTTGTGGACCATTCTTCCTTTCAAAAGTTGATTCATGTGTGTGGTTATCTTTTTTTCTCATCATGCATATATCCAAATGTTCCCCTTTTATGATCAAATCATGACATATCTCCTCCCCATACCCAACTTCATCTTCACCTTCACATTTTGATCACAAAGACCTTCCAACACTCACTATCTTCATACACTCCACATGTGCCGCGATCGGACCCAAGCCCCCAAGATTGTGATCACCTCCACATTTGAACCCGACGTGAAATGCTTCATGGTATCTGCTTCTAATTTTGTTGGGAGGTTGTGATCCATATCCTTTGTTTCATATTTTTCATCCTCATTATATTATCCTCATCATTCTTGATACTTGCATTGGATTTCTCACGATATCGTGGACATCTTTGTCATGAAGGAAATGCATTTATGAGAGATCTAGAGCATCGTGCATCACTTGCACATTCACGTAAGATGGAGGAAGGAACAAGGCCAAAGAATAGTCTCTTCTATGTTGAGAGAGAAGGGAAAAATCAATGGCATCAACATCACAAGCTACTTAGATTTGTTTGAAGATCAAGCTATGACTTTTGGTCTTCTCGAAGGTCTTTTGATAACATTCTTTGAATGAATTGTTGATAGCTCTATCATAAACGGTGTAACTCAATATGATACTCTTCCTTGAAGTGATTTCAGAAAGGAGATGCTCAAAGAATTTTATCTTGAGGATTATAGCCAACATACTCGGGATGGATTCTTACGATGGGTCAATACCCCAATGCCTAGTAGCTCTATTACTCACTTACAAAATGAGTATATTAGATGCTATGAGCAACTTCCTGATGAGGCTAAGATAACTTTGGAACCTCATTTTGTGATCAATTTTCTTAAGCTTCCTCATCGTGAAACTCATAGGGAAGTTGAACGGCAATTAGAAGATCCGGATAAGTGCTATGGTCTTACTGAGAATTGGCAAAAAAGTGCATAAAGTAGTAGAGGCTGTAGCCCATAGACATCAAAGACAATCCATGCTTTATGAGCAAACTAGTCTTCCTCAAGCTAGCCTTCCACAAACTAAGGAGCAAGCTAGAGAACAATCCCATGCTATGCTTTTTTACTCTACTCCTATTCCTCAATTGATGGAACCTTGTCAAGGTTTTAAAGTAGAGACAAATAAAAGTGTAGTTCAACAATCTCAAGTGGAAATAATGACTAAGCCAATGTAAAGTCTTATTGCTACACAATCCAATTTAGCCAAGACTATATATGCTTTACAATCTAATTACATAAAAACTTTCCAAAATCAAAAGAACCCAATGTCTTTTAAAGAGCCTAATCAACATGTTATTGGTTGCTTGTGGTTTGTTCAATAAATACCTGAGTGGCTGATGATCAGTGATGATGACAAACTTCACACCTAGTAAATAATGAAGAAATTTTTGTACTGCAAAAACCATTGCTAGAGCTTCCCTTTCTGTTGTGCTATAATTTTTTTCAGCTTTAGTCAAAATTCTTCCAGCATACTGGATAGGCCTGTCGAGTTTGAATTCTTCACTATCTTGAGCCAATACTGCACCCATTGCATATGCACTGGCATCTACATGCACATGAAAATTTTTTGACCAATCTGGGGTGATACGAATTGGTGCAGCCCCCAATTTGGACCTTAATGTCCGATAAGCCTTTTCTTCTTCCTCTTCCCATTTAAAGGGAACTTCTTTACCTGTAAGTCTAGCCAGTGGCCTGGCTATCTCTGTATACATTTTTATAAACCTTCTATGGTATCCAGTATGCCGCAAGAAACTCTGAATCTCTTTAGGAGATTTAGGTTTAGGCAACTTTAATATAGAAATAATTTTATCAGGATCTCAGGCCATACCTTTAGCCGACACCACATGTCCCAAGAGAGTTCCCTCTGTCACAAGGAAATGACATTTGTTTGGGTTGAGCTTTAGCTTAGTCTCCCTGCATCTCTTAAAAACATTCTGCAGCTATCTCAAGTGATGGGTCAAACAATCTAAAGGGGTCTCATTGTGAGAACCTGAAAATGAAGAGAAGTCATCCATGAGAATTCTAAGTGATTCCAGCAATAAGGGACCAAAAATGAGGTTGACAGTTCTGTTAAAGGTGGCTGGAGCATTTCTGAGTCCAAATGGCATTTTTACATACATATATGCTCCCGAGGGTGTGATAAAAGAAGTCTTTTCACAATCCTCTGGGTGTATATATATTTGATTATAGCCACTAAAGCCATCCATAAAGCTATATAATGCATGTCTAGCAACTTCTTCAATGATCTGCTCTACAAATGGCATTGGGAAACCATCTGGAATGGTCACCTTGTTGAGTGCTCTAAAGTCAACACAAATTCTGATTTTATTGGTATTCTTCATTGGTACTATAACCATAGGTGAGAGCCAGCCTGAGTGTTCCACAGGAATAATGATTCCTGCATCCTCCATCTTCTGTATTTCCACATAAATAGCTTTAGCATAATTTGTCTTAAGCCTATAACTCTTCCCTCGTATTGGTTTGGCTCCCTCAATCAGAGGGATTCTATGCTCTCCATAATTGGCAGGCACTCCTAAGTCTTTATAATGCCATGAAAAAACATATGTATAATAGGTCAAGAAGGATCTTACCTTTTCAAGGAGCCTTGAGTGGCTCCACAACCAAATGGCTACCAAAACTGGCCGATTATTGTCCTGAGGGCCTAACTGTATTTCTTTGATAGGGTTTCTCTCTACCATATTATCTTCCTGCTCATCTCCAACCTTGTTTTCTTCCACTAGCTTTTCGTACATTGTTTCATAGCAGGGGTATTTTGGATCTCAATGCATTCCTCCTTATCCTGCATCCATCTTGCAGGGATTTCTTGAATTGGGAAAGAGAATTCTTCACTAGTCTGTTTTACCTTGTCTTTAGCTTTAGTAACTTCCTTCTCTATTGTTGTTACATCCTCCTCCAGGTTGTATTTGAGGGGTGTCTTCCTGCCCCTTCTGTGGTCTGTGATGGGCTCTCCCAATCCATCAACATGAACTTTCTCTGAATTTCATCATACCCTTCATCTATTAAGAGAAATTCCAAAACAAGAGGAAGAGTTTCATGTTTGGAGCCAATTTAGAATATCCTCTTCTTCCTCAAAATCTATTTGGGGTTGGTCCTCTGTTTTTGATTCCATGCAAATGCCAACCGTTTGCATCATGCTGGTGTTCCCTTGATTATCTGGGCCCTCTTCTAAATATATCTGTGTCAGCTCTTGCCCTTTCTTTTATACCCACATAGTGTCTTTACCCTAATCATGGATGACACTTGCATGCCTCAGCCATGGTCTTCTAATTAAGAGGGTAAATCCTCCTTCAACCTGGGGCAGTCTTAAAACCACAAAATCTAGAATGAATAGATTACCTTATACTTCAAGTGGAACTTTTGGGATCACTCCCAAGGGCCTTACTTTGCTCTGATCTGCCAAAGTAACAGTGAAATTTGCAGGCCTTGAAGGGTGAAGTCCAATCTTTTCCATTATATGTTCAGGCATCAAGTTAATGTCAGAACCACCATCCACAATAACTCCTTCAAATTCATGACCTTTGATAGATACTGTCCGTCGAGGACTCTTCTAATCTGTAAGGGGTGCTTCCCCTACAATTTTACCTTTATGTATAACAGCAGTCCTTGCCACCAGTCCTTGCCACCAGTCCTTGCCACCAAACGTGTAGTGGAAGCCTCATCAATTATCTACAAGAGTTTTGAACTGAATTTCCCATCCATCTTTATTAAATAAAAAATACTAACCTCCTTTTTCATGGACTTGAGTAGTTTTGAAGCCTCTGATTCCTTAAGAGCATGGGCTCCAATTGACTTATCAAAATCCTCATAAGCTCTGTTGAATACATGCACAATGGCATCACTGGTACATATGAGATCTCCTTTTTGCCTTGTATCTGCACATGCGGTGGCTTTGTCTTCTTCAGATGTCTCTTTGTCTTTGTTCAATCCATGAATTCTTGATTCTTGAACTATATCTACTTGAGCCTTTCCCTTGTTTCTTGTCTACACTGTAAAAGACTCAATTTCTTCTAACTGCACCACCCTAGTAGATGGTGATGGCTCATTGACTTGATCTAACATTTCTTCTTTGTGCACATAAATCATTTGAATATGGGGCCCGGATGAAGAGGCTTGATTCTTAGGACAACAATTTGTATAGTGGTCTTTGGCCTCTGGGCAGTTTCTGCAAGGAGGGGCATTTTCTGATAGAGTGCACCTACTTTGATAGTGCCCACATTCTCCACATCTAAAACAAATGATTGGCCTTCTAGGCCCATTTCCAAAGTTATTCCTCTGTCTAGGATTATAATTGTTACCTTGCTTGGGTGCAACTACTATTATATTTGTTGGTGGTAGGGGTCCTCCTTGTGTCCAATATGTTGTTGCAGGTATTCCCCTTGATTGGCATTCCTGGGCCTCATGACCAGCTTTCCTGCATAATTGGCAAGTCACACTTAACAGAGGATATTCACTTACTATATGACCTTGCTTGTTGCACATGGAACACCAAAGTCCACTCTTGATGCCACCCCCTTTGAGTTCCTGTAGCTCCTGTCGTAGTTGGACCAATTCCTCTGCTTGGGCCTCCTCCTCCTTTTAGAGTTTTAATGCTTCAATCTCCCTTCTCAACTGAGTAAAAACATTCTCCTCCTCTTTGTGGGGCTTATTCCTTTTTTAGCCCTCCATCTCCTTCCTTAGCTGGATTACTAGATCCTCCATTTCTTGTGGAATATTGTAGTTGAGAAGAAGTTGCTCCATACTATTGCCTTATCTGCTCTAGTTGTGTAGCTGTGTTGATGAAGTCCTCTATGAAGGCAGCAGGCAACACTAATTCCTTGATATTGCATTGGGTGACCACTGGAAGTGGCTTAGCTAACCATTTCTTAACAAAAAAATCATGTGGTGGATCTGGCAATTTAGCCATTAGTGCCTTGGCCCTAGTCACAAACTCTGGGAACTTTTCACCTGGACCCAATATCAAATTTTGAGTTCTTCTATGATGATCTCTACAGTATTTCCATGCTCGAATTGATTTTTGAATGCATCTTTCATCAAGTCCCAAGTTGTAAAATGATTCTCAGCAAATTGGTTGAACCATTTATATGCCAATCCTTCTAATGTGGCAGGAAAGAGTATCAAAAAGGCATTCTCCCTGCCCATTAAGCCTCTCGTCTTGCATAGTGCCAAAAACCTTCTACTATGTTCGTCCGGATCCACCTGAGCTAGGCCTTTGAAAGAAGGAAAATTTATATTTAATCTTGAGAGTAAGGTTTCTAAGTCTACCTGTCCCGCCATGCTCTTTACTGATGAGGTTGAAGATAATGGACTAGAGGATCTTCTAACAACCTTCCTTCTCGTTTGCTTGCAGGTGACCCTCAATGTTTGGGAACGGGTGTGAGACTTTCCTCAAAGAAGACGTGCGAATGTTGTGTGTGCCACTCTCCTCCCATCCATTTATATCCTCTTGTATTAAAATAGCAGTGATTTGGAATGTTCTAGCATCGCCATGTGGCCAGCATGCAACACTTATCCCTACTAACCATCAAATACCTTAGGATATACCCCCGAGTTTAGGACCTTGGCTAACTAGCCCTCGTCCCACACACACACGGAATGGTCTCTGTAGACCAATGTCTGACACTCTCTCCCCATTCTGAAGATCATTGTCCTCAATGATCAATGAGGGAAAGTACTTGGGAACCAGAGCTGCTGATTCCCAAGTAGAGTTAGTAAGTGGTAATCCTCTCCAAGCTACTAGATACTCTTGGATGACACAATTCCTTAACCGTTTCTGTCTCCTATCTAGTATTCTGTCTCGAGAATGATCTTCTCTATCGGTTTCCTGCAAAGAAACAATACCCTCTATTAGATTATCCTCCCTAGATATATACTTTCTTAATTTACTGAGATGAAACACTGGATGGACTCTGCAATCCGGAGGAAGCTCTAATCGGTATGCAACATCACTCAACTTATTTACTATCTTCCAAGTTCCACAATACCTTGGTGATCTTCCTCAAAGGATCTAGGAGATCTTTTCCTATCAGCATACGCTTTGGCTCTATCAGCTGCTTGCTGCATCTTGGCTTTAGTTATTTCAAGGTTTGCTTGGAGATTCGCTAAGAACTCAAAAGCACTAGGACATTTCTTAGGCATTCCTATGGTACTGGGAGCAGTGGGATTCATGCCATAAGTCATCTCAAAAGGAGATATCCCAATCACCTTGTGAGGTGTATTGTTATAAGCAAACTCTATTAATGGCAAATAACTATCCCAATCTATCTGTCTCTTAGACACATATGCCTGCAACATATCCTCTAGAATTTGGTTGACTCTCTCGATCTGACCATCTATCTGTGGATGATCACCACTACTCATTTTTAGTGACACTTTTAGTTTGTCAAATACAAACTTCCAGAAGTGTCCTATAAATCTGACATCCCTATCTGAGACCAGGTAACCCATGCAATCTGAAGACATTCTGGATAAACAACCTCGGTACCTGTGGATTCTATCTGCGTGGGTATGAAATGAGCCATCCTGCTTAGTCTATCTACCACAACTAGGATTGTATCTCGCTTCTTTGGGTCTGCGGTAACCCCACTATGAAGTCCATGGATATACTATCCCAATTATGATGTGGAACTTGTAAAGGATGTAAAAGACCTCATGTCTTTACCCTTTCTGCTTTGTTGAATTGACACATAAAGCATTGTTGAACATAAGTATGGATATCTCTGGCTAGTCCAGGCCACCAAAATGTTCTTCTAACAAGTTGTATTGTCTTGTCACCACCAGGATGTCCTGCGCAGGGAACATCATGGTTATCATGCATGACTTTCTTTCTCAAATCCTAGGTCTCTGACACACAAACCTTTCCTTTCCGCTTCACTATACCATTCTCCTGTGAGAAATTAGAATATAGAATGGACTTGTTTGCTTTAGTAGAAGAAGAAACTGCTGGAACTGTCTCGTCTCCTAAAATAGAGTCATCACTAATGGCTCTAACTATCTGTAACAAATGTGGATCTTCCACCTATGCTTCCTTAATTTCTTGAAGCAATGAGCTTTCTAAAACTGTAAAGCTCGTTTGATACATTATACGAGATAATGCATCCGTTACTATATTTTCTTTGCCTCTTCTATACAAGTTTTCCATGTGAAATTCCTGCATGAGCTCAGCCCAACGAGCCTCTCGGCCTGGAAGATCTGGCTGACTACAAAAATACTTGAGTGTATGATGATCTATGAATACCTTAAAGCTTGCACCATAAAGATAGTGTCTCCCAACTTTAAGTGCATGTGCCACTGCATACAATTCTTGTTCATGCACCGGCCAATTGCGCTGTGCACTACTTAACATCTTACTTTCAAAAGCTATTGGCTTGCCATCTTGACTCAAAACTGCACCTATGGCTATGCCGCTAGCATCGGTCTCTAACTCAAATGGTTTCTTAGGATCCACCACTTTGAGTATAGGAGCCTCTAAAACAGCTTGTTTTAGAGTATCAAAACTCTCTTGCTGCTCTTGCTTCCATGCAAATGGAATTTTGCCTTGAAGCAAGTTTGTCATAGGTGCTGCTATTGACGAGTATGAAGAGATGAATTTCCGATAGAAATCGGAAAGTCCTAGGAATGATCGTAACTGCCCCTCATCCTGAGGAGTAGGCCATGCTAAAATAATTGATACCTTCTTGGGATCCATTTGAACCCCATCAGGTGAGATCGCATGCCCTAGATACTCTATCCTTGGAAGAAATAACTGTGTCTTCTCCGGATTTACATACAACTTATTTTCTTTTAAAATATTCAACACAAACCTTAAATGATTTTCATGCTCATGCACAGTTCTACTATACACTAGAAAATCATCCACAAAATCAACAACACACTTTCCTATGAAAGGTCTTAAGATATCATTCATTAACATCATAAATGTAGCTGGAGCATTTGTCAAACCAAAGGGCATGACCAAATACTCATAATGACCAAAATGGGTCCTGAAAGTTATCTTATGTACATCATGATCTTTTACTCTAATCTGATGATAGCCACTCTTTAAATCTATCTTACTAAATACAATGGCTCCACCTAGAGCATCCAAAAGATCATCAATCCTGGGCATGGGATATCTATGTTTGATAGTGATCTTATTGAGTGCTTGATAGTCGACACACATCCTATAAGATCCATCCTTCTTCTTCACAAGAAGAACTGGAGCGGCAAAGGGTGAATAGGAGGGTCTAATCAGCCCTTTTTGAAGATACTCATCCACAACCTTGCGGACTTCATTTTCCTCCTGCAAACTCATTCGAAATGGTGGCCGAGCGGTTGGACTCGCTCCTAGTGCCAATTTGATTCTATGCTCTATATTCCTATAAGGAGGCAAACCTGATGGTAATTCCTTTAAAAACAACTCTTGGAATTCTGCTCTCACTTTAGCTGAAAGTGCTGGAACATTCCAACTAGAGTCTCCATGACTGCATGAATCCATCTCAACATACGATAAATACATGAAATAAAGAAAATAGTTATACTTACAATCAATTTTGAGCAACTTGGTAGTAGTCACCAATCGCATCTCTTGGAGATTTGGTTCTCCACGGATCAGTAATCTCCTTCCCTCATGCTCAAACTGATACACATGTGAAGCAAAATCAATGACCGGTTTCTTCCTCGCATGCCACTTCTTACTAAGAACAATGTCGAATCGAGCTAATCTCGCTATCTCAAAGTCCAATCTGTCCTCATAGGACTGGATTTGAATAGGAAGATCAACCACTCGTCTATCCCAAGTCTCAGTTCCCTTCCCGTCAGCTAGCTCTACAGTATAAGTATAATCTGACTGTACCATATCTAAGCATCATCTCTTGACTAATCGGGAACTAATAGCATTATGAGTCGAACCTGTGTCAAAGAGTACCTTGACAGGCTGTCCTGCCACAACTCCACTCATAACAATAAGCTCAGTATCTGGAAACCGGTATCCTTTCTGTGCCACTAGCGAAAGCACAGCATCTGGCACAGTCGGAACCTTTTTAGTGACCGTCATGGCCACTATGGGAGATGATAATGGAGATGGGGAATCCCCAAACTCATCCTCACTCCCACCCCCTGCCTGAGTCGGATTTATGACTATGGCGGCTGCTATCTTTTTCGTTTTAGGAAAATCCTTATACAAGTGTTGCTCTAAGCAACCATAGCACAAACCCTCTTTCATTGCCTTCTCTTTCTGTTGAGGGGTAAGAATAGATCGGTTATATGCCCTCTCAGCCAGAGCAGACACTTTTCTCTTTTCCCCTGAGACTGTCTGGATCATGTGCACCTGCTTAGCCTCCCTAGAAGGCTGTGCACTGACCAAACCAGGAGTCGAAGTATGGAAAGGTCGGCTAACTCTAGTCCATGGGGATCTCTGGCCCTGGGAACCTGTGCTCCTGTGGCCATCCTCATAAACCAAGGCCATCTTTGTGGCCTGTGCCAAAGACTGACACCACTCCTTTCTCACTAAAGGTCGAATAGTTTCTCTGAGTCCCAAGACAAACTTGTGGACTTGAGGAAACACTAGAATGGTATCAAGTACTTTAAGAAGTACCTCTCTATACCTATCTGCGTATTCCTGAAGTGATTGATTCTTCTAAGTGATGAAGAACCAGGTGTCTCGTGCTCTAGACCTCTCATCAGGTGGTACAAAATTATTATAAAATAGGATTTTGAATTGATCCCATGTCGTGGGCTCCTTCTTATCTTGCTCTATCTTTCGCCACCACCTATGTGTGACGTTCATAAGATTATAAGTGGCCTGTTGAATCTTGTGCCTATCATCGGTGATATGACACAGAAGGAAACATTGTTTCCCACTTGCTGAGCCACTGCTCAACCGCATCAGCAGTCCTAGCGCTAGTTGAGCCATGATATCTTGGCGGCTTAAGATCCTTAAGCTTCCATCTGGCTTCTCTAACTGACACTATCTTTAAGGACTTTTGAAGTTTGATGCTCATCTAGAGCATCTACCTCCATCTCTGGAAAATCAGAATCAAGCGGCTCTTCTTCTTTCTTAGAACCACACAGGTGTTCCAAGATATCATGAAGAGAACTTTCTAAGGATGAAATTCTATTGTTCATGGCTTGAATTGATCAACTAGAGGTTCAGGCATAAGAGTATCTGTTCTAGCAGGTGATGAAGGTTCGGGTTCCATGCTAAGACTAAAGGCAAGAAACTTTTTCTTTTGGTTTTCTGTTTTTTTTGTAAGACTAAACAAACAGAAGTACTACTGGCAATCGAAAAAAGAACCAGTCAAAGCTTTTGCTTAACAGAAAAAGTCAAAAGAAAGAAACTTTTAATATGATTCCTAAACTTCAATGCACATGCATGCTAATTTTTTTAGAAATTTCGGCAGCCTAACGGCGTCACTTTGAAATCCGAAATAATTTCAAAAAAACGTCAAACATGCAATGAAAATCAAATCATCAGTGCCGGCATGCACGATCTATTTTGTCTTCTCGACGAACACCTGCAATAGAAAACTTTTCCAAATATGCTGTTGGGCTCTACAGGCCCTCAATCAAAATATTTCTCTTGTTGATACCTGGCGATACTTACCACCTGTAAAAAAAGCTCAAGCACTGCACATACATCTTTATTTACGCTCTACTTACGTCATCCTATGCGTAATGCACGAATACTTCTAATATGCACACAAGCTCACGAACTCTAAATTTGGATATGAATTGACCAAATTATGACCAATTTAGTGGAACTATATACCCAAAACTAAAATTCAAAAACAAACTTTGGCTATGGTGTCCACGAATTTCGTCTGGGAGAGAAGAACGTGCGCGTGCAGCTACAATATCCCATATATCAATATTATGAGGAGCTAGTATATATATACATGGACTCTACTGTCGGTCAAGAATAAAGCCATGGATGTTCGATGGAGCTGCAATGGAGGGTGAGAATCCATCTACCAATATTTTGATTCTAACTTGCAAGAAAGGATAATTTAAAATAAGATTTCCACTTGGTATACACTTGAGTGGAAAGGAGAAATAAGACCATTTTGGAAGCTCATAGGTCCATGTTGAATGAAAAGAAATTAGCAAGCTATTTATGGGAAAAGGTAGCACATTGGGGGAAATAATGGACCCAACATGGGCTTGTTAGATTAAGGAGTGATTAGTGATGGACCAATCAGAAGAGGGTGGTGGCCACAGTCTATACCCTATAAAATACTAGGTTGAAGCGGGGAGAGAGGATAGACTTCTCCTTTATTTAAAGTGTTGCCTCTAGAGAGGAAAGGAATCTCGTAACTTGGCTCCTCCCAAAGTACTTTTGACACCTCATTATGTCTAAGGATCAAAGTAGTTTTTTTTATCCCAAATTCAAAATTCCTGCATGTTTTGAGCAGAAAAATTTTCATGTGTTCACTTTTTCCACTATGTCTCTCTATAGCACATCATTGAAGCTCTTGTTTCTACGTTCCAACCTATTTCCATCTCCTATCACAAATTATTACTATACCTTGAAAACTTTCAACTTCAATGGCGACATCTAAAGCTTATACGTGACCAAAATAGGAAGTCCTCACATTATGATGTTACAATATCAAGGATATAGATGGACAATGGCTATCACATGAGTAATCCAAAGCTGCATGGGTGTACATGCAACCCTCTAGAGTTGGGCCTCATCGAGGTCGAGATCGTGAAAACTTGCATCTTCATTGGAAGGGAAAGCTACTTGGATTCAAGAATAACAAAGAGAATGGGATGGTTGGTATTGTACAACATGTTTTTACAATGCCAACTATGAAACTCCAAACATGTATTCAAGTGAGATATCCTTTGAATTATAAGTGTTACTCTACAATATTGTATATTTTATAGTGCTGAATATATTTTCAAACTATTTAGATATGCTTTTATTTATTTAAGAGATATCTCATTCTACTTTGGTGGAAGAGTAGACATGTTATAGTTTTATAAGTACTTTGCAGGCATTGCATCTAGATGTTGTTTCCAAAAGTATCTCCTGCTCAATATTTCCATGTTAGAATTTTATTTTGCACACATAGATATGTTGTACCCTCTATAATGAATGGTTTTAGAAAGCTAGAGAAAATTGAAGTATATTCTCTTCTTATCTTGGAGTGGCCAAAACCTGATATATGGTCCATATGATTTTTGAAGCACAAGATGTTAATGGACATACCTAAATCTTTGAAATTCAAAAAAGTTTCTAGATCCATCGGTTTCCACTAGTGTTTTCCCATCCATTGTTTTGTACATTTATTTCAAGGATTCTAATTCTAAGAGACTTCCACCATGTTCATGTGTAAAGATATCACATATGAGCAAGTGGAAAGGTTTCTAGCTGAAAATTGGGGTTTCATAGAAGGAATTGCAAAAGGTGAAAAATATCTTTGTAAAATATGTGGAGCATGTATAGGATTTTGATATTTAAAACAACATACTTCATTGTATCTTATATTCTACTATCATCATTGGATGTGCAAACTTGGCCAATGTATACCATTTCAAAGTTTTGAGAGATCTTTACTTTCATTTGAAATAAAGCTTAAACTACCCAACAATGAAATGGAAACTATTTTAGTGAATCATCATTGGACTTTGGATAATGAAAGAGAACACTTGGTGATTATGGGCTTTGAGGGACTAACTAAATCAAAATTCAAAATACAAAGACATAAGGTGAAAAATGTTTTGTGCTTTTGTACAAGTAATCTTTTCATTATTGCTTATTTCAATTCTATAACTTAAATTGATTATAAATTGATTATAGGTGGGAAGAAGATTCAAATACAAAATGAAAGTCCCTATAGATTGGAGTAAAGATGGAAGTGAACTCTTATTGTCATAGCTCTTTTACAACTTGATGATGTTATTCTTTGGGTCCTAGTCATTCTACCTCATGGTTTTTGCACTTGCAAGAGACTTGTAATAATTATGATAAATAATATATGTTCGGTAGTGTATATACATTCTTATTTGCAATGGTAATTTTTGAACTTTTGGATTGTCAAAGATATGTTCACTACTTTGAAATGTAGTCGATCATGTTGTTTTTTGTTATGTTATGTTTCAACATTTACTTTTATGCAAATAAATTGATATTTTGTAGTGTTCTCTGCATTATTTTATCATCAAAAACTCATTTTTTACTTTCAAGATTTTCTTATGTACTTTTAAAGTGGGCCTCACTCACTTTAAAAACGTGAAACTGCTATAAAAAAGGATTCTGTGTGCTCATTTCTCACATTTTCACTCACAAAGAGTTAGAGACTCTTGCAAAGAACTAGAATACTATGCCCAAATGCAATTGTTTCTTCCATACCTTCCACCTTCACCAAATCTCCTAGAGAGCTTTTCTTGGAGTTCTTGGATAGAATAGACTACAAATGTCTTACAAATTTGTATGAACTATTCTTTAGAGTCCCTAATCTCAAAGGGACATTAACCATGAACTCAGATGTACTGGAGGAGACTATATGGAGTTCTATATCATATGATACGCCATACATATTCCATCGTATGAGTGTAAATGAGTCCCCTCTGACCTATGTTTTTATATCCATAAAGAAGATGAGGAATTTGTGAAGCGTCCAAAGTGTTTCATCATTGTTTCTAAGGATACAAGGCACTTGTTAGATGATAGAGTGTCATTAATAAATCAATTAGATAGGGAGCCAATTGTAAAAACCTAAATAGAAATAATTCTTTTTTCAATTCCCATGTGCATTCAATTGTCTATTGTGCCTTTATGTTTCTAAAAACATACTTCATATGTTTTGCATAGTTAAATCAATGTTTCAATTTTATGTAGTGCAATCAGCTTCTAAAGGCCTAGGCAATCCAAGAAAAGGGCTCCCATAGAAACGCATGTATGGGTTGTACAAAGTTTTGCATGGCGCATAACTACATTTTTATGGAAACTTTTTTTTTGGCATTCCTAGGCCTTTTTGACTCCACTCGAGCACAATTTTAAAGTTACAAGTGCATATAAACATGCATCAAGGTATACGTAAATATAAACTTGTATCATGTTTATTGCTCTCTTGTATCACGTTTATTGCATGAGGTTCACCTCAAGTAAGGCAAATCATGTGCTCCAATCATCATAAAATGTGGTTTGATGGCCAAGAATAGCCAAAAAAGGCCTGCCACAAAAACACGGGATTGGGCCCTACAAAAGTTTTGCAGAGCCAAATCTTGCACTTCTATTGGAGGCCTTTTTTGGCCTTCTTAAGCCTTCTTGAGTGCACTAGAGCACATTTGGATACCAATAAGTGCATATAAACATGCATCAAGGTATAAGTACATGTAAACATGAATCCATATTATTGCTCTTTTGTACAAAGGCTTTGCATGAACTGTACCTCAAATAAGGCAAACCATATGCTCCAATCAACATGAAATGTGGTTAGGCCCTTCAAAACATTTACAAAACCGAATCCCACGTTTTGTGGCAACCCTTTTTTTTGCTATTCTTGGCCATTGAAAGCATTTTAAGCTCAAAATAGATATGCCATGTAGATAAAATATTTTCTCAACTTCATAAACAGTATGGAAACTTAAGGTACTCATGTGCAAAGACACAAAGAAACTTTTAAATATTTAGGAGACATATAGACTTCAAAACAAAAAAACTAAGAGACAAAAACTTTAGAGAAAAAAATTCAATAAGAAGAAGATCATATTCATCATTTGGGATATAGGAAAAGTTCTCTCAAGAAGAGATTTTAAAAATGTTATGGTTTATTCCCCCTTATCTGTCTAGCTAGCTGCATATCTTTAGGTTGTATTGTCACTCTCTTTGCATGGATAGTACACAAGTTAGAGCCTTCCAATGTTGATATTATATATGCCTCTACAACTTCTTGGAGTGCCTCAATGGCTATCCCTTGAATACAAAGTCCAACACAATAGCCTTAGATCTCTTATTCATACTCTTGCAAATGGCCTTCGTGGAATAAGAAGCTCCATAGATTTTTGATAATGCAAAGGTTGTGGTTTTCTTTGTATGCCATTGTGGTGCTCTTGCATTTGGAGGGATGGTGGGTTGTGGTTGTGTTCTACAATTTCTTCTTTCTCCTTGGAGCATGCATAGATGGTTCTACCTCATCGCTTACATGCTCTGCCATATTTTCATGTTTACTTTGTTATCTTTCTTCATTGATTGTTCTTCACCCTTGTCTTGCACGGAGTGTCTTGCCTCCTTGTGTAATTGCACGATTCACTGGGATATAATCATCATTCCATGGTGGTTCATTAACACTCTCTCCATCAAAGGACTCCTCTAAATTTGACTCTAAGTCCATTATGACTCGTTTCTATCCTTGTTGTTTGGATCATAACTTGAACTTCTTCATAGGTGGGGGCTCATTATTAGATGTAGGAGGTAAAGGTTTCATTTCTTGTGTTACATATCTCTCTTGTTGTCAAGTTTTGTTCCCCAGCAATGGAATGTTGTGAGATTGTGTGAAAGCCCTCAAGTTTTGTTTAAAAGTGTGGCTTGTGGTTCTATGCTTCTTATGGGGTGTCATCCATGTTGGGCACTAAGTACCTTGCACATGGACAGGGTAGATGACGTGATCCTTCCTAGCAGTCTACTTCATGCGTGCCATTTCCCTAGGATCTAGAGTGCTAAAATGAATAAGGCCACCTTTATTTAGAGTCTTTAACTTAAGATGTTAATGTTCACATTTATTAGGATAAACATTAGTTTAAAAACACTAAGAAAATATTAAAAAGAATGTTAAAAACTAACAAAGACAATAAATAAATTAAGCATGATATAATGGAAACAATTAAAAACTTACATGATGAGAAAGGAATTATAAAAACCTTGACAATCAAGTTTTCATAAGAAATAATGTATTGTGGGAGTCGGTAAAATATTTCCAAGCAAAACCCTCATGGATTCTTTGTACATGCCATTGGGCATGATGTAGTGGTCCTCATGATGACATCAACTTCTCTCTGCAACATCATGTTGTATTTATCTTGGAATTTTGGCCATTTGTGAGTCACATGATCATTCCATTGCATGTTTTCTCGAGAATGTCCTATGAAAAAACCAATTGAATATTTCTTTTTAATAGTTAGATTGCAGTAGACCACCCCCATGATGGGTGTTTTTAAAGTAAAAACCTCTAGCCCTATATGTGACTTCTCCATTCCTTGTGTACAAATCTATAGTGAACCATCTCGGTTCACAAACTATGCTCCATGTGCAAAAAGAATATGCTATGGTTTTGTAAATAAGATCTAGACATGGCATTAAAAAAATTATCAAAAATGTAAGAAAAATTACTATGTAATGTGTAATGTTGTTGTCTCCCTATAATAGGATAAATGAATATGTAAACTCATTCAAAGTCACTTGGAGCATTTCTCCTTGTGGAGCATTAGTGTAAACCAAACCCATCAAATTTAACAGTTCATCTAAGGATTACTAAACCTTCTTTTTAATGAGATCAGCCTAACTATAATTGTCTATCATCATCGAGCATAGGTCTTTCCAAAACTCCCATGATCTTCATGATTCACATCTTTCCTTCTTCCTAGTAAGTGAAACTTGTTGTAAAATCTCTTGAGACTCATCATACTTTGTAACAACTAAAGATACATGACCACCATGATAACCAATAGAAATAAGCAGATCTTTTATTTTTTTAATTGCCATAGTCAACGTTTGATGTAGTTTCATTGTAAATGCATATTCAACATGGAGCTTCAAAAGACTATCAAAGATCCTCATGAAGGCATGCAAAGGATGAAAGTGAAAAATTCACCAATGGAAATAGAATAATGGGGTTCCCATCATTTGTTGTTTTTTCATGATTCTATTCTTCTTAGAGTCATCAACTCTCATCAATGTCCTTTTAGGTATAGACTATCCCGTAAATCCTTTGTAATCTTGTGTACAATATGGGAAGTGATATAAAGAAGATGCTCCTTGTTTACAACCCAATATGCATTTTGTACTCTTAAGGTCTCCAACCAAATGCCATTCTAACTCAAAATCAACAATATCATCTAAACAAAGCTTTTTCCCATGCATTTGAGAAGAAATTACTTTGATAATACATGGACTCCTACTTAAAATCCACAAAGTAACACTTTTTGTTTCTTTGGCAACTTCTATAGCACTTAAATATCACATATTTCTCTTGATTAGACACTAAGCAAACTGAGAAGTGGATCGTAATGTTTTATCACCCATTGCATGGTCCATAACTTCATTCATTAATGTCACACTCAACCTTTCCAATCACTGATCATTTATAATTTTCTTTAGTATGAACTTGAATTTAACATTACATTTTGCAAAAAAGAGGAAACATTACCTAAATTTTATGCTTTAATGTAATAAAACTTCAATACCATATAAGATCTAGTAGGGGTATATTTGATTGTTGAACTATGAAGGTGAACCATTGCATGTTGAAGCTTTTAAAGATCCATAGATATGTTTTTGAATTTAGTGTAAGTAAATCCTTTTGTAGGGAGGACATTGAATTGCTACTTGGTAATATTTGGATGATGAACTAAGGTAGGCATAGTGTCTTCTATGAATAAATATTTTCCAATAGTACCAGGCACATCCTCATTATAATTTTGTTTCTTGATAGAAACTTTATATGGGCATGGAATTATACTTTGAGAAATACCGTATGCTTGTAAGGCTTGATTCAAAAGATTGTATATTTTAGTATAGTGATTTCTATGGATGCCTACTTCCTCACATATTGCTTGCACATCTTGCACTTTGATAAGGTTTTTTTAACTTCTCTAAGAGATTAACTTGAACAACAACTCTAATACACTTTCGTATGTTAACAAAAGTGATTTCTTTATTGATTATACAACTATTCATCAACTTGAATTGGTCTTGTGTTGTTTATGAAGTACTTAAATGACCTACACAATCAAAGAGTAAATTTCAAACCTTAAATATAATTAATAAAAGTAAAAAAAGTACTCACCTTGTTGCATAAATATGTCATTTACATGCTCCATCATGTAGTGAAAGAGCTTAAAAGGATGATAATGCTCTTTTCCTATACCTCATACCAAGTGGAGTCTCTTTCAACTATTGGAAAATATTGGCATTTAAATTTTCAATTGTGCTTTCCTTTGCTCTATATCCTATTCAGACCTTATAAGTTCTTTTTGTAAAGATATGATTGTGCTTTCTAAACTGACCACCGTTGTATGATGGAGTTGATGTTGTTGGAGACAATACTTAGGAGTAGCATGGAATGTGTAAATAATTGCTTGCAATACCCTTATAGTCAAGCCTCACCCGCATAAACGAGCTGAAGTAAAGTTGAGAGGTTATGTACTGTTGGACGGTAAGAAGATATTGGATCACAAGGATATAGTGAACCATGAGTCCAAAGATCAATACTCTTTTCTCCGATTGCACGATATTTATTATGAGAATCTACATCATTGTTGCACTATGTATTTGGTGCAAAATCTCTAGGCACATGAACATGGATACTTGTTGATGCAGGATGATGAGGGGGTTCTAGTATGAAGCATGTAATACATGTGAATGCTATCGTCAAGATTTTCTCTCTTCTCTCACTCATGAAGGCCTACAGGAAACACGTTCGGTGAAGGTAGCAGAATTCTCTCATAAGTCCAAGATGCATCAAGGATGGAAAAGGGAGTTCACATGCAAACTTTGGAAGAAATCAAGCAAATCCAGGGAAGCAGTCAAAGCTGGTCAAATTTTGGAAATTAGGGCAAAAATTTCAATGTCACCAAATCACATCAAAATACCTATACTTGTAAAGCCTATCAAAGGCACTCTATAGCCTGAATTTCACATGTAAATGGATTTTCTAGCACATTGATATGCCATGTGTAGTTTATAAAAATGTAATTTTTCCACTTAGACCCTACAAAATCTTGTATAGGAATTTTTGTTATCCATATGGTCTAGCATCTATAAAGATTATATGTGGCTACACATTAATAACAATTATCAAGGCTATCAGAGCTTCCTAGACACCTTAATGCTGCCTTACAAACTTCCAAATGTAGTCAAACTTGTATAAGGGAGATTCTGATGGGAGTTTTTTCTCCCTATTCCTAAAGAAGAACTTTCAAAACATAGCCTTACAAATTTGCATCTTCATGAAATGATATTTGGAGGTTAAGAGAGCACAAAATCCAATTTTGAAGGTCACTGTAGTCTCCTAGAATAAGAAAATTGAAGGCTCGAAGGGTTGCCACATGGAAAATAATGATTAAACCATGTTGTACAGTCACGATGAGCTCACATTCAAGGATGGAGATGCACTAAAGCTTGAAGCAAGGAGGATCCATGCGTTTTTTCATTGGATAAGCTTTTTTTTAATGATCAAAGATCAATAATGCAAAGTCCTTCCAAAAATAACAATTTATCTTATCCAAATTGATATCACCAGTGATCTGATAGTCCAGATCTTCCCAAGACCCAATGGTGGAGAATGAAGGTGCCTGGTTTTCCCCCCTTTGCCCTAGATATCATATAAAGAACCAATCCTAACCATCCATTTGATAAATCCAATTGTTGTAATGAAAAGTAGTTGATCCTAGGGTGTAGAGTTGATTTCTCTAGATCAAAGGGCCCAAATTCATTCAAAAAACTATAAATACCTCCCTCCAAACTCATAGAGCATCATTTGTAGGCATCCATAGGGCCCTTAGTAGCACATGGTTTCCATGAGAGGATCATCCTCAGTTGAGTGTGTTAGGATCCAAGGTGGGCTAGTAGGAGCATAATTCCTAGAATCCATTTTAAGTTAAACTTCCAATCTAGGATAGGCTCATTAACCCAATGGTTTCTCTTTCTTTCCTCACCCTCACTGGAGCATGTGAGTGAGTTAGATTTTGTTTTATGAGTCTTAGACTTCTTTAGTTACACATTATGCTCCTAGAAAGATATAGGATCAATGAAGTGGAACCTATCCTCTTATGTGTGACATTTGCTTGAACTGTCATGGTGGGAGGGTTGTGCCGAGCACCTTTGATGAGTAGGATGCTTAGCTTGACGTATCACAACAGTCAGCAGATGTTTTACACTACAATATCATTTAATTCATGTCTCTTGTCTCTTAGTCTCTTATGTGTTTTACATGTCTCCTTCTATCTCTTTTTCTATGTGTGAGAAGGCTCCACCATCTTGCATTGAACCGATGAGGGTTATCCATTGAGATTGAGAAAATAAGTTTCTATTTTAATGATCCACATGCATTCACACCATCCATAAAAACCCATGCATATATTCTAGTTTTGAAAGTGTATGAGAAGATCCATTCTTGGACCATTCTTCCTTTCAAAATTGATTCATGTGTGTGGTTTTAGTTTTTTCTGATCATGCATACATACCATCCAAAAGAGCCCATGCATATGTTTCAGTTTTGAAAATATAAGAAGCTCCACTTTTTTGGACCATTCTTCCTTTTGAAACCGATTCATGTGAATGGTTTTCTTTTGTCCTCATCATTCATGTTCATGGGTTTATCTTGCAGTCATATGTTCCCCTTTCCATAATCAAATCATGTCATCTCTCCTCTCCATACCCAACGTCATTTTTCGATTCATATTTTGATCACAGAAACCTTCCAATACTCACCAGATTTTTACACTCTGCGTGTGCTTCGATCGGACCCGATCCATCCGGATTGCGATCACCTCCACATTTGAACCTAATGTGAAATGCTTCGCGATGTTTGCTTCTCATCTTGTTGGGAGGTTTTGATCCATAATCTTTGTTGCATATTTTTCATCATCATCATTATTCTTGAGTGTTGTAGTGGATTTCTCACAGTATCCTACACATCTTTGTGGTGAAGTAAACACATTTGTGAGAGATCTAGAGAATCGTGCATCACTTGCATATTCACTTAAGATGGAGGAAGGATTCAAATCCCTTATTGTTGAGATAGAAGGCCAAAGAATACTCTCTTGTATGTTGAGAGAGAAGGGAAAATTCAATGGCATCAACATTACAAGCTACTTAGATTTATTTAAAGAGCAAGTTCTGATTTTTGGCATTCCCAAAGATCTTTTGATAACATACTTTGAACAAATTTTTGATAGCTCTATCATAAACCGTATCACTCAATATTATAGTCTTCTGGGAGTGATTTTAGAAAGGAGATGCTTAAAGAATTCTATCTTGAGGATTATAGCCAACATAATCAGGATGGATTCTTATGATGGGTTAATTCTCCAAAGCCTAGTAGCTCTCTTACTCACTTACAAAATGAGTATATTACACACTATGAACAACTTCCTAATGAGGATAAGATAACTTTGGAACCTGATCTTGTGATCAATTCTCTTAAGCTTCTTCATCCTGAAACTCCTTAGGAAGTTGAATGGAAATTAGAATAGCCGGATAAATGCTATGGTCTTACTGATAATTCTCAAATATTGCATAAAGTAGTAGAGGCTAAATCCCATGGACATCAAAGAAAATCCATGCTTTATGAGCAAACTAGTCTTCCTCAAGCTAGCCTTCCACAATCTAAGGAGCAAGTTAGGGAAAAATCCCATCGTATGCTTTTTGACTCTACTCATATTCCTCAAATGATGGAGCCTAGTTAAGGTGTTAAAGTAGAGCCAAATAAAAATGTAGTTGAACAATCTCAAGTGGAAATTATCACTAAGCAAATGGAAAGTCTTATTGCTACACAATCCAATTTGGCCAAGACTGTGGATGCTTTACAATCAAATTACATAAAAAATTTCCAAAATTAAATGAACCCAATGTCTTTTCAAGAGCCTAATCAACATGTTATAGCTCCCAATCAAAATCCACAAGTAGCTCCTACTCAAGCATATCAAGTTCCTCCAATGCATAATCATTCAATGCAAAATCCTCATCCTTATGTGCAGAATCCTCAAATGTATTAAAATATGTATCCTCAAGCTTCTTAAACAGCTTTTCAAAATCCTCAAAATCAAAATTTCCAAAATCATCAACCGTATACTATGGAAGCTCCTCTTCCACCTCAAGTACCACATTGCTTCCCAAGCTCCTCAAATGCATCAATTGCCTTATTAATCAAAATCATCAAAATCTAAATGGTTTTGTGTGTGGTCCTCATACGTGTCCTTGGTGTGATTCATTAGAGCAATTTTTGAGAGATTGTGAACTATTGAAGGATATAGGAGGAATCACAAAAGAGTTTCTCTTCTTTATTCAAGATAAGTGCTCCTATGAAGTTCTCTTAGGTCAGCCCTTTATTTGTGAGAGTCATATGGAAACTAAAGCCATGGATGATGGGTCTACCTATGATAGA
Source organism: Ceratopteris richardii (assembly GCA_020310875.1). Taxonomy (NCBI): domain Eukaryota; kingdom Viridiplantae; phylum Streptophyta; class Polypodiopsida; order Polypodiales; family Pteridaceae; genus Ceratopteris; species Ceratopteris richardii. The sequence goes on along the minus strand of CM035433.1, from coordinate 116,402,295 downwards.
ATTAAGTCTAAGGATGGAATGCAGTCACTTCAAGTCATGATAGTAGGAATGAATCATCCTAGGAAGATTGTCAATTAGAAAGAAACCTATTGTTACTCAAGGTCATGAGCATGCTTGTAGTGATTGATCACCTCGATTCATGTTTGGAGCTACATATGATAAAAATTTTGGATAGAATCCATTGTTGAGCGGGACAAGAGTGTACAATAGTTCGTCACATTGTTTCCCACATTCTAGATTAGATTCTCTTCATAAGAGTCAATTATCCAAGGCTTTTATCCAAAAAACCCAAAAATTATAAAGCCAACAAAATCATGGAACATGATGAGAACATTGAGCATGTGATTGAGACCTCATTTTTTTTCTACTCTAGAGGAGTTATAGTTATGTCTTTAGCAAAATTCTAATTCCCATATTATTCTTATTTCTTCCCTTGACGAGTATGATCTAATCCAAGAGTATGCTCTCAATGTTGACAAGTGCTCAAAATTTAACCAAACACATGATGCCTTAGTTGAAACAAAGTACAAAACTATAGAGAAAAAAAAAACAACTCATAGCTCAACCATTACCCCAAGGATGTAATGAAAACATTATTGATGTGAAAAATGATCCAAGTCTTTGGGATAAGAAAAACATAGGACATACATTCATGGATGAGACAATCAAACAAGTGAAAATGGGTAGAGGTGATGAATTTCTTTTGCCAGTAGAGAGAGATAAATTTGAGGGATTCATACATAGCCATGGAAAAGCCTTTACTATGTATCCTCATGAGATTGGTTATGCAAATCCTAAGCTAGTTGCACCCATGATAATCTTTACCATTTCACATATCCCATGGAATATTTTCCCTATACCAGTTCCAAAGGCTCACTTACCTAAGCTATTGAAACTACTTAAGGAGAAGATAAACATGAGAATTTTAGAGACATCTTTTGCACCTACCTGAAATAGATGGCTCACTGTGCCTAGACCAAATGGGACACTACGTTTTATTCAAGATCTCCAACCCGTCAATAAAGTCACCATAAGGAATGTAGGAACAGGATCCATTGTGGATGAGTTTGCTAATCATTTTCATGACATTCTATCTATTGAATGGGTGATTTATATTTTGGATATGACCAATTACAATTAGCAATTGATAGTTGTGACATAACGAGAATGAAAAACTCCTTTAGGCTTAGCGCAAATGTGTACTTTACCTCAAGGAGCGACTAATTCTGTGGTGCATATGATGAGTGCTATGGCCTTACATGATTTCATCCCTCATATAACCATGCCATTCATTGATGATACTCTAGTTAAAGGGAGGAAGGAACATGTAAAGAACATTACTTTAGATTCATCTTGATGTCATAATTTTGTTCTTGACCATATCTCTAATTGTGAACAAATATCTCAACGATATGAAGAGGTAGGTCTCACATTTTCCATAGAAAAATCTATTTTTGGTGTCAACGAGGTTCTTATTGTTGGAAATTTATGTGGTCATTATGGTCAAAAGCCATACCCACAAAAATTTGATGCCATTAGCAGGATTTATGAAACGTGTAACAACGTGAATGAGATACGTAAATTTCTTCATGCTTGCATCTTTTATGTTATTTGGATCCCATACTTTGCTCATGTTTTCGATTGTCTCTATGACTTGTTGAGGAAGATACGAAAATTTAGTTGGACTGACAAACAACACAAGCTATGCATAAATTCAAGAAATTCTTGCTTGAAGCTCCCATCCTTAAGCGTGTAGACTATTCTGTTCACAAACCTATTATATTGACTATTGATACTAGTCCTATTGGAATAAGTTGGGTCATAAGTAAAGATGATGATAAAGGAAATAGATATGCAATTAGGTTTGGAACTAAATTTTACATGAAACACAATGAAAATATCCATAGATCAAACGAGAACTATGGGGTATGGTAACAACTTTGAAAACAGACAAAGAATATTTCAGTGGTGCAAATGTCAAAGTTGAGATTGATTGTTTGCCTCTCATTGGAATGATAGCCAATTGTTCATCTCTTGATATAGCCATGCTTAGATGGATCTCATATATTAAGTTCATAAATCCTGAGTTTGTTCATTTTTCAGGTAAGTTGTTGATATATTTAGGTAGTGATGTGTGTGAACACACTAGGACTGTCGGGGCACTTTTTTCCTCTTTAGGAGGTTTTTTTTCCCCCGGCTTGTATATACGCCTATTGCCCTAATGGGCTACTTATCTTTGTACATTCTCTAGTAATACATTCAGTATTGTGTTTTTGTGCTCCAAGCTTCTTCTTCTTCCTTGTCATGTTCGCGTGCTTTTGCAGACGTCCAACTCCAACAATTGGTATCAGAGCAGGTCGTCGCTTCATCTAGGGTGCCGTCGACACTCCTCCGTTTGCAGTCTCAGAATCGCATGAATTTTGGTGAGCGTACTCAGTGTGTTTCTGAGATCAAAACAGCTTCTTTCCATGTGTCGAAATTGCGATCTGAGCTCGTTTCGGCCTCCGAATGCACTATCGTAGTGCTTGTGCAGGCTATTTCATCTTTTTGTGCCAAAGGTATATACCAATTTTTGTTCGCCAAAGATCTGTGAATGATTTGGCATGTGCAGTTCATGATTCTCAGGCTATGTCAGATGCAAAGCTTTGGCATGCACACTTTGGTCATCTGAATTTTGCTAGTTTGCTACACCTACAGAAATCTGATATGGTGTCTTCTTTGCCCAAGCTTGAGGCACCTGGAAAACATGTATGTGAAGGCTGTATTTTGGGCAAAATAAAGCGTTCCTCCTTTCCAATGATCGTTCAGTTCGGGCTATGCAGAAATTGCAGCTTGTACATAGTGATGTCTGTGGTCCTACGCATACACTCTCTTTTGGGAATTACCTTTACTTCGTGACTTTCATTGATGATTTTTCCAGGCATGCATGGGTATATCCACTCAAAGCAAAGTCCGAAGTGTTCATGTGCTTTAAACAGTTTTTGGTTTTGGCTGAAAATCTGTCATCATGTAAAATGGGCACCCTCCGTTCTGATCGAGGGGGGGAATATATGTCTTCTGATTTTAATGCATTTCTGGCTGAACGTGGGATCAAACACTAGTCTACAGTGTCATATATACCTCAACAGAATGGAGTTCCTGAACGAAAGAATAGGTCACTCATGGAGATGGCGAGGTGCATGGTCAAGAGTCAGGCTTTACCACATAGACTCTGGCTTGAGGCTGTCATGTGTGTAGCATATGTACTGAACAGGTGTCCCACTAAAGCGTTGTAGTCTATCACTCCATATGAGGCTTGGCATGCCCGCAAGCCATCTGTTTCTCATCTGCGTGTTTTTGGTTGTTTGGCATATGCATTAGTGCCTGAACAACATCGCAGAAAATTGGATGATAAGGCAGTAGAATGTATTTTTGTTGGGTACAGTTCTGAAAGTAAAGGCTATCGTCTGTATCATCCACAGACTAAACGCATTTTGGTTAGCCGTGATGTTGTCTTTGTGGAAGATGCTATTCAGCCATTGCTTTCATGTACTAAGGAGACATCTCTTAGCTCCAAAGACATGTATGATACGTTGATGCCTCTTTTTACAGGTGGACAGTCTAGTGCTGGTCCTAATGAGGCAACTTCTCAGCCTTTGCAGGTTTCATATGATGATGCAGATCATTCTATTTCTGATGCAGATTTACATGATGCACTTGTTGATGAGAGAGCTAATATTGAGCAGGCAAAAACTATGCCAAAATGGCTGGTGCAGACTTTGCGTGACAACAAATTAGATGCACCTTTGTCATATCGTACTCGTTCAGGCTTTCATAGTGCCTCCTTTGCATCAGATTGCTATGCTATGGCTGCATCTAGTCTCTGTGATGAGAATGAGCCCGTTTCTTTTGATGAAGCAGAGAATTCAGAAAATTGGATGGCTGCCATGCAATCTGAAAATGATGCTATAATGAAGAATGGTACATGGTCTTTATGTGACTTGCCTCTTGGCAAGAAGGCCATTGGCACTAAGTGGGTATACAAATTGAAGCGTAAACCTGATGGTACAGTTGACAGGTATAAGGCTAGGCTTGTTGCAAAGGGTTATGCGCAGGAAAGAGGCATTGATTTTGATGAGACCGTTACACCTACATGCCATATGACTACTGTTCGGAGCATTTTTGCACTTGCAGCCCATCATGGTTGGAATGTACATGAGTTGGACATTAAAAAAGCATTTCTGAATGGTGACTTGCATGAAGAAGTGTATGTTTTTCAGCCCTGTGGCTTTGTGCAGGAAGGGCATGAAAACGAGGTGTGCAGGTTAAAGAAGGCATTATATGGTTTAAAGCAAGCACCACGTGCTTGGTATGAGAAGATACATGCCTATCTAGTAGCACATGGTTTTATGAACAGTCCAACTGAAAGCACCTTATATGTTAAGCGTGCTAATGATATGCTTCTGATCATTGTTGTCTATGTTGATGACATGCTGCTCACTAGTCCTATTGAGAAGCATATTGCTGATTTCAAGGCTGATTTGCATGCCTCATTTGAGATGTCTGATTTGGGGCATTTGCATCACTATTTGGGCATTCAATTTATGCAAGTTGATGGTGGAATGGCTTTGTGTCAAATGAAATATATTGACACATTATTGCAGCATTTTGGCCTTGAAGACTGTAAGCCTATTGCCACTCCTATGGAGACAGGTTTACGCTTGAGTCTTCATGATGCTAGAGATGCATTTGATGTTGTTCTCTATCAGCAGGCTGTTGGATGCTTGATTTACTTATGCATTACTCGGCCAGATATTCAGTTTGCTGTCTCACAGATGAGCAGGTTTATCCATTGCCCAAGAGTCACACATTGGAAGGCCGTTAAGCGCATCTTTTCGCTACTTGAGTGGTACTCGGCTACTTGGGTTTTTTTATCCCAAGGAGGGATCACTACCGCCAGATTTGCATGCTTTTTCTGACTCAGATTGGGCTGGTTGCTATGACACTCATGTGTCCACCAGTGGTTTTTGCTTCATGCTTGGTAGCTCATGTATATCTTGGTTGAGCAAGAAGCAGCCTACTGTGGCCACTTCCAGTTGTGAGGCTGAGTATAGGGCAGCTTTCACAGCGACTGTTGAGTGTGTGTGGCTCAGACGCCTTATGGCTGATTTGGGTGTTGGCTAGTCTTCTGCCACCACCATCTTCACTGATAGTCAGAGCGCATTGGCAGTTGCGAGGAACCCTGTGTTCCATGCTCGCACTAAGCACATTGAGGTGCATTATCACTATGTCAGGGAGAGGTTCTCTGCTGGGGAGATCAGCTTGGCATATGTGCCCACGCAGGAGAACATTGCAGACCTCTTCACGAAGGCTCTGCCTAGGGAGAAGTTTGAAGCTTTCCGCAAAGCTTTGGGCTTACTTCCTTTTGTGGAGTGATTTCCACATAGCTTGGCACTTCCTTATACATGAGTGCTAGCTCCTTGTTCACCGCATCACTCGCAGGGGGGATTTGTTGATATATGTAGATAGTGATGTGTGTGAACACACTAGGACTGCTAGGGCACTTTTTCCCCTCTTTAGGAGGTTTTTTTCCCCCGACTTGTATATATGCCTATTGCCCTAATGGGCTACTTATTTTTGTACATTCTCTAGTAATACATTCAGTATTGTGTGTTTGTGCTCCAAGCTTCTTCTTCTTCCTTGTGCTGTTCGCGTGCTTCTACAGACGTTAAACCTCAACATAAGTCAAATTCAATTGCTGATATGTTATGGAGAGCTAGATTTGATGATGATCTTGAAAGTGATCTCATAAATAATGTGAACTTAGTTGACTATGTTCCATATATATATGAGTATGAGTAATTTCATGAGTCTGAGTATGAAGATGAATGGAGAGACATAGGAAAGTACCTGAGTACACTATAACCATTACCTAGCTCGACTACGAATAGATTCTATAACATTAGGAAATGAGCTTATAATTTTTTCCTAAGTAACGGTTATCTTTGGAGACATGCTAAGGGTAAGGTTAAGAATCCAGAATGAGTCCTAGGAAAGCCAAGTCTTTAGTTGCAAGTAATGAAGGAAATGCATGAGACATTATGGGCGGGTCATAAAGGATTTTCTGGAACATATGAAAAAATTTAAAGTATTTATTATTGGCCTAGGATGTATGTTGACATTAGTAGCTATGTTTCTACATGTTCTACTTGTCAAATTCATTTGTCACTCAAACATAGAGATCCTTTGCATCCTATTTATCCACCTTGTATTCACTATAAGTGGGTAGTGGATCTTGTAACAATGCCGAAAAGTATTGGCAAAATGCATTACATTGTACTTACAAGAGAAGACTTAACTAACTATGTAGAGGGACATGTACTATGATCTAAGACCACATTCAATGTCTGCAAATTCTTGCTTGAAGATGTCATAAGTCGCTTTGGGTCCGTAGAGAAAGTAGTTGCCAATCATGGAGAGTTAAATGTGAGAGAAGCTTAAGAGTTCTTTGAACATCACAATATTTGTTTGTCTCTTACTACTGCATATAACCCATAGGCCAATGGTAAATTAGAGAGAGGACATCCACCTATTGTGAAAGCCATATCTAAAGCATGTAATAGTGACATTAAAGAATGGCCTAGATTATTATCTTTTGCACTTTGGGCAGATAGAATGACGTGCACACGTACCAATGGATATATGCATGTTGAACTTATGTATTATCAAAAACCATTGTTTCAAATTTAGTCTCATATTTCTGCATGGTCAAATTTGTCTTGGTGTGAAAACATGTCTCCTAATGATTTTTTGAGTTTGCACACTAAACAATTAGAACAAGGTAAATTAAGACTTGATGATGCCATTGAAAAACTAAGAGCATCTAGAATGAAGAACAAGCATTATTTTGACAAAACTTATCAATTGCATCCTAAGCCGATTGAAGTAGGAGATTGGGTGCTCATTTATGATAGTACATTTGACTATTAATATGATGCACACAAAAAACTCACTCTATGGTGGTTTGGACCATACATTGTATCAAAAGTTAACAACAATGGTACATATTATCTTTGTGAATTGAATGGTGTTGCATTAAAAACTTTGATGGTAGGTAAAAGGATAAAGCGACTCAAGAGACATGATAATGACGAGTACATTTTAGATGACAACATTGAAGAAGATGACAACAAGTAGGCTAATTCATAAATAGGATTTTCCATGATTATTAGAAATTAAAAAAGAATTCTTTTTCAAGTTCATGTTGCTTTGTTTTTTCAAGTTCATTCCACTTTTTTCCCCATTCTTGCTTGTTTGCATATTCACTTCATGCATGTTTCTTTTCAATCTTTGCATTGCATTGCATATCCACATCACTTGAGTAAAAAGGGCAAATGATGATTTCTCTACTTGTGTAAAATTGTATCTTAAGTACTAATTTATCTACTAAGAAATCGATTATAATCTAGGATTATGGAAAGATAGGGCATGTAGAATTGGAGGTTTATTTTGGTAACATGAATTTTGTATATAAACATGTATATGTATCTTGTATCAAAAGCATAACTCTTGAAGTCCTAGCTCATACTAGTGCATGTTTTTACATCCTTAGTCCACCTCACTCTACTTGTATCAGAGTTTAAACAACTGTTCTCTGCCATCAAAAATGGTTGTACCTTGTATCGGGGTTTAATTTTTCTACATCATAAAAAAAAAAGATAAGCTGCTACATGTTACCAAGAATTTTACACTTTCTTCGACCTCAAAAAAGTGAACGTAACCATAAAGTCACCGAGTCATCATAAAGAGAGAGAGAGAGAGAAAGGAAGCTAAGGGGGCATACAAGAATAAAGCACGGGCTATATAGTTAGACCTATGTATTAATTGAGTTTAGTTAGATTTCCTTGTTTGTAAATAGAGAAAGAGCATATTCATATTTATGTAGGAACGAACTTGATCTAAAATAAGCTAAAGATCAAAGATGTCTCTTGAAAATCTTAAATCTTTGTTTATAATTGTATTTAAGGTAGATTGCTTTATGAAAAAGGTACAAATGTTTCTTCAAGATGAGACGAATTGATGCCTAAAATGACTCAATGCAATCACTTCCACTTCATATTGATTTTTTCTTTGTTTTCTTTCTTTACATGTTGTCAATGTGGCCTGTTCATTTGTATATATGTTGCCTATTTATGCATGCATATTCATGTTGCTTGTTTCAATTCTTTCTTTCATGCAAATTTTGCTTCATGTCACGTTGCCTAGTCATTCATCCATATAATCAATTTTTTCTTCCATATTTCATATGTTTTATATAAAAGAATTTGATGCCTGGAACATTTTTTTTTTTAGAGAGACTAGAGTGGCGCTTCCGGAGGAATCACATGTTTTGTTGAGGTGAATATCCTCTCTCACTCATGAAGACCTACAGGAAACACATTCAGTTAAGGTAGCCAAAATTCACTGAGAAGTCCAAGATGGATCAAGGATGTCAAAGGGAGTTCACGTGTAAACTTTGGGAGAAATCAAGAAAATCTAGGGTAGTAGTCAAAGCAAGTCAAATTTTGGAAATCAGGGCAAAAATTTCAGTGTCACCAAATCACATGAAAATTCGTATACTTGTAATGCCTATAAAAAATAGTCTATAGCTTGAATTTCACTTGTAAATGGTTTTTCTAGCACATTGATATGCCATGTGCATTTTGAAAAAATGTAATGTTTCCACTTAGACCCAACAAAAACTTGTATATATATTTCTATTAGCCATATGGTCTGGCATGTATATCATATGTGGCTACAAATTCATACAAATTTTCAAGGCTATCAGAGTTTCCTAGACACCTTAACGCTGCCATAAAAACTTCCAAATGTAATAAAACTTGTATAAGGGAGATTCATATGGGAGTTTTTTCTGCATATTCCTAAAGGAGACCTTTCAAAACATAGCCCTATAAATTTTCAACTTCATCAAAGGATATGTGCAGCATCAAAGAGCACAAAATCTAGTTTTCAAGGTCACTGTAGTTTCCTAGAATAAGCAACTTGAAGGTTCGAAGGGCTGCCACATGGAAAATAATGATTGAACCATGTTGTTCAAGATGAGCTCACATTCAAGGGTGGAGATGCATTAAAGCTTAAAGCAAGGAGGATCCACACGTTTTTTTCATGAGATAAGATTTTTTTGATGTTCAAAGATCAATAATGCAAAACTCTTCGAAAAAAAGCATCTTACCTTATCCAAATTGATGTCAGCACTGATCTGATGGCCCAAAACTTCCCTAGATCCAATCGTGGTGAATGAAGGTGACTATTCTTTCCCCCTTTGCCCTAGATATCATATAAACAACCAATCCTAGCTATCCATTTGATAAATCCAATGGTGTAATAGAAAGGAGTTGATCCGAGGGTTGAGAGTTGATTTCTCTATATCCAAGGGCCCAAATGCATTCAAGAAACTATAAAAACCCCCCTCCAAACTCATAGAGCATCATTGTTATGCATCCATAGGGCCCTTGCAAGCACATGGTTTCCTTGAGACTATCACCCTTACTTGAGCATGTCAGGATCCAAGCTAGGTGGGCTAGTAAGAGCATAAGTCCTACAATCAATTTTCACTTATACTTCCAATCTAGGATAGGCTCATAAATCCAATGGTTTCTCTTTCTTTTCTCACCCTCAGTGGAGCGCGTGAGTTAGTTAGAGTTGGTTTTATGAGTCTTAGACTTCTTTAGTTACACATTACACTCCTAGAATGATATAGGGTCAATGAAGTGGAACATCTCCTCTTACGTGTGAGATTTGGTTGAGTTGTCATGGTGGGAGGCTCATGCATAACATCTTTGACCATAAGAATGCCTGCCTTGATGTATCACACACTCATGCACATGTCTTTCATTACAATATCTTTTAATTCATGTGTCTTGTGTCTTAGTCTCTTATGTGTTTTACATGTCTCTTTCTATCTCTTTCTATGTGTGAGAAGGCACCAGAGTCTTGTGTTGAACCAGTGAGGGTTATCCATTGAGATTGAGAGAATAAGTTTCTATTGTCATGATCCACATGCATTCAAACCACCCACAGACACCCATGCATATGCTTCACTTTTGAAAGTGTATAAGAAGCTCCATTCTTGGACCATTCTTCCTTTCGAAATTGATTCATGTGTGTGTTATTTTTTTTCTCATCATGCATACATACCATCCAAAAGAGCCCATGCATATGAATAGAATTTTGAAAGTGTATAAGAAGCTCCATTTTTTTTGGACCATTCTTCGTTTCAAAATCAATCCATGTGAATGTATTTCTTTTGTCCTCATCATTCATGTTCATGGGTTTATCTTGTATTCATATGTTCCCCTTCCCATAATAAAATCATGACATTTTTCCTCTCCATACCAACCTTTATCTTTCCACTCACATTTTGATCACATAAATATTCAAATATTCACTAGCTTTTTGCACTCTATGTGTGCCGCGACCCGACTCGATCCACTTGGATTGCGATCACCTCCACAATGCCATCTTTGCTAATGACCAACAATATAAAAAACAAAGTAGAAAACTAGTTTGATGAGACTCTAAAGCATGTGTTTTTCCTAGAAAATATGCTTTCTTGTATGCGGATGGGTTAAAGTGTGCTTTTCCACAGTGTATGGTTGGAATTTCGGAAATTACAAAAAAAAGCTATTTTTTGGGGGAAGCATAGTTATGGGTTTGATGCTACGACACTTACTTTTGGTGGGATTTTGAAAATTACACTTTTGGAGTGACTTTTGATATATATATATATATATATATATATATATATATATATATATATATATATATATATATATATATATATATATATATATATATATATATATATATATATATATATATATATACATATATATATATATATATATATATATATATATATAAATGGGCCCTTTTTAAGTAAATATACACTAAAAATAAGACTTAAAACATCATTTCTTTATTCAGACACATGCACGAGTTTGATCATGTGGAAAGAAGATTCTATTGCTATCTCATGAAGAAGAAAGAGATGACCCTAGTAAAGCCTAGAAAAAGCGTACTCCAACCTACCAAAATGTGCCCTATTAAATGCACTTTGGCCCTTTAAACAAGAATATAATCAAGCTAAATCCAGAAAATTAGGGATGCTTAGAAGGCCCATGCAAGGTTCTTTTTTTTCCCTAATGATCCATTAAGACCTATCTCATTGCTCATCCCCATGGGTTTCAAGACTCACAATATCTTGAGCGTGTTTTAGATTAATGAGAGCTTTATATGGGGTAGAGAAATCTGATCCAACAGCTTTGAATCATAGACTTGTAACTTACTTGCAAGGTAAAGGCTTTGTGGTCAAGAAGACTTATCCTTCCCTATTCATAAAGAGATCACATGGAGAATTCATATACTCTTATGTATATGTGGATGAGATTATAATTACAAGTAATGATGATGAAGGTATTAGAACGAAAGCATAAAATAAAGGAAGAATTCAATATCAATGACTTAAGGAAGCTCACTTACTTCCTGGATTGGAAGTAGTGTATATAGAGATTGGTATGTATCTTAATGCGAAGAAGTACACTGAAGATATGTTACAAAAGTTCAAAACGGAGAATGCTATGGTTTTAGGTACACCTATGGAAGTAAAATAGAATCTAAGTGCTCATGGAGGCGGAGCTAAAATAAGATGTGACAAGCTATCAAAGCTTGGTGAGAATTCGCAATTATGTTACTATTACTAGTGCACATTTAAGTTATAGTGTGAGTGTACTGAGTGAGTTCATGTATTCACCTAGGAAGCCCCACATGAAGAAAACCAAAAGGTTTCTCAAGTACCATAAAGAAACTATTAATAAAGTTATATTGTACTCACATAAAGATCTTCACTCATGGACATTGGGTAGGATGAAGAGATGATAGGAGATGCACATGTAGGTATCTTTAAGTTGCATGTTAAAATTTCATTTATTGGTCATTATAGAAGCAACCTAGTATTATTCTCTCATCCACAAAGGCTGAATATAGAGGATTGGTGAATGCTACTCATGAAGCAATGTGGATAAAGACACTATACTTATATTTACGAGTTAAATGATCTACTCCTAATATGAATTCTTGGCATCTTGCAGCTAATCATATTTATCATGCATTGAGCAAATACATTGAGGTCCATTATTACTATGTTAGGGAGAAGATTACCATAAAGTAGACTGAGCTCTCATATGTATCTACTCAAAAGCAATGTGGACATGATGATAAAAGCTTTGGATGTAGTGAAGGGTAGCATATTCAAACCTATGATTGGACTTCAAGAAATCACAAAGGATTCAAGAATCAAGCATCTTAGTTGGGGGGGGGGGGGGGGGGGGGGTTGTTGGTACATATGGCAAGCTTAAGCACTTTCCCATAGTTCATGGAATTCATTGATCCTTAAATGTAGACATGTGTAAACAAATGTATTCTTAGAAGTGATTTCGAAGGTTAAAACTCATATCCTCTTTATCCACTTGTAATAGGTGCTATGAAGAGATAATTTCATGATTGTATTGATAGAGAAATCCAATAAATTCTATTTGAATTCAAATTCAAATAAACTACTAATAGTAGGGAGAATATTTGGTGAGACCTATCGAAGAGTGAATTTCAAAAAGTTTAGATATAAACTTCCTGTTTAGTCACATGACATCATCAGTCCTTCCACTCTCATTTGAGTCTACATTATATTTATTTTACAACTCTTGTAGTCCTCCAATAGCTCCACGTACTACATTTCACATATCCATAGATATACATCAAGTTTTGTGATCATCTCTAGGTAATGCTATTTACTATTGTGTATTCCTTAAAGTATGTCACTTTCTCTAATCTAAAGAGGTGTGGCTATGACCTTAATATCTTTTTTATCAATTAGATCATAAAGTTAATAATGTTACAAGTGTGCCTAAAAAATATTTTAGTCATTAGAGTTTTGTGCACTAAGAGATTACCATATCTTTGTGGCTAAAGCTCTATATCATTTTGTTCTTGAAAGGTGGAGATCGATCCTTTCTTCTTAGATATCTAGCTCATAATGTGGTCACTGTAAATTCATGAAATATCTTGTGTTACTTTGGTCACCTTCCTAGGAATTGTGAGCTTTGAGTATTTTTCAGAGAACCTTCTTCCATAAATAGAAGGTTTGCTCTACATATGGAGATTTTGAAAGTTGTTTGTCTTGACTCAAACTTCTCTGTTCAATTCTCCATGATAATATGGTCACATTATCAGATAAATGCAAGCTCAAAAGTCCATCAAAGAGTCCAAGTGAGAAATAGGTTGGTATAGAGCATGTTTTTGCCACAACCTTCACATCTCTACAATTTGCCATCACTCCTTAAAAATGGGATTCTTTGAAAGACCAAAGATGCACTTTCATTACCTCTTGTAAATGAAAAATTTTGCTTTGGTAGCATTAGTGTGTTAACTAAAATATGCCTAACTCCTAAAATGAGGAAGCGTTGCTATAGATTTTCTCTTGAAAAAGGGATAAATTCATGGAAAAGTCTTGAAAAACCAAATATTAATCTAGAAATTATCATCCATGGTTGAACTATGAAATTTCTATAGATGTTAGAAATCTTATAATGTGTAAATGGAATATATGATCATAGAATCATAATCATGTCATTGCTCAAGTTTGCATTAAAGATCATAAAAGCATAACTACATAGTATCCAAAGAGATGACTCACTTCATATATCCATTAGCATCAGCCACTAAAACCACCAAAACCCTCTTATACAAGTAAGTGGGATTTTCTGAAAAATCTTTAGATCAAGTAAAAATATAATCAAATACTTTCTTGGCAAGAATCCATTGAGGCTAATACACACCATGGAGATAACTATTGATACTACTATGAATGATCCCAAAAGAATTGAAATCTATCCAAGAATGCTTTAACTTGAGGTTAGTACTAGACAAACCCAAATAACATTGGACAATCCCCATAAAATAAGCATGAAAAAAATCTTCTTTAAGTTCCATTTTTCATTGAAACTATGCAAGAAGAGCTTGAAACGTACTCCAAAACGCACCCAAAAATAATTTATACAAGCTCTCACAGAGCAAACAATTAGGTTTCAGGAACAAAAGAATTATGAATCTAAGGGAAAAACTTGTCTTTGCACCCTTCTATATGACCAAAAGAAGTGTACTTTAGTGGTCTGAATTAAACGTTAAACAAGCGCTAGGGATGAAAATACTACAACAAATAATTTCTGAGTTATTATCTTCTTCATGGACCTTAACGAATGAATTATACGCTTGCACATAGCCAATGGTTCCATCTCTCTCCGACAAGGATATAAACATCCTTGGATTTGTTTTTAGTTTGCATAATGTTACAAGTTTTGGGTAAACTATGTAGCCTATCAATGACATGCATTCATGTGAAAATGTCTCTTATAGAGAAGGAAAACTCCTTAGCTCATAACATGGAATATATGTTCTCACAATGACGCAAATGTCTTCTATACCTATACATGCACACCTTTATAGAAATGCAAAGAACAAAAAAAAAACAAAAAAAAACTAGATACCACAAATTAAAACTAAGTAGGTTTCATAATAGTCTCAATACGAGGCATACATAGACCGATAGCCATTTTTCCTGTAATATACACACTAAGAGAACCTTAAAACTATCACCTAGGTATTTTGATCTTTTCACAATACTCTAGAGAATAGGAAGGACATGTTCAATGATCTCAAACCTCTAGAAAATAGCTAGATTCATCTAATATTTCATGTGGTACATATATGATAGCCTCAATTTCAATAGTGAACTCATGGACTTTATCTAGATGCAATCTTATCCACATGAGCTTGATTGGATACTACATAATACAGGGCAAAAGACTAGAAGTCACTTGTAGAGACTTAGGTAATGTGCAAACGTACTTCAAAGGAGAGTGTGTTTTTTATAGAGGGTAATTCCTACTCATAAATGATTTCTTAATTTCAACATACACTTCTAGAAGACTTCTTAAGGGGAAGAACACAAGAAAAAAATACACAAACATATATATACATAGTGTTTAGATGGGGATTGACAAGAGAAACCAGTTAGGATCTCCTTTAATATGCCTTTCAACACCATTTTGGAAGATAAAAATGAGCTTAAGGGGAAAGCAATATCATAAACTAAGCCATAAACTACAAAGTAAAGCATGTCTTAAAGCATGGATGAGGAACATTCTTAGAAGATTCATGTCTTCTATAATAGCATTGATCAACAAAAATTAATAAGGGACTCCTCATAGTGTGAAGCATCTCTATTCATTGTCTCATTGTGTGGTAGGTTTATCTAACAAAATGTATTTGATACTTTGATCAACGTTTTTTAAAAGATCTAATCTGTGGTTTTTGACTTGGTCTAACGATTACCTCTACTTAATCGTATATTTAAAATACTTTTTCTCTAATCAATCTAGCAAGATTTTACTGTATTCTAACAATATAGAGATTGATTCGACATTTCTCTAAGCCAATTATGAGAAGTGACTTGTTCTTTGGAAATCGTAAGATTGTGAATATGCTAAGAGTGTTTAAAGTTGCATTGGATAGGGAATCATGATATCAAAAAATGATATGAAAAAACATTCACATAATCTCTACCCAATCTTAAATATATTTATTTTAAACGAGGATCTCAAAGTTTGATGACATCAAGGTAGCCCAAAGGCCTCATGCAATGAACACGGGATCGATGTATGAAATCGAGGCCTCCGATTAGTTATATTTTGCATATATTATGTGTTAATTTTACACTTTTCATCGGCTCTAGGTTTGTGTGATAGTTTATGATGGTTAACTTGGCTCATGTTCACATTGGAGAAAAGGAAAACCTATTGAATGTTTCTCAAAGATGTCACAAGTGAGAATACAACTGCATAGGAGATAGAGGGGGTGGATAGAAGAAGAAGAGGAAGTGGCAATTACTTGCAATCTATAAGTTTATTGGTGCTTTTATCAAGAAAAATTCATGAAACTCTATTGAATTATTTTCTAAAATTTCCCCAAGATCATCATAGCATAAAGACGTTCTCAAGTGGGTGATAAGATTAATAGGATAATTACAACATTTGGTCTTATAGTATGGAGAACTTTCTAAGCGGTAAAGGAATTTAGGGACTAGATAATGAAGAGGATGAATGTCACAAGTTCCCAAAAAACCCAAATGTAGAATAACAAGAAAATAGAAGACATGCATAGAGAAATGCAAAATAATATTCATTTGATATCTATAAGTGAAGCTTGGCATGAATGAACTTTTCCAAAATAGAGGAAGAGGTTCAAGCCATGCTCAATCAAGCTCTACAAATTCAAACACTTTGGATATGCCAAAAATAAGAGGTATTGAATTCAAGAGGTCACAGTAGGTCCAAAGCACCTGGAAATTATTACCATTGTAGGAAATATGGCCATTTTGAAGAGGATTTCTACCATATGAAAAATAGCCAAGATGAAGAAGTAGAGGTCACTGTGCATCATGTGGTAACTTTTGTGCATAAAGTTCATATAGAGAATATGGCAGAGACAATACGTTTGCAATACAGGATGTGCTAAATAGCATGTATAAACATAGAAATGATGTGAATTGGTACATATATTCTATTTGCACAAATCAAACAAAAAGTATTGGAGAATAGTTTGGGTCTAAATAACCTTTGAAAGAGTATTTGGCAACTCGTGATGATACTCTTGACTTGATAAACAACATTGGAAATGTACCACTTGTACAAAACAATGGTGTATGGAATATATTGGGTGATGTTTTAGATGTGCCCAATATCACAAAGTAATTAGTTTTAGTTAGTTATCTTGGGGATCAAGATATGAAAGTGACCTTTAATAAGCATGGTTGTTTCATTCATGACCTTAACTATGGCAAAAGAGGAAAGTTGCTTGGTCATGGAAAGAAAATGGGCACACTGTTCACATTTGATATGGGGACACCTCTTTATCACAATATGTATGCCAAGAGTATTGTGTACTCTAATATAGCTGAATTGTGGAACAAGAGAATTAATCATATAAATTTGAGGAAATTGGAGTCTATGGAGAAGTAAACATTAACGCATGGTTTACTGAGATTCATTCACATACGGTTTGAGAGAATATGTGCAACATGTACATTTACAAAACATTAGTAGATGAAATTTTTCAGTAGAGAAATGCATAGAAAAAAGACCTCTAGAGTTGATTCATAGTGATGTAGTTTTTCTTACTAGAACCATGTCAATTGGTGGTTCACTTTACTTTTTGATAGTCATTGATGACTATCGTCGATACACTTGGATATATTTCTTGGAACACAAAACTAAAGTTTTCAAATGCTTTGTCAAATTCAAGAAAATTGTTGAGAAGTGATTGCGCATCCACATTAAATGTTTATGATCATATTCAGGAGGAGAGTATATTTCAAGAAATTTGATCAATATGTTGGTGATAGTGGAATTAAAAGGAAACTTTCTTGTAGATACATACCACGACAAAATTTTGTCACACAACACAAAAATTGTGTGATTGAAGAAGCTGCAAGAGCTATGTAAATGAGAAGAACATGTGAGATATATTTTGGGTACTAGAATCTTTCCATACAGTAGTACATCTCATAAATAGATCTCTAACAAGAAGAGTTCATGAATTTTTTCTTTTGAGAGACTATGGGAGCACAAACCAAATGTGAGTTATTGACGAGTATTTAGGTGTACTTATGCACACATGCCTAGTCAATTGAGACATAAGTCTGAGCCTAAATAAAAAAAAAGTGTATATTTATTGGATATTCAGAAGAGAAGAAGCAATATAGCTGCTATAAACTAATGACATAAGAATATACTATGAGTAGAGATCATATATTTGATGATCTACTAGAAGATTTGCATTCCCACTTGGAAGTACAACTATTTCATGGAGTAGCAAGAAGGAACCAATCATCATTTGATAAAGTATTGAAGCTAAATAAAGAGGCATTATCGAAGCCATTTGTGTAGCAACATGGCTTTAGTACCTACTTGAGGACATGGGAGTCTACATCAATGGAAAGATGACCATCTATTGTGAAAATGTGATTTGCAATAAGTTATCAAAGAATCTATTTTATAATGCAAGATCAAAGCACCTTGAGGTTCAATATCACTTTGTTTGTGAGAAGGACACTCAAGAAGAATTGGAGTTGATTCACATCAACACTCGAGAAGAAGTGGAGTATATTCCAGCAAAGTTCTCCTCAAAGAAAAAAGCATCTACTTCAGAGAAGCTTTAGGAGTTAGGAAGTTTTAGTTTGTATCTAGATGTTAATTCATATTGACTTCATCTTGTCTGGACATATGTACTTATTTCATTTTGTATTCACACTCATTCTAAATTTGAGGTGGAGATTTGATGACGTGTCAAATAAGTTGTAAAACAAAGAAAAGTAAAATAAATATGTGTTTGAATCACTCATGGCGCACCGTAGCTTACCTTGAAAACTTTGTGTCTCTCTTAAGGTGTCATCTTCGTCTATCTGTGGGTGTCAATGGAGGCGTCATAGCCTCGCGCACCTCCACAAAGTTGAAGTTCAAAGATGCTTTTTTGTTCTATTTTAGTCACGTATGTATATATGCATGTTCTCTATGTACAAAATCATGACTTGGGCAGAAGGAGTACTGTTGTCAACTAGTGAATGCAATGCACAATCAATAGAAACTCAACCTTCAAGAATTAAAGAGATGATTGTGCCGAGTAAGCATAGCAAGCCTCCGCCTCTATCTCTCTCCTTTATTCTCCTCATTCCCCATGTGTTCCTTGGTCTTCATCATGCCAAAACAAGTAGCACTATTATGTCGAATCGTCTGAGCTTAACGGAAATAATTCAGTAGAAACTTTGAGGGTATTTCGAGTTTGGTGGTCTATGGAGATTGATTTGTATGAAGAGTTTGGTAGCGTGTTCTATATTCATGTATGAGGTTGGAGTAAGAGTTCAATTGTACACACCCTAAAGAAGTCGATCAAGAGCTCTTGGGCGAGAACTCTTATTGAGCTGTGGGATTGAATATGTCATAACGCATTACGCAAAAACGATGAAACTATGGATCTGAAGATATGCATGCAGAACAATAGAGTGCGCAAAGAACAGCGTCGTCTTTCCATGTGGTTGCATAACGTACAGAAAGCTCTGTGGAGATGTACCATCCATTAACAGGGTGACAGAATTCATGTAAGCTAGATACACAGGCACACAGAGAGGAGCATGCAGGACACGCGTGTTCGTGTGTGTATGTATGAAAATTGTAAAGGAAGATTGGGGTCTCTACGGCATGAGCTGGACCACAGTTGGACCACACTTCCTGAAAAAGCCTCATATCCTTTTCTTTTGAAACGTTTCTGTTCCGAAGTACACGTCTGCGAAGTACAAGTTTGTGACGAAGTACAAGATTGTGCAGATCAGACGAAGCAGTGTGTTGGAGTACATGTCGTGTCGAGTGCACCTCTTCTTTTGCAGAAACAAATTGCTCTCTTTCAGCGCATCAGGTCTACAAGCCCAGGAAAGAATGCATCTTCCACCGTAGATCCAAAAGAGTCAGCAATTATTTTCATCAATGAGTATGTAACTCACAATGTTCATCAATTATCTTACATTTAGTACAACTCACAACTGAACTCACACAATAGGTACATAGATGATTCCTTCCATACAATTTTCATAATGTGAAGGTTGGTTACCAAAACAAGTTGTGCAACTGGCAATACCCACAGTTGAGTTGTCTCGGTTGACGTGATATTATTCCCATATGTTTACCACATATGGAGGACAAGGGATTCCGTTGGTTTAAAGCACTATACAATTGTCAGTGCGTGTGCTCATCTGTAGGCTGTGTGTGTGTGTGTGTGCGCGCGCTTGCATGAGAGAGCGGCCTAATTTCTGTTGTGAATTTCAATGTTCTAAAGGATTCATCTCTCATTCTTGTGAATTTCAATGTTCTAAAGGATTCATCTCTCTCTCTAATGCGAGCGTCTCATTATAAATTATATCTTGTTTGATCTCCTCTTCATAGATAATAGATTCTATTACCTTGTTTGAATCTATCACGAGTCAAAGGGACATGATACATCTCTCTCTCTCTCTCTCTCTCTCTCTCTCTCTCTCTCTCTCTCTCTCTCTCTCTCTCTCTCTCTCTCTCTCTCTCTCTCTCTTTTTATCCACGACATTTGGTGGAAGTCTAATTACTAGAGGAGAGAATAAATAGAAATTGGGAGAGGCCTGTTGGGAATGATGGATGGACACTTCAAGAGAATGAGTAGGTACTGCCAAATCTTGCTTTGTACCAACCCTTTGATGCTTCAGAGTTGATAAGTGGACCTTATTAGCTTTCCAATGACACCATAAAATGGCCTATGTACTTTAGAAATGATGTATGAAAAGGTTGAATCAAAACAGACAACTTTGAACTTCAAATCTTCAAGAAAACCTTCTATTCTTGGCTAGACACTTGCTGTATCTTTTGTGCAGTATGACCAGCACAGTAGGAATTGGAAAAATTCCTTTTAGAGGTATCTAATTATCTTAGCAAGCTAACTATTCCAAGTGTAATTACTTAAAAAGATTAACTATGCTCAGAGAAATCAATTTAGCAAGTAAACCTTTACCCCCGATATTTTAGGACTGTTGCAGACTTCGACAAGTGATCATCGCCACACATATTTCTCTGAAATGGCTGAATAGAAATCCTTCACATTTTGATAGCTTGTAGAATACGTTGAGCTGGTTCCAACAAGCTATAGATATTTGAATTTGGTGAAGAAATGAGTGAGATATGATCTCCACAAGTTGACAGACTTTCAGAGACTATGACAAAGAACTCAGAAATAGACAATGTAGATATATGTATTAATGAACAATGTTGTACAATACCATTGGCATAATGATCATTGCCTAATGGTATAGAAAGGTGTGGGCTAGAGTGTAGGCCTCACACACACACTCAGAAATGATAGTGAGAAGCTCGGAAAGTGACTCTTCTATCCGCGACTTTTTGAGTTGATCTTTTGTAGGAGTTGAGTTCAAAGTTTGAATTTGAATTCAAACTTTTGGCTCTCTATAATCATGCTCCTACATCCTATGAGATATTCTCTTAATTGATTGATGCTTTACAACTAATAAAATCCACGACTTCCTTGGGTAGGTGGTACAAAGATTCCAAGTCAAATATGACTTCTACAAAAGAGTAAATGGTAATTAACCAATAGGTAATGGACCTCTATATGCTTGGTTCTATCATGATAAATAGGATTAGCTTCAAGGTGAAGTGAGCTTGTATTATCTCCAAGGATCAATGGTGAGGTAGTATACAAACCCAATTCTGTATACAATAACTTGATCCATATGGCTTCTTGAGTGGCATTTGCCAATCCTCTATACTCTACCTCTATAGAAGATAAAGCAACAATAGGTTGCTTCTTTGAAGACCATGATATTGGTTTATCACCTGCAAATGAAAGATATTGAAGTGCTTCTCCTATCATCCTTGCATCCTACCCAATGTGCATTTGAATAGATCCTAATGTCGTAGGTCTGATGTGAAAGGAAAATACAAACCATGATGTTGAGTGCCTTTGAGATACTTTAGAATTCTTTTGGAGGCTTCTAAGTGAGTATTGGAGGTTTCTTAGACGGGAAGGAGTTTGAGGGTTTGTAGGAGAAAAGGGAAGAAATAAGAAGAAGAGAAAATACACCTGGAAGCTTCTGCCGATTGATTACAGTAAGACAATTACAATGTTTGAAGTACAAGACAAGCCAATACCTCTGTGCACAATCCCACAGAGTGCCCACTTACAAAATACCAAATATCCCAAAGTCTTCTTGCTACCGGCCTCCTCTGCACCAGACCTCCACCTGCTTCAAGCTTATCCTTGTGCACACCTTGCACCAAGCTTCCACAAAGGGGGAGGAGTGAATACCTTCTGCCGGCACGCGCACACTGCAATGGGACCTTGAGATACTTGGGGGGACTAGCTTAGCATTCTCTGCACAATCCCTTAGTCACTCTCCATGCACTCCACTTCCACTTCTCTGCGTCGCACACTGGTGACTCCTACACTTCTCTCTCTTGCTTCCTTAGACTATGCTCTCTTGCTTACTCTAAGATTGGTCCAAGAATAGACCTTGCCTTTATTTGAGTGTGTCGATCACATACGCTCCTAACTGCAATGGTATCTTGATGCTCACTTTGATGTCCCAAGATTGTCCTCACAAGTGGCCGCCAACGACTCACTGTTTTGTCCTGTAGTGACTTTAGACTAAAACCGAAATTCTAATGGGGGGGGCATACTTTCACCTGTGCGTACGCTGCCGCTTCATATACCTTCACATTTCCTTTTAACTCTTCACTTTTGCACATAAGGGGGGGGGGGTTCACTGAACCTTCCAAAACACTTTAAAACACACTTTGAACCTTAGGGAAATTAAAGAAAATACCTCTGCAACCTGCAACTCACTTTCTCCAACTTACCCTTTGTGGACAATTAATTGTGCACTACCTGTGCACTTTGACACCTGCATTTTAGCACTTTGACTTTGCACCTGTTGACTTTGACCTTGACCTTGTTGACTTTAACTAGTTGACTTTGACCTTGACTTTGACTGCAGTTGACTTTGACCAACATGACTTTTATGGGCTCAACAGTTGCCCACCACCTAATGTGCTCTCCGTCCTGGAGAGTTATAGCTAAAACTCTGATCACCATGAAAATAGAGCTGCAAAAACTTGAATAGGACATCTGAGCAGCAACCAATTCCACCAAAAGCAGGAGAGAACAAGCACCAGAGAAGAACCAAAATGGGGATGTTGGAATGGAAAAGCAAAAGGGGGGCAATGGGAGGGTAGAAAGGAAGGGGAAGGGAGGGCTGAGGGTGCGAAGACGGATGGGGCAGGGAGGGGTAAGGATGTGGCTGGACATATTGGTAAAGGGAGGGATTGGGAATAGGAATCAGGGATCGGGAGGAGGCTAAAGACATCAAACCAGAGGGCTACAGAGGGTACATATGGGATATTATTAAACATAAGGTAAGACAAGGTGAGAATAGACCACTTGGACAATGTGGTGAAATAAAAACATGTGATAAAGGTGTTCAAAACAGGTGGGTTTGGACTAAAAGTCATAGAAAAAGTGGGAATTTGTAAAAATAAAGTCAAAAACTGAGTCCAGAAGTGGCAAAAAACATGAAAATGACTCCATTTTTGTAAAAAACAGCCAACCGAGGCACAATCCAGAGCCAAAAGCTTTGAGCCATGAAAATAAAATAAAAATAAAAAATAAATAAAAATTAAAAAACGTGTTTTCCCTTTTTTTTTGAAACGCCCATATTAAAAATAAATAAATAAATTAATAAAAAACAAAATAAACAAAATAAATAAAATAAAAAATAGAAATAAAAATCTTAAAATAATAATAAAAAAAACAAAAAAATAAACGGGGGGCGGGGGGGGAGGGGTGGTCGGTGGTGTCGGTGGTTTTTTTTTTCTGAATTTAATTTTTTTTTAATATTTTTTATTTTTTATTTTCTATTTTTTATTTTTTTTGGTAATATAACCCAAAAATAGAGAAAAATGAAGGAAAAATTCAAAAAAATGCCAAAAAATGGCCAAAAAATTCTGAAAAATTTCTCATGAAATTTTCCACAGGGCTAAGTTCATCTTCCATCAAACCATAGAGAGCCTCCTTTTATTCCTCCTAATTGGCAAGAAAATGACATCGAAAAGGGATAAAAATGCTATAAAAATGCTAAAAAATGCTAGAAAAATTTCCAAAAATACCCAAAAGTTTTTCGTTTGTAGAGGTTATGAAATGCCTTCTAGGTTTGCTAAAAACACGAGGGACAAGAATGAAATTGCTAAAGAAAACTACTAAAACTGAGCAAAATGAGATGAGAAAGCTATGTACAACCTGGACAAATTTGGCATTTCCAGGTGATCCATACTTCTTCAAGTGTGTTGATGGTATGCCTTGAGCCTTGAAATGTTGACCAGTGGCAAGTCCTCTCCTTTCAGCGTCTCTAACTCCACAGCACCCCAATTTAGCATTGTTTTCACTCGATAAGGCCCTTCCCAGTGTGGAAGCCATTTTCCTCTCAATTGAGTATGAAGATGAGGTCTATGGAGAAGAACTAACATGCCTGGTACTATGTTATTGGTCCACAGATGGCGATCATGTGCCTCCTTTCTCTTCATCTGGGTTTCGATCAATTGTTTTGTTGCTAGTAGGCGAATCTCCTCCACTTTATGTAGTGCTCCGAGCCTCTGAGAGACATCACAGGCTTTCTTGCCCTGCATGAATGCTATCTTAGGTGATCCATGTAAAAATTCAAAGGGCTCAATGGGCAATATGCCATAAACCAGTTGGAATGGAGAATATCATGTGGCCTCTTTGTAAGCTAACCTGTATGCCCATAGGGTACCTTGATAAGCAATGCCCCAGGAAGTGGGTTGTAACATACACTCCTTCCTTAACATTGAGATTAAAACCTTATTTGTCGATTCAGCATGTCCATTGGCTCTTGGATAGTAAGCACAAGAGGTCCTATGTAGAATTCTATACTTGTTGAAAATTTCCTGCAGGACCTTATTGACAAAATGGGTACCTTGATCTGTACAAATTTCAAGTGGACATCCAAACCTACAAATGATGCTACTATAAATGAAATCAGCAACAGTTTGGGCAGTGCAATCGGGGGAGGCAATAGCTTCAGCCCACTTTGTCGCATAATCTGTAGCTATCAAGAGATATTTTTCTCTTTTTGGAATTGCGGGAGGGTAGATGGGCCCTACAAAATCTAGCCCCCACTTCTCAAATGGTTGCCAGGAAGTGGAAACAATCAAGGGGTTATGCCTCTGCTTTGTTGGCTTAGGTCCACACCTCTGGCAAATGTCACATGCCTTTCCCCATTCATCTGCATCCTTAAATAGTGTAGGCCACCATAGACCAGCACCCAGTATCCTTTGACTCATAATATGCCCTGGAAGGTGCCCACCACCTGTTCCTTCATGTGCAGAGTGAAGGACTTCCCTCACTTCTTCTTCTTCCAAACACTTCCTAAACCTGTCATCCTTGCCCTCTCTATACAATTTATCTTCAATGAAGGTATATGGTCTACTCTTGATTAGCAGTCTCTTCTTTTGCACAGCACTAGCCTTTTCTAGATACAACCCAGTTTTAATGAAATTTTTGATATCATAATACCAACCTTGAGTTTGTACAGCAAACAGATGAGCATCTGGAAAATCATCATTGATCCCACTAGTTTGATTCATCATATTGATTCTGGATAGGTGATCCGCCATAACATTTTCTTTACCTGGTTTATGGACTACAGAAAAATCAAACTCTTGGAACAACAATAACCACCTCCATATTCTACCAGTGGCTTGTGGTTTGTTGAGTAGGTATTTTAGTGGTTGGTGATCTGTTATAATAATAAATTTTACTCCTAGTAAGTAATGACGGAATTTTTGGACATCAAAGACCATTGCTAGGGCTTCCCTTTCTGTAGTACTGTAATTCCTTTCAGCCTTGGTCAAGATTCTACTGGCATATTGAATTGGTCTGTCCACTTTGAATTCTTCACTTGGTTGGGTCAAAACTGCCCCCACTGCATAGGCACTGGCATCTACATGTATATGAAAGATTTTTTAGCACTCAGGTGTGATCAAAATAAGAGCAGACACTAACCTTGACCGTAATGTTTGATATGCTTTTTCCTCCTCTTCTTCCCATTTAAAAGGTACATCCTTACCTGTAAGTCTAGCCAATGGTCTGGCTATCTCTGCATACATTTTTATAAATCTTCTATGGTATCCATTATGCCCCAAGAAACTTTGAATCTCTTTAGGGGATTTAGGTTTAGGCAACTTTAATATAGAATTGATTTTGTCAGGATCTAGGGCCATACCTTTAGCCGACACCACATGTCCTAAGAGAGTTCCTTCTGTCACAAGGAAATGACATTTGTTTGGATTGAGCTTTAGCTTAGTCTCCCTGCATCTTTTGAAAACATTCTGCAGCTGCCTCAAGTGATGGTCCAAACAATCTAGGGGAGTTTCTTTGTGAGATCCTGAAAACGAAGAGAAGTCATCCATGAAGATTCTAAGTGATTCCAGCAATAGGGGGCCAAAAATGAGATTGATCGTTCTGTTAAAGGTGGCTGGAGCATTTATGAGCCCAAATGGCATTTTTAAATACACATATGTTCCCCAAGGTGTGATAAAAGCAGTCTTTTCACGATCCTTTGGGTGTATTGATATTTGATTATAACCACTAAGTCCATCCATAAAGCTATATAATGCATGCCTAGCCACTTCTTCAATGACCTGCTCTGCAAAAGGCATTGGGAAACCATCTGGAATGGTCACCTTGTTGAGTGCTCGAAAGTCAACACAAATTCTGATTTTATTAGTATTCTTCTTTGGTACTATAACCATAGGTGAGATCCACTCTGAGTGTTCTACAGGAATGATGATTCCTGCATCCTCCATCTTCTAGATTTCCACATAGAGAGCTTCAACATATTTGGGATTAAGTCTATAACTCTTCCCTCTTATGTGTTTGGCTCCATCAACCAGAGGGATTCTGTGCTCTCCATAAGTTGCAGGCACTCCTTCTAAGTCATTATAATGCCAGGCAAAAACATCTGTATAATGGGTCAAGAATGATTTTACCTTTTCAAGGAGCCCTGGGTGGTTCCACAGCCAAGTGGCCACCAAAACTGGCCGATTATTGTCTTGAGTGCCTAGTTGTATTTCTTGGACAGGATTTCTCTCTACCATATTATCTTCGTGCTCATCTTCTTCCTTGTCTTGTTCTACTAGCTTTTCGTGCATTGCTTCATAAGCAGGTGTATTTTGGACTTCAATGTGTTCCTCCTTGTCCTGCATCCATCCTACAGGGATTTCTTGAATTGGGAAAGAACATTCTTCACTAGAATTTTTTACCTTGCCTTTAGCTTTAGTAACCTCTTTATCTGTGGTTGTCATATCCTCCTCCAAGTTGTATTTGAGGGGTGTCTTCCTGCCCCTTCTGTGGTCTGTGATGGGCTCTCCCAATCCATCAACCTGGACTTTTTCCTTATCTTCATCATAACCTTCAGTTGTGCAAGAATGATTAAGAAAAATTCCAAAACAAGAGGAAGAGTTGCCTGCTTGGAGCCAATTTAGAATATCCTCTTCTTCCTCGAAATCTATATGGGGTTGATCCTTCGATTCTGTTTCCATGCATATGCCAACTGTTTGCATCATGCTAGTGTTTCCTTGATTATCTGGGCCCTCTTCTAAATGAATCTGTGTCAGCTCTTGCCCTTTCTTTTGTACCTACATAGTGTCCTTGCCCCAATCATGAATGACACTTGCATGCCTCAGCCATGGTCGTCCAATTAAGAGAGGAAATCCTCCTTCAACCTGGGGCAATCTTAAAACCACAAAATCCTGAATGAATAGATTACCTTGTACTTCAAGTGGAACTTTTGCGATTACTCCCAAGGGTCTTACTTTGCTCTCATCTACCAAAGTAACAGTGAAATTTGTAGGCCTTGAAGGGTGAAGTCCAATCTTTTCCATTGTGTGTTCAGGCATCAAGTTAATGCCAGAACCACCATCCACAATAACTCCTTGAAATTCATGACCTTTGATAGATACTGTAGCTCAGTGATGAGTAGCACCTCCTTTAATGTCAATCCGGGAAGACGTGAGGATGGTATGAAGACCTCGAGCAAGTGGCGGCACAAGTGCGTGAGTGAGAAGCACACAAGCATGCACACACATACACACACACGCGCACACACGGCAAGACAAAGGGTGAGAATCAATGGAGTTCTTTAGATTACTTTCAATAGCTCTTACAAGTTCGTTTCAATTACAATCTAACCTCAAAAATGAGCTCTCTAGCTCTTTTTATAGTTTTTGACTAGCTTTTGGCCCTGTCCAGACCTAGTGTCCGGCCTAGTTAAAAATTAGGTTCCAGGGCCACTTTGAGGGCTCAAACGAAGTCTAAAAATTATGAAATTTGGTACGGTGGTACTTCTAATACTCCTCAAGCTCGAGGACTCCTCGGCTTGCACAAAATGGAGTCTATTCTACCAAAAACGGGATTTACAATGTTTGTGTAGTGATTAAAATCACTTGAGTTGTACATAACCCATGGGGAAAAATGATCTGGCCTTGTTGCCGTATTGTGCATGATTCCTCTGTTGCTTTGTGTGCCAACACTCCCCCCTTCCTAGCGTCTGTCGCCCCTGACAGACCTTTGTTCGCGCGGGTGGTCGATGTAATATTGGATGACATTGGTGGCCAGTTCATGTTCTCCTATCCTCAAGCCTCTTGCTAGATCGGCTTCCAATGCCTCCCAATCCTATGAGGTATGCTTCCACAGGATGGACAGTTAACTGTAACTCTTGACAGTAAGACAACTTAACAGCGCTAGTGGCAGCACCTGAGTCAATCAAGGCTCTTACGGTCCTTGTACTCTTTCCTTGTCCTATGTCTATGGTTATGAAAGGACGTCTATCAATTATTCTATTCGAGCTTGTTCCTGCAACTTTACACATGGCTATGGGAAATCCTTGGTTTGCATAGTCATTCGCTCCAGGCTGATCTCTACCTTGCCTTCGTAATTTCATCCTTCTGATGCGTTCTAAAGCCTCTGCTTGAGCTTCTTCTCTAATTCTCTTTTCTTCCTCTTTGCGTTTCTTCGCAGTGTTGAGTCGGCTCAGCATTTCCTCCGTGAGGGGTTCCTGATACAACTTGACTCTACATCCGCTAATATAGTTAGGGAGAACATCACCCTCTAATGTGGCCAATTGTACTGCTCCACTTGTGGAGATCCTATTGATGATCATAGGTCCGTAGCCTCTCTTTTCTAGCTTCCTCGCGTGTTGTTTCAGTGTATAGACTAAGACTAGATCTCCCGCTTTCAAGCCTTTATCCTTCACATGGGCATCGAAGTATGCCTTTTGTCTCTTCTTGGCTGCATATATTCCTGCAGCGGCTCTCAGTCTTGTTTCTCCTAATCGTTCAAGATCAAAGATCCTAGAGGAGAGCTCATGACCTGTCCATTCATACTCTTGTGCTACTCTCAATGTAGGAATCAGGAAGTCCAAGGGTAGCACGGCGTTTTGGCCAAACACCATCTGAAAGGGAGTGGCTTGGAGTACCATTTTGTAGGCCACTCGGTATGCCCAAACAGCATGGTGTAGCTGTTTGTCCCAATCAGAGCGTTTAGTGTTCACTAATTTCGTCAGTACATTGCATAAAATCTTATTAGTGCTCTCAGCTTGTCCATTAGCTTGGGGATGATAGGGGGCAGACTTCTTGTGTATTACCAAGAATTCTTGGAGTAGATTTTCAATCACTTCGTTCAAGAAATGAGTGCCTCTATCACTTACAAGCTCTATAGGTAGCCCATATCTCGTGAATACATTCTCAAACAAGAATTTGGCAGTTGTTTGAGCATCGTTCTTGGTTGTAGCTTTTACCTCTACCCATTTGGTGAGATAATCTGTTGCCACAATGATGTATTCCGCATGAGAACCCTTAGCTGGGGGATTAATAGGACCTACGAAGTCTATTCCCCACTTAGAGAATGCACGTCCACCCATCATAGGTTTCAGTGGCATCTCATCTTTGCGTATAGGATACTGAGTCCTCTGACAGACATCACACCGTTTCACATAGGTATGTGCATCCATGTGAAGGGTAGGCCACCAAAAGCCCGCAAATAGTATTGCTTTGATCACCCGATCTGGTCCAAAGTGTCCTCCTGCTACACCTTGGTGAGCAGTTTCCAAGATCTTAAGATATTCACTCTCATGGACACATAATCTCAGGTAACCATCTTTACCGCGCTTATATAGATTATCACCTATGAGTGGGTAATCCTGGGCTTCTTGTTCTAAACTCCTTTTCCTAGCTAGAGTCATGTCTGGAGGGAATGTGTTTGTCCTCAAGAATGATACTAGAGGTTCACTCCAATCTGGTACAATGGATACTTGATAGAGAGTGGCATGTTCCACAGGTGGTTTAGTGCAACAGATTGGGCATTCCTTGCACAACTTTTGGACATCAGCTTCCATAGTTGGCCAATGCACTCCGAGTCTCTTTAGAGTCTGTAAAGTTCGTTGCTTTGAATGGTGTTGCCCTAACGCACCTACATGTGCTAATTGCAACCATTTAGCGTACTCATCCTCTTCTACGCAACAAGCCAAGATCCCTTGATCTGTGTGCTTGTACATGCTTCCTGCCATGATGTGGTACTTCTGGGCTTTTACAACCTCTCTATTCCGTGTGTTTACGACTGGATGATTAGGCCCGTAGGTCAATACTGGTACCAAGGGCTTAGCCCACTGCGGTATAACTTCCAAATTAAACAAGTAAGCATCAGGAAGGTCATCTGACACTCCTTGTGGGGCTTCTCCCGATGTGAGCCTAGAGAGATGATCGGCTCTCAAATGAGTCCTACCTTTCCTTACCACCACCTCAAAATCGTATTCCATTAGCAAGAGAAACCATCTCACTAATCTTCCTGTATTGCATGGCTTGTTTACAAGATATAACAATGCCTGATGATCAGTAAAAAATTTAAACTTATTTGCAAGCAAATAGTGTCTAAATTTCTTAACTGCATACACCATGCCTAATCCTTCTCGCTCTGTGGTGGTGTAATTCCGTTCAGCCGCATTCAATTGTCTACTGGCATAGGCAATTGGAAGATCCATATTACCTTCACCAGTAGGTTGTGCGAGCACACATCCAATAGCATAATTGGATGCATCCACATGAACATGGAATGGCTTATTCCAATCTGGTGTGGTCAAGATTGGTGCTGAACACAATCTTCGTTTAAGCTCCTGGAAGGAATTCTCACATTCGTCCGTCCACTCAAAGTTTGTCAGAAGTCCGTACATGGGCTTTGCAATGACAGCATACATGTGTATAAATCGTCGATAATAACCACAATGCCCCATGAAAGCTTGTACTTCCTTGACATTCTTTGGCCTAGGTAGCTCTGCTATGGCTCTCACTTTCTCTTCGTCAGTAGATATGCCATTCTTTGACACTATGTGTCCTAGAATCTTACCTTGCCTTACCATAAAAACGCACTTTTCTGGGTTCAGGCAGACTTGATATTCTCTACATTTGTCAAAGATTTGTCTGAGTTCAGGGATATGGGTTTGTCTAATGTTGGAATGAGCACAAAGATCATCAACATAGACTTCTAAACTCTTCCTTAGGAACTCCTTAAACACATGTCACATCAGCCTCTGGAAGGTAGCTGGTGTGTTGGTAAGCCCAAATGGCATTACTCTAAAAGCAAAAATGCCCCATTCTGTGGCAAAGGCTGTCTTATGCTGATCCTCTGGAGCTATGGCTACTTGATTGTAGCCAGAAAATCCATCAAGGAAGCTGTACACTTCCTTGCCTGCCACTCTTTCTAAGAGATGTTCTGTGATGGGAAGCGGATAGTTATCTCGGATTGTGGCTGCATTAACCTTTTTCAAGTTAATGCACACACGCAGCTTGCCATTCTTCTTGGGCACCACTACGATGGGGGATACCCATTCAGTGTGCTCAATTTCATAGATAAATCCAGCTTCAACCAGTCTATCTATCTCTTCTTTGATCTTAGCGGCATAATTATCGTTATATGTATAAGGCTTTTGCTTAGAGGGTTTAGCATCTGAGGTCATGGGAATAGTGTGTGAGCATATGTCCGGGTCAACCCCTTTCAAATCCTTGTAACTCCAAGCGAATACATCTCTGTATTCTCTTAGCAAGGCAATCAATTCGTGCTCTTCTTCCGCTGTTAGGTCATGACCTATGTACGTACATCTCTCTTCTCCTTCTTCTAGGGCCACTACTATTTTCTTGGTGGTTTCTTTGTTATCATAGGCCTCTCCTGATTGTGCCTCTCGTTTAGGCATTCTTATCATGACTCTCCTGTCATCTATCTCATACTTCTTAAAATTTTCTGGGACCTCAAACAAAGATTCTTCCTCTTCTGGTAAGGCTTCTCTCTTCTTTCGTTTCTTTCCTTCTTCCTTAGGGGTCATATGCGTTGCTAATCTTACATCATTTGTAACCTCTCCATGCCTCTGGGGTTGAATTTCTACTTCATGGAAGTATTCTTCATCTGATGCAAATGGTGGGTCCATAATGATTGACTCTAGATCGGAGTCACTTGCATCCTCAAATGCATCAGGGCTAGGTTCGCATTCTTCTAAAACTCCCTCTCCCATGATTGGCTCTATGGAGAAGACTGAAATGTCATAGCCATCCTCATCACAGTGAGGTGTCCATTGTTCTTCGTTGATGGCTACATCCATTGTTGCTAAGATTTCTGCCCAGCCATGGGGCTCAAATTCCTCATCTGGAAAGACTACAGGTGCATAGGCTGGGTCTTGAATGGGTCTATGAGTTTCGTTCGCACCTACCTCTCTGGCTTTCTCTCTCTTCTCTTCTTCTACTGCTACCTTGCACATCCATAAGTGAGTATCTTCATGCATCCATGAGGATCCCGACCCTATGGAATGCACCGATTCTGTATCCTCTTTGGCTCTATGGATGGGATTTCATTGGATAGGAGGGATATCTCTATGAGAATAATCCTTGAGATTGACTTTGGTTGTAACACCTAAGTGCTGCAGGTACAAAGAATTGGTCCCCCAATCCTGTACCACTTGCAACTGTCGCATGAATGGTCTTCCCAAAATCATCTCATAGGCATGATTTTTGCTGAAGTCACATATAGCAAAGCTATGCTCAAACTCGAGACCACAAGTGGTGAGAGTTATTCCTTCTAGCAATCCTAGGGGTCTCTCTATGTGACCATCGGCCATTTGCAATTTCATTCTCGTTGGCCTGAGTGCTGGCTTGCCCCAACGCTTCCATAAGGAGGTAGTGGCAATTGCAACTCCTGCACCTGAGTCCAAAATTGCCTTCGTGGTGTAGTCCTGGTAGGTGATGGGAAGATAGGTGTTCCCTTCTTCACCTTCACACATATCCCCTATCTTATCCAAGGGAATTTCTGGCACTGTCCTATGGGATCCTACCTGGGAACGAGGTTTTGCTATCTCTGGTACTTGTTTGGCTACATGTTTCCATAATTCAGGTCTAACCTTGAGTAGCTCTTCTAACTTGAGATTACACTGCACATTAGTGTTCTTCACTACCTCTGTGTTCCTAGGTATGACTGAGTCGTCGTTCCTTACCATGACTGTGGGTGCTCTCATACATGTGGACTTTGCTTCCCATGGGCCTGTGAAGTGGGGTAGCTCTTGTATGGAATTAGACTCAAAGTCTAATCTCTCGTGAGACTGAACACTCTCATGCTCCCCGTAAATAGATGGGATGTCTTGTGGAAATTGGTCGTGTGCATCATCCACAAGTTCAAAAGGAGGGGCGACCTCGCTTTCGTTATCCCACTTTTCTTCTTGAATCTCTCGTAGGAAGTCTGGTGCAAACCGATTCATAGAAGAAGAAGTGTCTGGCTCCGTAGAATTGGGCGCATAAGCAACCTGGGAAGGAGGGCTTATTTTGTTGTTGACTCTCTCCTCGTCCTCGCAAATGGCTGGAGCACAAGCTTCTTGGGGAGGGTTACTTATTCTATTACTTTTCCGAACAGGCTCATACACTCCCTGAGAAGGAATGTAGGCAACCTGTGGAGGTACTTGAGCTTTCGAGGGAGGCTCATCTGCCTTTTGGGGGGGAAGATAAGCTTCTTGAGGAGGCACATGGGCTTCCTGAAGAGGCTGGCTTATCCGTTCTCTTGCCCTTTCCTTCCTTGGAGGGGTAGGTTCCTTTTCTGACTGTGCAATTAGCCGCTCTATTCTTTCTAAGGAGGGGAAACTGTCTGGTTTAGTGGAATTGGCCACATAAACTTCCGATTGGGAATGATTCATGTTTTTGCTTGCTTTTTCTTGGTCTTGATTTTTTTCTTCCTTGTCAGATCTTGCAATTATCCTCTCTAACTTCTCTAGGAATCCATCCAAGTGTAATTGCGTTTTGGCTGAGCCTGAGTAATTGAAAAGGCGACTGGCTTCAAACATAGTCTGAGCCAATGCGACCATTTTCGCGCATAGTTTGGTTCTTTCTATCTCTAGGTCAGCTCTAGGATAGCACTTGTCATGATCCGTGACGTTTGGCCCTTCTTGGATTCTGGCCTGATATGCTTTAAGCATCATGTCCATGTCTTCGGGAGTGGGATCAGCTAATACCGATCCTGATTGGGGTGGTGGGTGGGTTACGTGGGCTGTCTTAGAGGGTGAAGGGATGGAGGGTGATGGGGATGGTAGCGGTGGGAATGTGTGAGAGTGCGGTTGAGATATGATCTCTATGATTTTAGCCTTGGTTTCTCGTAGACTTTCCTCAAGTTCACTCATCTTCTTTGCCCATTGCCTTTTCATACGTTCGCGGCTATCTTTCCAAGCTCTTGTTCTCTTTTTATTTTGGCTCTCAGTATCGCTAGCATCTGGGCTCTTTTCCTGGCCTACCCCTTGGTTTTGCTGCAAAGCTTGAGCTCGAGTGACTACCTGTACTGGTGCAGTGGAAGTGACACTTCCTGAGGAGTCTACCACTAACCCAACAACGTTGATAGGGGTGATTTTAGGCATGCTATTGGGGTTCTTAGGGCAATCTCGTAAGAGATGCTCTTTTCCGCAGTCTTGGCAAAAGCCTTGGATAGTCACGGACTGAGTTTGTGTAGGCGGAGGTAAGGGACAATCACGAATGAGGTGATCTCCTTGGCATCTGTAGCACGGTCCTCTAGGAATTGGTGGTCGTACCTGCCTAGGTTGAGGCCTAGAATTGGGGTTTGCATACATGACGTTCGTGTAATCTGACTCCCAACTAGGTTCGTTTGGCTCTTCACCATAGTAGGACTCGCCATGTTCTGGAGACTGCATGTAGAAAGCCTAGGGGCTATCCACATGGGTAGAATCAAAGCTATGATCACTTGGGTCATTTTCAGAGATCAAGGGTGTTACTGGGACTATAGCTCTATTCAGGTTCTCTTCTGCAGCAGTATACTTTACCGGAATCACATTAGCTGGGGCTGGGGGTTGTTGTGCTAGCACAGGCTGAGGCCTTTGTTGGTTTTGATATTGAGGTTGGAAATTTTGTTGTGGCCTGCCATATGGTTGTGGAGGGTACTGGTTCTGGTATCTGCCTTGTTGG
The DNA here is from genome assembly GCA_020310875.1 of Ceratopteris richardii. Lineage (NCBI taxonomy): Eukaryota > Viridiplantae > Streptophyta > Polypodiopsida > Polypodiales > Pteridaceae > Ceratopteris > Ceratopteris richardii. The sequence goes on along the minus strand of CM035433.1, from coordinate 116,367,052 downwards.
TAGGGCTGAGGGTAGGGTTGCCTGACAGCTTGCTTGTTGTATGGGCAATCTTGTGCGGTGTGGTTGGTGTATCTCCGTTCTATGGTGCAGTACTGGCTACTAGGGTTTACTTGGGGTTGAGCCATAATGGGACAGACGTTCGCCATATGGTCACCACCGCATGTATAGCATCTTTTCACTGGGGCAAACCTTGGGATTTGTTTGCTAGTTACTCCTAATTTCTGGGCCACTTTCTCTGCGAGTTCCTCAATTGATGTGGATTGCGTGGAAGAGTGACTAGATGCACTATCTGAATCTTTGTAGATTTTGGAAAGCTCTAGCTCTTCTCCTAGGTTATCTTCAATGTCAATGCATATTCGTACACACTCTTCTATAGTCCTAGGGTCTTTCAGATACACGTAGGATCTCAATTTTGGACTCAGCAGTCCATCAAGGAATAAGGCTACTTGTTTAGCAGATGTGGGTAGCTCCGAAATAGGGCACCTTTCAAGATATTGTCTAAATCTTCTTCCTGCAAGTCTCACAGTCTCTTGAGGGGTTTGCTTGAAGCTGTGAATCAGTGAGGAGGTGTTGTGTCTTATGCCACTCTTAGAGAACTCTACAATGAAAGCCTCTAGGAGTTGGTCTATGCTCCTGAACTGACGCTCATCCAATGGTTGAAACCATGTAAGTGCTGTGTTCCTAAGGGTTAGACCGAAGGCATTGTACTGCGTGAACAGATCCTCAACCTGTTCAGCTCTCAAGACTTGCTTGAATTCCGCCACATGATCATAGGGATCTCCTGTGCCGTCAAAGTAATTCTTCATGGACTTAACTAGCTGGGTGGGTCTCAAAGTTCTTGCGTGCTCTCTAGGTCTCGGCAGAGGGAATCCATCTACATTTCTTTGGTTCCTGTGGGCTCTATGCATCTCAGGTTCTACCCTATTCGTCTCTGTTCTCGTTCTTTCTCTGCCCACTGGGTTGGCAAAGCTTACTTCCGGTCTATCTCTACTTCTGTCTCTTTGCGTACCATGAGCTTGGGAAGTTCCAACCCCTGGGTGACCATAGGATACATTTGATCTTGGTTGGGGGAAAATGAATTCACCCTTCCAAGTGTAGGCATGCCTATCATTTTCTGTCACCACAAAGATCCGTTCCGAAGCATGATCTAAGTACGTCACTCTGCCTGGGCTATCCGGATCCTTAAACTCATAGATCATGATATTTCCTATGTCCGTTGGCTGATTAGACTTATACCTCCAAAAGGCTTCATCAGTTTCTCGATTGAGGAGCAACTCTATGCTCTTGTTGTCTTGGGGGACCCATTCAGGCGTGATAATCCTAGTGAGAACTGATTTACCCCGAGGGGTTCTAGGTTCCGCATCCATGTTCCCTTGTTCTAGGTCACCTAAGTCCGCTTCTGAGATTACATTCCCGAAGTCATCTGTCCTATCAGGGTGACTAGTGACAACATATATAGTTCCTTCTTTGTCCAGGTATGCACCATTTTCAAACTTGACAGCTGGGTGTTCTAGTCCAATGGATTGATCAGGGTTTTTAATCTGGACCACAGATCTTCCTAAGCCGTCCTCATAGATGCTAGCACCTAATCGGTTGGTCCTCAGGTACTCCAGCTGTGTTTTGTAAGGGCCTTCTACCCTGTACAAGTAGGGCACACCTGAACTTCCCGTAGGTCTGTCCATGCCTTGAGACATTTCTGACTCACTGGTATCAGAGCTAGGGTAATGAGAGTGGCGACTCAACTGCTGGGCCCAAGACCCTGCAGTGTGATTGACACTAGCCTCTGAAGACCTAAGGCTTTGTCTCTCTCTTACTAGGTGTCGTCCTGATCTAAGGTTCATATGCCTAACGGATTAGCCCAATTTTTTTCAGAGTACAATCTCGTTGCCGATCAGTTGGTATCAGTTACTTGATTCTTTTTAGTTATTCCTCGTGTTTAAAGTCTTATCTGTTATTGCGTCGTTAGGAATACTTGAATGTTCTTCGCACTTTCAGGTTGATCGTTCCACGTTAGGTTCTTTCCTTTACGTTGTCGACAGTGCAGAGATTAAGTTTTTAGCTTGAACTTGAGTTTTTAGGTAGTCTTCAACTTGATAGTGGCCTATCGTTGCCCTGACTTACTCCTACTTCTAATCGTTCTTAGCCTAAGCTAGGAATTGACGAAGAAGAGTTGAGAATATTCCGACCTTTCTTGCCGAACCTTGCTCTTTAGAGCTCGAGAAGTTGATTCTCAAGCGTGCGTAACACCCTTGCTTGGATACTCTCAGTTGCTTCTCAATAGGCCTGCATATATCCCAAGATTAGCTCCAAGTAGACCTTTCAATTGACAGACAATTTATTTCAGACACTTTTTTAATGACCCTTGTTCCCCCTTTTGCATTGTTAGAAGTTTACTCTAGAGCTCCCTTGGTGTTCTTACCCCTCAGTGTGTCAACTTCCAAATATCCTATCTGAAAATCAACGCGTTATTCTTATAAAAAACAGTTGAGAACGTGTAGTATATGTCACGAGCTTTCCGACAAGCCCTAGAGCTCAGAAAATGGATTTCGTATGAAAAAGTTATGACCGTTCAGGGTTTAGAGGGTTAACTAGACAAACAGAACCTTTCGGGGGTTTTAATGCATTTTCTAAGGCCTTCGTAAGTAGATGAGTACATGAAAGTGCAAATATGCCCAAAATTTAGCCTAAATTTCCAAAAATTCACTCCTTAATTTTTTGCCGAAAATGCCTGTCTATCGCGATAGACGGTGTCTGTCGCGATAGACACAATCTATCGTGGGGGCTGTCTGTCGCGATAGACAGTGTCTATCGTGGATTTTTGTCTGTCGCGATAGACGGTGTCTGTCGCGATAGACGCTATCTATCGTGGAATTCTGTCTGTCGCGATAGACGGTGTCTGTCGCGATAGACGCTATCTGTCGTGAAATTCGGTCTGTCGCGATAGACGCTGTCTGTCGTGGGTCTCTGTCTGTCGCGATAGACGGTGTCTGTCGCGATAGACAGTGTCTGTCGCGGATTTCTGTCTGTCGCGATAGACGGTGTCTGTCGCGATAGACGGTATCTGTCGCGGATTTCTGTTTGTCGCGATAGACGGTGTCTGTCGCGATAGACGGTATCTGTCGCGGATTTCTGTCTGTCGCGATAGACGGTGTCTGTCGCGGATTTCTGTCTGTCGCGATAGACGGTGTCTGTCGCGATAGACGCTGTCTGTCGTGGGTCTCTGTCTGTCGCGATAGACGGTGTCTGTCGCGATAGACAGTGTCTGTCGCGATAGACGGTGTCTGTCGCGATAGACTGAAAAAATGCAAATTTTTGAAAAAGTTCTAGTGATCTAGAGTGCCCTCAAGGTGTAGGTTACAGTGCTAATCATGCATTCACAAATTTTTAAGCTTTTCTGTCTGTCGCGATAGACAGAGGTTGTCGTCCCGGGACCTGTGCAGAGCCTGTCGTACCTGCGCACACTGCTGGGGATGATGGTACAGCAAAAAACCTGCAAAATAGCTCAAGAAACATGCAAAAACAGCGCATGCAAATTCGCTCTCTCGCTCTCTCTCACAAGTGAAATGAGGGAAATGAGGTGGGGAAGGTGATATGATCAAAAAACAGAAACTTTCGCGATGATGGAGATGGAGGTGGGAGATGGTGAAGAAAGTAAAAGAAAATCTATGAGAGTGAAGAAAATACCTACAACTCCAACGCGTCAACTCTACGTCTTACCATCACACGCTCGTCCTCAAAGCTCGATCCCCGGCAACGGCGCCAAAATTTGGTGTAGCTCAGTGATGAGTAGCACCTCCTTTAATGTCAATCCGGGAAGACGTGAGGATGGTATGAAGACCTCGAGCAAGTGGCGGCACAAGTGCGTGAGTGAGAAGCACACAAGCATGCACACACATGCACACACACGCGCACACACGGCAAGACAAAGGGTGAGAATCAATGGAGTTCTTTAGATTACTTTCAATAGCTCTTACAAGTTCGTTTCAATTACAATCTAACCTCAAAAATGAGCTCTCTAGCTCTTTTTATAGTTTTTGACTAGCTTTTGGCCCTGTCCAAACCTAGTGTCTGGCCTAGTTAAAAATTAGGTTCCAGGGCCACTTTGAGGGCTCAAACGAAGTCTAAAAATTATGAAATTTGGTACGGTGGTACTTCTAATACTCCTCAAGCTGGAGGACTCCTCGGCTTGCACAAAATGGAGTCTATTCTACCAAAAACGGGATTTACAATGTTTGTGTAGTGATTAAAATCACTTGAGTTGTACATAACCCATGGGGAAAAATGATCTGGCCTTGTTGCCGTATTGTGCATGATTCCTCTGTTGCTTTGTGTGCCAACAGATACCGTCAGCCGAGGACTTTTATAATCTGTAAGGGGTGCTTCCCCTACAATTTTCCCTTTATGTAAAACAGTAGTCTTTGCCACCAAACTTGTAGTGGAAGCTTCATCAATTATTTGCAATAGCTCTTATCTGAATTTCCCATCCATCTTTATTAATTCAAAAATAATAACCTCCTTTTTCATGGACTTGAGTAGTTTTGAAGCCTCTGATTCCTTGAGAGCTTGGGCTCTAGTTGACTTATCAAAATCCTCATGAGCCCTGTTGAAGGCATGCCCAATGGCATCACTGGTGCATATGAGATCTCCTTTTTGACTTATATCTGCACCTATGGTGACTTTATCTTCAGATGGTTCTCTGTTTTGATTCCATTCCTTAATCTTTGACCCTTGTCCTATGTCTGCTTGAGCCTTCCCCTTGCTTCTTGTCTGCACAGTCAAAGATTCTATTTCTTCTAATTGCACCACCTTGGTAGATGGTGATGGCTCATTGACCAGATCACACACTTCTTCTTTGTGCACCGAAATCATTTGAATATGAGGCCCGGATGAAGAGGCTTGATTCTTAGGACAACAATTTGTATAATGGTCTCTTGCATCAGGGCAGTTCCTGCAAGGAGGGGCATTTTCTGGTAGGGTGCACCTACTTTGATAGTGCCCACATTCTCCACATCTGAAACAGATGATTGGCCTCCTAGGCCCATTTCCAAAGTTATTCCTCTGTCTAGGATTATAGTTGTTACCTTGATTTGGTGCAGCAGCCATCACATTTGCTGGTGTTGAGGGTCCTCCTTGTGTCCAGTATGTCGTTGCAGGCATTCCTCTTGATTGGCATTCATGGGCCTCATGGCCAACTTTCTTGCATAATTGACAAGTCACACTTAACAGAGGACATTCACTTACTTTGTGACCTTGCTTGCTGCACATGGAACACCAAAGTCCACTCTTGATGCCACCTCCTTTGAGCTCCTGCAACTCCTATCGCAGCTGAGCCAATTCCTCTGTCTGGGCCTCCTCCTCCTTTTGGAGCTTTAGTGCTTCAATCTCCCTTCTCAAGAGAGCAACAACATTCTCTTCCTCTTTGTAGGGCTTATTTCTTTTTAAGCCCTCCAGCTCTTTCCTTAGCTGTATCACTGGATCCTCCATTTCTGTACCATATGTTGGTTGGGAAGAGGTTGCTCCATACTAGTACCTTATCTGCTCCAAGCATGTGGCCGTGCTGATGAACTCCTCTATGGAGGCTGTAGGTAACACTAATTCCTTTATTTTGCATTGGGTGGTCATTGGTAGGGGCTTAGCCAACCATTTCTTGACAAAAAAATTGTGTGGTGGATCTGGCAATTTAGCCATTAGTGCTTTGGCCCGAGTCACAAACTCTGGGAACTTTTCTCTTGGACCTAATCTTAAATTTTCTAGCTCTTCTATGATAATCTCCGCAGTGTTGCATGCTAGAACTGATTTTTAAAAGCATCTTTCATCACATCCCAAGTGGTAAAATGGTTTTCAGCAAACTGGTTGAACCACTTATCAGCTAATCCCTCTAATGTGGCAGGGAAGAGAATAAAAAAGGCATCCTCCCTACCCATTAGGCCTCTAGTCTTACATAGTGCCAAGAACCTTCTAATGTGTTCATCCGGATCCTCCTGAGCTAGGCCCTTGAAAGAAGGAAACTTTATATTTAATCTAGAGAGTAAAGTTTCTAAGTCTATGTGACCCGCCATGCTTTTGACTGATGATGTTGAAGATAGTGGACTGGGGGACCTTCTAACAACCTTCCTTCTTGTCTGCTTGCAGGTGACCCTCAATACTTGGGACCGGGTTGCGGTCATGAGCAGCTCATAGCCCACTGAATATGAGACACTTGATAAGAATATTTACCTTTTGTTTGATGAAGTAGCACTGTGCTTCTGTCGACACTTGATCTCTTCTATGCTTTGCACTTGGTTTCTCCTAAGCTCAAATCTCCTTGGATGTCCCACCGTGCGTGCCAAATTTTGTTGGGGGTTTCTTAGACGGGAAGGAGTTTGAGGGTTTGTAGGAGAAAAGGGAAGAAACAAGAAGAGAAAATACACCTGGAAGCTTCTGCCGATTGATTATAGTAACACAATTACAATGTTTGAAGTACAAGACAAGCCAATACCTCTGTGCACAATCCCACAGAGTGCCCACTTACAAAATACCAAATATCCCAAAGTCTTCTTGTTGTCGGCCTCCTCTGCACCAGACCTCCACCTGCTTCAAGCTTATCCTTGTGCACACCTTGCACCAAGCTTCCACAAAGGGGGAGGCGTGAATACCTTCTGTCGGCACGCGCACACTGCAATGGGACCTTGAGATACTTGGGGGGACTAGCTTAGCATTCTCTGCACAATCCCTTAGTCACTCTCCATGCACTCCTTCACTTCCACTTCTCTGCGTCGCACACTGGTGACTCCTACACTTCTCTCTCTTGCTTCCTTAGACTATGCTCTCTTGCTTACTCTAAGATTGGTCCAAGAGTAGACCTTGCCTTCATTTGAGTGTGTCGATCACGTACGCTCCTAACTGCAATGGTATCTTGGTGCTCACTTTGATGTCCCAAGATTGTCCTAACAAGTGGCAGCCAACGACTCACTGTTTTGTCCTGTAGTGACTTTACACTCAAACCAAAATTCTAATGGGGGGGGCCATACTTTCACCTGTGCGTACGCTGTCGCTTCATATACCTTCACATTTCCTTTTAACTCTTCACTTTTGCACATAAGGGGGGAGTTCACCTGAACCTTCCAAAACACTTTAAAACACACTTTGAACCTTAGGGAAATTAGAGAAAATACCTCTGCAACCTGCAACTCACTTTCTCCAAGTTACCCTTTGTGGACAATTAATTGTGCACTACCTGTGCACTTTGACACCTGCATTTTAGCACTTTGACTTTGCACATGTTGACTTTAACCAGTTGACTTTGACCTTGACTTTGATTGTAGTTGACTTTGACCAACATGACTTTTATGGACTCAACAGTGAGGTACCCTTGGCTTGTGCGTAAATTGACTTAGCACACTAACTCCATATGCAATATCTATCCTTGTTAAGGTAGCATAGTTCAAGCTTCCCACTATGCTTTGGTAACTTGTAATATCATCAATTTCATCACCTTCATGGGCACTTAGTTTTAGGTTTACCTACATTGGAGTACTTGCAACTTTGGCATCCTACAAATGAAACTTCTTCAACATATCCTGTATGTATCTTTTCTGAGTAATACAGATTCCAAAGTTAGTATAGACTAACTCAAGCCCAAGAAAATACTTTAGTAGACCAAGATCATTGATCGTGAACTCCTTCATCATCTGATTCTTGATTTGTCTGATTCCATTGACATCATTACCTAAAAGTATGATATCATCAACATATACACATAAGTATATTACCTTCTGAATTACTTCTCTTGATGAATAGAGAAGTGTCTGCCTTGCTCATGACAAAACCTTGGTCTTGAAGATATGTGGTCAATCTGTGATTCCATGCTCTAGGTGCTTGCTTTAATCCATAAAGAGCTTTATTCAATTTGCATACATATGTTACCTTGTTGGGATCCTCATAGCCAGGAGGTTGTGACATATATACCTCCTCTGAAATCGATCCATTCAAGAAAGCATTTTTTACATCTAGCTGATACATGTTCCAATTCTTAGATGCATCCACACTTACCAATACCCTGATGGTTGGCATCTTGGCCACAGGTGAGAATGTTTCATCTTGGCAACATGTGAGAATGTTTCCTCATAGTCAATGCCTTGGGTTTGTGCGAAACCCTTGGCCACCAATCTGGCTTTGTACCTGTTTATTGACCCATTAGAATTTGTTTTGATTTTATAGATCCATCTAGATCCAATTACCTTCATGGACACTTTCTTTGCTACTAGTTCCCACGTGTCACTTCTTTGGTACTAGTTCCCATGGACTCTTTCTTTGGTACTACTTCTTCATATGATCCTGGTTCTTCAACTGACAAGTCTTTGGCAAGATAAACAGAGTGTTTAGTAACAAGAGATGTGTCATACCCATATCTTATAGGTTTTTTGCTCTCCCTTTTGTGATCTTCTGATTGATTGATTTGAAGATTCAGGTATGTCTTCAAGTTTCTTCATCTTGAGTTTGCCTTTGGACCTCCATGCCTTGAATTCTTCAAGATTGATAATGTCTTCATCATGTGAAGTAGTGTCTTCATTCTGAGTAGGTTCCTCCTTAGCAAGACTTGGAAACTCCTCCTCCAAGTCATAGGGTAGTTTAAACTTCCTGCATTCATTCTCATACCAAGAATCATTTTCATCAAAGACAACATCTCTACTAACCATGAATCCTTTATTTGAAGGGTTGTAGAACCTGTACCCCTTCTGATTTAGATCATATCTAATAAAGATACACTTCTCAGCCTTAGGGTCTAGTTTACCTCTTATCTCAGAAGGAATGTGTACATATGCTACACATCCAAATATCCTGCAATGATCAAGTGAGGGTCTCTTACCATGCCATGCTTCATAAGGGGTCATCCCATCAAGTGATTTGGATGGCAACCTATTTATAAGGTTAGTTGCAGTAGATACACTCTGCCTGTAAGAAATTAGGTAATTTCTTTTCATTCAACATTGAGCTAGTTGTTTCAACAATCAAACTATTTCTTCTCTCAGCTACCCCATTCCCTTGAGGAGTATACCTTGTGGTGATTTCTCTCTTGATTCCTCTGTCCTGCAAGAATGCTTCAAACTCATTGGAGAAGTACTCACCTCCTCCATCTGACTTAGCCTCTTTAGATTCTTCCCTGTCTAATTCTGAACAAGTGCAAGATACTTTTTCAAATAGTTGAACACTTCATCTTTGTGCTTCATAAAGTACAATACATTCCACTTGCTATAATCATCAATAAAATATACATAGTACCTTGATCTTGAGATTGAGGGGTCTTTTCTTGGTCCCCATACATCTGTAGGGACAAGTTCTAGGTAGTCCTCATGCATGTAGCCTTTCCTTGAGAAGGGTAGCCTGTGAGACTTCCCAAACTGACAAGCACCACATTTATATATCATGTGTTGTTTGGAAACATTGGGTATTCCAATTACACATTGATCCCTGCATATTTGCTTCAACGTTCTTTCTCCTACATGCCCTAATCTCTTATGCCAAATCTTAAGCTCTGAAAGTGTTTGATCTTTATAACTGTATAGTGCTATATTCTTTGTATCTTCTATCTCAAATGTAAAAAGTCTGCCTAATTTTTATCCTTTAGCTATTCTCTTGAACCCATGCCTTGGATCCTCCACAAATGCTCCAAATTGGTTGAATCTAACCTGCAAGCCTTTTTCCACAATCTGTCCAACACTCATCAATTATTTTGTAATGGTTGGTACATATAGTACCCTACTCAAGTTCTGATTTCCATCACAAGTCTTAACATTTCCAACTTTAACTACTGAGTGCTTGGTGTCATCACCTGTTTGTACTTGATGCTTACCTCTTGGTTCTTCAAGATCAGAAAGTAGAGCTACATTGCCAGCCACATGATTTGAGCATCCTGAGTCAATGTAGAAGAGATGGTCATCATTTGTACCTAGTTTTGAAGTCATGTTCATGATCAAAAGTGAATCATCGTGTTCTTCTGTGTAGTTGTTGTAATCCTTTCTGGATTTGAATCCACCTTGGTAGTTGCCATTGTAGTTGTTGTTGTAGTTGTTGTTGTACCCTTGATGATGGTTGAATCTGCCTCTTCACTATAAGTATCCACCTCTTTGATATCCTCTTCCTCTCTGATTCTTGTAGTTCCTGAAACACTCATCTGTAGTATGATTTGATAAACCACAAATGTTGCATGGTGAGGCGTTATAGGATCTCCCCCTACCTTTCTTACCTCCTCTGCCCCTTCCTCTTGATGATCTACCTCTCCCTGCATAGTTGGCTTGGGAGGTAGTGCCTTCATCCTCTCCTTTCTTGTTCTTGCCTTTATCTTTAGACTTACTTTTATCAGTGTATAGGGTAGAAGAGCTATTACCTTTGGATGTGTCTCCATTCTTGTTGAGCTTGGCTTCATGAGTGAACAATAGTCCCATGAGATTTGTAAGATCTGGAATTTGCATGTCCATGTATAGGTCCATGGCAGTGGTGAAGCTTTCCCATTTGTCATCAGCTTTGATCCCATTGATCACTTGCCTTACTAACTGCTCTTCTTCAATCTCTTCTCCTATGCTTGCTAACTGATCTGCTACATCTTTAATCTTAGTCACATACTCTCAAATAGCCTGCTTAGGTTGCTTCCTTAGTGTGGTGAATTCAATCCACACTTGGTTTTTGCTGGCCCTTGTGTTCGAAGAGAACTAGGATGACAAGGTTTCCCAAGTCTCTTGGGATGTCTTACAGTTTCTAATATGTGGTAAAAGAAAATCAGAGATGGAATTGAGTAAGTAAGACCTTGCTAATGCATCCTTCACACACCATGTGTTGATCTTTTCATGTTCTTCCTTTGTTGATAGTCCTCTGGTTTTGAATGAGGGCAATTCCTCATCTCCTAAGATGTATCCATACAGACTCCTTCCTTGTAGGTATGTCTTCATCCGTAGAGACCATGCCTGATAGTTGTTCCTGTCCAATTTATCAATAAATGAAGGAAAACCATCTCCCATTTTACCTTAACTTTGCTCTGATACCACTGTTGGGAATGATGGATGGATACTTCAAGAGAATGAGTAGGTACTGCCAAATCCTGCTTTGTACCAGCCCTTTGATGCTTCAGAGTTGATAATTAGACCTTCGTAGCTTTCCAATGACACCATAAAATGGCCTATGTACTTTGGAAATGCTGTATGAAAAGGTTGAATCAAAACAGACAACTTTGAACTTCAAATCTTCAAGAAAACCTTCTATTCTTGGCTAAACACCTGCTATATCTTTTGCTCAGTATGACCAGCACAGTAGGAATTGGAAAAATTCCTTTTAGGGGTATCTAAATAGCTTAGAAAGATAACTATTCCAAGTGGAATTACGTAAAAAGATTAACTATGCTCAGAGAAATCAATTTAGCAAGTAAACCTTTACCCCCGATATTTTAGGACTCTTGCAGACTTCGACGAGTGATCATCGCGACGTATATTTCTCTGAAATGGCTAAATAGAAATCCTTCAAATTTTGATAGCTTGTAGAATACGTTGAGCAAGTTCCAACAAGCTATAGATCTCTGAATTTGATGAAGAAATGAGTGAGCTATGATCTCCACAAGTTGACAGACTTTGAGAGACTATGACAAAGAACTCAGAAATAGAAAATGTAGATAAATGTATTAATGAGCAATGTTCTACAATACCATTGGCCTAATGATCATTCCCTAATGGTGTAGAAAGGTGTGGGCTAGAGTGTAGGCCTCACACACACACTCAGAAATGATAATGAGAAGCTCGGAAAGTGACTCTTCTATCCGGGACTTTTTGAGTTGATCTTTTATAGGAGTTGAGTTCAAAGTTTGAATTTGAATTCAAACTTTTGGCTCTCTATAATCATGCTCCTACATCCTAGGAGATATTCTCTTAATTGATTGATGCTTTACAACTAATAAAATCTACGAATTCCTTGGGTAGGTGGTACAAAGATTCCAAGTCAAATATGACTTTTACAAAAGAGTAAATGGTAATTAACCATTAGCATTGGTTCCTATGCATCTTCTTATGTGTATGAATTACAAGCCAAATGTGTAGGCTTGTGAATTGCACGAACAACTCCCCCTCAATCCAAACATTTCGGCTTGGTCTTCATTCTCAATCTTCATGTATATCCTGCAATCCAATCATTGATTTGAACCTGCAAAGTTTGGTTCCATCCAATGCTTTAGTTAACAAATCTGCACACTACATGTTGGTTGATACATATGTTAGTTGAATGTCCTTTCTCGATAGCTTTTCTCTCACATAATGGTAATGGACCTCTATATGCTTGGTTCTAGCATGATAAATAGGATTTGCTACAAGCTGAAGTGAGCTTGTATTATCTCCAAGGATCAATGGTGAGGTAGTATACAAACCCAATTCTGTATACAATAACTTGATCCATATGGCTTCTTGAGTGGCATTTGCCAATCCTCTATACTCTGCCTCTATAGAAGATAAAGCAACAGTAGGTTGCTTCTTTGAAGACCATGATATTGGTTTATCACCTGCAAATGGAATGTATCCTGAAGTGCTTCTCCTATCATCCTTGCATGCTGCCCAATCTGCATCTGAATAGATCCTAATGTCCAAGTCTGATGTGAAAGGAAAATACAAACCATGATGTTGAGTGCCTTTGAGATACTTTAGAATTCTTTTGGAGGCTTCTAAGTGAGGTACCCTTGTCTTGTGCATAAACTGACTTAGCACACTAACTCCATATGCAATATCTATCCTTGTTAAGGTAGCATAGTTCAAGCTTCCCACTATGCTTTGGTAACCTGTAATATCATCAATTTCATCACCTTCATGGGCACTTAGTTTTCGGTTTACCTACATTGGAGTACTTGCAACTTTGGCATCCTACAAATGAAACTTCTTCAACATATCTTGTATGTATTTTTTCAGAGTAACATAGATTCCAGAGTTAGTATAGACTAACCCAAGCCCAAGAAAATACTTTAGTAGACCAAGATATTTGATCTTGAACTCCTTCATCATGTGATTCTTGATTTGTCTGATTCCATTGACATCATTACCTATAAGTATGATATCATCAACATATACACATAAGTATATTACCTCTAAATTACTTCTCTTGATGAATAGAGAAGTGTCTGCCTTGCTCATGACAAAACCTCGGTCTTAAAGATATGTGGTCAATTTGTGATTCCATGCCCTAGGGTCCTACTTTAATCCATAAAGATATTTATTCAATTTGCATACATATGTTACCTTTTTGGGATCCTCATAGCCAGGAGGTTGTGACATATATACCTCCTCTTAAATCCATCCATTCAAGAAAGCATTTTTTACATCTAGCTGATACATGTTCCAATTCTTAGATGCATCCACACTTACCAATACCCTGATGGTTGGCATATTGGCCACAGGTGAGAATGTTTCCTCATAGTCAATGCCTTGGGTTTGTGCAAACCCTTGGCCACGAATCTGGCTTTGTACCTGTTTATTGACCCATCAGAATTTCTTTTGATTTTATAGATCCATCTAGATCCAATTACCTTCATGGAATCTTTCTTTCGTACTAGTTCCCATGGACTCTCTCTTTGGTACTACTTCTTCATATGATCCTCGTTCTTCAACTAACAAGTCTTTGGCAAGATAAAAAGAGTGTTTAGAAACAAGAGAGGTGTCATACCCATATCTGATAGGTTTTTTGCTCTCCCTTTTGTGATCTTCTGATTGATTGATTTGAAGATTCAGGTATGTCTTCAAGTTTTTTCATCTTGAGTTAGCCTTTGGACTTCCATGCCTTGAATTCTTCAAGATTGATAATGTCTTCATCATCTGAAGTAGTGTCTTCATTTTGAGTAGGTTCCTCCTTAGCAAGACTTGGAAACTCCTCCTCCAAGTCATAGGGTAGTTTAAACTTCCCGCATTCATTCTCATACCAAGAATCATTTTCATCAAAGACAACATCTCTACTAACCATGAATCCCTTATTTGAAGGGTTGTAGAACCTGTACCCCTTCTGATTTCGATCATATCTAATAAAGATACACTTCTCAGCCTTAGGGTCTAGTTTACCCCTTATCTGAGAAGGAATGTGTACATATGCTACACATCCAAATATCCTGCAATGATCAAGTGAGGGTCTCTTACCATGCCATGCTTCATAAGGGGTCATCCCATCAATTGATTTGGATGGCAACCTGTTTATAAGATAAGTGGCAGTAGATACACTCTTTGCCTGTAAGAAATTAGGTAATTTCTTTTCATTCAACATTGACCTAGCTATTTCAACAATCAACCTATTTCTTCTCTCAGCTACCCCATTCTATTCAAGAGTATACCTTGTGGTGATTTCTCTCTTGATTCCTTTGTCCTGCAAGAATGCTTCAAACTCATTGGAGAAGTACTCACCTCCCCCACCTGACCTTCGCCTCTTTAGATTCTTCCCTGTCTGATTCTCAACAAGTGCAATATACTTTTTAAAACAGTTGAACACTTCATCTTTGTGCTTCATAAAGTACAATACAGTCCACCTGCTATAATCATCAATAGAAGATACATAGTACCTTGATCCTGAGATTGAGGGGTCTTTTCTTGGTCCCCATACATCTGTATGGACAAGTTCTAGGTAGTCCTCATGCAGGTAGCCTTTCCTTGAGAAGGGTAACCTGTGAGACTTCCCAAACTGACAAGCACCACATTTATATATCATGTGTTGTTTGGAAACATTGGGTATTCCAATTACACATTGATCCCTGCATATTTGCTTCAACATTCTTTCTCCTACATGCCCTAATCTCTTTTGCCAAATCTCAAGCTCTCAAAGTGTTTGATCTTTATAATTGTATAGTGCTATATTCTTTGTATCTTCTAGCTCAAATGTAAAAAGTCTACCTAATTTTTCTCCTTTAGCTATTCTCTTGAACCCATGCCTTGGATCCTCCACAAATGCTCCAAATTGGTTGAATCTAACCTGCAAGCCTTTTTCCACAATCTGTCCAACACTCATCAAGTTTTTTGTAATGGTTGGTACATATAGTACCCTACTCAACAAGTTCTGATTTCCATCACAAGTCTTAACATTTCCAACTTTAACTACTGAGTGCTTGGTGTCATCACCTGTTTGTACTTGATGCTTACCTCTTGGTTCTTCAAGATCAAAAAGTAGAGCTACATTGCTAGCCACATGATTTGAGCATCCTGAGTCAATGTAGAAGAGATGGTCATCATTTGTACCTAGTTTTGAAGTCATGTTCATTATCAAAAGTGAATCATCTTGTTCTTCTGTGTAGTTGCTATAATCCTTTTTGGATTTGAATCCACCTTGGTAGTTGCCATTGTAGTTGTTGCTGTAGTTGTTGTTGTACCCTTGATGATGGTTGAATCTGCCTCTTGACTGTGAGTATCCACCTCCTTGATATCCTCTTCCTCTCTGATTCTTGTAGTTCATGAAACACTCATCTATAGTATGATTTGATAAACCACAAATGTTGCATGGTGAGGAGTTATAGGATCTCCCCCTACCTTTCTTACGTGCTCTGCCCCTTCCTCTTGATGATCTACCTGTCCCTGCATAGTTGGCTTGGGAGGTAGTGCTTCATCCTCTCCTTTCTTGTTCTTGCCTTTATCTTTAGACTTACTTTTATCAATGTATAGGGCAATAGAGCTATTACCTTTGGATGTCTCCATTCTTATTGAGCTTGGATTCATGAGTGAACAATTGTCCCATGAGATTTGTAAGCTCTCGAATTTGCATGTCCATGTATAGGTCCATGGCAGTGGTGAAGCTTTCCCATTTGTCATCAGCTTTGATCCCATTGATCACTTGCCTTACTATCTGCTCTTCTTCAATCTCTTCTCCTATGCTTGCTAATTGATCTGCTACATCTTTAATCTTAGTCACATACTCTAAAATAGTCTGCTTAGGTTGCTTCCTTAGTGTGGTGAATTCAATTCACAATCTGTTTTTTCTGGCCCTTGTGTTGGAAGAGAACTAGGATGACAAGGTTTCCCAAGTCTCTTGGGATGTCTTACAGTTTCTAATATGTGGCAAAAGAAAATCAGAGATGGAGTTGAGTAAGACCTTGCTAATGCATCCTTGACAAACCATGTGTTGATCTTTTCATGTTCTTCCTTTGTTGGTAGTCATCCTTAGAGACCATGCCTGATAGTTGTTCCTGTCCAATTTATCAATAAATGAAGGAAAACCATATCCCATTTTACCTTAACTTTGCTCTCATACCACTGTTGGGAATGATGGATGGATACTTCAAGAGAATGAGTAGGTACTGCCAAATCCTGCTTTGTACCAGCCCTTTGATGGTTCAGAGTTGATAACTGGACCTTCTTAGCTTTCCAATGACACCATAAAATGGCCTATGTACTTTGGAAATGATGTATGAAAAGGTTGAATCAAAACAGACAACTTTGAACTTCAAATCTTCAAGAAAACCTTCTATTCTTTACTAGAAACCTGCTGTATCTTTTGCTCAGTATGCCCTGCACAGTAGGAATTGGAAAATTTCCTTTTAGGGGTATCTAACTAGCTTAGCAAGCCAACTATTCCAAGTGGAATTACATAAAAAGATTAACTATGCTCAAAGAAATCAATTTAGCAAGTAAACCTTTACCCCCGATATTTTCAGACTATTGCAGACTTCGACCAGTGATCACGTCGACGAATATTTCTATGAAATGGCTAAATAGAGATCCTTCAAATTTTGACAGCATGTAGAATACTTGCAGATGGTTCCAGAAAGCTATAGATCTTTGAATTTGGTGAAGAAATGAGTGAGATATGATCTCCACAAGTTGATAGACTTTCAGAGACTATGATAGAGAACTTAGAAATAGACAATGTAGATATATGTATTGATGAACAATGTTGTACAATACTATTGGCATAATGATCATTGTCCTAATGGTATAGAAAGGTGTGGACTAGAGTGTAGGCCTCACACATACTCATAAATGATAATGAGAAGCTCGGAAAGTGACTCTTCTATCCGTGACTTTTTGAGTTGATCTTTTATAGGAGTTGAGTTCAAAGTTTGAATTCGAATTCAAACTTTTGGCTCTCTATAATCATGCTCCTACATCCTAGGAGATATTCTTTCAATTTATTGATGCTTTACAACTAATAAAATCCACGACTTCCTTGGGCAGGTGGTACAAAGATTCCAAGTCAAATATGAGTTTTACAAAAGAGTAAATGGTAATTAACCATTAGCATTGGTTCCTATGCATCTTCTTATGTGTATGAATTACAAGCCAAATGTGTAGGCTTGTGAATTGCACCAACAAGGGCAAATGAAAATACATAGACCAAGGGTACATGCCATTTAAATGTAAGGGGAGTATTAGTTACGACCCATCAAACCTTCCTCAACACTGTGGAATGTTATAAGAGGTGAGACCCTCTGGAAGATCTGGAAAGAGAAATGTGCCATCAATTTTGGTTGCCCTTGTAAAGAATGGTCGATCAAAAAATATCTTTTCCTTTTAGGCAAAAGAATTTCTAATTGTAAGAAATGCCCATCGTTTAGACACCGTGGAGTGTTGTTATTTTAGAGCAATAATATTAAAAGAAAGTTAGCCCCCCATGAAGAGGATGCAAGAATTATCAACCTTCTTTGTAATGCCTTGTAGGAAGATGTAAGCAACCCTTGCTTTGTCGTATTTAGGAGGTCCCATCAGTGCTAAACCCATTCCCTTGAACATATATTATGTCTATTAATTCGAGTTCGGAAGAGTAAGCTATTGTTGAACTTTCTTCTAAAAAAAAGCCATCAAATCTAAGTAAAACGTAAAGCTAAATATGGCCAACCTTTCTACACAAAGAAATGGAAGCCATGGAACTTTAGCTTGAGGTTCAATTTTGGTTTCAGCTCCACCTTTAGGTACTACCTTTGTCTCTCTATGTGTGCACATCGACTCCAAAGTTTACTTCTTCTATTGAGGTATATTTTTCTATAGATCTAAGGAGGCCATGAGTAATTTTTTCTCCTCTAGTTTGTTTCTCTACCCTTATAAACGCATGATAGGTTACACATTATGATGTATATGATGATTGCGGATCTGAATATTCTATATAAGTGTCTTAAAATTAATTAGTGGTGGCCTTGGATAGCACCAAAGGTGGCATAAATGGAATGATCCTTAAATTTGAATGGTCTTTTGTTTTTATGCACGCATGGTTTACCAAAAGACATATCTCAATGAATTCAGCCCAACAATGTTTGCAAGCAACACATATGTGTGACTTAAGCAGGCTGCTACTCAATTCAAACATGACCTCAATTCAAACATGACCTCACATAAGTCACATCATTTGAGCGCAACTATGAGCCTCCAAAGTTTTCTGGGTTGTTTATGCACGGATCTCTATGTGTTACACTAGAAGGCAAAACAAAGAAATTCTAAACTTAGAAAAAATGAGCACAACATTTCAAAAAGCTACAAAAGGTTTCAAAAATGTTCAAATCATCTCATTTCGTGTCCATTGACACAAGACCTAGATAATACTTCAACTCATTTGAAATAATTTTAAATCATTCTAAAACATTTTACTCACAACACACACAACAACAAAAAACATGAAAACAAATAAAATATAATATAATCAAATATAATGAGAAACACATTTTGTCTCCTTCTCTCATCCTCCTTCCCCTATATAAAAAAGAAAAAACAAACATTGCATCCTCCTCTTCCCCCTTTTCTTGGTCCCCTTCTTTATGGGCATTTTCTCCATGATTTTGAAGTGGCAAAAGTATGGAGTTTTAGACTACTTATATCTAGCTCAGTAATAGTCTAAATTTGAGAAATAAGATATCCTTTTATTATTTTTTGTGTTCTAGATGCATTGGTGGCAGTCATGTTTCTCAAAATCCTCACCATTTAGAATCTACATGGACAAACTAAGAATCTACCTCATAAATCAGCCAAAGTTGGAGTAAGAAGGGGGGAGCATACTTACTCGCTCTCATTCGAACATTGTGGAAAGAATAAGAAAAGTTTTGGTGAAAGAACCATCTAATCAACACATTATAAAGTGACTAGTTGTTGTATGAAATTAATATCACAGACACATAGGAGGTAAATAGAAAGGAAAATGTGAACATGTATTTCTCCAAATAAGTAAAGAATTGATTTTTTTTGGAGTGTTGGAGAGATTCATGTAGAAGTGAAACATTGGAGTTGCAAGGCGTGATCGGCGAAGGCTTTGATGGAGCTTGGTAGATCAAACTTTCAAAAGTGAAATAGTAATTCTTATGCATCAAATTGGAAGCATTCATATTTCTCTTTCCTTTAATAAATACTTATGTCCTCTCATCTTTTCCTCTTCAACTAGCTCTTTATTGCTTCTCTAATATAGTGTAATTATTCCTCTTAATGGTGTTACATAGTCCCTCATTTCTCCTTTCCAATATCTTGACTTGAACCCTTCAGTGTTGCACTCCTATTGTGAAGCTGGTTGAGATCTCATCGTGATCATTTTAGTTCAATTACTTGCATCTTCATGTCATACTATGTACCTCAACTCTTCACTATGTGAGAATGTTCGATGCACAATAGAAAATACCCCCTCCCTCCCCCCTCATCATTGACTTCAATAGTGTTGCACTTAATGGGATATTTCGCATAACAATGAACCAAGGTGGTAGATGAAGGGTTTTGGTGGGTTTAACAAGAAGAACAAAGAGGAGATGAAAGAAGAGAGAGAGGAGATGAGATATGTACACACATGAAATGGAGCCTCGAAACCACAATATCATCTTTTTTAGTTGATGCCTTATAAATTAATATAGGATTAAGGTTACAAGACTCTTACATCCCCATCAATCTATCAGTTAAGGGTCAATGTGACCATAAGTGGCAAGACATATAGAGAATGATCTATCACTATACAATAATGTAGAGGAAGAGTCCAGATCTCAACCTATACCAATCAACCTACACTAATTGCCTCAAGCAAGGTATATCCATCCACCTCAAAATGCTCTAGCCTCCTATTGACAAGAGTCAAACTCACATCTAAGTGATGCACGAATTAATGAAGTTCTTGCAAAGCTCTCACCTACTCTATGCATGTGTGAATCATCCAACCACTTACAAATCCAAGTGCAAATGCTGCAATAGCAAGTGCAATGTTAGGTCTCAAGCATAACAACTCATACATGAGAATCTTGAATGCTGACAAAACTTGTGCTATCTTGCCTAGCCTAACCATGTCACCCATACCTATATCCAAGGCATCCAAAGCACCATCATCAAGACTACTGTGTCTTGATATACCTATGTCAACACCTGGCATGAGGGAATCCAAGAATCACTACATACCCACTAAATCCTCACATCTAAGTCACACATCTTATAAAACAAGGATGTGTCTAGATGTGCATTCTGAAAGCTAATATTCTCTACCATACACTATGTATCATAATCTTTCTCTTGGTCTACCACACTAAGTGTGCCATAATTCTTCACATGAGCTAATCACACAACTTCAACACTAAGGTCAAATCGATGATCAAACTCTAACTACGTATCATCACAATGCTCTACATGAGCATTCACATCATGCTCTAAAGCATTCAAATGATCATCAAAAGTTCACTCCACAAGAGCATCCATATAATCAATAAATGTATGATCTCTATAAACATCATGAGCATACAAAGCATGCTCTACATGTGCATCCATCTCACCATCAGAATCTTGCCATACATGTGCTTCATGAATGTCAAGACACCTATCTATAGGTAGAAAAGAATGAGACACGATGAGTCTAGCACCACACATGAGGTTGAGTTGGCACTAGAAGGAGACTATCTCTAACATGGAGTACCTACAGTGGATACATTTGCCCAAATCTAGCACCCTTGAAAAGCATAAGCTATCCCAATTGCAACTAAAAATGATACTCATCAAGGAATGCATAAAATCTGCTCTCTTGCAACTAGCTAACTGAAATCAAGCTCATAGGGAAGGAAGTAACATAAGGTAAATGTTTGAGCATAAATGATTATTCACTAGCTAACATAAGAAATAAATCTTCTACACCCTCTACGTCATATGTTGAACCATCAAGCATGTGCATACATCGATGAATCCCACTTGCAAATTGACAAAACCACTCACAATGTGGTGTAACATGAAGAGTGAATAATTCATCAAGCAACCAAGACATTTGTGTTCCATCCAATGATGAAGAGGAATTCTGAGATTAATCATAGGATAAAGCGATATCTCCATCACCAACATAATCAATTATCAAATCCTCTCCTGAAACCACTACTTGACCTACATCACATGCCTTTGTTTGATGTCATCACTGCATCCATTGAAAGCAAGGTCTTCAAGCATGGCCATCCTGACCACAATGCCAACATCAAACTCATTGATGTGATCTATGTCTCACATGAGTCAATGGACTCACATACATATAAATGTAGTACTCATCTCTACATACATCATAGACTCATAATTAGAATCCAAAAGATGTAACATAATAATGGAGTTGGCCAATGCATCCATATCCATCCCTACATTCTCTACCATGTCACAAGGCCTCTTTGAATCTGAATGCACATACATGTGTAACGGTGCACAAACCAATGTATGCCACATTTGATCTTTCCTTCTCAAAAAATTAGTGCTATTCAATCGAGAAGACATCATCCTGACAATCTAAAAGAGTAACAATGTAACAAGAGAATAGAAATAATACTTTATCATGAATAGGATCACACCTGCATTTCCATATGCATAACTCATATCACACATGTCTCACTAGAGAGGAAACCATCTGAAGCACTTGTCATGCATCTATCATGCACATAAAACCATGAGCATAAACCTCCTCACCAAGTCTTCAAACTAACCAAGAAGATGTGAAAGAATCTAGGTGAAAATTTGCTAGAATATCCCTTGTAAGCTAGGAAATCCAAATAAGACAACCAATAGAAAAAGAAGAATGAGTAGGCTCTCATCACCTATCATTGATCCAAAGAAATATAATTGCAAATAAACATGCCAAAAAGTGATGGAAATACATGTGAATACAATGGCAATACACCTCCCACTCAAGACTGAATTCGGCAAGATGGGAATTACCATGCGCATATTCCAAGAATCACACTAGCAAACAAAATATCAAATAAATAACCATATGCTACTAGAATAGCCAAACAAGGTGATAATTGAATCTGCAACTAAGGCTCCAATTTGGATCATGTACCTGCAAAGAAAACAAGAATACAAGTGCAAACCAAGATAAAAAATCAACTCTCATAAATTCTATGCAACTAGCAAGTAAAGTTATAACCAAGTGGCATAAAAAAAGATATAGAACAGAATGCCACTATACATCCATTAAATATAATATGATAAAACTAGTGATGACATAAACGTGAAAGGTATACCACAATGCCATCTCACATCCCAAACATTTCACAAGTTCATGCTCTACTCTCATGGAGAGGAGCTACCATAGTGGTCATACATGGTCAAATGGAAACCAAGAACAAAGCACAAATGCTCATACACACTTCTCCCAGCTATCTTTGCACCAACAAAGCTCTTAACTAAGAGCTCAAAAGAGATTTGAAGATAATTTCAATCTTCAAGTATCTTTAGGGTCGCATAGGAACAATATGATAATCTGTATATTGCATTATTTATGCCTCAAACTTTGCAATTTGCCTTTGAACTCTTGAGAAAAATTAAAGATATATTCCTTGGCTACAGAAGGCCACTTGAAACACCTCAGTTGGAGCTTGTAGCTCAAAAAAAAAAAAAGAAAAAAGAAAAACAAGAATATCAATCATTTTTATCTTCACCTATAACACTATCTATGTATTTGGCATTTTTGGTGACCTAATACTTGGACTATGGACTCTATTCCTCCATAACCAGTAGGACTGATTTCCAAGCTACATTGAGAAATTCCAATCACTTCAATCTGATCTCTACAACTCAAGTTACAAACGAAAAGCTATCCTATATCCAAGTGATTGTAGATCCAAGTATTTACCAAAAAAAAACTCCAAACCAAATTCTATGTTCACCTTTGAAATTGTAGGTCTCTATGTATGCTACACAAGAAACTTAAAATCACATCGATTTGACTACTCTATCTCGAGTTATGATCTAAAAATCAAAGGGCTATCAAGAAGGTGCCAACCTACACATCAACCTCTTCTACCCTAAACTTCGATTGAAGCTCCTTGCACACCAACTCTCAATAAGATTTGATACCGATGACGGGTTTTGGTGGGCTGAACAAGAAGAGAAAAGGGGAGATGGAGGAAGAGAGAGGAGAGGAGAGATGTGCTCACATGCATGGGAGCCTTGAAACCCACATAATCATCTTTTTGAGTCAATGCTCTATAATGAGATATGTATTTGAATATAGGAGTAATGTCACATGATCCTTACATCCCCAACATTAAATAAATTGGTCAATCAACAATGGAATTATCACATAGTGGTGGAGGAAGGTGAAAGTTTACTTCATCCATAAAAAAGATGATATCTCTTGGTCTTAGTTTCCAAATCATCCCAAATCCTTGAACCTTAAAATACTCCTACACTTAAAGAGAATTCTTCAATACCACTCCATAATTACAAGAATGCCCATCTCTTCAAGTGTTTTCTACTTCTTCTTCAAGTGGAAAAGTGTTTGAGGATTTTAATTACCTACTATCAACGGTTCTTTTTTTCAATTTCTCTATTTACAATGGATTATCTATTCAAGAAGTAGATGTTCATATAAGAATATTTCAAGCGCGCTACAAAATGAAATGTCTTTGGTAAAGTGAAGATGATTTTGTAGACCTTTTTTCTGTTCTTGAAGGATTAACACCAAATAAATATTCTTGGTTTTTTGAAGTTCATGGTATTAGGAATTCAAGAGGAATTTCCTACTATGGTTGATTACCAACAAAACAAACATTTTTTCTTCAGGAATAGAGTCGTTGCTTTTTTATTTTGAGAATTCTATTCAACAATTACTTTTGTCTTTGATACCTCCATGAAACCATGAAGAAGAAGATAAGCAAGATTTTACGTGTCCAAGGTGTGTGAGCATGTACGTGTGTTTGTGAGTGACCGCCCTCATGTGTGTCTGATTGTGCACTTATATTTTTGAATGCATATGTGACCATATGTGTATGTATGGGTGTGGAAAACCCTATGCCTTTACATGTGCAAATGTAACTTTACCTACGCCCATATGTGATATTTGTGTGTACCTAAAAGTGTCATGTTTTTGTACTCATGTGTGCATTTGAATAAGACTACAAATGTATTTATGGGGGACTGAAAAATTGCTTGATTGTTTATGTGTATGTATCCATGTATATGTGATTATATGTATATGTTGTGTGTGTATGTTTGTATTTGTGGTAACATGTAAATGTCCATTTGAATGTGGGCTAAATAACTATGTATGTATGTTTGAATGTGCCTATAAAAGTGTCTGATATGTATGTATGTGGATGTGCTATATATGTGCGTGTATATGCACATTCATGATTATGACTATACGTGTTTTCTGTATGTTTCTAATGTTTACATGATGTGAATGTTGTGTGCATGTGTGTTTACAATATATGATGTAATCTTTTTCAGTATGTGTG
The DNA here is from genome assembly GCA_020310875.1 of Ceratopteris richardii. NCBI lineage: Eukaryota > Viridiplantae > Streptophyta > Polypodiopsida > Polypodiales > Pteridaceae > Ceratopteris > Ceratopteris richardii. Next base: position 116,342,430 of record CM035433.1, on the reverse strand, counting down.
TATTTATGCGCATGTGTGCTTAAAAGTTTTCAGATTTGAATGGACATGGTAGATTTTTGTATATATATATGTATATGAGTAAATATGAACCCATATAAATGGTATGTATATACAGTTCATCCTATGTGTTAAATGTTGTTAAGTTCATGCGTGCTAATGTGTATGTGTGTTTTATTATATATAAATACTAAAATGAAAATAAAAACATGTAATTCATTTGCATTGGAACATCAAGCTTACACTATGCTGGATGTGGATTTGATCTACATAAAAAAGCTATCATTTGGATTACATCAAAAAACATCCATTAATAAGTTCTTTTATTTATGTTCATTTATTGTATTTTTTAGAGATTTTTTATGGATCATTTAACCATGTAAAAGCTTAGAGCTCTACACATCTAAAAGGAGAAAATCAGAGCTCAAATTCAACAAATTTGAGGTGGCTGAGCTTGACAATCAATGAATCAATCAATCACCTAAAAATAGATCAAGTTAGATCTTCACTTCTCCTAGATTGTAGGAAAGTGAATTGTTTCTCTTCAGTCACCTATCCAAACTTCATTTGAATTCAAAAACTCCACTTGTATAAGTCATCAAGCACTTCAAGAGTCTATAAAAATACTTCCATTCACTTTTACATTAGCTTCAAGCAATGTACATGCACTTTTGGCCATCATTGTCTTGCTCTTTCATTTCTCTCCATGAGTTTCTTCAACAATAGTGAACTTGCAAAGGCTACATCTCTCTCTACAAAGCGGCAAATTGGCTGAGTGAGCATTCGTTGGAAAGAATTAGTATCTAGTGTATGTTTAAAATTTTTCAAAGCCTTTTTTTAAAACTATTTAGAGAAATATCAGTTTTTCTATCTCATGCTCTATCCCCACACAACCCTAAAAAATAGGAGGTATCTCTATTGAGTGTCAAGTTCATTCGAAAAGCATATTTTGCTTATTACTTGTACTCCTATGAATTTTGTATATGAAATGCTATGTGTATCAATCCTTCAAAAGGATGTTTCTCAATTGTAATCATGTTGGGTGCTATGAGCATTTGAAATTGATTGTTTCATCCAAAGATGACAACTTTTTTGAGCTAGTCAATGCACAAACCTACCTGTTTTATATTGAATCTTTCTTCTTGATTCTCCAAAGTACATATTATATTTTATTGCACTTATCACATTCCTCTAAGGTATATTTGAGTGTCCATAAATGCAAGGGCTGGTTCTGTGCAGGTTGGCCAAACCGAACTCCATCACTTCGCAACTCACTTTTCCACCTCCTACAAGCTTCTCCAAGTTCTTTTAGTAATATCAGAGCTAGATCAAATCAGTGATGGATTTCCCTCAATGATTGATAAGCTTGATTGACACACCTATGTGGCTTGGTAAATCAAAATGGAGGTCTATTAGCAAGGCAGAAATCTTTATGGAATTGTAGAAGGTGATGAAGCCATGCCTACTCCCAGATCCAAAGGAGGACCTACACAAGAGGAGATAGATAACCTCACACTTTGGTGTGTAAGGGATGCTCATGCAAGGTCATACATAATAAAATCTATCTTTGATTTACTATGAACACATATTAGAGGATGCAAGCCATCTCAAGAGACTTGGGATTTCCTAAAGACTTTTGTTTCTACTAGCAAAAAGGCAAGGAATACCCATCTTTGGAATGCGCTCAAGGAGATGATGAAGATACCTAAATAGACCATGATGGAGTTTGTTACAAAGCTCAAGGAGGTTGTTGATCAATTTGCATCCATTGGAGAGCTGATTGAAGAAGAGGCCATCATGAGCCTAATTCTCAATGGGATTAGAGGTGACAAGCAATGGCATTCGTTCATGATAGCTTATGATCTCATCATGGATGTGCCAACTCCAGACTTCCAAAATCTTTATTGGACAACTCTTCAATCAAGAGAGCAACAATAGCATCAAGGAAGGTATCTCCTATCATGGTATTTCAACTAGTGCTCTATATGTATATAAGGAGGACAAGAAGTTGAACGGCAAGAAGAAGGAAGAAGATGAAGAGGAGAATTCCTAAGCCAACTTACCAAGCAAGAGTAAGTGGAAAGGGAAGAGAAAGGACCAAAGCATGACAAAAACAAAGGTCAAAATGTTCAACCTTGTGCCATATGTGATAAGAATAATCACAACACGCAAAATTGTTGGTTCAATGGAAAGCCCTAGAGAGGAAGTGAAAGAGGTGGATATGGCAAAACTAGATCTAGAGGTGGACACAACTTCCACAATAGCAATAGAAGTCACAATAGAAGGGACTACAATTAATCAGAAGATCAACCATATGAGGACTTGTTGCTTCCAATGAATGGATGCCATAAAGAAATTAAAGAAGATGATCATTTTTTTTACATAGATTCAGGATGTTTAAATCATTTTGTAGGCAACATTGCTCTTCTATCTTGTAGAAAGTCCAAAGCATAGACATGAAGTATAAACAAGGGCTGATACTAAGCACAATGTGGAGAAGATTGGTAATGTCAAAGCTTGCAATGGCAGGACAAACATTTTGAGTAAGGTTCTCTATGTACCCACTATCACTAAAAACCTAATAAGTGTAGACCAAATAGTTGAGAAAAGCTTGCAAGTTAGGTTCACCTAACATGGAGCTTTTTTGGGAGATCCATGTCAACGCTTCAAGAAGATAGCCAAAGGTGAGAATCATGCTAGGATATTTAATTTTGAAGTAGGAGAAACCAAGAAAATAGCTCTATTCACTTTTGGGTCTCAAACCCTAAGTGAGCTTGAAGTAGGAGCATGGTTATGGTCCTCATATATCAAGTATGCTCAGATATACGAGGACCATAACGATGCTTGGTATACTCCTACGGAGACAGATTAGCCCCTCAAACCTCTTAGCACGACCAATTTAACAAGCAATTGTCAATGGGCAAAAACAAAATCTCTATCAAGAAACAAAGATCACAACGACCTCGATTACCGATTGAGTAGTTTGAGAGTTCCAAGAGAGAGAACCTGTGTTTTAGGTGTTCATACCCTAGCAATTCATAGTGGAACTATTCACTCAAGAACGCGGAAGAAAAGAAGAGAGGACCATAGAGTAGTAGGGTTCCTCATAAGGACAAAAAGGATGTCCACTTGGTGCATACACTTCCTATTTACGGCCACTCTAGCTACAAGGGAGTGGAAGTGATGCAGGAGAACATCAAGCACACATGTTGTTTGACAGAGTCATTGTCGTCACGTGAGTTTGGACCACATGAATTGGTTAAACTTCATGGTAGTGTACACGAGACCATGGTGAGAGTCATGCTAGATGAATCTGCTACTCATAACTTCATAAACTATGCTCTGGTCAAGAAGCTAAAGATTCCCCAATAGCCTAGTGCACATAAATACATAGTGTCCATGATGCAAGAGGAGAACAAGAGGATATGGGATATTATGGTATCCAATTTGGAAGTTAGGATACAGGATTACACTAACCATATGGACTTCCAAATCATGAATATGGAGAGGATAGACGTATTAAGAAGGTTATTGAGGTTGGTAGACACACTTAAATGTAGTTACGAAAACAACACCCTTGAGTTTGAAAGGAATAGATGTAAATTTTGTATAGAGAGAGAAAGAGATGTACCTAGTGCACCTCTCATCTCATCTTTGGAGTTGTATAGTCTTTGTCATTTTCAGCAAGTATAAGACATCTTTTTTTTGTAGAGTCAGGACTTTGAGCAGTGTATAGAAACTTCATTTGATGTATATTCTCATGTTAGAAATGTAAATATGGACAAGACTATTATATATTCTTTCTTGCAAGCATGTGTTGTTAAAGGTTTTAAAAATGCATGTTTGAATTTATAGATGTTTTTCCCACTAACTTACCTAGAGGGCCACCACCTGAGAGGGGGGACATTGAAAATGCTATTGAGGTAGTTACTAGCACTAACCCTATTTGTAAGCCACCTTATAGGATTAGTGTTTTTCAATATGAAGAGGTTGAGAGGAAATTACAGGACTATTTAGATAAGGGATTCATTAGACCTAGATCCTACTCAAGAAGAAAGACATCTCTATGCGATTATGCATAGACTATAGAGCACTAAATATGGGAACTATCAAAGATAGGTTTCCAATTCCAAGTTTGGAATACCTATTTGATCACTTACATCAAGCTAGGTATTTTACAAAGCTTGACCTTAGGTGAGGCTATCATCAGATTAGGATTAGGGCAAAGGATGTCCCTCAAATTGCATTCAGGACTAGATATGGGCACTATGAGTTCTTGATGACATCTTTTAGTTCACCAATGCTCCTACTACTTGGTGTGAATTTTTCAAAACAGAAGCTAGATACCTTGGGCATATCTCTCCCAAAATGAAATCTAGATGGATCCCAAAAAAGTAAGGGCTATCATGGAATGGCCACATCCTAGGAACCTAGAAGAGCTTTAGATCTTCCTAGATTTATTAGGATTCGATCAAAGATTCCTTAAGAATTATGCCGAAATTAGTGTCCCCATGATGGAATAGCTTAAAAGGAGAGGGAAACCCTTTCACTGGGGAGACGAACATAAGAAAAGTATGGATAAATTGAAAGTACCAATTTCTACAGCTCCACTTTTTCACATAGCAGATCCCAATAAACCCTTTGTGTTTGAGACTACCACGAGTGATTTTGTTATAAGCACAATTTTAGTTTTGGATGGTTGACCAACAGCTTTTGAGAGTAAGAAATAAGAACCATCTCAGAAGAATTACTTTGTCTATGAGAAAGAGTTGTATGCAATTTTTCATGCTTTGAAGAAGTGGCATCATTATCTATATGGTGATAAAGTTAGAATAGTGTTTGCTCAAAAGAGCATTAAGTGGCGCTCTAACCAAACACACCTTAAAGGTCACAAGGACCGATGGATATAGACCCTTTGTGAGTTTGATTATGAGCTTAGGTATAGGAAGGGAAAGTTTTTAATGTAGTGGTTGATTCATGTAGCTTCATGCCTATGCTCAATGGACTAAGTTTTACTCAGATCACTAGTGAGGTAACTGAGTCCCTTAGAGGGAAATGTAGGCTTGATCCTCCATATTGTGAGATTTGGGAGACCATAGAGAAAGGGGATCGTGAAACATGGGTTTTGAGTGAGGGTGGAGTATCCACAAGTACTCAAGAAGGGTTCAAGTTCAAGAATTACAGTGTCCATGATGCATATTTGTTATATAAGGGTAAGGTTTGTGTCCCTAGAGACTCTAAGAAGAGAGGTCAAATTTTGTATCAGTGTCATGATATGCCTAGTGCAAGAAACCCATGAGTTAAGAAGAGTTATGATCTTGTTGAAAGATTGAGGATTGTAGGACTACTCCACCCATTGGACATTCCCAATGGGAAGTGGGAGAGTACATATGTGGATTTCATAGTTGGATTACCTAAGCCACAAAGAGAAATTGAATTTTCCTAGTTAATTATGGATAGTTTGACAAAATGGCTAGGTTTATTTTGACACATAATATAGTGAAGACACGTGAGTTGGCTAGACTTTCTATAGAGAACCTATATCGGTTATATGCTCTTTGTCTAGACATAGTTTCTAATCGGGATAGGAAGTTCACTAGCCACTTTTGGAGAGCAATTTTCAAAAGGTTAAATACAAAACATAGCATGAGCACAACCAAGAATCCATAGTCAAATGGGCAAACACAAAGGGTTAACCAAATCCTAGAAGATATGCTTCAAGCATATGTGAATGAAAGAAAAACTAACTTGGATGAGTACTTACCTATAAGGCCTATTCAGGAAAAATGGGAATTACACATGATTTTGAGACAATTCTTTCTATCCCAATGTTTTACTTTTTGACTCATTCACACACTAAAACATGTTATTATCTCTTGATTGGGGTATATTAAATTAATAATTTAATATTAAGGATGATTATATTACAAAAGCCTTCTATAGTAGAGATTTCATCTAATAGTGCCAAACATTCTTCCATAGGGCATAGTCCATTCATGCTTATGTACAGGATTCAGCGAAGAGCTCCTTACGCAGTAGGATTGCCGAATGGAAAAGTTCAAGCTACAAAGAACTTCTTAGAAGAGATGAACGATATAATTAGGCTTTCTAAGGACAATATTAGGAGAGCTCAAGACATGGATAGAGCCTAGACGGATCCTCAAAGGAGAAACATCAACTTTGAGGTAGCAGAGCAAGTCTATCTTAGAGTTCCATCTAGGTCTGAAACCATGAAAAATTATCTCCTATGTATAGTGGACCTTTCACAATACTTAAGAGAATAGGAAAGATGGCTTATCAGCTCCAATTTCTAGAGAATAGCAAGATTTATTGAGTTTATCATGTTATTGAGGTGAATCTAACAACCTCAATCAAGATAGTGATGTAGTAGAGCCTATTTTTGTTCAATCTATTCCACATGAGCCTAAGAGAATCCTACACACTCAAGAGAAATGGATGAGAGGTCACTTATATAAAGAGCATATAGTAAAGCAAAAAGATAGTGCCACATGGGAGTGGGTTGGCACCCTTCAGAGACGGTTTCCAAACTTTAGATTACCTTCCCAAGGGTCCTTTTAAGGGGAAGAATATGGGGAAACAACATGGAGATGACAATGTACATCGGATACATGGGGATATAGTGGGAGTACTCTTCATTGATTCTCTCTTCAAAAAGGACCTTTCAACATCATTTTGTGAGGACAAGAATGGAATTAAGTCGAAGGAAATGCTATGTGAAGAACTCCTAGGAGAGAGGTGTGAATCACCTCTTATCTCTTTCTAGATGGGCTCACACATGAGTGCCATGTGGCACCCATGTGCAAAGCCATTTGGGTTTCTCTTGACATGGAAGAGAGAGTAAATGAGGATGGTACACTGCTAGGGGGATTATCAAAAAACCCTCTATGTGTGCATTCGAAAACGCTAGCCAGTAGAAGCCTTGTTGCTCCCCTCGCGAATGGTGTTGTACGAGTTTCAAAAGCGGTAGCAATCATTGAGGAGATCGATCAACTTAATCATCGAGGATATCTATCACAAGGCTACATCCACAACAATGTATTGGTCTTAGTACATACAGTTGTATGGGGGCCAAGTCAAGAACCTTCATTGGCAGGATCAAGGTATTTTGTCTCACTGATTGATAACCATAATAGATGGACTATTTTGTACTTTATCAAAAGAAAGAATGAAGTGTTTGATTGCTTCAAACAATATCTAGCACATGTGGAGAATCATACAGGTAGATCACTCAAGAAGCTCAAATGTGATGGAGGGGGATAATACTTCACCAAAGTGTTTGATGAGTTCTTAGAGGATAAAGGTATCAAAAAGGGAAGTGATTACAAGGTACTCTCTTCAAGTGAATGGAATTGCAGAGAGGAGAAACAAGACTTTGGTTGGATCAGCCAGAACAGTGCTTGAAGAGAACAGGTTGCCACATTATCTTTAAGCAAAGGCTATTTCAATTGTTGTGTATGGTGTCAATAGACTACCATCGAAATAACTCCAAGGTATGACTCCTTATGAAGAATGACATGAAAGCAAACCTATTCTTGGACATTGCAAGGTGTTTGGTTGTTTGTCTTATGATTGTGTATTATCACAAGTAAGAGGTACGCTAGATCAACGGGCAACAAAGGTAATGTTTAATGGGTATGACTCAACACAGACGGGTTACAAGTTCTATCATCCTTCAACCGAAAAATTCACTACAAGTAGAGATTTGGTGTTTAAGGAACATAGGTTCTTCCATGATGAAGACAAATAAAAGGTAATTCTACCATAGGATCTTGATTTTGATTCTCATCAATCAGGAGGCAAACATGATACACAAGTCCAAGATCCAAGAAGTGATATAGATGATGACCAATATGAAAGGGAAAGGGATTAAAAACTATAGAAGTCAAGAGGCAAAGCAAAGATGTATGAGTGTGTAGAATACTCCAAGCAAGCCCCTAGAAGATCAACAAGGGAGAAGAAACAACCAGAAAGGTATGGATATGACTCCACATTTGATACAAATCATTCAATCTACTTGACAAAAGGCTCAATTGCAGAAGAACGCTCAAGCTAAGAGGAGAGAAAGTGAAACCCTAATTGGGAAAAGGCTATGAAAGAAGAAAAAGATGCATTGAAGGAGATGAACGATTGGGATTTGGTTCCAATGTCATCTAATCAAAAGGTAATTGGTTGAAGATGGGTTTATAAACTCAAAAGAAGAATCTCATATGGATCATATCAATGTGCTAGAAACTCCATTTTCATGTGAACTTTGGGCTATAGACTGGCTTTGATAGGATTTACAAGTATATAAATTTTCATGTGATTTGGAGACATTGAAATTTTTGCCCTAATTTCCAAAGTTTGACCAGCTTTGACCGCTACCTAGATTTGCTTGATTTATTCCAAAGTTTGCAAGTGAACTCCCTTTTAGATCCTTGATACATCTTCAACTTCTCATGGAATTCAGGCTACCTTCACCGAGTGTGTTTCATGTAGGCCTTCATGAATGAGAGAGGAGAGAAAATCTCAATGACATTTGCCCCCACTAAACCTGCGATTCATTCGAAAGCGCCACTCTAGTCTTTTTGAAAAACAAAAGGTTCTAGGCATAAAATTCTTTTATAGGCATCATAAGAAACATGGAAGAAAAAATTGATCATATACATAAAGGAGTAGGCACTATGACATGAAGCAAAATTTGCATGATAGAAAGAATTGAAATAGGCAACATGAATATGCATGAACAAATAGGCAACATATATGCAAATGAACAGGAAACATTGACAACATATAAAGAAAGAAAACAAACAAGCATTAATATGAAGTGGAAGTGAATGTATTGAGTCATTTTAGGCATCCATTCCTCTCATCTTGAGGAAAAATTTGTACCTTTTTCATAAATCAATCTACCTTAAATACGATTATAAACAAAGATTTAGGATACTAAAAAGACATCTTTCATCTTTAGCTTATTTTAGATCAACTTCTTTCCTACATAAATATGAATATGCTCTTTCTCTAATAACATGTAAGGAAATCTAACTAAACTCCACTAATGCATAAATCTGCCTATATAGCCCCTGATTTATTCTACTATGTCTCCTAAGCTTCCTTTGGCTTTGTCTCTCTTTTTTTTTTTATGATGATTTGGCGACTTTATGGTTACGATCACGTTTTTGGGGTGAAAGAAAGTGTAAACTTCCTGATAACATGTATGATGTCTTTTTTTATGACGGGGAAAAATTAAACCTGGGTACAAGGTACAACCATTTTTCATGACGGAGAACAGTCGTTTAAACTCCGATACAATTGTTGTGAGGTAGATTGAGGATGTAGAAACATGCAATAGCAAGAGCTAGGACCTCAACAATTATGCTTTTGAAACACTATACATATGCATCTTTATATATGAAAGTCATCTCTGTAAGACAATAGTTAAGCAATATAACACAGGAGCAATAGCAGAGAAGATAACAGATATAGGAGAATCTCAACAATTTTCTACTAGCAGCAAGTACAAAGATGATGGCGTTGTCCACCCGTGCGCTCTCAAGGTAGAGCTTCAATGGTGATCTAGACAACTCTAGATAGGGAGATACAAGGTAGAGGTATGCTGGCTCAACTCAATGTCTTAGGTAGTGCAGAAGTCATGTATATATAGGATCATGGGTGGCCTGCCATGGACGGCTATACATGGGCGGTAGAGCGTGGGCGGCCACCGCCCGCGTAATTGCCATACACGACTTAGACTGGTTGAACCGACCTAACAAATATAAATGATTTCTGACTCCGACAGGGAATATTCCATGGAATATTCCCTTTACCGTCGCGCTGGGGGCGCTGCCCCGGACCCCCACCAGGGGGCCCGCTGGCCCCCTTGGACCCCCCAGCCGGGGCTGCTCACCGCTGCCCCGGACCCCACAATTGGGGACCCTGGTAACTCCCTTTCCTTATAATATCTTACATGGTCCAATATGACCTTCATCCAACATTCAAGTTGGGATTCCCATCAATTGGGTAATGCACACTTGGCTTCTCCTCATAAAGGGGGCCTTACAAAATGTGCATACAATCATGAGGGGTAGACATTGATCATACTCTAACACCCCCCCTCAATGTTTACCGATGATAAATCAAGTAGGTCTCGGTCCTATGCCCATCTGTTGAAGATGCTTGTTGAGCTGCTCTCTTCCAAGTGCTTTAGTGAATATGTCAGCACAATTTGCCTCTGTTGGGCAATATTCTAGCTCCACAATTTCATCTTCAATTAGCTCACGAATGTAATGGTACTGTACTTCTATGTGCTTGGTGCGAGCATGAAATACTGGGTTCTTTGCAATAGCCATACAACTTTGATTATCACACTTGAGTACAATTGGCATATTTGATGGAAAGCCTATATCTGCAAGAATTCTCCTTAACCAGACTGCCTCACAAGAAGCAAAACAAGCTGCTTTGTACTCTGCTTCAGTGGAGGAGAGTGCGAGAGTTGGTTGCTTCCTACTTACCCAAGAAAATATTCCTGAACCAAGTGAGAAACAATATCCAGAAACTGATTTTCTAGAATCACAATCTCCAGCCCAATCTGAATCACAATATCCTTGGAGTGTATCACCTGTGGTATACAAAATACCAAAATCCAAGGTTCCTGCAATGTACCTTAGAATTCGCATTCCAGCATTCCAGTGACTCTCCTTAGGTTTGTTGGAAAACCTGCTTAACACTCCAACAGCATAGCAAATGTCTGGTCTAGTGTTGCACAGAAAAATAAGACTTCCAACGAGCTTCCTATACTTCTTAGCATCTACATCAGGCATGTTATCATCCATAGATAGCTTATGATTTACCTCCATAGGTGTGCTAGTTGGTTTGCAGTCCATCATTCCAAATGCCTTGAGAATTTCTTTGGAATATTTTTGTTGTGAGATGAAAATGCCATCCTTTCTTTGCCATACTTCAATTCCCAGACAAAAATGGAGTAGACCTAAGTCTGTCATTTCAAACTCAATGCCCAAGCTGATCCGAGTTTGATTGATGAGTTCCTGATGATCTCCTGTAATGATCAAATCATCTACATATACAATGACAACAACTAGCTTGCTATCCCTTTTCGTTACATACAAGTTAGCATCAGAAGTACTTCTTTCAAAACCCATATTTTTGAAAAAATGATCAATTCGTTGGTACCAAGCCCGTGGAGCTTGCTTAAGTCCATACAAAGCTTTCTTCAACCTGCAAACTTTATTTTCTGAATTGGGCACCTCAAAACCTGGTGGTTGAGATACATATACCTCCTCCTTGAGGTGACCATTCAAAAATGCAGATTTGACATCCATCTGGAAAATAGGCCAAGACTTTTGTGCAGCTACTGCAAGTACCGTCCGAATAGTTGTCATGCGTGCTGTTGGTGCAAAAGTTTCTTGAACATCAAATCCTTCAATCTGTGAAAAACCCTGTGCAACTAATCGTGCCTTATACTTTTCTAATGTTCCATCAGCTTTATACTTAGCTTTCCAAATCCATTTAGTACCTATTACCTTCTTCTTTGGCGGCAAGTCGACTAGATCCCATGTATCATTTTTGAGTATACTATCATACTCAGACTGCATTGCCGCTCTCCAATCTGGATCATCAATGGCTTCTTCAATGGTGGTAGGTTCCTTTATCGAACCCATGATATCTGCCATTAGAGCCATGTTAACAATGTGTTCTGAGGCTCTTCTTTGCTCCTCTATTCTCTTTGATCTTCGTAATCCATCCGATGATGATTCTGGTGCATCTACATGTGGATTGTGATCATCAAAGAGCTGTTGTGCCCACTTCGGTAGTGGCTTACGCTGTGCAGCTACAATTGGTTGGCTTTTTATTGAGGAAATTTCTCCATCAGATGTTTCCTCCTCCTCAACTTTAACCTGTCTTTTGATAGGCACAAGGTGAGATATTTCTCCGTTTGATGAGATAGTAGATTTACCTTTATCTTCTACTAAGTGTGGTCGTTCATCGAACACCACATCTCGGCTGACAAAAATCTTCCTTGCCTCAGGATCCCATAACCTGTATGCTTTAGACTCTTCACTATATCCTAGGAAGACACACTTTTTGCTTTTTGAATCCAACTTTGATCTTGTTGAATCAGGAATATGTGCATAACAGAAACAACCAAAAATTCTGAAATGCAAAACTGAAGGCTTTTTACCAGAATATGCTTCTTGAGGAGTCATCCCCTTCAGAGCTTTTGTGTAGCTTCGATTGAGGATGTAGACTGCTGTATTGACTGCTTCTGCCCAGAATGAATCAGGCATGTCTTGAGCCTTTAACATACAACGAGCCATTTCAACTATTGTCCTGTTCCTGCGCTCAACAACGCCATTTTGTTGAGGTGTATGAGCAGTGGTAAGTTGCCTTTTCACACCATGCTCCTTACAGTAATTGTTGAATTCTGTTGACAAGAATTCACCTCCTCTATCTGTTCTAAATTTCTTCAGTTTCCTTCCTGATTCACTTTCTACATACTTATGCCACGCTTTAAATTTTTCAAAAGCATCAGCCTTCTCTCGAATGAAATAAACCCACATCTTTCTACTATAATCGTCGACTAACAGCAAGAAGTAGAAAGATCCTCCTAAAGCAGGTGTAGACATTTTACCGCAGAGATCAGCATGTACCAACTCTAGAGGAGCTTGAGATCGATTGCTGGTCTCTCTTGGAAATGCCTTTCGTTGTTGCTTGCCCATCATACAAGCTTCACAAGGTTCCTGCAACTCTGAAAATGCAGGCAAATGAGCAACCATCCCTGTTCGTTGCATCTCCTTCAAAACTGCAAATCCGAGATGCCCAAATCGTTGGTGCCATAACCTGCTTACATCTTTATCTTCTGTAGCAGTTAAAGCACTTAACTCATACAAGTTATCCCGTCGTGTGCCTTTACCTACAACATTACCTGATGAATCCATGATTTCCGCACCACTCTTATTGAAGTGAACTTCGAGTCCACGATCTGTTATTGCAGAAACTGACAACAAATTTCTTTTGAGTGTAGGTACATAGAGAACATCGGATAACTTTTTCTCAACACCTGGAGAAGTGATAAAAGAGATGGTTCCAGTTCCTTCAGCTGGACACTTGGAGTCGTTTCCCACCACTACATTGATGGATTCCCGTAGAGGCACTAGGGAACTATACCAATCCTTTTTACTAGTCATATGGCGAGAAGCTCCACTATCTAAAATCCATGGCTCATCAACACGAGCTTGAGCAGATGAACATACCTCTTCAATAGCTACCCAAAGTTCCAGCTCTGTGTTGTTTGCAGACTCTTTGTTCTTCCATGATGATTTTACAGTCCCATTCCGTTCATCAGCTTGCTTCTTTCTGCAATCCTTGATGGCATGGCCTTTCTTTTCACAATAGAAGCAACTTCCTGTGAACTTTTTCTTCTTTGGCTTCTTCTTTGATCCCTCTGAAGAGCCTTTACCTTTTGCATTTGCTGAGAATGCAGCATCAGTTGTACTTTGCTGATTCTTCAGCCGCATCTCTTCTTCTAAAAGCATGGCACAAAACTCTTCAAATGTAAGAGGAGTTGGCCTTACCTGAGTGTTAAGGGCTGTTACTAATCCATCATACTTTGCTGGAAGAACACGTACAGATCTTCGAGCTAGCTCTTCTGGTGTTATAACAACACCAACTGCAGCCAATTGATCTTGAAGATGCTTTATCCGTTTGATAAAATCTTCAGCCTTTTCAGAATCAGAATGCTTTTCATTTGCCAACTGATTTTCTAAATTCTGTATCCTAGTGTGGTTCTTGGTCTCATATTGTCGAGCCAATATGCCCCAAGCCTCATGTGCTTTAGTAGTATGTTGAACTAAAGTAAGCACAGAATCACTTACACTAGTGACAATCGCACATAATGCATCAGCATTCCGCCTCTTCCAAGCTCGTAGAAGATCTGGATCTGGCTGAATCATCAATCTTGAATTTGCTGGATCTTCAACTGGTATAGGCTCTGGATCCAATCCCATCGGTCCCATGACAGTGTCAAGTAATTCATAGGAGTCCAAAATTGCAGAAATTTTGAACTTCCAGAGTGTATAGTTGGTTCCATCCAGCTTCCCTTCAGTGAATGCAGGTGGACAAATTCGAATAGGTGCAGCATTAACATTAGGTGAAGCACCAAGACTAGTGTTCGACGATGAAGCCATCATGTAATCACTCGAATAATCTACTGATATTCTAGTCTGCTAGTAGGCTAAAATAATGATACTTCTCAAGCTATTCGAACCTTACAGCTCTGATACCATGTAAGACAATAGTTAAGCAATATAACACAGGAGCAATAGCAGAGAAGATAACAGATATAGGAGAATCTCAACAATTTTCTACTAGCAGCAAGTACAAAGATGATGGCGTTGTCCACCCGTGCGCTCTCAAGGTAGAGCTTCAATGGTGATCTAGACAACTCTAGATAGGGAGATACAAGGTAGAGGTATGCTGGCTCAACTCAATGTCTTAGGTAGTGCAGAAGTCATGTATATATAGGATCATGGGTGGCCTGCCATGGACGGCTATACATGGGCGGTAGAGCGTGGGCGGCCACCGCCCACGTAATTGCCATACACGGCTTAGACTGGTTGAACCGACCTAACAAATATAAATGATTTCTGACTCCGACAGGGAATATTCCATGGAATATTCCCTTTACCGTCGCGCTGGGGGCGCTGCCCCCGGACCCCCACCAGGGGGCCCGCTGGCCCCCTTGGACCCCCCAGCCGGGGCTGCTCACCGCTGCCCCGGACCCCACAATTGGGGACCCTGGTAACTCCCTTTCCTTATAATATCTTACATGGTCCAATATGACCTTCATCCAACATTCAAGTTGGGATTCCCATCAATTGGGTAATGCACACTTGGCTTCTCCTCATAAAGGGGGCCTTACAAAATGTGCATACAATCATGAGGGGTAGACATTGATCATACTCTAACAATCTCACCAAAATAAACCTCCAAATCTACATGTCCTATCTTTTCATAATCCAAGATTATAAGCGATTTCTTAGTAGATAAATTATTACTTAAGATGCAATTCTACACAAGTAGAGAAATCATCATTTGCCCCTTTTGACTCAAGTGATTTGGATATGCAATGCGATGCATAGACTTAAAAGAAACATGCATGAAGTGAAATTGTGAACAAGCAAGAATGAAACAAAGTAACATGAACTTGAAAAAGTAATCATATTTATATATATATATATATATATATATATATATATATATATATATATATATATATATTTATTTATTTATTATTTTATTTTTTCTTTTTTTTATCATGGATACTCCTGTTTATGAATGAGTCTCATTGTTGTCATCTTCTTCAATGTCCTCTCCAAAATGTACTCATCATTATCAGGTTTCTTGAATAGTTTTATCCTTTCACCTACAATCAAAAATTTTAGTGCAACACCATTTAATTCACAAAGAGCATACGTACCATTGTTGTTGACTTTGGATACAATGTATGGCCCAAAACACTGTTGAGTGAGCCTTTTGCGTGCATCATATTGAGACGCAAATCTACTATCATAAATGAGCACCCAATCTCCTACTTCAATCGGCTTAGGATGCAATCGATGAGTTTTATCAAAATAATGCTTATTCTTCATTTTAGACTCTCTTAATTTTTCAAGAGCATCATCAAGTCTTAATTTACCTTTTTCTAACATTTAATATGCAAACTCAAAAAGTCATCAGTAGACATGTTTTCAGACCAAGGTAAATTTGACCATGCAAAAATATGAGACTAAATTGGAAACAATGATTTTTGATATTACATGAGTTGAGCAGGCAAATACCTAGTAGTATGTGTGCACATCATTCTATCTGCCCAAAGTGAAAAAGGTAAGAATCTAGGCCATTTTTTGATGTCACCGTTACATGCTTTAGATATGGCTTCATAACAGGTGGATGCCCTCTCTCTATTTAACCATTGGCCTTTGGATTATATGGAGTAGTAGGAGACAAATGAATATCGTGATGTTCAAAGAACTCGTTAGCTTCTCTCGTATTTAACTCTCCACGATCATCAACTACTTTCTCTATGTACCCAAAGCGACTTATGACATCTTCAAGCAAGAACTTTCAAACATTGTAAGTGTTCTTAGATCGTAGTCCACGTCCCTCTACATGATTAGTTAAGTCTTCTCTTGCAAGTACAATGTAACGCATTTTGTCAATACCTTTAGGCATAGTTAGAAGATCTAGTACCCACTTGTAGTGAATACAGGGTGGATAACTAGGATTCAACAGATCTCTATGTTTGACTAGCGAATGAAGTTGAAAAGTAGAACATGTAGAAACATAGCTACTAATGTCAACATACATCCTAAGCCAATAATAGGCACTTCTAATTTTTTCATATGTTCCAAAAAATCCTTTATGACCCACCCATAATGTCTCATGCATTTCCTTCATTACCTGCAATTGAAGACCTTGCTTTCCTAGAACTCATTGTGGATTCTTAACCTTATCCTTAGCATGTCTCCAAAAATAACCGTTACATAGGAAAACATTATAAGCTTGTTTCCTAATGTTAGAGAATATATTTATAGTTGAGCAAGGTAATGGTTGGAGTGTACTCAGATACTTTCCTATGTCTCTCCATTCATCTTCATACTCAGGCTCATGAAATTGCTCATATGCGTATATATGTGGAACATAGTCGACTAATTTCACATTCTTTATTAGATCACTTTCAAGATCATCATCAAATATAGCTCTCGATAACATATCAACAACTAAATTTGGCTTACCTGAAATATGAGCTAACTCTAGATTTATGAACTTAATATACGAGATCCATCTAAGCATGGCTATATCAAGAGATGAACAATTGGCTATCATTCCAATGAGAAGCAAACAATCAGTCTCAAATTTGATATTTTTACCTATGAAATATTCTTTGTCTGCTTTCCAAGATGTTACCATGCCCCATAGTTCTCGTTTGATCTATGGATACTTTCTTTGTTTTTCATGTAAACTTTTAGTCCCAAACCTAATTGCATATCTATTCCCTTCACTATCATCTTGACTTATGACCCAACGTTTACCAATAGGACTAGTATCAACAGTCAACATAATAGGTTTGTTAACAGAATAGTCTACACGCTTAAGGATGGGAGCTTCAAGCAATAATTTCTTCAATTTACACATAACTTGTGTGTGTGTTTGTTAGTCCAAATAAAGTTTTGTTTCTTCCTCAACAAGTTATAGAGACAATCAGCAACATGAGCAAAGTGTGGGATCCAAATAACACAAAAGATGCAAGTACCAAGAAATTTGTGTACCTCACTCACGTTGTTACATGTTTCATAAATCTTGCTAATGGCATCAACTTTTTGTGGGTAAGGCTTTCGACCATAATGACCACATAAATGTCCAACAATAAGAACCTCTTTGACACTAAAAATAGATTTTTCTATGTTAAATGTAAGACCTACCTCTTCAAATCGTTGAAATATCTGTTCGCAATCAGAGATATGGTTAAGAAAAAATTTACAACATCGAGATGAATCTAAAGTAATGTCCTTTACACATTCCTCACTCCCTTTAATTGGAATATTATCAATGAATGGCATGGTTATATGAGGGATAAAATCATGTAAGACCATATTCATAGCACTCATCATATGAGCCACAGAATTAGTCGCTCCTTGAGTTAAAGTACACATACGTACTAAGCCTAAAGGAGTTTTCATTGTGGTTATGTCACGGCTATCAACTGCTAATTGGAATCGGTCATATCCAGAATAAAAATCACCCATTGAATAGATAGAATGTCCTAAAAATGATTCAACAAACTTATCTATAATGGGTAATATTCCTACATTCCTTAGGGTGACTTTATTGACTGGTTGGAGATCTTGAATAAAACATAGTTTCCCATTCTTTTTAGGCACAGTGAACCATCTATTTGATTAAGGTGCAAACAATGGCTTTGAAATTCTCATGTTTATCTTCTGCTTAAGTAGTTTTATTAGCTCAAGTAAGTGAGCCTTTGGAACTCGTATAGGCCAAAGATTCTATGGAATATCTCGAATAGTAAAGATTATCATGGGTGCAACTAGCTTAGGATCTTTGCAACCAATCTCATGAGGATACATAGTAAAGGCTTTTCCATGGCTACCTATGACTCTCTCAAATTTATCTCTCTCTGCTGGCAAAAGAAAGTCATCATCTCTACCAATTTTCACATGTTTGATTGTCTCATCTATGAATGCATGTCCTATGTTTTTCTTATCCCGAAGAATTGGATCATTTTTCACATCAATAATTTTTTCATTACTTCCTTGGGGTAATGGTTGAGCTATGGGTTTGATTTTTTTGTCTACAATTTTGTACTTTGTTTCAACTAAGGCATCACGTGTTTGGTTAAATTTTGAGCACTTGTCAACAATGAGAGCATATTCTTGGATAAAAGCATACTCATGAAGGGAAGAAAGAAGAATAATATGGGAATTAGAATTCTGTTGAAGACATAACTCTAACTCCTCAAGAGTAGAGAAAAAATGAGATGTCTCAATCACATGCTCAATGTTCTCATCATGTTCCATTATCTTGATGGTTTTAGAATTTTTTTGGGTTTTGGGATAAAAGACTTGGACAATTGACTCTTATGAAGAAAATCTAATCTAAAATGTGAAAAAAAAAAGTGACAAACTATTATACATGTTGGTTGGTTGCGAGATGTCAAACCAATATCCACTGTTTTCCCGCTCAACAATGGATCCTATCCAAAATTTTGATCATATGTAGCTCCAAACATGAATCGAGGTGCACAATCACTACAAGCATGCCCATGACCCTGAGTAACAATAGGTTTCTTTCTAATTGACAATTGATTCCTAGGATGATTCACTCCTACCATCATGAATTGAAGTGATTGCATTCCATCCTTACACTTAATTCTAGCATAGGTAGATCCAACATCCATGGCTTTAGTTTCCATATGGCTCTACAAATAAAGGGCTGACCTAAGAGAACTTCATAGGAGCAGTTATCTTGAATAAAAAAGTGAAATTCTTCTATGATTCCTCCTATGGATATGGGCACACTAGCAGAAGCTCCATAGAGGGTATGTACACCATTATGTGCACTTCTCATATGCCATCCACAATCTTTATCTATGGGCATCGAAACTTATCATAGACTTATCTTGAAATCACATTGATTTTGGATCCGGATTCTACTAATGCATTTACAGTGATAGCCTTCCTATCATTTCCTGTTTTAACATGCATCTCTGAAGTACCTCTAGACCAAAATTTTCTTTTAAAGTGATTTTCAGGATTGTTTTCATGATTTTCATGGTCAGGTTGAATAGTTCCTAAGACACTTTTATTGACATTTACTTCATCATCATCAAGGTCCTCTTCATCAAATTCATCAAAGGTTAAGGCTTCATTCATAGCTTGATCTTGATCTAGAGAATCTTGCATCTCAGTATCTAGATTGAGTGGAAACCTCTTCCTTTTAATTAGGCCGATAAAGTTATCTTTAAAAATAGGCTTTGCAATAGAGAAAACTTGCTCTAAAGACATAGTCACTTGACTCTTAAGCAACATGTCATCTAAAATCTCCATAGGATCTATTTTTCTTTGAATTTTTGAAATCAAGATGGCTTTAGGTTTTCTCTTTGGTTTCTTTTATTTTTGCTCAGGATCTTATTTTTGTTCATGTTCTTGTGTTTGGTTTTCAATTTGTTTTCATTGTTCTTGTTCATCTAAAGGCTTTGGTTTTGTTTTTCTTTGATTTGTCTTCTTCCCTTTTTGTTTCTCCTCTTGTTTGTGTTCATTAGGTTGTGGTAACTTTTTTTTATCTTTGGGTTGTGATGTTTCCCCTTGCTCTATGATGGTTTCTATTCCTTCTGAGGTTTGTTTTTGAGTCACTCTTCTTTCAATAGGCTCAGTTTCATCCCTTTTTCGTTTTTCTTCTACATTGGATATGTGAGAAATAAGAGATTGATCTTCTATCGATGGAAAAGTCAACTTCCTTTGTGGGTTTACTTAATTCTACTTCTTGTTCATCAAGAGATTCTAGTTTCACCCCTCTAGTTCCTGCATCCATTATGGTTATATTTTCATAGTGCTTTTTCATTCCTCCATTACCATAATTTCCTTGCAAAGGTAGCCTAAATAGTCACAGAGTTTCTCATCTATGTTTATTACTAGTTGTTGCTTAGGAGCCTTCAATAGTTCACAATCTCTCAAAAAGTGCTCTAACAAATCACACCAAGGACATCTACGAGGGCCATGCACAAAACCATTTTGATTTTGAGGATTTTGATTAACTTGTGGTGGGAAATTTTGAAATTGAGGATTTTGTTGATAAGGAATTTCTTGAACAGGATAAGTGGGATTTTGATAAGGCAATTGATGTATTTGCGGAGCTTGGGGAGCAGCATGTGGTACTTGAGGTGCAAGAGGAGCTTCCATAGTATATGGTTGATGATTCTGAGAATATTGATTTTGACGATTTTGAAAAGTTGTTTGAGAAGCTTGAGGATATATGTTTTGATACATTTGAGGATTTTGCACATGAGGATTAGGATTTTGTATCAAAGGATTATGCATTGGTGGAACTTGATATGCTTGAGTAGGAGCCACTTATGAATTTTCATTGGGAGTTATAACATGTTGATTATGCTCCTGAAAAGACATTGAGTTCATTTGATTTTTGGAAAGTTTTGATGTAATTAGATTGTAAAGCATCTATAGTCTTGACCAAATTGGATTGTGTATCAATAAGACTTTTCATTTGCTTAGTGAGAATTTCGACTTGAGATTGTTCAACTACACTTTTAGTTGGCTCTACTTTAAAACCTTGACTAGGTTCCATCATTTGCAGAATAGGAGTAGAGTAAAAAAGAATGGCATGAGATTGTTCTCTAACTCGCTCCTTAGTTTGTGGAAGGCTAGCTTGAGGAAGACTAGTTTGCTCATAGGGCATGGATTGGCTTTGATGTCTATGGGCTACAACCTCTAATACTTTACAAACTTTTTTGCCAATTTTCAGTAAGACCATAGCGCTTATCCGGCTCTTCTAATCGCCGTTCAACTTCCCTATGAGTTTCAGGATGAAGAAGCTTAACAAAATTGATCACAAGATCAGTTTCCAAAGTTATCGTATCCTCATCAAGAAGTTTTTCATGGCATCTAATAATATAATCATTTTGTAAGTGAGTAATAGAGCTACTAGGCTTTGGGGATTTGACCCATCATAAGAATCCATCCCGATTATGTTGGCTATAAACCTCAAGATAAACTTCTTTGAGAATCTCCTTTCTGAAATCACTCCAAGGAAGAGTATCATATTGAGTGACATGGTTTATGATAGAGCTATCACCAATTCGTTCAAAGAATGTTATCAAAAGATCTTCGGGAAGACCCAAATTCATAGCTTGCTCTTCAAAAAAAGCTATGTGGCTTGTGATGTTGATGCCATTGAATTTTCCCTTCTCTCTCAACATAGACGAGACTATTCTTCGGCCTTGTTTCTCAACAATAAGGGATTTGAATCCTTTCTCCATCTTACATGAATGTGCAAGTGATAAACGATGCTCTAGATCTCTCACAAATGCATTTACTTTACGACAAAGATGTGCATGATATTGTGAGAAATCTCGTGTAACTATCAAGAATGAAGATGATGATATGATGAGGATGAAAAATATGAAACAAAGGATATGGATCACAACCTCCCTACAAGATCAGAAGCAAATGCCATGAAGCATTTCATGTCGGGTTCAAATGTGGAGGTGATCGCAATCCGTGTGGATTGGGTCTGGTCATGACACACACAACATATGAAGCTAGTGAGTGTTGGAAGTTCTTTGTGATCAAAATGTGAACGTGAAGATGAACTTGGGTATAGGGAGGAGATATGTCATGATTTGATTATGAAAGGGGAACATTTGGATGTATGCATGATGAGCACAGAAAGAAAACCACACACATGAATCAACTTTTGAAAGGAAGAATGGTCCACAAATGGAGCTTTTTATACACTTTCAAAAATCAATTCATTTGCATGGGTTCTTGTGGATTTATGCATGATGAGAACAAAAAGAAAACCACACACATGAATCAATTTTGAAAGGAAGAATGTTCCAAGAATGGAGCTTCTTATACACTTTCAAATCTGAATCATATGCATGGGTTTTTGTGGGTGGTATCAATGCATGTGTGTCATGATGTATAAATGAATAGAAACTTTTCCTCTCAACCTCAATGGATCATCCTCACTGGTTCAACACATGACTGCGGAGCCTTCTCACACATACAAAGAGATAGATGGAGACATGTTAAAACATATAAGAGACTAAGAGACCAGAGACATGAATTAGAAGATATTTTTATGACATACATATACATGAATGTTGTGAAATGTCAAGCTAAGCATTCTACCGGTCAAAGCTGGTCCGCACGACCCTCTCACCATGACAGTTCAACCAAATGTCACACGTAAGAGGATAGGTTCCACTTCGTTGACCCTATGTCTTTCTAGGATCGTCATGTGATTCTAAAGAAGTCTTAGACTCATAAAACCAACTCTAACTCACTCATACGCTCCATTGAGAGTAAGCAAAGAAAGAGAGACTGGGTTTATGAGCCTATCCTAGAGTGGAAGTCTAAAAATTTATTATAGGAATTATGCTCTTACTAGCCCACCTTGGATCCTCACACGCTCAATTGAAGGTGATCGTCTCAAGGAACCCATGTGCTAGCAAGGGCCCTATGGATGCCTAACAATGATGTTCTAGGTGTTTGGAGGGGGGGTCTATATAACTGTTTGAATGAATTTGGGCCCTTGGATCTAGAGAAATCAACTCTCAACCCTAAGATCAATTGCTTTTCATTACAACCATTGGATTTATCAAATGGATGGCTAGATTGGCTCTTTATATGATATCTATGGCAAAGGGTGGGGGGAAATAGGCGCCTTCATTTTCCACCATTGGATATGGGGCTGATCTAGACTGTCGGATTAGTGGTGACATCAATTTGGATAAGATAAGATACTATTTTTGGAGAAACTTTGCATTATTAATCTTTGATCATAAAAAAAGCTTATCCAATAAAAAAACTCGTGGATCCTCCTTGCTTTATGCTTTAGTGCATCTCCACCCTTCAATGTCAGCTCGTCCTAATCCTACACCATGGTTCAATCATTGTTTGCCATGTGGCAATCCTTCAGGCCTTCACTTTTCTTATTCTAGGAAACTATGGTGACCTTGAAAACTTGATTTTGTGCTCTTTGACCCTTCAAATATCCTTTGATGGAGATAAAAATTTGTAGGGCTATGTTTTGAAAGGTCTCCTTTAGGAATATGCAGAAAAAACGCCCATCTGAATCTCCCTTATACAAGTTTGACTACATTTGGAAGTTTGCAAGGTGGCATTAAGGTGTCTCGAAAGCTCTTATAGCCTTGAATAGTTGTACAAATTTTTAGCCACATATGATCTTTACGCATGTCAAACCAATGGCTAACAAAAATTCCTATACAACATTTTGTAGGGTCTAAGTGGAAAAATTATATTTTTTACAAAATATACATGGCATATCAATGTGTTAGAAAATCCATTTTCATGTGAGATTTGGGCTATAGACTGCCTTTGATAGGCTTTACAAGTAATGAATTTTCATGTGATTTGGAGACATTGAAATTTTTACCCTAATTTCCAAAGTTTGACTAGCTTTGACCGTTATCCTAGATTTGCTTGTTTTCTTCCAAAGTCTGCATGTGAACTCCCTTTGACATCCTTTATGCATCTTGGGCTTCTCAGGGAATTCAAGCTACCTTCACAGAATGTGTTTCCTGTAGGCCTTCATGAATGAGAGAGGAGAGAAAATCTCGACGACATTCGCCCCCACTAAACCTGCGATTCCTTCGGAAGGGCAACCCTAGTCTTTCTGAAAAACAGAAAGTTCGAGGCATCAGATTCTTTTATAGGCATCATAAGAAACATGGAAGAAAAAATTGATCATATACATAAATGAGTAGGCACTATGACATGAAGCAAAATTTGCATGATAGAAAAAATTGAAATAGGCAACATGAATATGCATGAACAAGTAGGAACCATATATGCAAATGAATAGGAAATATTGACAAAATGTAAAGAAAGAAAACAAACAAGCATCAATATGAAGTGGAAGTGAATGTATTGAGTCGTTTTAGCAATCAGTTCCTCTCATCCTAAAGAAAAATGTGTACCTTTTTCATAAAGAAATCTACCTTAAATACACTTATAAACAAAGATTTAGGATTCTCAAGAGACATCTTTCATCTTTAGCTTATTTTAGATCAACTCCTTTCCTACATATATATGAATATGATTTTTCTCTAATAACATGTAAGGAAATCTAACTAAACTCCACTAATGCAAGAATCTTCCTATATAGCCCATGATTTATTCTACTATGCCTCCTAAGCTTCCTTTGTCTTTCTCTCTCTCTCTCTCTCTCTCTCTCTCTCTCTCTCTCTCTTTTATGATGATTTGGCGACTTTATGGTTATTATCACTTTTTTGGGGTGGAAGAAAGTGCAAACTTCCTGATAACATGTACCAGTTTTTTTTTATGACGGGGAAAAATTAAACAGAGATACAAGGTACAACCATTTTTTATGATGGAGAACACTCATTTAAACTCCGATACAAGTGTTATGAGGTGGATAAAGGATGTAGAAACATGTAGTAGGAGCTAGGACTTCAAAAATTATGCTTTCGATACAGGATACATATGCATGTTTATATATGAAATTCATGTCATCAAAATAAACCTCCAAGTCTACATGTCCTATCTTTCCATAATCTGAGATTATAACCGATTTCTTAGTAAATAAATTATTACTTAAGATACAATTTTACACAAGTAGAGAAATCATCATTTTCCCCTTTTTACTCAAGTGATGTGGATATGCAATGCAATGCAAAGATTGAAAAGAAACATGCATGAGGTGAAATTGCGAACAAGCAAGAATGGAAAAAAAGTGGAATTAACTTGAAAAAAATCAAAGCAACATGAACTTGAAAAAGTAATGATATATATATATATATATTTATTTATTTATTATTTTTATTTTTTTCTTTTTTTATCATGGATACTCCTGTTTATGAATCAGCCTCATTGTTGTCATCTTCTTCAATGTCCTCATCCAAAATGCACTCGTCATTATCACGTTTCTTGAATAGCTTTATCCTTTTACCTACAATCAAAGTTTTTAGTGTAGCACCATTTAATTCACAAAGAGCATACGTACCATTGTTGTTGACTTTTGGTACAATGTATTGCCCAAACCACCATTGAGTGAGCTTTTTGTGTGCATCATATTGAGATTCAAATGTACTATCATAAATGAGCACCCTATCTCCTACTTCAATTGGCCTAGGACGCAATCAATGAGTTTTATCTAAATAATTCTTGTTCTTCATTCTAGATTCTCTTAATTTTTCAACAGCATCATCAAGTCTTAATTTACCTTATTCTAACTGTTTAATGCACAAACTCTAAAAATCATCAGTAGACATGTTTTCATACCAAGGCAAATTTGACCATGCAGAAATATGAGACTGAATTGGAAACAACGGTTTTTGACAGAACATGAGTTCAGCATGCATATACCCAGTAGTACGTGTGCACACCATTCTATCTGCCCAAAGTGCAAAAGGTAAGAATCTAGGCCATTGTTTGATGTCACCGTTACATGCTTTAGATATGGCTTTCACAATAGGTGGATGCCCTCTCTCTATTTTACCATTGGCCTCTAAATTATATGTAGTAGTGAGAGACAAACAAATACTGTGATGTTCAAAGAACTCTGAACTTCGCTTGCATTTAACTCTCCACGATCGGCAACTACTTTCTCTATGTACCCAAAGTGACTTATGACATCTTCAAGCAAGAATTTGCAAACATTGTAAGTAGTAATAGATCGTAGTGTAGGTCCCTCTACATGATTAGTTAAGTCTTCTCTTGCAAGTACAATGTAACGTATTTTGTCAGTACCTTTAGGCATAGCTACAAGATCTACTACCCACTTGTAGTGAATACATGGTGGATAAGTAGGATGCAATGGATCTCTATGTTTGATTGACAAATGAAGTTGACAAGTAGAACATGTAGAAACATAGCTACTAATGTCAACATGCATCCTAGGCCTATAATAGGCACTTCTAATTTTTTCATATGTTCCAAAAAATCCTTTATGACCCACCCATAATGTCTCATGCATTTCCTTCATTACTTGCAATTGAAGACCTCACTTTCTAGGACTCGTTGTGGATTCTTAACCTTACCCTTAGCATGTCTCCAAAGATAACCATTACATAGGCAAAAATTATAAGCTTGTTTCCTAATGTTATAGAATCTATTCGTAGTCCAGCTAGGTAATGGTTGCAGTGTACTCAGATACTTTCCTATATCTCTCCACTCATCTTCATACTTAGACTCATGAAATTGCTCATACTCGTATATATGTGGAACATAGTTGACTAAGTTCACATAATTTATTAGATCACTTTCAAGCTCATCATCAAATCTAGCTCTTGATAACATATCAGCAACTGAATTTGGCTTACCTGAAATATGAACTAACTCTAGATTTATGAAATTAATATATGAGATCCATTTAAGCATGGCTATATCAGGAGATGAACAATTGCATATTATTCCAATGAGAGGCAAACAATCAGTCTCAACTTTGACATTTGCACCTATGAAATATTCTTTGTCTGCTTTCAAAGCTGTTACCATACCCCATAGTTCTCGTTTGATCTGTGGATACTCTTGTTGTGTTTCATGTTATATACTCAAACCTTATTGCATATCTATTCCTTTCTCTATCATCTTGACTTATGACCCAACCTATACCAATAGGACATGTATCAATAGTCAATATAATAGATTTGTTAACAAAATAGTCTACACGCGTAAGGATGGGAGCTTCAAGCAATAATTTCATTAATTTACGCATAGCTTGTGTGTGTTTCTGAGTCCAGATAAATTTTTGTTTCTTCCTCAACAAGGTATAGAGACAATCAGCAACATGAGCAAAGAGTGGGATCCAAATAACATAAAAGATGCAAGCACCAAGAAATCTACGTACCTCACTCACGTTGTTACATGTTTCAGAAATCTTGCTAATGGCATCAACGTTTTGTGGGTATGGCTTTCGACCATAATGACCACATAAATGTCCAACTATAAGAACTCGTTGACACAAAAAATGGATTTTTCTATGGAAAATGTGAGACCTACCTCTTCAAATCGTTGAAATATCCATTCATAATTAGAGATATGGTCAAGAACAAATTTATGACATCTAGATGAATCTAAAGTTATGTCCTTTACATGTTTCTCACTCCCTTCAATTGAAATATCATCAATGAATGGCATGGTTATATGAGGGATAAAATCATGTAAGACCATATTCATAGCACTCATCATATTAGCCACAGAATTAGATGCTCCTTGAGGTAAAGTACACATTCACACGAAGCCTAAACGATTTTTTTCATTGTTGTTATTTCACAACTGTCAATTGTTAATTGGAATTGGCATATCCATAATATAAACCACCAGTTGAATAGATAGAATGTCATGAAAATGATTCAGCAAACTCATCTACAATGGGTCGTGTTTCTACATTCCTTATGGTGACTTTATTGACCGGTTGGAGATCTTGAATAAAATGTAGTTTCCCATTCTTTTTAGGCACAGTGAACCATCTATTTGAGTAAGATGCAAAAGATGGCTCTAAAACTCTCATGTTTATCTTCTCCTTAAGTAGTTTCACTAGCTCGGGTAAGTAAGCCTTTGGAACTGGTATAGGCCAAAGATTCCATGCAATATGTGGACTAGTAAAGATTATCCTGCGTGCAACTAGCTTAGGGTCTGTGCAACCAATCTCATGAGGATACATAGTAAAGGCTTTTCCATGGCTACGGATGAATCTAAAGTAATGTCCTTTACACGTTCCTCACTCCCTTTAATTGGAATATCATCAATGAATGGCATGGTTATATGAGGGATAAAATCATGTAAGAGCATATTCATAGTACTCATCATATGAGCCACAGAATTAGTCGCTCCTTGAGGTAAAGTACACCTTCCTACTAAGCCTAAATGATTTTTCATTGTGGTTATGTCACGACTATCAATTGCTAATTGGAATTGGCCAGAATATAAATCACCAATTGAATAGATAGAATGTCCTGAAAATGATTCAGCAAACTCATGTACAATGGGTCGTGTTCCTACAGTCCTTATGGTGACTTTATTGATTGGTTGGACATCTTGAATAAAACCTAGTTTCCCATTCTTTTTAGGCATAGTGAACCATCTATTTGAGTAAGGTGTAAAGATGGATCTAAAATTCTCATGCTTATCTTCTCCTTAAGTAGTTTCATTAGCTCAGGTAAGTGAGCCTTTGGAACTAGTATAGGCTGAAGATTCCATGGAATATGTGGAATAGTAAAGATTATCATGGGTGCAAATAGCTTTGGATCAGTGCAACCAATCTCATGAGGATACATAGTAAAGGCTTTTCCATGGCTACGTATGACACTCTCAAATATATATCTCTCTGCTGGCAAAAGAAAGTCATCATCTCTACCAATTTTCACATGTTTGATTATCTCATCCGTGAATGTATGTCCTATGTTTTTCATATCTCGAAGATTTGGATCATTTTTCACATCAATAATTTTTTCATTACTTCCTTCGGGTAATGGTTGAGCTATGGTTTTGATTTTTTTTTCTACAGTTTTGTACTTTTCTTTCAACTAAGGCATCATGTGCTTGGTTAAATTTTGAGCACTTGTCAACATTGAGAGCATATTCTTGGATAAGAGCATACTCATCAAGGGAAGAAAGAAGAATAATATGGGAATTAGAATTTTCTTGAAGACATAACTCTAACTCCTCAAGAGTAGAGAAACAATGAGATGTCTCAATCACATGCTCAGTGTTCTCATCATGTTCCATGATTTTGTTGGTTTTATAATTTTCTTGGGTTTTTTTGGATAAACGAATTGGACAATTGACTCTTATGAAGAAAATCTAATTTAGAATGTGGAAAACAAAGTGACAAACTATTCTACACATTGGTTGGTTGCGAGATGTCAAACCAATATCCATTGTTTTCTTGCTCAACAATGGATTCTATCCAAAATTTTGATCATGTGTAGCTCCAAACATGAATATAGGTGCATAATCACTACAAGCATGCTCATGACCCTGAGTAACAATAGGTTTCTTTCTAATTGAAAATGGATTCCTAGGATGATTCACTCCTACCATCATGACTTGAAGTGATTGCATTCCATCCTTAGACCTAATTCTAGCATAGGTAGATCCATCATCCATGGCTTTAGTTTTCATACGACTCTCACAAATAAAGGGTTGACGTAAGAGAACTTCATAGGAGCAGTTATCTTGAATAAAAAAGTGAAATTCTTTTGTGATTCCTCCTATGGATATGGGCACACTAGCACAAGCTCCATAGAGGGTACCTACACCATTATGTGCAATTCTCATATGCCATCCACAATCTTTGTCTATGGGCCATCGAAACTTATCATAGACTTCTCTTGAAATCACATTGATTTCTGAGCCCGAATCTACTAATGCATTTGCAGTGATAGTGTTCTTATAATTTCCTATTTTAACATGCATCTCCAAAGTACCTCTCGACCAAAATTTTCTTTGAAAGTGACTTTCAGGATTGTTTTCATGATTTTCATGGTCAGGTTGAATAGGTCCTAAGAAATTTTTATTAACATTTACTTCATCATCATCAAGGTCCTCTTCATCATATTCATAACAAATTAAGGTTTCATTCATAGCTTGATCTTGATCTAGAGAAGCTTGCATCTTAGTATCTAGATTGAGTGGAAACCACTTCCTCTTAATTAGGTGCATAAACTTAACTTTAAAAACAGGCTTTGTGATAGAGAGAACTTGTTCTAAAAACATATTCACTTGACTTTTAAGCAAAATGTCATCTAAATTCTCCATAGGATCTATTTTTCTCTCAATTTCTGAAATCAAGATGGCTTTAGGTTTTCTCTTTGGTTTCTTTTGTTTTTGCTCACAATCTTGTTTTGTTCATCTTCTTATGTTTGGTCTTCAGTTTGTTTTGATTGTTCTTGTTTATCTAGAGGCTTTGGTTCTATTTTTTCTTTCGTTTGCCTTCTTCTCTTTTTTTTCTCCTCTTGTTTTGGTTCATTAGGTTGTGGTTCCTATTTTTTATCTCTGGGTTGTGATGTTTCCCCTTGCTCTATGATGGTTTTTATTCCCTTTGGGATTTGTTTTCGAGTGACTCTTCTTTCCTAGGCTTAGTTTCATCTCTTTTTTGTTTTTCTTCTACATTGGATATATGAGAAATAAGAGATTGATCTTCTATAATCTCATCTTATGCTCTTACCAAAGCCTCTATGGAAAAGTCAACTTCCTTTGTGGGTTTACTTAATTCTAATTCTTGTTCATCAAGAGCTTCTAGTTTCACCCATCTAGTTCCTGCATCTGTTATGGTTATATTTTCATAGAGGTTTTTCATTCCTCCCTTACCATAATTTCCTTGCAAAGGTAGCCTAGATCGATAGTCACATATTTTCTTGTCTATGTCTATTACTAGTCGTTGCTCTTTAGTAGCCTTCAATAGTTCACAATGTCTCAAAAAGTGCTCTAACCAATCACACGAAGGACACCTACGAGGGCCACACACAAAACCATTTTTATTTTGAGGATTTTGATTAACTTGTGGTTGGAAATATTGAAATTGAGGATTTTGTTGATAAGGAATTGCTTGAACAGGATAATTAGGATTTTGATAAGGTAGTTGATGTATTTGAGGATCTTAGGGAGCAGCATGTGGTACTTGAGGTGCAAGAGGAGCTTCCATAGTATACGGTTGATGATTGTGAAAATTTTGATTTTGAGGATTTTGAAACTTTGTTTGAGAAGCTTGAGGATATATGCTTTGATACATTTGAGGATTTTGCACATGAAGATGAGGATTTTGCATTATAGGATTATGCATTGGAGGAACTTGATATGCTTGAGTACGAGCTACTTGTGGATTTTGATTGGGACAGGCTGAATCAACAAATAAGGTATTAATTTCCATGTTAAGGAAGGAATGTATGTTACAGCCCACTTCTTGGGGCATTGCACTGCATAAAGTGGAGGAGATACGTCTACTAGCAGAAAAACAATTGATTGAGACTCAGATGAAGAGAAAGGAGGCACATAATCGAAATCTATGGAACAACAACATAGAGCCTGGCATGTTGGTTCTTCTCCATAGACACAGGTCAGAGGAAAATGGCTTCCACACTGGGAAGGACCTTATTGAGTTAAAACAATGCTGAATTCGGGTGCTGTGGAGTTAGAGACCCTAAAAGGAGAGGCCTTGCCACTGATCAACATATCAAGGCTCAAGGCCTATCATCAGCACACTGGACGAATTATGGATCACTGGAACTACAAAATTTGTCCAGGTTGTACATAGCCTTCTCATTTCATTTTGCTTCAGTTTTAGTAGTTTTCTTTATCCATTTCATGCTTGTTCCTTGAGTTTTTAGCACATTAAGCAACCATATCAAAACCTTTCCAGAAGTGCAATTTTTGAACATTTTTGGGAATTTTTGGGAATTTTTTCTAGCATTTTTCATCCCTTTCACTAGTCATTTTCTTGCAAAATTAGAGAAATAAAGAAAGCTCTCTGTGGTTTTGATGGAGGAAATTGCCCTAGACCCTATAGAGAATTTTTTGGATTTTTTTGGTAATTGTTTGGAATTTTTCCTTATTTTTCTTTAATTTTAGGCATTTTCCTTTAAATAAAAATAAAAAAAAAACTCCCCCCTAGGGAAATTTTTCCCAAAAAAAAACTCAGAAAAACAACCCTCTCTCTCTCTCTCTCTGTCTCTCTCTCTCTCTCTCTCTCTCTCTCTCTCTCTCTCTCTCTCTCTCTCTCTCTCTCTCTCTCTCTCTCTCTCTCTTTCTCTCTCTCTCTCTCCCCCCCCCACCCCCCCCCCCACCCCACCCCCCCTGCCCCCCCCCCCCCCCCCCCCGTTCTGACACATCCCCCCCCCTGGTACTCACACACCCCCCCTATTTTTTTTATTTTATTATTTCTTATCTTTATTATTTCTTTTTTATTTTTATTTTATTTTATTTATTTATATATATATTTTTTATTTTATTGATTTATTTTAATTTCCTTTTTATTTTATTTTCTTTTATTTTTATTTCATATCAGAAGCGTTCATTAAAAAAAAAGTTGGCCATATTTTATGTCTTCTTATAAATTATGGAAAATTAATATTTTTTTTGTTTTTTATGGCTCAAACCTTTGGCTTTGG
The DNA here is from genome assembly GCA_020310875.1 of Ceratopteris richardii. Classification (NCBI taxonomy): domain Eukaryota; kingdom Viridiplantae; phylum Streptophyta; class Polypodiopsida; order Polypodiales; family Pteridaceae; genus Ceratopteris; species Ceratopteris richardii. The sequence goes on along the minus strand of CM035433.1, from coordinate 116,310,005 downwards.
ATCGCACTTCGGATGGCCATTTTTTCAAATTTGGAGTCATTTTCATGTATTTTGGCACCTCTGGTTCACCACATTGTCCATATGGTCTATTCTCACTTTGTCTTACATTATGTTTCATAATTTCCCGTATGCACCCTTTGTAGATCTACTGTTTGGTCATTTTTACCCTCTCCACACCCCATCATCCTACTCCCTCCACCTCCCCTTACCCTTTTGCCTAGCCACATCCTTACCCCTCCCTGCCCCATCCATCTCAGCCCCCTCAACGCTCCCCTCCCCCCCAAGGATCCCAAGGTCTTATTGAAGTGTGCGCATGCCGACAAAAGGTATCCATCCCTCCCCCTTAGTGGAAGCTTGGTGCAAGGTGTGCACAAGTGCAGGCTTGGAGAAGGTGGAGGTTTGGTGCAGAGGAGGCCCGCAACAACAACTCCCTTGGGTATTTGGTATTTTGTAATTGAGCACTCTGTGGGATTTTGCACAGAAGCATTGAATTGTATTGTGCTTCACATTGTATCTGTCTTATTATAATCAATCAGCAGAGGCTTCTAGTGTGTATCTTTCTTCTTTGTTTTCCTTTTCTCGTCAAATCCCTTCTTGTCCAAGAATCCCCCAACAAGAGTATCACCACCTTCCGTGTCGGTCTCTCCTCTGACCTGAGTGATTTACTTCATCCTCACGTGTTGCTCGCGTTCGTCGAGTGGCCTTGGCATTCGATCAAATGTCTGCCCTATTTCGCCCAAGTAATTATGGCCATTGTCGATCCCCCCAGAAGAAAACCTAATGGCCTCTGACTTTTCTGAATCCACACACAATTGTTACTCTCAACACTGTTGCTGAAAGGTTCCATCTTCCCCAAGATGGATGTATTGAGGTCTCTCTGCTTCCAATGGCAACGATGAAGTATCTACTTCTTCGACATTCATCCAACGAGTTTGCCATTCTCTATTGACCCAAACCAAAATGTGCCACCCTTCAATTTTTGGTAGCTTCCCTTAATCTCCAAAAATGTATGTATGGTATATCTCATCCGTTCTATTCCCTGATTGATGCTACTGCCCAAGAATCTCTTAACTGGGTGTTATTTTTCTTTTGGCGGATCCATCATGAGTGTCAAGCAATCTCGCGACAGTTAGCCAAAGGTGATATTCCCCGTACCCGTATCCCTCACCTTCTCTCCATTCTGCTCGCTGTCGTTCATCCTGTTCCAAATCCTCCGACGAATACCCTCCTCTTTCGTGAAGAATCCGAGCAGATCATGGGTGTCGATGACCACAATGAAGATCTTTTTCAACTTTTCCGGGAGAAATGTAGGAAAGCTAGCCCTTCTCAGAGTCAAGCCCAATCTTCTTCGGCTAAAGTACTTCTTTAGGACACCGCCTCATCCTTGCATGCATCTTCTACTCCACCCTCACCTAAAGATCAAACCATCAAGGATACAGTGATGGAAGATTCTCAACAAACCGAGATGGTCGATCAACAACAGAAAGAGGTTCCTAATAAAGCGCAGGACACAGTAGTGGAAACCCTTCATCAAACCATGCGCATGCAGATTGAGGAGTCCCTTGTTCATCAGGAAGCCCAGCCAGAGAATGTTGAATCCAATGTGCCTCCATCCTCATCGAAGGATACGGTTGAAGATATCCATATGGCACACCTGGTCACCCCTCATTGTTCTCCTAATGAAGAACACAGTGTAGTGAATGTTTGAATTGGGAAAATAAATATAGGGTCTCTGTAATACAGACCCCTAACCATCCCAAGAACCCAGTGGCACTTTTATTCCAGTACTAGTTTAACAAGAGTTTAACGATACCTTAATAAAACTTTGAATAAATACTTTTTTAAAGAATAAAGTACGTTCAAGAGGTCTCAAGGAAAAATCAAAGCTTTGTTCTCCATAGAACAAGTTTTCTACGTATTTTTCTTGTTTTTTAAATTCTAAGTAGTGGCAGAGAGTAGCTATAGTTTGTTCATGTGAATGAAAAAAATTGTTCATGTGTTTAAACCTTTTTCTCAATAACATGTGTTTATTGATCATAAGCCATATCCAGAGCCACATATATTGTATGGCATTCATAGCACATGAATAATCAACCTCATTCTTTTCCATAATTCATTGTACGTTCATAATATGATGTCTTTTATGGTACTCAAAGAGATGGCCAATTTCGAGCAATCCAAACTATTCTCCACCTACATGAGGAAATTGGTTGGAAAGTATCCACTAAACTTGTCCTCATATTGGTAGAAACAATACATAGTGATCATCAAAGACCCATGAAACGATAGAGAATCAATTGTGATATCTTAGTGGTCACCAAAAATGATAATGACGATCACGTGAAGAAGACATGTTCGTACCCGAGATAAAAAGAGAGATCTATGTGGGCCATTAATGTGATGTCATTTTTTGTTGAGGACCCTCTCAATGCTTTTCGTGTACACTATTGTGATTTCAAAAACAAGAAACGCATGTGCACAACAATTGCATCGAACCAGCATAATTATTGATATCCTTATCAAGGTAAAGGAAGAGATATTTTTGAAGCTTTAAAAGTTTTGTAGACCTTTCATTACCAGGGTAACATGGATATAGAATTGGATATTCTACTCGAACATTAGTACTAATAGGTTCATAGAATTGGATATTCTACTCTGACATTAGTACTTCCGTTTCTCTTGATTATATGACAATATATGGATAAAGAAATTCTGATCACTCATATGTATCCTTCATCAACTTCCTCAAGCAGCACCATAATGTTTTGCTAATGGTGGGCAAGTTGTTACTTGAATCCTATGCTACATGGTACAAAAATAGAAAACTCTCTTCCGAGTAGTTTCACTTGAGCTAGTGCATGATTATATGAAGGCTAAAGAAGTTGCTACAAGAAGGATACTAGTACTTTGTAGGAAAGTTATTATTTTATTCACAAGAGCCCATGATTTTGACGATGTGGTTAACACTTCAATTTTCAAGGAATTTTGAAATTGCCATTTTTTAATTATACTTATAAAAATGGGCCATTTTAAAATATACAAGAATGACAATGAGATCATATGGAAACTATATTCTCTTCCTTTTTCTTAAAGGAGAATAAGAGAGAGAAGATCTTAGTGGATCCAAAAGATGCCTACTCCAACCTACTATAAAGTTCCCTATTTGATGCACTCTACCCCATTGAATATGAACAAAATTAGGTTTGATCCCATGAAACTATGATCCATTTTTTCCCGATTGTAATTATCAACTAACTACTATGAGTTAACGTTTTAGATCGTTTCTTTGTTTTTCTTCATTCTTACTTTTTGCCTATAGGCCTAGATGGTTCTTAGTCTTGACCTAATTTTATTTGAGAAGGTAGTTGTGGATCCGGGCAAAGAAAAACGGTGAGCAGAACAATCTCAAGAGAGAATCCTAATCTTGAGTTATCAACCAGGGAGATGAAAGAGTGATGAGGGACAATGCATGCACAACGAGAAAGAGGATGCTACAAAATGCACGCACAAAAGAACAAGGAAAAGTGTACCAATGGAATGTTGCATTAGATCACACCAGGATTATAGAAAGAACTCAATTCCATTACCTCTTAGCACTAGCTAACCCACAAAAGGGGGTCTACAATACTTTTTTAGATTTTTTCTCACTACTTTTCACTAGTATCACATTTGATGACTGACATGTTTAAAAATTAGCTTTGCAAGCTAGTTTTGGGGCTCAAATAAGCTCTAAAAATGTGAAATTTTGTGCATATATGTTATTGATCTCTCCAACCTCAAGGGCTCTTTGATTGCAGAAATTGGAGCTCGAATTCCCCATGTTCTTTTTATCCTTATTCCATGCATGTATTGCATTTTTTCATGAAGTAGTAGTTTGGACTTGTAGCTTTTTGCATTATCTCTATTACCAAAATAAGCTCAAATATATTGAATAGAGAAGTACAACATAATTATAGAGAAAATTAGAGAAAGACCAAGAACTTTCATCCCGTTAATTTGGGATTCATCTTCTTTTAATTTTCCTGTCCTCAATGAAAAAACACCATCCTTTGACTAAATGGGGTCCTCTCTTATGCTTGTTAATTCTTTTGCAAGGATAATCTAGGGATTTCTCTTAAAAAAAGAAATCTTCAAAGTATAATAAAAATTTCTAGTTCATATTTCCTTCCATGTCTTCTAGGTTGCTTCCCATGCTCTACAATTGATCAATCTATCTAGTGTAAGGATTCTTTGAACCCCTTTCTCACTTCGGCACTAGAAAGGTAGGAGAAGAAAAGCGTTCAATATCATGTTGCTTCTTCAAAGGGCCTCTTACAAGGTTCTTAACCGTAACATTGGTGCACATACCTTGATAAAAGAAATTTCCACACAAGGAAACCAAGACATGTAAGTAAGTCATATTCTCTCAACTTGTTGAATCCCTTGGTCCAAAGATGTTTACCTACGCTCCATAAAATCCACCCAAACATGGAAACCCATATGGATTCATCATTTTTAATACCTCCCATCCACCTCCAACACAAGGCTAACTATAGAACTTCATTATCTTCCAAGACTTCCATTGAAAGGTCCATCCTTCAGGAATCCCCAAAACGGGGGAGAAGAGAAGCATGCTTAGGACCACAAAAGAGATACAGCATCATGGTATTTTATTCATTGGCCATGGCTGAAAGTAGTGATGTATTTTGTATGTTGTCTATTGAGGATAAGTTGGACGGCACCAATTATCCATTGTGGGCTTATATGATGTATCATGTATTGGTTACAAAAAGATTGTGGAATATTGTGCACGGTGTTGAAAAACATCCTATTTCACCTGTAGACAAAGTTGTTTTTTTTTTAATAAAGGAAGTTCGGACATAGCCTAGTCTCCCGAACTTGTATTAATTAAAAGGAAAAGAAAAGTAGAAGTGAAGAGGACTAGTGCCCATGGGACCCCCCAAATCCCACAGAGTAGGGGTAGATTTAACACTGTTTATATGGCATTACAAAGAAGGTTAATCCCCCTCATGTGGGGCCCACTTGGGTTTAAGCTTGTTGTTGATCATAAGAAGCACTTGATGATGCCTGAAGGGGGGGGGGGGGGATTTCTTACAGTTCGCGATTCTTTTGCCGAGGAGGAACAATGGTTTCTTAATCGACCACTCTTTGGGGGAGTCTCCAAAGTTATAAGCACATCTTTCCCACCACATCTTCCAAACAACCTCTCCTCTGATGGCATTCTAGAGAGTCCTCACGATTGCTTCTCCTAGTAGAGCTTGTTTCCAAGTGATGTGTTTTTGAGGTCTAATTTTCTTTTCAGCAATATTCTAGAGCCTGTTGGAGTTGGGACATGTAAAGATGATGTGAGCAACATCTTCAATGGACCGGTAGCAGCGCTTGCTCTAAGGAGGCACCCCACAAATTTTGCTATCCGATGAAGAATTTTCCATAAGAGGACATAATTTTTTATTTCTATGAGAGGGTGTTGGATAGCCATGAACTTCATATCCCACTACAGTCGCATCCATGAAAAACACCACTTCTTGCTAAGGTTGACCCGATAATCAATGTTTTCTTTGATGTTCATGATTTTTTTAGGCAATTAGCATTGTACCATCTGAGACCAAGTGGGCACGGCAAGTCATGCCCCATGAGAAGAAGGACTTTAGAGCCGTCCCAGGCAATACATCTGCTTTGTAAAATATTTGTTGGAGGTGATGGCTGGGTACAATCAGAAGATCAAGTTGGTGCTGCTATACCTGCTTCACACCTGCCCTCTTTTCTCTTCAGATATGGTTAGGAGACTCCTTGAGCTTCCAAATGACACCAAGAAACTATATATGTGCTTTACAAAATGATTGAGTAATGATCAAATCAAAACAGATGATTTTGAACCTTCACAACTCCAAAAAACTTTCTATTCCTGTAATGATACCTGCTCAGTCCTAAGCTCAGTGTGACCAGCACACTTGCAATTGGTTTAATTCCTTCTGGGAGTATTAAATTAACTTAACAAGCTACCATTAGCAAGTTAAATCACTCCAATTAACAAGCTATACACTGAGCATGATCTTTAGTAAAATCAGAGACACCTCCGACTTTTTAGGAACTACTCAGAAAAATACCAGTGTCTGCCTCGACTGAGATTTCTCCCAATTGGCTGAATAGAATGACTTGAAATTTTGTAGTATTGTAGAATGCTTTGAGCTGGTTCCAATGAGCTTTGAATCATCCAATTTGGTTCAGTAAATCTTGAGATATGCCCTGTTGAAGTTGACAGACTTTGAAGATGGTTACTCAGAGAAACAAAGAGATAATGACAATGAGTATATGTATTGAATCTATCAAATGTACATTCCCATTGGCATGTAGAGTGATGCCCAATGGTACTCAGAGGTGTAGGCTCAATAGTAGCTCTCACACACTCAATGTATTGCTTGGAATTACCTCAGGAAGTGAGCAACAATGCCCGCGACTTTTTCATTGGCTTTTATAAGAGTTTGAAGAGAGTTTGAATTTCAAATTCAAAAAATAGGCTCCCTCAAATCTCTCATCTAATCACATGGAGATATTCTCTCCATTCATACCTTTCAAATTCCACGACTTTTGAAGGTAGGTAAGATTACATAAAGTCATATTGACTTTTACATGAAGTAAAATGTAACTAAGCATAGGCATGTGTTCCTATGGTCTTCCTTCAAATGAAGTCTTCATGAATTACTCCAAGCTCTTGTAAAATCTTCAATGTTGATATCCAATGTTCTTCAAATCTTTATGTTGATTCTTCAAGGCACAAAACAAAGCCAAGTGTTAAGGCTTGTTTGCACCAACAGCTCCCCCTCAAGCCAAACACTTGCTTGAGTCTTCATCTCTAGTCTTCAATGATATCTTGCAATCCAATCATGGATTTAAACCTGCATAGCTTACTCCCATCTAAAGATTTTGTAAGCAAATCTGCACATTGTATATTAGTAGACACATATGATAATTGGATTTCCTTGCTGAGTAATTTCTCCCTCACATAGTGGTAATGAACCTCTATGTGTTTTGTCCTAGCATGATACACAGGATTAGCTGCTAGATGTAGTGAACTTGTGTTATCACCAAATATGATAGGTGGCCTTGTGTATAGGCCCAATTCTGAATATAGTAGCTTCAACCATATGGCTTCTTGAGTGGCATTGGCTAGCCCTCTGTATTCTGCCTCAGTAGATGATAGAGCCACTGTGGGTTGTTTCTTGGATGACCAAGAAATTGGTTTATCACCTGCAAAGCATATGTAACCAGATGTACTCCTCCTGTCATCCTTGCAACCTGCCCAATCTGCATCTGAGTATACTTTGATATCAATGTCTGATGAATATGGAAAATACAATCCATGGTTTTGTGTTCCCTTTAGATATTTTACTATCTTCTTAGCTGCCTCCAAATGTGGTACTCTTGGCTTATGCATAAATTGACTAAGTACACTAACACCATATGATATATCAATTCTGGTTAAGGTAGCATAATTAAGACTACCTATCAAACTTTGGTAACCTGTAATATCCTTGAGTTCTTCTCCTTCATGTGCACTGAGTTTGTGATTAACTTCCATAGGAATGTTTGAGACTTTAGCTTCCTGCAAATTAAACTTCTTGACCATGTCCTGAATATACTTCTTCTGAGTAATAAAGATACCTGAATTTGTGTAGACCAATTCAAGTCCTAGGAAGTACTTCAATAATCCAAGATCATTGATCTTGAATTCCTTCATCATTTGACCTTTGATGTGTCTAATTCCTTGAACATCATTTCCTGTAATGATGATGTCATCAACATAGACACACAAGTACATTACCTCTGAATTGTTCTTCTTTATAAACAATGAAGTATCTGCTTTACTCATCACAAATCCTTGATCCAAGAGATAGGTTGTCAATCTGTAATTCCATGCTCTAGGTGCCTGCTTTAATCCATACAAAGCTTTTTTCAATTTACAAACATGATTTACCTTATTGGGATCCTCATAGCCAGGTGGTTGTGACATGTAGACCTCTTCAGATATCCATCCATTTAAGAATGCATTCTTCACATCCAATTGGTACATGTTCCAATTCTTGGATGCAGCTACACTCACCATAATTCTGATAGTTGGCATCTTGGCCACAGGAGAAAATGTCTCCTCATAATCAATGCCTTGGGTTTGTGCAAAACCCTTGGCTACCAACCTAGCTTTATATTTGTTTATTGTACCATCTGAGTTCCTCTTGAGTTTGTAGATCCATCTGGATCCTATCACCTTCATGGAGTCCTTCTTGGGTACCAAGTCCCAAATATCACTCTCCTTGAGAGCCTCCATTTCTTCATCCATTGCTTCCTTCCATTCTGATTTAGTAATAGCTTCCTCAAATGTACCTGGTTCTTCATTCAAGATATCCTTTGCAAGATATACAGAATGCTTGGTTACAAGTGAAGTATCATACCCATACCTAATTGGTTTCTTCTTTTCTCTTGAAGATCTCCTCATAGCTTGAGTTGAGGATTCTGGATTGTCTTCAAGTTGCTTCATCTTCATCTTCCCTTTGGATTTCCAAGCCTTGAACTCTTCAATGTTGATGGTGTCTTCATCATCTGAGCTTGTGTCCTCATTCTGAGTTGGTTCTTGCCTGACAAGCTTTGGAAAGTCTTCTTCCATATCATAAGGTAGGTTAACTTTCCTGTACTCATTTTCATACCATGAATCATTTTCATCAAAGATGACATCTCTGCTTACCTTGAAGCCTTTGTTTGAGCGGTTATAGAACCTGTATCCTTTCTGATTCAAATCATAACCAATAAAGATACACTTTTCAGCCTTAGGGTCTAGCTTTCCCCTTACCTGTGAGGGAATATGTACATATGCAACACACCCAAAGATCTTGCAATGATCTAGAGATGGTCTCTTACCATGCCAAGCCTCATAGGGTGTCATTCCATCAAGTGTCTTTGATGGCAACCTGTTGATTAAGTATGTGGCAGTAGATACACTCTCTGCCCAAAGATAATTTGGTAGTTTTTTCTCATTAAGCATAGACCTAGCTGTCTCCACAATGAGTCTATTCCTTCTTTCAGCTACCCCATTTTGTTCAGGTGAGTACCTTGTGGTAATCTCCCTCTTGATGCCTCTTTCCTGCAAGAATTCTTCAAAGTCATTGGAGAAGTATTCTCCACCACCATCAGACCTTAGCCTCTTCAAATGTCTACCTGTTTGATTCTCAACTAATGCAAGATACCTTTTGAAACAATTAAATACTTCATCTTTATGTTTCATGAAGTACAAGACAGTCCATCTGCTACAGTCATCAATAAAGGACACATAGTACCTTGATCCAGATATGGATGGCTCCTTGCTTGGTCCCCAAACATCTGTATGCACCAATTCCAAGTAATCTTCATGCATAAATCCTTTCTTGGTGTATGGTAACCTGTGTGACTTACCAAACTGACAAGCCCCACACTTGTATATCATGTGTTGCTTGGATACATTAGGTATCCCAAGCACACATTGATCTCTGCTCATTTGTTTTATGGTCCTCTCTCCAATGTGACCTAATCTCTTGTGCCACATCTCTAATTCTGATAGGGTTTGGTCCTTATAGTTGTACAAGGCAATATTTTTAGTATCCTCAAGTTCAAAGGTAAATAATCTACCTGATTTCTCTCCCTTGGCTATCCTTCTGAATCCATGTCTTGGATCCTCCACATATGCACCATGTTGAGTGAACCTGACCTGTAGACCTTTTTCAACAATCTGACCTACACTCATCAGATTCTTGGTGATTGTTGGAACATACAATACTCTGCTAAGTAAATTCTGATTACCATCACTTGTTTTGACATTGCCTACTTTAACCACTGAATGTTTAGTGTCATCACCTGTCTGCACTTGGTGCTTGCCTTCAGGTTCTTCCAAATCAGAGAGTAAGGCAACATTCCCAGCTACATGGTTAGAGCAACCTGAATCAATATAGAACAAATGATCATCATTGATACCTGATTTAGATGTCATGTTCATAATCAACAAGGAATCATCTTGATCCTCTGCATAATTGTTGTAATCCTTCCTGTTCCTGTATCCACCTTGATAATTGCTATTGTGATTGTAGCTATTGTTGTTGTAATTGTTGTTGTAGCCATGGTAGCCTTGAGATTGATTGAATCTGCCTCTACCTTGGGAGTATCCTCCTCTTTAGTGACCTCTTCCTCTTTGGTTCTTGTAGTTCTTGTAGCATTCATCTGTAGTATGGTTAGACAAGCCACAAATATTGCATGGAGATTGGTTATAGGGTCTCCCCCTACCTGACTTACCTCCTCTGCCCCTACCTCTAGATGATCTACCTCTCCCTGCATAGTTTGCTTGGGAGGTAGATCCTTCTTCATCAACCTTCTTGCTTTTACCCTTATCTTTAGACTTCTTATCTGTATATAGGGCAGAGGGATTGTTACCTTTTGATTGCTCTCCATTCTTTGTGATCTTTGCTTCATGTGTAAAGAGTTGTCCAATCAGAGTTGTTAGATCAGGTGCTTGGATGTCCATGTACAAGTCCATTGCAGTGGTAAAGCTCTCCCACTTGTCATCTGCCTTTAGTCCATTGATCACTTGTCTGACTATTTGCTCTTCCTCAATCTCTTCTCCAACACTTGCAAGTTGACCTGCAATGTCTTTGACTTTGGTGACAAAATCTGAGACACATTGTTTTGATTGCTTCCTTAGAGTTGTAAACTCAATCCATAGCTGATTCTTTCTGGCCCTTGTGCTTGATGAAAAGTATGTTGACAAGGTTTCCCAAGTCTCTTGGGAAGTCTTACAGTTCCTTACATGAGGTAGAAGAAAATCAGAGATAGAGTTTAGAAGATATGACCTTGCCAAAGCATCTTTAGCACACCATTGGTTGAGTCTCTCATGTTCATCCTTTGTAGGTAGGCCTCTGATTTTGAATGAGGGCGACTCCTCATCTCCTGATATGTATCCATACAAACTTCTCCCTTGTAGATAGGTCTTCATTCTCAATGACCATGCCTGGTAGTTATTTCTATCCAATTTGTCAATGAAGGAAGGGAAACCATCACCCATAATTACCTTATTTGCTCTGATACCACTGTTGGAGGTGATGGCTGGGTACAATCAGAAGATCAAGTTGGTGCTGCTATAACTGCTTCACACCTGCCCTCTTTTCTCTTCAGATATGGTTAGGAGACTCCTTGAGCTTCCAAATGACACCAAGAAACTATATATGTGCTTTACAAAATGATTGAGTAATGATCAAATCAAAACAGATGATTTTGAACCTTCACAACTCCAAAAAACTTTCTATTCCTGTAATGATACCTGCTCAGTCCTAAGCTCAGTGTGACCAGCACACTTGCAATTGGTTTAATTCCTTCTGGGAGTATTAAATTAACTTAACAAGCTACCATTAGCAAGTTAAATCACTCCAATTAACAAGCTATACACTGAGCATGATCTTTAGTAAAATCAGAGACACCTCCGACTTTTTAGGAACTACTCAGAAAAATACCAGTGTCTGCCTCGACTGAGATTTCTCCCAATTGGCTGAATAGAATGACTTGAAATTTTGTAGTATTGTAGAATGCTTTGAGCCGGTTCCAATGAGCTTTTGAATCATCCAATTTGGTTCAGTAGATCTTGAGATATGCCCTGTTGAAGTTGACAGACTTTGAAGATGGTTACTCAGAGAAACACAGAGATAATGACAATGAGTATATGTATTGAATCTATCAAATGTACATTCCCATTGGCATGTAGAGTGATGCCCAATGGTACTCAGAGGTGTAGGCTCAATAGTAGCTCTCACACACTCAATGTATTGCTTGGAATTACCTCAGGAAGTGAGCAACAATGCCCGCGACTTTTTCATTGGCTTTTATAAGAGTTTGAAGAGAGTTTGAATTTCAAATTCAAAAAATAGGCTCCCTCAAATCTCTCATATAATCACATGGAGATATTCTCTCCATTCATACCTTTCAAATTCCACGAATTTTGAAGGTAGGTAAGATTACATAAAGTCATATTTACTTTTACATGAAGTAAAATGTAACTAAGCATAGGCATGTGTTCCTATGGTCTTCCTTCAAATGAAGTCTTCATGAATTACTCCAAGCTCTTGTAAAATCTTCAATGTTGATATCCAATGTTCTTCAAATCTTTATGTTGATTCTTCAAGGCACAAAACAAAGCCAAGTGTTAAGGCTTGTTTGCACCAACAATATTCAATTCTTCTTTCGTAACATTGATGCTAGGGTCAATATCCTTTAAGTTGATCTACTTGTTGGTGTCTTGTTTCTAGAGATGTTTCCATTTTTTGAACCCTTTGTTCCAAAGCCTCTTGGCATTTCGAATGTTCTATGATTCCACGTTCTGAATGCCATGGATGGGAAACCAAATAAATTCATTTTGTCTGATACCGGCCACCCACTTCCAATCTTCACTAATTCTTATGAAGCTTTTGATTATTTTCCAACTCTTCCATAGGGAGCACACAAGATTCGAGCCTTTCAAGAAAACTAGGATAGGGGAAAATAGAAGGGTTAGAATGTCAAGATTCTTCCAATTCAAGAATCCCACAAAAGTCAATGCATTCTTGTTTCTGAAGATCAGCTTGGCCCATGAGGCCTCCCCATTGCATCATGCCTTAATCATCCATTTTTATGCAAGTTTGTTAGCCATGCATCCAAGGTCCAAAATACAAGGCCCCCACTATCCCTTTGGCTAGTGCAAATGGACCACTTGATTTTAGGCACCCCCTCCTATTGTGGTCCCCGATCAAAGGGAAGTTTCTACAAATACTTTCTAGTTTGGATAGCTCTTGCTCTCTCGGTCTCAAACAAGAAAAGAAGTAAATGGTTTATGAAATGAGGAATGTGTTGACAACCATTGCACGACCAGCAAGATTGATTTGCATACCTCTACAATAGTTTAACTTGCTTTCGAGTCTAGCCACGACCCTATTCCACCACTACTCCAATGAGATACCAAAGCCCAACAGAATCTCTAGAAGCAAAAAAATTTGGCCTGGAGGAATGTTTGGATAACCATGTTCAAAGAGGGTTGGATCCCAACAATAGATCTGAACGTAGTCTTTGAGTGGTTGATTTTGGATCGAGAGGCTTCATAGAGAGTATCCAGGCACCTCCAAAACATCTCGAGGCTAGTACTATCATTGTGGACAAATGCATTCATATCATCGGCAAAAATTCTCATGGTGATCTCGCCGTGGTCACGGGGCAACTGAAGGCCTTTGATATTACTTGCTTCCACCTCTTGTTGCACAAGCCGGGTAAGCCCTTCCGTGGCAATGGAAAATATAAGGGGAGCCAACGGGCACCCTTCTCTAATCAATCCTATTAGTTTCATCACCTTCGAAAGTTGTCCATTAACATTAATTTGGGTCGACGTGTTTCCTAGAACGGTGGAGATCATCTTGGTGAATTTCTAGCTACATCCGAGATCTTTAAGAGACTACAAAATATAGTCCCATTCCAACCTGTCAAAAGCTTTGTCAAAGTTGATCTTGAGGAAAACCACATCTTGTCTTGACTCGTCCGTGAAGTTGAGCCCTTCCCAAATATCTAAAATAACTTCCAAAATTGACCTACCTTTGACAAAACCTTTTTGGTCCTCGCTTAACCATGATCTTAGATGGTAGGAGTTTCTATTGCACTTTAGCAATGATTTCATATCCCGTTTGAAGCATCGTAATTGGATGCCTGTTCTGGATTCTGTGTTTTTCCCTTTTTTTGTGGATTAACTTGATGATGTCATTGTTGAGACAAGTCGGAAGCATGCCAAACTCGAGTGCCTCTATCCAGACCACACAAAAAAGGGTGGCAATAACCAACTTGAAGGACTTAAGGAGTTCATTAGTGAGCCCGTTTGGCCTCGGGATTTTCCCACTAGGGAGGGCATCAATGACTTCAATGATTTCTTCTTCCAAGATAGGGGCATCAAGCAGGGAATGAAGGTTGTGTGGGATCCTATGAGAGGATACCCTTGAGATGGCTGCCATGCAGTCTTGTCTATGGTGGGAGAGGGGGGTTGAGATCCCTAGGAGTCTTGTAAAGTAGTCTTCAATGATTCTTTGCATACATCGCCATTAGAGACTATCAATAGGGGGATCAATGCTCTGTTTTGTTTCCTTTTAAGGATTCTACACATCTCTTTGGTGGGTTTGTCGGCTTTGCTTGCCCACCACTCCTTAAAGAATATTTGCAGATTTTTTCTTTGTATTTATTCCTCATATCTCAATTGGGCTCTGATTTTTCAAAGACCCTTCTAGGATTGGGCTTTTCCTTTGTTCTCTTCCTCCTAAAGTCTCTAGTTTCTATGATAAAGTTCTTCTCTATGTGCATGCCAAATAGTCTGGAGCATCTGTTAGGCTCTTATCATGATCTACCGTGACTTTTCAACTCCACATCTCCAACTCTTGGCTGGGGATGAGCAGGAGGCGACCACCTCCTTCCACACTTTAGCAATTTCTTGATGGAGAGAGGAGAGAGAGAAGGAATTTGAGCAGGCATGAAACCAAGGAGCCTTATGGGTTTTGGTGAGAGGTTGGAAAGCGATAATGATCGGGTAGTGATTAGAGATGACAAGGTCCATGCATTGTGAGATGGAAGGATGGCCCCACTGATGAATAATGTTCACAGCAATGTAGCTTCTATCCAGCCTAGCTTTCCTTAAGTCCTCCCCCGCTTGGAGATTTGACCACAAAAAGCCTTTCCCTTGTCTGGCAAACATGCCATTATTCCACATATTCACTCTTGTAGAACAGCTAACGATGCTTGGGATATACTAACCACTTTATATCAGGCAAGGAATGATGATCATGTTGCTTACCTCTCAAAACAATTAGAGAGTGAGCACATGAATGAAGGTGATTCCATGGATAGTTTTCTGACAAAGATCAAAGATTGGAAAGAACAATTGATTTCTACTGATGAAGTCTTGCTTGAGAGTTCACTTGTGAAAATTGTTCTGAATGGTCCTCCCGGTTCATATCAAAGTTTCCCTTCTACTCTTTGTTTGATGATGAAAGGAAATCCAAATGCCTTAACATTTGAGGAGTTACTCTCTGTTCTATTGCAAGAAGATCAGTCTAGGCAGAACAGGTCCATTATACATGTTGTAGATCAACCTTCCTGGCTAGTCAGGAGGGCAAAGGTAAATGGGGCTCTTCTACGAGTAAGCAAAAATCTATTAATTATGCAGAATCGAAGCATAGTAGAGAAGCAAATAGAAAAGCAAAAATTGTTTCGCAAATACTGTAGAGGAAATGATCATGTAATAAAGAGCTGTCCAAAACTGGCTCCTAAAGAGGCAAGGAAGAAAGAGGCAAGAATGGTTGTTTTAGAGGCCTCTACACCGAAAACAAAGTTTACTAATTTTGCGTAGAATGAGGAATGTGCATTTACCACTATTTGCAATTATGAACCATCTTCTCATGAACAGTATATGTCTGTAGTAGACTTAGATGTTTAGTACTTTGATAGTGGGGCGACCAAACATTGTACCTTACAGTACAGTTTCTTCACTTCGCTTGAGCTTGCCCCTATAGGGAATACTATCACATGCACCAATAACTCCTCTTATCTTGTTGTGGGAGTTGGTAAGATCATTTTGACTCCTACTGATGGTAGTTCTTTTACATTGTCTAATGCTTTATTTGTGCCAGGGATCCAAAAAATCTCTTATCAATTTCAGCATTAGCCAAGATTGGTTTGGTTCTAAAATTTGTTGATGAGAGATATGAAAGAACTTGGAGAAGCTTCTAGAAGGTAGAAAAATGCATTTCGAAGCGACAAAGTTTGGTCTAGCTAACCAGCACAAGACCAGACCTTGAGCTTATGGAGACTCAAATAGAACTTATAAGCATGTGATAAATGAAAGAAACACACTATGTACTTTGGAGCATCAAGCAAAATGAGTCGATACAAAACAGATAGGTTCGCGGGTCGACTAGCTCAAAAAACTTACTATCTATGGAAGAGACAATGAACTTCAAGTGCCCATAGCAACCAGCATGATTACAATTAGAAAAAATCCTTTTATGGGATTGATACACATAGGGTTGAGTGTATAGAATGCACAAAAGTATAAGGAATAAGCAAAATATGCTATAGGAATGAATGAGACATTCACTGGTGGTACTTCCTATTTTTCAGGAATATGTAGAGATTGACCCCGAGACAGAAAAACTTAGATTTCTCCCAATCTACTAAACCAAACGATATGATAATTTATAGACATCAACCAGATACTAATACCTTTCCAATGAGAGATTTTACATGCAATTTGGAGATATCGAGAGAGAGCAGCAGCCTCTCCAAGATTACTGATGGCGAAGAAGATGATGCAAAGAATTGAAGGAGCAAGACAATGATGGTCACAAGTGTATGTATATTGCTTCCATGTAATGTACAAGTGGTTTGAAGTCTTTATATAGACTCTAGGAGTGTTCCATCACTTCTACAAGTGAAGTTTGAGTTCAAATGAAGGTGGGAATGGTGGTTGGAGGGAATCAATTCACTTTCCTACAATCTAGGAAAAGTGAAGATCTAGTTTGATCTACTTTTAGGTGATTTGATTGCTTGATTGAATGCAACTTCAACCACCACAAATTCATGGGATTTGGGCTCTATCTTTCTGCCTTTACATGTGTAAAGCTCAAGGCTTTTACAACGGTAAATGAACCATCAAAATCTCTCAAAAAATACAATAAATGAGCATAAGAAAAAGAACTCTCCAACGTATATTCTTTTGATGCGATAGCCTTTGATGTAGATCAAATCCACCTCAAGCATATTGTAAGCTTGATGTTCCAACAGCTCCCCCTCAAGCTAAAGTATGCTTGAGTCTTTATTCTCTGATAGGTTGAATACCTACCATAGCTTTGAATCTACAAAGCTTTATTCCATCAAGTGCGTTGGTCATCATATCTGCTACTTGCTTTTCAGTTGGAACAAAAGAAATGTCAACCTTCTTTGCCATGAGCTTCTCCTTGATGAAGTGGTAATGGACTTCTATGTGCTTCGTTCTCGCATGGAAAATAGGATTTGCCACTAGATGCATGGAACTTACATTATCTCCAAATATGTGAGGTTTGGAACTCACAAGTCCCAAATCTGTATACAATGCTTTTAACCATATTGCCTCTTGAGTTGCTATGGTCAAGCCTCTATACTCTGCTTCAGTTAGATAAAGCAACTGTTGGTTGCTTCTTGGAACTTCATGACACTAGCTTCGAACCTGCAAATGCTAAGTAACTAGATGTACTTTTTCGATCATCCTTAGCTCATGCCCAATCTGCATCTGAATAGATTTTGATATCCAAATCTAAAGAATAAGGATAGAATATACCTTTGTTGCTTCCCAATCTAACATGCATCACACCTGTTGATCATGTGTTGCTTTGATATGTTTGGCACTCCTAGAACACTTTGATCCCTGCATATATCCTTCAAGGTTCTTTCATTCACATGAGCAAGTCTCTTATGCCACACTTCAAGCTCACTTAGGGTTTGAGACCCAAAGTTGAATAGAGCTATGTTCCTAGTTTCTCCTACTTAAAAAGTAAAGAGCCTACCATGCTTCTCACCTCAGGCTATCTTTTTGAAGCCTTGACATGGATCTTCCACAAAAGCTCCGTGTTGGGTGAACCTAACTTGCAAGCCTTTTTCAACTATTTGGCCTACACTTATTAGGTTTTTAGTGATAGTGGGTACATAGAGAACCTTACTTAGAATGTTTGTCTTGCCATTGGAAGCTTTGACATTACCAATCTTCTCCACATTGTGCTTTGTGTCATCCCCTGTTTGCACTTCATGTCTATGCTTTGGACTTTCCAAATCAGATAGAAGAGCAATGTTGCCTGCAACATGATTCGAACATCCTGAATCTATGTAGAACAAATGATCATCTTCTTTACCTTCTTTGTGGCTTAGATTCATGAGCAATGAGTCTTCATGTGGTTGATCTTCTGAATAATTGTTGTAGTCCTTTCTATTATAGCCTCTATTGTTATTGTTGAAGTTGTGTCCACCTCTACCTCTATTGCTTCCATATCCACCTCCTCCACTTCCTTTTTGGGTCTTCCCATTGAACCAGCAATTCTGAGTGGTGTGGTTGGTCTTATCGCATATGGCACAAGGTTGAACATTGTGAACTTTGGCTTTGTCTTGCTTTGGTCCTTTCTTCTTTTCTTTCCACTTGCTCTTGCTTGAAAAGCTGGCTTGGGAAGTCTCTTCTTCATCTTCTTCCTTTTTCTTGCCTTTCTGCTTCTTATCCTTCTTATCTGCATATAGAGCACTAGTTGAATTACCATGATAAGAGTTACCTTCCTTTATGCTATTGTTGGCTTCTTGATTGAAGAGTTGTCCAAGAAAGATGTTGATGTCTGGAGTTTGCACATCCATGATGAGATCATAAGCCATCATGAAGGATTGCCATTGCTTATCACTTTGAATGCCGTTGAGAATTTGCCTCATGATGACCTCTTCTTCAATCACCTCTCCAATGGATGCTAACTGATCCGCAACCTCCTTGACCTTTGTAACAAACTCTGTGATGGTTTGTTTAGGTGTCTTCTTCATTTGGTTGAACTCGTTCCAAAGATGATTCTTTCTTGCTTTGGTACTAGCAGAAAAGAAAGTCTCGAGGGCATCCCAAGTCTCTTGAGATGCTTGCATCCTCTAATATGTGGTAATAGAAAGTCAAAGATAGAGTTTAGTATGTACGACCTTGTTTGATCATCCCTTGCGCACCAAAGTGTGAGCTTATCTGTCTCTTGTGTAGGTCCTCCTTTGGATCTTGGAAAAGGCATAACTTCATGCTACAATTTCATAAAGATTTCTACCTTGCAAATAGGCCTCCATCCTGATTTTCCAAGCCGCGTAGTTGTCTCGATCACGCTTCTCGATCATTAAGGGAAATCCTTCACCCATCTTGACCTAGCTCTGATACCACTGAAAGAACTTGGAGAAGCTTGTAGAAGGTAGAAAAATGTGTTTCGTAGCGACGAAGTTTGGTCTCGCCAACCGCCACAAGACCAGCCCTTGAGCTTATGGAGACTCAAATAGACCCTATAATCATGTGATAAGTGCAAAGAAACACACTATGTACTTTGGAGCATCAAGGAGAATGAGTCGATACAAAACAGATAGGTTCACGGGTCGAGTAGCTCAAGAAACTTACTATCTATGGAAGAGACAATGAACTTCAAATGCCCATAGTGACGAGCGTGATTACGATTAGAAAAAATCCTTTCATGGGAGTGATACACATAGGGTTTAGTGTATAGAATGCATGAAAGTATAAGGAATAAGCAAAATATTCTATAGGAATGAATGAGACATTCATCGGTGGTACTTCCTAAATTTCATGAACACTTAGAGATTGAACCCGAGACAAAAAAACTCAGATTTCTCCAAACCGACTAAACCAAATGCTATGAAAATTTATACGCATAAACTAGACACCAATATCTTTCCAAGGAGCCATTTTTCACTCAACTTGGAGCTTTGGAGGGAGAGCCGCAACCTCTTCAAGATTACTGTTGGCGAAGAAGATGATGTAGAGAATTGAAGGAGTAAGACAATGATGGTCACAAGTGTATGTATATTGCTTCCATGTAATGTACAAGTGATTTCAAGTCTTTATATAGACTCTAGGAGTGTTCCACGACTTCTACAAGTGAAGTTTGAATTCAAATGAAGGTGGGAATGGTTGTTGGAGGGAATCAATTCACTTTCCTACACTCTAGGAAAAGTGAAGATCTAGTTTAATCTACTTTTAGGTGATTTGATTGCTTGATTGAATGCAACTTCAATCAACACAAATTGGTGGGATTTGGGCTCTATCTTTCTACCTTTACATGTGTAAAGCTCAAGGATTTTACAACGGTAAATGAACCATCAAAATCTCTCAAAAAATACAATAAATGAGCATAAGAAAAAGAACTCTCCAACGGATATTCTTTCGATGCAATAGCCTTTGATGTAGATCAAATCCACCTCAAGCATAGTGTAACCTTAATGTTCCAACAAGATATACAGTTCATGATCTATCAAATGGTGATGCCATTATTGCTTCTAGCATTTTATATCATGGGCTATATAAGATCATAGACTATGAAAAATTTGTGAATGATTCAGCATGTGCAGTACATGATTCTCAAGCCTTGTTAGATGCAAAGCTTTGGCATGTAGGCTTTGATCATCTTAATTTTGCTAGTTTGCTAGGTATACAAAAATCTAAAATGGTGTCCTCTATGCCCAAACTTGACGCACCTAGTAAACATTTTTGTGAAGGTTGTGTTTTGGGAAAAATGCAACACTCCTCATTCCCAAAAGATGGTTCAATTCGACCTACTAAGAAATTCTAGCTTGTTCATAGTGATGTTTGTGGTCCTATGCAAACATCCTCTTTTGGAAACTATCTTTACTTCATGAACTCCATCAATGATTTTTCCAGGCAGGCATGGGTATATCCATTGAAAGCAGAGTCCGAAGTATTTATGTGCTTCACACCTTGTTTTGGTTGAGAATCTATCAACATTTAAAATAGGCACCCTACATTCTAATCGGGAGGGGGGGGGTATATGTCTTCTAATTTTAATGCATTTATGGCTGAATGTGGGATAAAACATCAATGTATAGTGCCATATACACCTCAACAAAATGAAGTTGTTGAATAGAAAAATAGGTCACTCATGGACATGGCAAGGTGTATGGTCAAGAGTAAGGTTTTACCACATAGTTTTTGGCTTGTGACTGTCATGTGTGTAGCATATGTATTGAAAAAGTGTCCCATTAAAGCATTGCAATATATCACTCTATATGAGGCTTGGCATGGTTGTAAGCCATCTGTTGCTCACCTCTGTGTTTTTGGTTGTTTGTCATATTCATTAGTGCCCAAAAAACAACACAAGAAATTGAATGTTAAAGCAATGAAATGTATTTTTGTTGGGTAAACGTATGAAAGCAAAGGCTATCTGTTTGTATCATCCATAGACTAAACACATTTTGGTTAGCAGCTTTTTTTTTGTTTGTGGAAGATGCTATTCACCCATTACTTTCATGTAGTAAGGAGACATATGTTATTACGAAGACATGTATGATAATTTGCTACCTCTTTTTGTAGGTGGAAATTCTAGTGTTAGTCCTAATGAGTCAACTTCTGAGCCTTTAGAGGTTTCATGTGATGATGTAGATCATTCCATTTCTGATGTTGATTTACCTCTATCATATCATACTCGTTTAGGCTCTCATAGTGCCTCTTTTGCATCAAATTGGTATGCTATGGCTTCCTCTAGTCTTTGTGATGAGAATGAGCCTGTTTTGTTTGATGAAACACAAAACTTTGAAAATTTGATGGCTCCTATGCAATCAGAATATGATGGGATCATGAAAAAGGGTACTTGGTCTCTATGTGACTTGCCTCTTGGCAAGAAGGCCATTGGCAATAAGTGGGTATACAAACTAAAGCATAAGCCTGATGGTACAGTTGACTAGTATAAATCTAGGCTTGTTGCAAATGGTTATGCTCAAGAAAGAGGCATTGCTTTTGATGAGACCTTTGATCCCTACTTGAGAAAGGACTATTGTTCGTAGCATCTGTGCACTTACAACTCATCATGGTTGGGATGTACATCAATTGGACATCAAAACTGCATTTGTGAATGGTGACTTGCTGAAAAAGCATGTTTTTCAGCCCCATAGCTTTGTGTAGAAAGGGCATGAAAACCAAGTGCACAGGTTGAAGAAGGCATTATATGGTTTGAAGCAAGCACAATGTGCTTGGTGTGAAAAGATACATGCCTATCTTATTGCACATGGTTTTGAGAAGAGTCCAATTAAGAGCACCTTATATGTTAAGCATGCAAATGATGTGTTTCTTGTCATTGTTGTGTATGTTGATGACATGTTGCTCACCGGTCCTCATGAGAACCATATTGCTAATTTTAAGGTTGATTTGCATGCCTCATTTTAGATTTCACTTTTGGGAAATTTTGCATCATTACATAGGCATCTAGTTTATGCAAGTTGATGGCACAATAACTCTCTGTCAAACAAAATATATTGACACATTATTGCAATCTTTTGGCCTTCAAGATTGTAAACCTATTGCCACTCTTATGGAGATAGGTTTACGATTGAGTCTTCATGATGCTCGAGATGCATTTAATGTTGTTCTCTATTAGAAGGCTATTGGATGTTTGATTTAATTATGCATTACTTGGCTAGATATTTAGTTTGTTGTCTCATAGATGAGAAGGTTTATGCATTGCCTAGGTGTCAAGCATTGGCAGTCAGTTAAGCGCATCTTTTGCTACTTGAGTGATACCTGCCTACTTGGATTGTTTTATCCCAAGGGGGGATCACTACCCCCAAATTTACATGCTTTTTCTCACTTTCACTGGGAAGTTGCTACGACACTCGTGTGTACACGAGTGGTTTTTCTTCATGCTTGGTAGGTCAATGCATATCTTGGTTGATCAAGATGCAGCTTACTATTGCCACTTCTAGTTGTGAGGTTAAGTATAGGGAAACTTTCAGAGTGACTCTTGAGTGTGTGTGGCTCAGATGTCTTATGGTAGATTTGGGTGTTGGCTAGTCTTCTGCCACCACCATCTTCATTGACACTTAGAGCACATTGCTACTTGTGAGGAACCCTGTGTTCCATGCTCGCACTACACATATTGAGGTGCACTATCATTATATGAGAGAGAGGTTCTATGCTGGAGAGATCTTTTTGGCATACGTTCCCACACAAGAGAACATTGTAGACCTTTTCACAAAGGCTCCGCCTAGGGAGAAGTTTGAAGCTTTACACAAAGCTTTAGCCTTACTTTCTTTTGTGGATTGATTCCACATAGCTTGGCACTTCCTTATACATGAGTGCTAGTTCCTTGTTCACTGCATCACTCCCAGGGGGGATTTGTTCATATATTTAGGTGGTGATGTGTGTGAACACACTAGGACCATCTGGGCACATTTTTTCCTCTTTAGGAGGTCCATTCCCCTTGCTTGTATATATGCCTACAACCCTAAGGGATCACTTATCTTTGTACATTCTAGTGGTAATACATTTAGTATTGTGTGTTGGGTTCCAAGCTTCTTCTTCTTCCTTGTGTTGTTCATGTGTTTATGTAGACCTCAAACTCCAACATATACACCTTCCCTATGCTTCCTTGAGGCATATATGGCCTCATAGGTACATTTGCAGATACCTCTCTTTGTTCAAAATTATGATTCTCTGTGAAGGGATACTATACAGCTTCCCTATGTAGCGTTGAAGCATAAATGTTCTCTCATGCATACTCACAAAACCTCTTTTCACTCAGATGATTGTTCTTTGACTCTTGAGAACTTAACACAAGAGCTAATATACACAAAAGGTAAACTATAAGAACTTTCTATTCAAAGGTACGGACTCAAAAATATCACTCCTACTATGCCAAACAATGCCTCAAAGAGAGACTAGTTTTTCCCTTCATTAGGCATGCACACAAAGACCACTACTCTCTCCAAGAGAAAATTATCTTAGATATGATCTTTTAGACTACTTGAAGAGAAAATTAAAGCTATCTAAAAGACATATATTATAAAAAATGAGTACAAATTGACAAGCAAAATCTAGTCAACACTTAGAGCTATCTAGCACCTACACATAGAAATATATTATCTAGATATGGCTACACAAAGTCTACTGAAATCACTCAAGCAAGCAAGGGCTTGCTAAGCAAGGGTTCTACTAGATCATTCAAAATCTATGAGAGCATACACACATGTAGGATCATAAACTCATAGTACATCATCTGGTAGATATAAAATTGAAAATATTCCACAGGAATCCCTTCTCGAGGTATCCATCCATCTCTTCCAACAGTGGTATCAGAGCAAGTTGAGGTAAAATGGGAGATGGTTTCCCTTCTTTCATTGATAAATTGGACACGAATAATTATCTAGCATGTCCCTGAGGATGAAGACCTATCTACAAGGAAGGAGTCTCTATGGATACATATCACGAGATGAGGAGATACCCATATTCAGAAGCAAAGGTCAACCTACAAGAGAGGAGCTAGAAAGACTCAACTCATGGTGTGCCAAAGATGCTTTAGCAAGGTCATATCTACTTAACTCTATTTCTGACTTCCTTCTTCCTTGCATCAAGAATTGTAAAACCTCCCAAAAGACTTGGGATACATTATCTTCATATTTTTCTTCCAATACAAGAGCTAGAACAAATCAATTGTGGATTGAGTTTACTACTCAAAGGAAGCAACCTAAGCATAATGTTTCAGAGTATGTGACTAAAGTAGACGATGTGGCTGATCAATTGGCAAGCATAGGAGAGGAGATTGAAGAAGAGCAAATATTGAGACAAATGATCAATGGCATCAAGGCAGATGATAAATGGGAAGCTTTCACAACTACTATGGACCTTTACATGGACATGCAAATTCTTGATCTTACCACTCTCATGGGACAACTCTTTACCCATGAATCCAAGCTCAACAAAAATGGAGAACCATCAAGAGGTAACAATTCTTCTGCCCTCTATACAAATAAAGGAAAGTATAAAGATAAAGGAAAGACCAAGAAAGTAGAAGATGAAGGTACTACTTCTCAAGCTAAATATGTAGGTAAAGGTAGGAATTCAAGAGGAAGGGGCAAAGGAGGTAAGCAAGGTAGGGGGAGACCGTTCAACTCTTCCCTATGCAATATATGTGGATTGTCTAATCACACAACAGATGAGTGCTATAAGAACTTCAAGAACCAAAGAGGAAGAGGATTTCAAAGAGGTGGCTACTCACAATCAAGAGGAAGATTCAACTATAATGAAGGCTACAACGATGGCTACAACAACAATTATCAAGCAGGATACAAATCAAGAAAAGACTTCCACAATTATACAGGGGGTCAAGAGGATTCTCTTCTCATTATGAACATGATTTCAAAACAAGGTATGAATGATGAGAACCTCTTCTATATTGACTCAAGTTGTTCAAACCATGTAGCAGGCAATGTAGCTCTCCTTTCTGATCGTGAAGAACCCAAAGGAAAGCACCAAGTGCAGAAAGGTGATGAAACCAAGCATCTAGTGGTCAAGGTAGGAAATGTCAAAACTTTTGATGGGAATAAAAATATGTTGGGCAGAGTTCTTTATGTACCTACTATCACAAAGAAATGTCAAGGTAGGAAATGTCAAAACTTTTGATGGGAATAGAAATCTGTTGGGCAGAGTTCTTTATGTACACCCCCTATGCGAAGTACTATGTGTGCAAGTAGAGGTCATGTTTCTACCATAAGGATATCATTATGGAGCTCTCAAAAGGGAGATTCCACCATCATGCATCGCGAGAGATTTGCTTCAACAAGTATGTACACTATGGAGGGGATTGATATCAAAAGGAGAACACAAATTAAACCTACAAAGGTCACTGTAATTATGTATCTACTTCAAATGAATATAAGAGCATGCTAGCTATGATCTATATGAGTCACTAGAAGCCACAAGGCTCAAGCATATTACACATTGAAAGTGGATGTAGCAACCACATGATGTGCAACAAGGATTTCTTCTCAAACATGCATGTACCATCAAGCAAAGGGCATGTGAAAATAGGTGTTGACTCCTCCTGCTATTATACATATAGGTGATGCTATGTTGAATGGTTCTCACAAATCCAAGTGCATGAAAGATATTTTCATGTTCCCACAATCGGATAGAATCTAGTCTCTATGGAAAGATGGTTTAGAGAGGATTGCATGTCAAATTCAACCAAAGAAGATGTTTTGTGGAAAAATCTAAAGAGATATACAGATTGAGTGCCAAAGGCAGGAAGGAGCAAAGGGTATTCACTTTGGATGTGAAGCCTAAATTCAATTAAACAACCTACTTCACATATGGAAACAAGAAGGTATCAAAATTGGATCTATGGCACAAAATGTATGGAAATGTCAATACTCAAAGATTGGAGGACTTAGAGCTAGTCCACATGGATGTGAGAACTAATTTCTTACATGGATATCTTACATATGAGATCTATATGGAACAACTATAGGGTTATGCAGTTCTTGGCAAAGAAATTATGATTTATAAGCTAAACAAGAGCTTATATGGACTTAAAGAGTCCCCCAGACAATGGTACCAAACGTTTGATGCTTTTGGGATTTCTCAAGGCTTACACTATGCTTGAGGTGGATTTGATCTATATCAAAAAGCTATTGTTTGGATTATATCAAAAATTCACTGAAGACTTCTTTTAGTTATGCTCATGTATTGTACTCTCTAAAGTTTTTTATGGGTAAATTACCAATGTAAAAACATAGAGAATTACACATGTAAAAGGAGCAATATTAGCTCAAATTCCACGAATTCGAGGTGGTTGTACATGACAAAAAATGTCTCAATCAATCATCTAAAAGTGGATCAAATTAGATCTTCACTTTTCCTAGATTGTAAGAAAGTGAATTGATTCTCTTCAACAACCTATCCCACCTTCATTTGAATGCAAACTCCACTTGTAGGCATTGTGGAGCACCTAAAGCCTCTATATAAAAACTTCAAATCACTTTTACATCATATGGAAGCAATATGCATACACTTTTGGCCATCATTGTCTTGCTCCTTCATTTCTATGCATCATCATTTTCAACAGTAGTGAATTGACAAAGGTGGATGCACTCTCTGTAGAGCCAAAAATTGGATTAGTCAGAATTTATTGGGAATCTTTTAGTTTCTAGTTTATGGGTACAAATTACCAAAGCATTTGGGTTTTTAGATTAGTCAAAATTTCAGTTTCGATGTCTGAGGGTCTATCTCTGTGCACCCATGAAAAATACAAGGTACCAGTGTTAAGTGTCAAGTTCATTCTAGAAGCATATTTTTCTTATTACTTGTAAGCTTCTTCATATTATGCATTGTGGCCCTCTTTGCATCATTCCTCAAAAAGGATCTTTTACAATTGTAATCATGCTTGTTGTTATGAGCATTTGAAGTTGATTGTTTCATCCAAAGGTAGCAAGTTTTTTTATCTCGTCAATGCACAAACCTATCTATTTTGTATTGACTCTTTCTCCTTGATGCTCCAAAGTACATATTGGATTTTATTGCACTGATCACATGATTATAAGGTCTATTTGAGTCTCCATAAGCTCATGGGCTGCTCTTGTGCTAGTTCTCTAGACAGAACTTCGTCACTGTGAAACTCACTTTTCTACCTCCTACAAGCTTCTCCAAGTTCTTTCACTGGTATCAAAGCTAGACTAATATGGGTAATCGCTTTCCATAAATGATTGAGAAGCTTGATAGACACAATTTTGTGGCTTGGAAAATAAGAATGGAGGTCTATTTGCAAGGTAGAAAGCTTTATGGAGTAGTAGTAGGTGATGAAGCTATGCCTACTCCAAGATCCAAAGAAGGACCTTAACAAGAGGAGATCGATAAGCTCACACTTTTGTGTGCAATGGATGCTCAAGCAAGGTCATACATCATAAAATCTATGTCTGATTATCTATTATCATCTATTAGAGGAGGCATGAGAACTTAGGAGACTTGGGATGCCCTAGAGACTTTATTTTTAGTTAGCACAAAGGCAAGGAAGAACCATCTTTGGAACAAGTTCAACTAGATGAGGAAGACACCTAAACAAACCATCACAAAGTTTGTTACAAAGGTGAAGCTGGTTGTTGATAAATTGGCATCCATTGGAGAGCATATTAAAGAAGTAGCCATCATGAGGAAATTCTCAATGGGATTAGAGGTGACAAGCAATGGCAATCTAACCACAGGTTATGATCTCATCAAGGATGTGCTAACACCACACTCCAACATCTTTCTTGAAGAAATCTTCATCAAGAGACCAACAATAGAATAAAGGCCTATGAAGGTAAACCAACTAATGCTCTATATGCAAATAATGACAAGAAGTTGAAAGGCAAGAAGAAGGAAGAAGATGAAGAGGAGACTTTCCAAGCAAATCTTGCAGGCAAGAGCAAGTAGAAAGGGAAGAAGAAAGGACGAAAGCATGAAAAAACCAAAGGTAAGAATGTTCAACCTTGTGCCATCTGAGATAGACCAATCACACAACTTAGAGTTGTTGGTTCAATGGGAGGACCTAGAAAGGAAGCAGAAGAGGTGGATATGGCAACAATAGAAGAGGTATACAGGTCACAACCTGTAGGTTTCAAAGACCCTAATCATGCATCTTATGTTTGCAAACTTAAGAAAGCATTGTATGGATTGAAAAAAACTCCTAGAGCTTGGAAGTATAGGTTGTTTGTTGGTTACATACCTTCAAGATCAAGGTTCCAGACCTAACAACTTAGATCCTTCTCTATTCATCAGAAGGGATCACACTAAGGTTATCTATCTATGTGTATATGTAGATGACACATAGATTGAAAAAAGCTCCTAGAGCTTGGAAGTATAGGTTGTTTGTTGGTTACATACCTTCAAGATCAAGGTTCTAGACCTAACAACTTAGATTCTTCTCTATTCATCAGAAGGGATCACACTAAGGTTATCTATCTATGTGTATATGTGATAGGTGATGCCCATAAATCATAAACTTGATGTTTATGAAGGTGAAAAAATTGAAGACATTAAATAGTATCAAAGCTTGTTAGGTAGCTTGATATATGCTACTCATGCAAGGGCAAACATCTCATATAGTGTAGGATTGCTAAGCCAATTCATGCACTTACCAAGAAGACCACACATGGATGTAGCTAAGAGAGTACTTAAGTAGCTCAAAAGTACAATGAACGAAGATATATTCTATCCTTGCTCTTAAGATTTGGATATCAAAATATATTCAAATGCAAACAAGGCAGGAGCTAAGGATAATAGAAGAAGTACCCTTGGTTACGTAGCATTTGTAGGTTCAAAGCTCATGTCATGGAGTTCCAAGAAGCAATCAATAATATCTTTATCCTCCACTGTCGCTCCAAGATCTTGGATGTAGTCAAAAATTCACCAAGATGATTGTGATCCTTCTCGGAAACGCATCGACCCAAATTAACATTAACGGAAAACTTTCGAAGGTGATCAAACTTAGAAGATCTATAAGACAAGGGTGCCCATTGGTTCCCTTCTCTTTGCCATTACCACGGAAGGGCTTAGCAGGCTGGTGGAGCATCAGGTTGAAGCTAGTAATATCAAAGGCCTCCGATTGCCTCATGACCACAGTCAGATTACCATGAGACTTTTTGCCAATGATATGAACGTGTTTGTTCACAATGATAGTACCAGCCTGGAGACGTTCTGGAGGTGTTTGGCTACTTTTTGTGAAGCCTCTGGATCCACAATCAACCACTCTAAGACCGCCTTTAGAGCTATTGTTGGGTCATAGCCCGACCTTCTCATTGATCATGGCTATCAAATCATTCCGCAGGGCCAAATTTTTTGGCTTCTTGGGATTCCCTTGGGGTTTGGCGTCTCTATGGAACAATGGTGAAACTCGGTGCCGCCCAAACTAAAAAACAAGCTTAACTATTGGAGAGGTATGCAAATCAATCTTGCTGGTCATGCTATGGTTATCAACACCTTCCTCTTATCATCTACCATTTATTTCCTTTCTTGTTGGAGACCAAAAGAGCAAGATCTGTCCAAACTGGATAGTATTTGTAGAAACTTCCTTTGGACAGGCAACCACAATAGGAGGGGGGTGCCTAGAATCAAATGGTCCATGTGCACCAGCCACAGTGATAGTGGGGGTCTTGGTATCCTGGACATTGGGTGCACGGCTAACAAATTGGCGGCCAAATGGATGATGAAGGCTTGGTGCAATGGGGAGGCCTCGTGGGCCAAGTTGATCTTCAGAAACAAGAATGAGTTGGCTCTCATGGGTTTCCCAAATTGGGAGAATCTTGACATCTTGACCTTGCTGTTTTCCCCGATCCCCGTCTTCTCGAAAGGCTCAAATCTTGTGTGCTCCCTATGGAAGAGTTGGAATAAAGTCAAAAGCTACACAAGAATAAGTGAAGACTGGAAGTGGGCAGCCAGTATCAGACAAAATGACTCTATCTGGTTTCGGATCCATGGCATCCGGAGTGTGGAATCTTGGAACATTCAAAATGCCAAGAAGTTATGGAACAAAGGCTTCAAAAAATGGAAACATCTCTGGAAACAAGACACCAACTGCTGGATCAACTTCGAGGATATTGACCCTTGCGTCAACATTTCATACGAATAATGGAACACTTTGCAAAGCAAATGTCTTGCCTGGGATCGACACAAAGTTCGCCTTCTCATGGGACACAAGACGTCGAGCTCGCTTGGTCTCAAATGGCACAATGGGAACAACCTATCAAAAATCCCGAACCTCAAAGAAATGATTGACTATCAGGTTAACCTCAATAAGAAGTGGTGCCTGTCATGGATGCGGCTTCGGTGGGACATGAAGTCCATGGCTACCTGGCACCCCCTCATAGAAATCAAAAACTTTGTCCTCTTATGGCAAATTCTTCATCATGGAATCTGGACCAACCTTAAGGCTAGCAAATGTTGTGGGATTCCTCCCTGGTGCAAACGCTGCTACCGGTCTATCAAAGATGTTTCACACATCTTCTTTACCTGCCCCAACTCCAACAGACTCTGGCAAACGGTTGGAAAGAAAATTAGACTCCAGAAACATCTCAGTTGGCAGCAAGCCCTGTTGGGAGAAGCGATCGGTTGCTCTGTGACTCTCTGGTTTTATGGAAAATCTGGCGGGAAAGATGTGCTTTCAACTTCGGTGACTCCCCCAAAGAGTGGTCAGTTGATAAATCGTTGTTCCTCCTTGGCAAAAGGATTGTTAACTGTAAGAAATCCCCCCCCTTCATGCATCATCAAGTACTCCTTTTGATCAATAACAAGCTTAAACCCAAGTGGGCCCCACATGAGGGTGATGAGAGAGTGATTAACCTTCTTTGTAATGCCATCTAAGCTCTATAAAAGCTTCCCCTGCTTTGTGGGATTTGGGAGGTCCCGTGGGCACTAGTTCCCTTCTCTTGTACTCTTCTTTATTTAATTCAATTCTGGGA
Source organism: Ceratopteris richardii (assembly GCA_020310875.1). Classification (NCBI taxonomy): domain Eukaryota; kingdom Viridiplantae; phylum Streptophyta; class Polypodiopsida; order Polypodiales; family Pteridaceae; genus Ceratopteris; species Ceratopteris richardii. The sequence continues at coordinate 116,278,955 of CM035433.1, read as the reverse complement.
GAGTAGGCTAATGCCGAACTTCCTTTATATTAAAAACGTATAGAGGTTTGACCACAGCAACTCAAGAGGCAATATGATTTAAAGAATTGTATATAGATTTGGGACTTGTGAGTTCCAAACCTCACATATTTGGAGATAATGTTAAGTTACATGCATCTAGTAGCAAACCCTGTTTTCCATGCAAGAACTAAACATATAGAGGTTCACTACCATTTGATCATGGTGAAGCTTATGGCAACACAGATTGAAATTTATTTTGTTCCAACTTAAAAGAAAGTAGTAGATATGATAACAATGGCACTTGATCGAATAGATCTTTATAGATTTAAATCAATGAAAGGTATTGAGCCTATTAGAGAATGAAGACTCAAGCATACTTTAGCTTAACGAGGAGTTGTTGGAACATCAAGCTTACACTATGCTTGAGGTGGATTTGATATACATCAAAAAGCTATCATTGGAGTATGTCAAAAAATATCCATTGAAGATCTCTTTTATTTATGCTCTTTTATTGTATTTTTTTCAAAGGTTTTTTTGGTTAAATTATGAATGTAAAAGCCTACAACTTTACAGATTTAAAAGGACAAAAAGAGAGCTCAAATGCCACAGATTTTAAGGTGGTTGAACTTGACAATCAATGAATCAATAAATCACCTAAAAGTAGACCAAATTAGATCTTTAGTTTCCCTAGATTGTAGGAAAGTGAATTGATTTTCTTCAACAACCTATCCAACCTTCATTTGGATTGAAAATCCACTTGTAAAAGTTTTGGAGCACCTTCAGAGTCTATATAAAGACTTCAAATCACTTTTACATTATATGCAAGAAATATACATACACTTTTGGCCATCATTGTCTTGCTCCTTCATTTCTCTACATCATCTTCTTCAACGATAGTGAACTTGTGGAGCTTCTTCTCTCTCTAAAAAGCTTTAAAGTGGATGAATGAGAATTCATACAAAATATATTAGTGTCTAGTTTATGTGTACAAACTTTCAAGGAAATTTAGTTTTGTAAATTTGGAGAAATCTCCATTTGTCTCTCTCAGGGTTGATCTCTACGCAGCCCTGAAAAATAGGATGTAGCACTGATGAGTGTCAGTTCCTTCTAGAAGCATATTTTGCTTATTAATTATACTCTTGTGCATTTTATACATATTGAGCAAAAGATACAGCAGGTGTCAAGTCAAAAATAGAAAGTTTTCTTGAAGACTTGAAGTTTAAAGTTGTCTGTTTTTTATTCTATCTTTTCACACGTCATTTTCAAAGTACATAGGCCATTTTATGGTGTCATTGGAAAGCTAAGAAGGTCTACTTATCATCTCTGAAGCATCAAAGGGCTGGTACAAAGCAAGATTTGGCAGTACCTACTCATTATCTTGGAGTGTCCATCCATCATTCCCAACAATGGTATCAGAGAAAGTTAAGGTAAAATGGGAGATGGTTTTCCTTCATTTATTGATAAATTGGACAGGAACAACTATCAGGCATGGTCTCTAAGGATGAAGACATACCTACAAGGAAGGAGTCTTTATGGATACATCTTAGGAGATGAGGAATTGCCCTCATTCAAAACTAGAGGCCTACCAACAAAGGAAGAACATGAAAAGCTCAACACATGGTGTGCCAAGGATGCATTAGCAAGGTCTTACTTACTCAACTCCATCTCTGATTTTCTTTTGCCACATATTAGAAAGTGTAAGACATCCGAAGAGCCTTGGGGAACCTTGTTATCTTATTTCTCATCCAACACAAGGGCCAGAAAAAATCAATTGTGGATTGAATTCACTACACTAAGGAAACAACCTAAGGAGGCTATTTCAGAGTTTGTGACTAAGATTAAAGATGTAGCAGATCACTTAGCAAGCATAGGAGAAGAGATTGAAGAAGAACGGATAGTAAGGCAAGCGATCAATGGGATTAAAGCTAATGACAAATGGGAAAGCTTCACCACTGCCATGGACCTCTACATGGACATGCCAATTCCAGATCTTACAACTCTCATGGGACAATTGTTCACTCATGAAGCCAAGATCAACAAGAATGGAGACACATCCAAAGGTAATAGCTCTTCTGCCCTATACACTAATAAAAGTAAGTCTAAAGATAAAGGCAAGAACAAGAAGATAGAGGATGAAGGCACTACCTCCCAAGCAAACTATGCAGGGAGAGGTAGATCATCAAGAGGAAGGGGCAGAGGAAGTAAGCAAGGTAGGGGGAGATCTTATAACCCCTCACCATGCAACATTTGTGGTTTATCAAATCATACTACAGATGAGTATTTCAGGAACTACAAGAATCAGAGAGGAAGAGGATATCAAAGAGGTGGATACTCACAGTCAAGAGGTAGATTCAACCATCACCAATACTACAACAACAACTACAACAATAACTACAACAACAACTACAATGGAAACTACCAAGGAGGATTCAAATCCAGGAAGGACTACAACAACTATACAGAAGAGCATGATGATTCTCTTCTGATCATGAATATGACTTCAAAACCAGGTACAAATGATGACCACCTATTCTACATTGACTCAGGATGCTCAAATCATGTGGCTGGCAATGTAGCTCTACTCTCTGACCTTGAAGAACCAAAAGGTAAGCATCAAGTACAAACAGGTGATGACACCAAGCACTCAGTAGTTAAAGTTGGAAATGTTAAGACTTGTAAATCAGAACTTGTTGAGTAGGGTACTATATGTACCAACCATTACCAAAAACTTGATGAGTGTTGGACAGATTGTGGAAAAAGGTTTGCAAGTCAGATTCAACCAATTTGGAGCATTTATGGAGGATCCCAAGCAGGGGTTCAAGAGAATAGCAAAAGGAGAAAAATCAGGTAGACTTTTTACTTTTGAGCTAGAAGACACAAAGAATATTGCACTCTACAATTATAAAGATCAAAAACTTTCAGAGCTTGATATTTGGCATAAAAGATTAGGGCATGTAGGAGAAAGAACCTTGAAACAGATATGCAAGGATCAATGTGTAATTGGAATACCCAATGTTTCCAAACAACACATGATATATAAATGTAGTGCTTGTCAGTTTGGGAAGTCTCACATGTTATCCTTCACAAGGAAAGTTTACATGCATGAGGACTACCTAGAACTTGTCCATACAGATGTATGGGGACCAAGCAAAGACCCCTCAATATCAGGATCAAGGTACTATGTATCTTTTATTGATGATTATAGCAAGTGGACTGTATTGTACTTTATGAAGCACAAAGATGAAGTGTTCAATTGTTTTAAAAAGTATCTTGCACTTGTTGAGAATCAGACAGGGAAGAATCTAAGGAGGCTAAGGTCAGATGGAGGAGGTGAGTACTTCTCCAATGAGTTTGAAGCATTCTTGTAGGACAGAGGAATCAAGAGAGAAATCACCACAAGGTATACTCCTGAACAGAATGGGGTAGCTGAGAGAAGAAATAGGTTGATTGTTGAAACAGCTAGGTCTATGTTGAATGAGAAAAAATTACCTAATTATCTATGGGTAGAGAGTGTTTCTACTGCCACTTACCTCATAAACAAGTTACCATCTACATCCGTTGATGGGATGACTCCTTATGAAGCATGGCATGGGAAGAGACCCTCACTTGATCATTGCAGGATATTTGGATGTGTAGCACATGTACACATTCCTTCTCAGATAAGAGGTAATCTAGACCCTAAGGCTGAGAAGTGTATCTTTATTGGATATGATCTAAATCAGAGAGGATACGGGTTTTACAACCCTTCCAATAAGGGATTCATGGTTAGTAGAGATGTTGTCTTTGATGAAAATGATTCTTGGTATGAGAATGAATGCAGGAATTTCAAACTACCCTATGACTTGGAGGAGGAGTTTCCAATTCTTGCTAAGGAGGAACCTACTCAGAATGAAGACACCACTTCAGATAATGAAGACATTATCAATCTTGAAGAATTCAGGGCATGGAAGTCCAAGGACAAGGTCAAGATGAAGAAGCTTGAAGACATACCTGAATCTTCAAATCAATCAATCAGACGATCACAAAGGGAGAGCAAAAAACCTATCAGATATCGGTATGATACATCTCTTGTTACTAAACATTCTGTTTATCTTGCCAAAGACTTGTCAATTGAAGAACGAGGATCATATGAAGAAGCAAAGACCAAGACAGAATGGGGAGAAGCTATGGATGAGGAGATTGAAGCACTCAAGGAAAGCGACACATGGGAACTAGTACCAAAGAAAGAGTCCATGAAGGTAATTGGATGCAGATGGATCTATAAAATCAAACGAAATTCTGATGGGTCAATTAATAGGTACAAAGCCAGATTGGTGGCCAAGGGTTTTGCACAAACCCAAGGCATTGACCATGAAGAAACATTCTCACCTGTGGCCAAGATGCCAACCATCAGGGTGTTGGTGAGTATGGTTGCATCAAAATATTGAAACATGTATCAATTAGATGTAAAAAATGCTTTCTTGAATGGATGGATTTCAGAGGAGGTATATATGTCACAACCTCCTGGCTATGAGGACCCAAACAAGGTAACATATGTGTGCAAATTGAATAAAGCTCTTTATGGATTGAAGCAGGCACCTAGAGCATGGAATCACAGGTTAACCACATACCTTCAAGTCCAAGGTTTTGTCATGAGCAAGGCAGACACTTCTCTATTCATCAAGAGAAGTAATTCAGAGGTAATATACCTATGTGTATATGTTGATGATATGATAATTACAGGTAATGATGTCAATGGAATCAGACAAATCAAGAATCAGATGATGAAGGAGTTCAAGATCAATGATCTTGGTCTACTAAAGTACTTTCTTGGACTTGAGTTAGTCTATAATAACTCTGGAATATATATTACTCAGAAAAAATACATACAGGAGATGTTGAAAAAGTTTCATTTACAGGATGCCAAAGTTGCAAGTACTCCAATGGAGGTAAACCTAAAACTAAGTGCCCATGAAGGTGATGAAATTGATGATATTACAGGTTACCAAAGTATAGTTGGAAGTTTGAACTATGCTACCTTAACAAGGATAGATATTTGGAGGCTACCAAGAGAATCTTGAAGTATCTCAATGGTACACAAAATCATGGTTTGTATTTCCCTTACACTTCAGATTTAGATATCAAGATTTATTCAGATGCAGATTGGGCAGGATGCAAGGATGATAGGAGGAGCACTTCTGGATACATTTCATTTGTAGGTGATAAACCAATATCATGGTCTTCAAAGAAGCAACCTACTGTTGATTTATCTTCTACAAAGGCAGAATATAGAGGTTTGGCAAATGCCCCTCAAGAAGCCATATGGATGAAGCTATTGTTTACAGAATTGGGCCTATATACTAGATCACCATTAATCTTTGGAGATAATACAAGTTCACTTCACCTTGTAGCTAATCCTATCTATCATGCTAGGACCAAGCATATAGAGGTCCATTACCATTATGTGAGAGAAAAGTTATTAAGGAAGGACATTCAGCTAACATATGTATCTACCAACATGCAGTGTGCAGATTTGTTAACTAAAGCATTGGATGGAACCAAACTTTGCAGGTTTAAATCAATGATTGGATTGCAGGATATACATGAAGATTGAAGATGAAGACCAAGCCAAAATGTTTGGCTTGAGGGGGAGCTGTTGGTGCAATTCACAAGCCTACACATTTGGCTTGTAATTCATACATATTTGGAGAAGCATAGGAACCAATGCTAGCGGTTAATTACCACTTTAATCTTTTGTAAACGTTACATTTGACTTGGAATCTTTGTAAACACCTACCAAAAGAAACTCGTGGAAAATTTAGCTTTGATTGATGGAATATCTCCTAGGATGTAGGAGCATGATTATAGGGACCCAAAAGTTTAAATTCGAATTCAAACTTTAACTCAACTACTATAAAAATGATCATCAAAAAGTCGTTGGTAGAAGAATCACTTTCTGAGCTTCTCATTATCAATTCTAAGTGTGTGTGAGGTCTATTCTCTAGCCCACACCTATCTACAACATTAGGCAATGATCTTCATGCCTATGGCATTGTATACAAGTGTTCATTAATACATATATCTACATTGTTCATTTCTGAGTTCTCTGTCATAGTGCTCATAAGTCTGTCAACTTGTGAAGAGCATATCTCACTCATTTCTCCACCAATTTCAAACATATATAGCTTGTTGGAACCAGCTCAAAGTTATCTACGTGCTGTCAAATATTGAAGGATTTCTATTCAGCCATTTCAGAGAAAAGCTTGTCGAAGTGATTACTAGTCAAAGTCTGCAATAGTCCTAAAAAATCAGGGGTAAAGGTTTACTTGCTAAATTGATTTCTCTGAGTATACTTAGTATTTTTAAGTGATATCACTTGGAATAGTTAGCTTGCTAAGCTAATTAGATATCCCTAAAAGGAATTTTTCCAATTCCTACTGTGCTGGTCATACCGAGCAAAAGATACAATAGGTATCAAGTCAAAAATAGAAAGTTTTCTTGAAGACTTGAAGTTCAAAGTTGTCTGTTTTTTATTCTATCTTTGCACACATCATTTTTAAATTACGTAGGCCATTTTATGGCATCATTGGAAAACTAAGAAGGTCTATTTATCATCTCTGAAGCATCAAAGGGCTGGTACAAAGCAGGATTTGGCAGTACCTACTCATTCTCTTGGAGTGTCCATCCATCATTCCCAACGATGTGAAGTGATCAAGTGTGTAGACTTGGACTTAATTGCACCAATAGGTGTTTATCTTAGATATCATCAAACACAAGAGTAGGCGGATGCGGCACAAAAAGGAGTAAAAAATAATCGGTTTCATTCAAGTTAAATTACTAATTTCGTTAAAAATACGCATTCTCGTTTGAAGCGTAAAGCATTTCGACAAAACAAAAACGACACGAACAAAAAAAAAAGATATGAAACGATGTTCTTTTGGAAGCAAATAAGCATTCTCGTTCGAAGCATAAAGCATTTTGACAAAAGAAAACAACACGAACAAAAAAAAGAAGATATGAAACGATAAGCTAAAGATAGATGACATTACGTAAATGATTAAATACATTAAGGAAAATTTGACTGAAGTCTGATTTAGTAATATCTGTTTGCGGTGGTCCGACATTGTTCGTTGCTCTGTCAAATGGTGCCCGGTACCTCACATTCACGGCTCCATTTCTGCTCCCCGTCAACAGGATTGTTCTCATATGAAATGCTGCAAGCGATGCGTGGAGAAAGCAGAATGAGAAAGCAGAAAGCAGTCCGAGTGCGGTAGCTGTTCATCGCGACTGACAGGGCACCTCGTGTCAATCGCTCCAAGTCCAGTTTATCGCAACTGACGGGCCTTCTGATGTCAATCGCTCCAATTCTAGTCAATCGCGCCAATTCCAGTTTATTGCGACTGGCGGTCTGGGGCACGTGTCAAGGGACTTCCTATTTATCGCGACTGACGGGGCTTCCAGTGTTTATCGCGACTGGCGGGGCTTCTAGTTTATCGTGAGTGACGAGCCCTCTGGTGTCAATCGCTCCAATTCTAGTCAATCGCGCCAATTCCAGTTTATCGCGACTGACGGGGCTTCCAGTGTTTAGCGCGACTGACGGGGGCTAGAACTTTTCAGCTGTAGTGTAGTTTTTTTTTTTAATATAAAGGAAGTTCGGCAATAGCCTACTCTCCCGGACTTGAATTAAATTAAGAAACAAAGGTACAATAGAAGGGGACTAGTGCCCACGGGACCCCCCAAATCCCACAAAGCAGGGGAAGCTTGGTTGGTTCCTAGGTTGCATTACAAAGGAGGTTGATCACCCTCTCGTCGCCCTCATGCGGGACCCACTTGGGTTTGAGCTTGTTGTTGATCAAAAGGAGGACTTGATGGTGCCTGAAGGGGGGGGATTTCTTACTATTGACAATCCTTTTGCCAAGGAGGAATAGAGATTTTTCAATCGACCACTCCCTGGGGGAGTCGCCGAAGTTGAGAGCACACCGCTCCCGCCAAATTTTCCACAGGACTTCCCCTCTGATTGCGTTCCAGAGAGCCGCAGAGCACCCAATCGCTTCACCCAAAAGGACTTGTTTCCAACTAAGCTGTGTCTGAACTCTGATTTTCAGTCCAACCATCTGCCAGATTCTGTAGGAGTTGGGGCAAGTAAGGAAGATGTGTGGGACATCTTCGATTGCGCGGTGGCAGCGTTTGCACCACGGAGGGATCCCACAAATTTTGCTTGCCTTATGGTTAGTCCAAATTCCTCGATGAAGAATTTGCCATAAGAGGACCGACTTCTTAATCTCTATAAGTGGGTGCCAGATACCCATGAATTTCATGTCCCACCGAAGCAGCGTCCAAGACAGGCACCACTTCTTGTTGAGGCTGATCTGGAGGTCAGTCGTTTCATTGATGTTCGGGATTTTGAGTAGGCTGTTTCCATTGTGCCATTTGAGACCACGCGCATTCGGAGCGTCATGTCCCATGAGAAGGCGAGTTTTGTGACGATCCCAAGCGAGGCATCTGCTTTGCAAGGTGTTCCATTCTTCGTAGGAGATGTTTATGCGAGGGTCGATATCCTCGTAGTTGATCCAACTGTTGGTGTCATGTTTCCAGAGGTGTTTCCATTTGTTGAATCCTTTGTTCCATAACTTCTTGGCATTTTGAATGTTCCACGGCTCCACACTCCGGATGCCATGAATCGGAAACCAGATAGAGTCGTTTTGTCTGATTCCGGCCGCCCACTTCCAGTCCTCACTAATTCTTGTGAAGCTTTTGACTTTATTCCAGCCCTTCCAAAGGGAGCATACGAGATTGGAGCCTTTCGGGAAGACAGGAATCGGGGAGAATAGCAGGGTCATGATGTCAAGGTTCTTCCAGTTCGGGGATCCCGTGAGGGCCAACTCATTTTTGTTTCTGAAGATCAGCTTGGCCCACGAGGCCTCCCTATTGCACCAAGCTTTAATCATCCATTTGGCTGCCAGTTTGTTAGCCATGCACCCAATGTCCAGGATGCCAAGCCCCCCGCTATCTCTAGGGCTGGTGCAGATGGCCCATTTGATTTTAGGCACCCCCCTTCTGTTATGATCACCCGTCCATAGAAAGTTTCTGCAGATGCTATTCAGTTTGGACAGGCCTTGCTCATTCGGTCTCCAGCAAGAAAGGAAATAGATGGTAGACGAGAGGAGGAACGTGTTGATAACCATCGCCCGTCCAGCGAGATTGATTTGCATGCCTCTCCAGTAATTGAGCTTGTTTTCAAGTTTGGCCAGCACCCAGTTCCATCGCTGCTCCATGGAGACGCCAAACCCCAAGGGGATTCCGAGCAGCCGAAAGATTTGACCCTGCGGAATGATTTGACAGCCATGATCAATGAGAAGGCCAGGTTGATGTCCCACAATGGCCCTAAAGGCGGTCTTATTGTGGTTGATTTTGGATCCAGAGGCCTCACAAAAGGTATCAAGACACCTCCAGAAAGTCTCCAGGCTGGTATTGTCATTGTGAACGAACGCGTTCATATCGTCGGCAAAGAGTCTCATGATGATTTGACTGTGGTCGTGAGGTAGCTGGAGGCCTTTGATATTGCCAGCCTCCACATGATGAGCCACAAGTCTGCTCAGCCCTTCAGTGGCGATGGCAAAGAGAAGGGGGGCAAGAGGGCATCCTTGTCTAATAGATCTTTTAAGATGGATCACCTTCGAAAGTTTGCCGTTAACGTTAATTTGGGTCGTTGCATTGCCGAGAAGGGTCGCGATCATCTTGGTGAATTTCTGACTACATCCGAGATCTTGGAGCGACTGCAGAATATAGTCCCATTCTAGCCTATCGTAGGCTTTGTCAAAGTCGATCTTGAGGAAGACTACGTCTTGATTAGACTCATTTGCAAATTGAATACCTTCCCAAATATCCATAATGGTTTCCAGGATGGACCTGCCTTTGATGAAACCTTTCTGGTCCTCACTAAGCCAAGATCTCAGGTGGCACGCAAGTCTGATGGCAATGACTTTGGCGATGATCTTGTATCCTGTTTGGAGCATCGTAATTGGCCGCCAGTTCTCGATTCTGTTTTTTTCCCCCTTCTTGTGAATCAGCTTGATAATTCCATTATTTATACAGGAAGGGAGAGCACCAAATTTTAGCGCTTCTTGCCAAACCATCTGAAGAGGGGTGGCAACCACCAGCTTGAAGGATTTAAAAAACTCGTTAGTGAGTCCGTCGGGTCCCGGGCTTTTACCGAGAGGGAGGGCATCAATGACCTCAATGATTTCTGATTCAGAGATCGGGGCATGAAGCAGGGAGTGGAGGTTGGGTGGTATTCTCCGGGGGGAAACCCTAGAAATGGCAGCCATGCAGTCCCTTCTATGGTGGGAGAGTGGATTCGAGGTTCCCAAGAGTCTCGTGAAGTGCTCTTCGATGATGCCAACATTGTCTTCTTCCGAGTTGCATACATTGCCATGAGTGTCTAGCAGTAGGGGAATCGTCTCTCTGTTGTGTTTCCTTTTAAGGATACTGCACATCTCTTTGGTGGGTTTGTCGGCTTTTCCAGCCCACCACTCCTTGAAGAAGATTTGCAGGTTTTTCCTTTGTATTTCTTCCTCGTATCTCAACGCTGCTCTGATTTTTCGGAGACCTTTCTGGGCTTGGTGTTTTCCTTTGTTTACTTCCTCCTCGAGTCGCCAGAGTCTGTGGTAAAGCGCTTCCCTACGAGCCCGCCGCACTGTCTCGAGCATCTTCTTAGTTCTGATCATGATCTTGCGAGACTTGTCGACCGCACTTCTCCAGCACTTGGCTGGGGCCAAGCCAGAGGCGAACGCCACCTTCCACGCATCGGCAATCTCATGATGGACGGAAAGAAGAGAGAAGGTGGAAGCGTTGGCATGGAACCACGGAGCCTTGCGGATTTTGTTGGAAGGTTGAAAAGTGATAATGATCGGGTAGTGATCAGAGATAGTGAGGTCAGTGCGTTGCGTGATGGTAGGGAGGCCCCACTGTTGAGTAAAGCTCTGAGAGATGTAGCATCTATCGAGTCTAGCTTTCCTCAGGTCCTCGCCCGCTTGGAGATTCGACCAAGAAAAGCCACTCGAATCTTTGAACTCAATCAAATCCAAGTGGAGTTTGGTCATGTCCCACGTGTCTTTCTCCCGACTGTCGATGACCCTGCCCTTGCCCATCCATCTGTCCATAGGGTCTTCCACCATGTTGAAGTCTCCACAAATAAGCACGTTGTGGGGAAGCGAGTCTAAGGAAGCCCAAGTGTTCAGTCTCTCCAAATCCCCGTTAGGGGCGTACAAAGAAACCAAAGTAGCACAAAGAGGAGCACCAAAGGAGACAGCAATCCAACGGTGACTAGCATCTTCAATAGAGTTCTCAAGCTTTTCAAACCAGAGTTGTTTAACACCGATAACCGTTCCTCCAGACCCCCGTTGGTGCTTCGTTGGGATCCACACATGGGCCGAGGAGATCTGTCTGAGCCGCTTCTGGAGGTCTTCTCCGTCTATTTTAATCTCTTGAATACATATAAAGTCTGGGTTTAGGCTAATGTCGCGAAGCCATTGACCTATGATGGTCGCTCTTGAGGGGTCGGTTAGCCCTCGAGCATTCAGCGAGATGACAATCATTTTTGCATTGATCCCTCTTTGCGGGAGGGAGCCTTGTCCTTTCTTCTCTTGACTTCGTCTTTCTTTTTCGCTGGGATCTGATCCCGACTTAGAAGTCTGTTCTTGTGGGGGCTTTTCCAGGGTAACTCCATAGGCTGTTTTCCTTTGCGGGATGCCCCTTGCTGGGGAGACTTGGGCCCCGTGCTCGGCACTGTTTCCGGGATCGTCGATCCAATGATGGAACTTTCACTATCCATGTTGTCCTCGTTACTAGTGGTGAAACCATCTTCTTTGCTTGTAGTGTAACTCTCCTGGGGGGTTTCTTTATTGTCAGGGATCTCTAGGGCTTTGTCATAGGTGTCTATCTCAAGTAGCTTCCCACCTGGGTAGTCAAGCTCATTGATCTCCTTTTCTAGATTGCAATACGAATTGCTGTAGGGGGTAGGCGGCGGGTTGTTTCTCTCACCGTTGGCCCTAGGGCTTCGTTTCCTTCTTCTTCTAACTTCCATAAAGCCATCAGCATCAGCTTGCGGATTAAGGAGGCCCTTGCCTTCCCCCTCCTTGGTCGAGTGGGTCGAGTAGTGTAGTTGGAAGGAGGCTCAGTTTGAATAATAAAAGCAATCAAAAGGAAAGGGCATTTCCCAGGCCTTCTTATGTCTTTTTGAGATGCTGAAATCGGCGGCATCTACGCACACTTAAGTCCTTGCACTGGCTTGAAAGAGAGAACCAAAGCTTAATAAGCGTCAAGGCAATTAATGGAAATCTCAACACCTTTTGAGCTAAATGCGTTAAAACAATTAATGGAGAACTCTAAGAACGCATAAAGTCGCGGTCATGATCTTCCTTGCCTGGAGGGTCTCAAATGGAGCAATGGAAAGAAACTATCCAGAATCCCCAACTTTAAAGAGAACTTAGAGGTTCATCACACTCTTAACAAGAAATGGTGCCTTTCATGGACCAAACTTCGATGGGAACTTAAATTCATGTCTATTTGGCACCCCCTAATTGAGATCAAAAAGTCCGTTCTCATGTGGTAGATCTTGCATAAAGGTATCTGGTCCAATGCAAGGGCTAACAAAATCTGTGGTGTGCCGCCATGGTGCAAACGTTGCCATCGATGCATTGAAGATTTAGCTCACCTGTTCTTCGATTGCCCCATGTCTCGTGCTATCTGGCATCATGTGACCCGGATATTGAGACTCACGAACCAAATCAATTGGCAACAGGTGTTGTTGGGTGCGGTCGGCTGCTCATCGAGGTTGTGGAATGCCATCAGGGGTGAGACTCTTTGGAAGATTTGGAGGGAGCGATGTGCTATCAATTTTGGCCAAACTCCTAAGGAATGGTCGATCGAGAAATCCTTGTTTCTTCTAGCTAAAAGAATCTCCCGAGATAAGAGATCTCCATAGTTTAGACATCACTGTATTTATCTCCTCGAAAACAACAAGTTGAAACCCAAATGGGTCCCACATGAGGGTGATACTAGACTTATCAACCTCATTTGTAATGCCCTATAGCTTGCCATTTTCCTCCCCTGCTTTGTGGGACTTGGGGGGTCCCTTGGGCACTAGTCCCAGTCACTTGTAATTTTTCTTCTTTACTTTAATTAAAGTCCGGGAGAATAGGCTAAGGCCGAACTTCCTTTTATTTAAAAAAAAAAAGCCTCTAGTTCAAAATGAAAATCTTAAAGGTTTTTTGGATCTTTCGGGCCACTCGAAGCTTTTAAGATAGTGAAAACTGAAGTACTTTAAAGAGAGTCCGACAGGCTTTTGTCATGGATTTGGCGACCTCTTCATTTGTGAGAAGTAACCTGGTCCCTCCTCCGAGGGAGACCGGTAACCTAGCCTCTCTGTTGGAGGGGGGATCTTGTGCCGCCCTTGGGGCCTCGGAGAGTGCTGAACCCCCCTTGGTCTCCCTCAGTAGATCCACAATTCTGTCAACTCAAGAGGAGCTCAAGAAAGTTTGCCTCGTCGGCCAAATGTTTGGCGCTAGGCCCCCGCTAGAAATTGTGCGAGAGTGGCTTTGCAACAAGTGGTTCCCCCGTGGGCTAATTGTTTGTAAATGTTAGTTCTTACCGGCAAGCCACATGTTGCTAGTCTTTGAAAAAGAAGATATGGCATTTCAAGCCCTAAGTGTCGGAACCTGGAAACTCGGTCAGGCGACCCTGTGCCTATTCAAATGGTCCCCTGATTTTACTCCCGACAAATCGAAATCGCTTTGGTACCCTCTCTGGGTTGAGCTCCCTAACCTGCCATACTTCTTGTACAACTTCGTGTGTGACATTGTTTCTCCTATTGGCAAGCCGTTGGCCTCACGCGAGGACATTGGTGGTCTCATTTATGAAGGTGCAAGACACTCGTTCAATGCTCGGTGGCACCCTCAAATCTGTGTCGAGGCTGACATGAGCACGCCGCTCCCATCGAAGATCAAAGTGGACTTGGGCGAAGGGGATGTATGGGAGCAAGACATCAATTACAAAAACCTTCCCAACATGTGCTTTCGTTGTGGCCAACAAGGTCACAGGATTAAAGATTGCCCTTTGAGACAAAAAAGCAAGCAAAATCAAGAAGCCCCCAGAAACGCTCAAGACAACAAAGGGGCATTGAATCTCTCGACAAAGGAAGAGGAAGTCAAGGGCCCCCCTAATCCTGAAGCTGATGCAGACGGGTTCATCGAAGTCAGAAGAAGAAGGAAAAGAAGCCCTAGGGTGACTTCTGAGTGAAACAACATGTCAGTTACCCCCTCCAACAACTCGTATTGCAATCTGGAAAAGGAGATCAATGAGTTTGACTACCCAAGTGGGAACCAACTTGAGGTGGACACCAACGACAAAGCCCTAGAGATCCCTGACAATAAAGAAACCTCCTAGGAGGGTTACACTACAAGCAAAGAAGATGACTTTACTACTAGTAACGAAGATAACATGGATAGTGAAAGTTCCATCATCGGATCGACTATTCCGGAAACGGTGTCGAAAACGATGCCTAGTTCTTCCCAGCAGGAGGCATCCCGCAAAGGAAAACAACCTATGGAGTTACCCTGGAGAAGCCCCCACAAGAACCTATTGCTAATTCAGGATCCGATCCTAGCAAAAAAGAAAGATGAATCCAAGCAAAGAAAGGACAAAGCTCCCTCCCGCAAAGAGGGTTCACTACGACAATGATCATCATCTCGTTAAATGCTAGAGGGCTAAGCGACCCCTCAAGAGAGACCATCATTGGTCAATGGCTTTGTGACATTAGCCTAAACCCAGAATTTATATGTATTCAAGAGATTAAAATTGACGGAGAAGACCTCCAGAAACGGCTTAGACATGTCTCCTCGACCCATGTTTGGATTTCAACGGTGCACCAGCGAGGGTCCGGTGGAACGGTAATCGGTATTAATCACTTCTGGTTTTAAAAGCTAGAGAACTCCATTGAAGATGAATGCCATCGATCGATTGATGTTTCTTTTGGTGCTCCTTCTTGTTTTACTTTAGTTTCCTTGTATGCCCCTAATGGGGAGTTAGAGAAACTGAACACTTGGGCCTCCTTGGACTCGCTCCCCTACAACGTGCTTAATTGTGGTGACTTCAACATGGTGGAGGACCCTATGGACAGATGGATGGGCAAGGGCAGGGTCATCGATAGTCGGGAGAAAGAAACGTGGGACAAAACCAAACTACACTTGGATTTGGTCGAATTCAAAGATTTGAATGGCTTTTCTTGGTCAAATCTCCAAGCGGGCGAGGACCTGAGGAAAGCTAGACTTGATAGATGCTACATTTCTCAGAGTTTTACTCATCAGTGGGGCCACCCTTCCCTCTCGCAACGCACCGGCCTCACCATCTCTGATCACTACCCGATCATTATCACTTTCCAACCTCCCACCAAGATCCGTCAGGCTCCTTGGTTCCACGCGAGTGCGCCCTCCTTCTCTCTCCCCTCCATCCATCAAGAAATTGCTGATGTGTGGAAGGAGGCGTTTGCCTCCGGCTTGTCCCCAGCCAAGTGTTGGAGAAGTGCGGTCGATAAGTCACGATAGATCATGATTAGATCGAGGAAGATGCTCGAGATTGTGCGGCGGGCTCGTAGAGAAGCTCTATATCATAGACTCTGGAGGCTCGAGGAGGAAGTGAACAAAGGAAAATCTGAAGCCCAAAAAGGTCTTCGAAAAATCAGAGCGCTGCTGAGATACGAGGAAGAAATACAAAGGAAAAATTTGCAAATTTTCTTCAAGGAGTGGTGGGCTGGCAAAGCCGAAAAACCCACCAAAGAGATGTGTTGTATCCTTAAAAGGAAACATAACAGAGAATCGATCCCCTTACTGCTAGACTTAAATGGCAATGTATGCAATATGGAAAAAGATAATTTTGGGATCATTGAAGGGCACTTCACGAGACTCGTGGGGACCTCGAACCCCCTCTCCCACCATAGAAGGGACTGTATGGCAGCCATATCTAGGGTTTCCCCCCAGAGGATTCCACTCAACCTTTGCTCCCTGCTACATGCCCCTATCTCTGAAGTAGAAATCATTGAGGTCATTGATGCCCTCCCTTCTGGTAAAAGCCCGGGACTCGACGGGCTCACTAATGAGTTCTCTAAATCCTTCAAGTTGGTGGTTGCCACCCCTCTTCGCCTGGTTTGGCAAGAGGCACTCAAGTTTGGCGATGCTCCAAACAGGATACAAGATCATTGCCAAAGTCATTGCCAATAGAATCTCTTGCCACTTGAGAGCGTGGTTAAGCGAGGACCAAAAAGGTTTCATCAAAGGCAGGTCAATTTTGGAAACCATTATAGATATCTGGGAAGGTCTTGAATTTGCAAATGAGTCTAAACAAGACGTGGTCTTCCTCAAGATCGACTTTGATAAAGCCTACGATAGGCTGGAATGGGACTATATTCTGCAGTCGCTCCAAGATCTTGGATGTAGTCAGAAATTCACCAAGATGATAGCGACCCTTCTCGGAAACGCATCGACCCAAATTAACATTAATGGAAAACTTTCGAAGGTGATCAAACTTAGAAGATCTATCAGACAAGGGTGCCCATTGGCTCCTCTTCTCTTTGCCATTGCCACGGAAGGGCTTAGCAGGCTGGTGGAGCATCAGGTGGAAGCTGGTAATATCAAAGGTCTCCGTTTGCCTCATGACTGCAGTCAGATCACCATGAGACTTTTTGCCGATGATATGAACACGTTTATTCACAACGATAGTACTAGCCTGGAGACGTTCTGGAGGTGTCTGGCTACTTTTTGTGAGGCCTCTCGATCCACAATCAACCACTCTAAGACCACCTTTAGAGCTATTGTTGGGTCACAGTCCGACCTTCTCATTGATCATGGCTGTCAAATCATTCCGCAGGGCCAAATTTTTCGGCTTCTTGGGATTCCCTTGGGGTTTGGTGTCTCTATTGTGAAGAGAGATGGTGGATGCAATCCAAAGATGAGTAGGTGCTGCTACAACCATCCAACTAAGACTTCAGAGTTGATTAGTAGACCCTTTGAGCTTCCTAAATCCACCAAAATATCAGCCAAGTACTTTGGAACATGTATCCCAAAAGTTTAAGTCAAGGCAGACTAGTTGCGAAATGACTAGCTCCCAAAACTTGCTATTTTTGGACATACACCTGCTGGAAAAAATGAACAGTGCTCTCAACCTGGAAGGAATTAGAAAAATTCCTTTTGGTCATAGCAAATAGACTTAGCAAGCTTCCCAATTCAAGTTAAAACACTTCAAATGATGGACTGAGCACTGAGAACAAGATTTATCAATTTCTGGAACATGCCCACCATTCTCGGGGCTCTGCAGAGATAGACCAGTGAGCAGTAAAATGCAGATATCTCCAAAAGTATAAATCCAATGACCTTGAAAATTGATATGCAGAAACTAGACCGTAAAATCTATCCAATGCATGTTAAACCACTGAAAAAAGATCATTAGAACCCGAGATATGACCTTCTAAAGGTACTGCTCTGAGTGAGTATAACAGAGAACAAAACAGAGTAGTGAATGATGATAAATGTATAAATTCATATATGATTAGAACCACATTGGCAATGAATCTTTGCACAATGGGAGTAGAATGATAGAGCTATGGATTAAGCTCTTCAATCTCTACAAAATGACATGAAGTGGTCACGTACAAGGCTTGCTAATCGCCTCTTCCTTCTTACTCCTTTTATAGCTATTCTTGGAGGGAGTTTTGAATTCGAATTCGAATGGCTCCACCTAAAAGTGATCCCCAAAGTTAGGAGATATTCCCTCAGCTCAAAAAGTCGTGGGTTTTGGTAGTTAGAGCCACGAAATTGCTTTTACATCATGCATGAGGTAAGCCATCCTTTTCCTTTTTCTTTTTTCAATTACAAGAGATAAAAATGAACTCTTTTACAAGAGGTGTTCACATGACTACTCATGTGACTTACAAATGAGGATGATATCAAATATATCAAGCATGTAGGCTTGGGTAAAATGCACCAACAGCTCCCCCTCAAGCCTAACATGCTTGGCCTCCAAATAAGTCTTCAATTGTCCTTGATTTCCTGCAAGCCAATCATCAACTTGAATCTACTTAATTTTGTACCATCAAGAGCTTTAGTCAACATGTCGGCACATTGCATATATGTAGAGACATAGGATAGTTGAATATCCTTGCTCATTAGCTTCTCCCTTACGTAATGGTAGTGGACTTCAATATGCTTGGTTCTAGCATGGTATACCGGATTAGCTACTAGATGTAGTGAGCTTGTGTTGTCACCTAAAATATGAGGTGTTAAAGAATGAAGTCCAAGATCTATGTACAAAGACTTTAACCACATGATTTCTTGAGTTGCATTAGCCAAACCTCTATATTCAGCTTCAGTAGAAGATAATGCCACGGTTGGTTGCTTCTTCGATGACCAAGAAATGATTTTTGAACCTGCAAATGATATATACCCTGATGTGCTTCTTCTATCATCTTTAGATCCGGCCCAATCTGCATCTGAGTAGACCTTTAGCTCAATATCTGAAGTATATGAATAGAACAAACCTTCATTCATGGTCCCCTTTAGGTACTTGAGGACTCTCTTGGCCGCTTCCATATGTGGTCTTCTCGGCTTATGCATAAACTGACTCAATATGCTAACAGTATAGCATATATCCACCCTTGTGAGTGTTGCATAGTTCAAACTTCCAACCAAGCTTCATAAGCACTAAGCTTATGATTTTGCTCCATAGGTGTACCTGCACACTTGGTATTTTCCATCTTGAACTTGACGAGCATGTCATGGACATACTTCCTTTGTGTGATGTAGATACCTGAATCTGTGTAGATCAACTCCAATCCAAGAAAATAAGTGAGTGGTCCGAGGTCACTTATTTTGAACTCCTCCTTCATTTGACTCTTTACCTGTTTGATTCCTTCAAGATCATTGCCTGTGATAATAATATCATCAACATACACACATAAATAGATCACTTCGGATCCATTCCTCTTTATGAACAAAGAGGTATCCACCTTGCTAGCTTTGAATCCTTGGTCCTGCAAATAAGTCACCAATCTGAAATTCCAAGCTCTTGGAGCTTGCTTCAATCCATACAAAGCTTTCTTTAGTTTGCATACATAGTTAGGATGATGTGCATCCTCATATCCAAGAGGTTGTGCCATATACACTTCCTCAGAAATCCATCCATTCAAGAAAGCATTCTTTACATCAAGTTGATAAAGATTCCAATTTCTAGATGCAGCAAGACTAATGAGAACCCTAATTGTAGGCATTTTTGCAACAGGAGAGAAAGTCTCCTCATAATCAATACCATGGGTTTAAGCAAATCCTTTAGCAACTAACCTTGCTTTGTGTCTATTTATACTTACATCTGGATTCCTCTTGATTTTGTATATCCATCGAGACTCGATTATCTTCATAGATGGCTTGTTAGGTACAAGCTCCCAAGTGTCATTCTCCTTCAAGGCTTCCATTTCTTCATCCATTGCATCTCTCCAAGCTTTCTTGCTTTGTGCTTCTTCAAATGTGGTAGGTTCTTCATTGGTTGAATCCTTTGCAATGTAGATTGAGTGCTTGGTGACCAAAGAAGTATCATAACCAAACCTCTTTGGTTTCTTCTTCTCCCTTGAAGACCTTCTAAGTGGTTGATGTGAGCTCTCGGGTCCATATGTAGCATCCTGCATCTTTTCTTTACCTTTGTTCTTCCATAGCTTTAGTCTTTCCAAATCTTCTAGGTCAATCTCCGAATCACTTTCTTCAATCTGCTTTGGCTCCTTTGGTTGAAGTGATGGAAAATCTTCATCCAAGTCATATGGCACCTTCACTTTCCTGTCATCATCAAACCATGACTTGTTTTCATAAAAAATTACATCTCTACTCACAGAAAATCCTTTATTGGTTGGATTGTACAATATATATCCTTTTTGGTTTTGATCATAACCAATAAATACGCACTTCTCTGCCTTGGGATCCAATTTCCCTCTTACTTGAGAAGGAATGTGAGCATAGGCTAAGCATCCAAAGATTTTACAATGCTCTAGACTAGGTCTTCTTCCATTCCACACTTCATATGGAGTGGTTCCATCTAGTGACTTAGATGGAAGTCTATTTATGAGATATGTGGCTGTCGACACAGCCTCTGCCCATAGGTAGTTTGGCAATCCCTTTTCGTTGAGCATGGACCTTGCAGCTTCGACAATAGCTCTGTTCCTCCTCTCTGCTACACCATTGAGTTCGGGTGTATACCTTGTAGTGACTTCCCTTTTAATGCCTCTTTCATGCAAGAAGGCATCAAATTCAGAAGAGAAGTATTCTCCTCCACCATCTGATCTGAGTCGTTTCAAAGTCCTACCTGTTTGGTTTTCAACAAGAGCAATATACTTCTTAAAGCAATTAAACACTTCATCATTGTGCTTCATGAAAAACAGAATGGTCCACCTGCTACAATCATCTATGAAAGACACATAATATCTTGAGCCTGATATAGATGGCTCCTTACTTGGACCCCACACATCCGTGTGCACTAGATCTAAAGGATTTTGATACATATATCCTTTCTTATTGAAAGGTTGTCTATGAGCCTTGCCGAGTTGACAAGCTTCACACTTATAAATCATGTGTTGCCTTATGATATTAGGCAAACCAAGTACACTTTGGTCCCTGCAAATCTGTTTGAGTGTCCTCTCACCAATGTGAGCAAGCCTTTTGTGCCACATCTCCAACTCTGTTAGAGTTTGAGATCCATAGCTAAACAAAGCTATGTTCTTTGTATCTTCCACTTCAAAAGTGAAAAGCCTTCCTGTCTTTATCCTTTGGCAATCCTTCAAAAGCCTTGCCTTGGGTCTTCAATATATGCTCCAAATCGATTGAAACTAACCTGCAATCCTTTTTCAACAATCTGTCCAACACTCATTAAATTTTTGGTAATTGTAGGGAATACAAGACTTTGCTTAAGAGGTTCATATTCCCATCTCATGTCTTCACATTACCTATCTTCTCCACTGAGTGCTTTGTGTCATCTCCTGTCTGCACTTCATGCTTGTTATGAGGATCTTCCAAATGAGAAAGTAAAGCCACATTTCCTGCTACATGGTTCGAGCATCCCGAATCAATGTAAAATATGTGATCATCATCCTTACCCTTCTTCACTGATAGATTCATAATCAATAATGAATCTTCTTGACTTTGGTCTTCTGCATAGTTATTGTAGTCTCTTCTTCCTCTATGGCCACTTTGATAGTTGTTGTTGTTGTTGTAATTGTTGTTGTAGTAGTTGTTGTAGTAGTAGCCTCCATTGTATCTACCTCTATTTGATCCATAGCCACCTCTATTGAATCCTCTTCCTCTTGAGTTCCTTGGGTTCCAGAAACATTCTTCAGTAGTATGGTTAGATAAGCCACATATGTTGCAAGGTTGAGATGATTGGAATCTCCCCCTGCCTTGCTTTCCACCTCTGCCTCTTCCTCTAGCTCTTCCTCTACCTGCAAAGTTTGCTTGGAAAGAGCTTCCTTCATCTTCATTCTTCCTATTCTTTGACTTGTCCTTGACCTTAGCTTTATCAGAATATAAGGCAGAAGTTTGATTACCTCTTGAGGACTCACCACCTTTGCTAATCTTTGCTTCATGAGTGAAGAGTTGGCCCATGAGTGTGTTGAGGTCGGGTACATGCATATCCATGTATAAATCCATGGCTGTTGTGAATGACTCCCACTTGTTGTCTGCTTTGATTCCATTCATGATTTTGTCTTATGATTTGCTCCTCTTCAATTACCTCTCCAATGCTTCCAAGTTGGTCGGAAATCTCCTTCATCTTTGTGACATAATCAGTCACATTTTGCTTCGGGCTTTTCTTCATTGTTGTGAACTCCATCCACAATTGGTTCTTCCTTGCTCGAGTGTTGGAAGAGAAGAAAGAAGCAAGTGCATTCCAGGTCTCTCTTGATGTCTTGCATCCCTTGACATGAGGTAAAAGAAAATCAGAGATTGAGTTTAGAATATAGGACCTTACAAGTGCATCCTTCGAACACCAATTCGAAAGTCCTTCCATTTCTTCATGTGATGGTTGCCCTTTGTTCCTCATGGTTGGCATTGCTTCATCTCCGGATATGAATCCATATAGATTCCTCCCTTGAAGGTAATCCTCCATCCTTAGAGATCATGTCGGGTAGTTGTTTTGATTCAATTTATCAATTGTTGATGGAAATCCATCTCCCATGTTGCTTGACTATGCTCTAATACCACTGTGAAGAGAGATGGTGGATGCAATCCAAAGATGAGTAGGTGCTGCTACAACCAGCTTCACACCAGCCAACTAAGACTTCATAGTTGATTAGTAGACCCTTTGAGCTTCCTAAATCCACCAAAATATCAGCCAAGTACTTTGGAACATGTATCCCAAAAGTTTAAGCCAAGACAGACTAGTTGCGAAATGACTAGCTCCCAAAACTTGCTATTTTTGGACATACACCTGCTGAAAAAAATGAACAGTGCTCTCAACCTGGAAGGAATTAGAAAACTTCCTTTTGGGCATAGCAAATAGACTTAGCAAGCTTCCCATTCCAAGTTAAAACACTTCAAATGATGGACTGAGCACTGAGAACAGGATTTATCAATTTCTGGAACATGCCCACCATTCTCGGGGCTCTGCAGAGATAGACCAGTGAGCAGTAAAATGCAGATATCGCCAAAAGTATAAATCCAATGGCCTTGAAAATTGATATGCAGAAACTAGACAGTAAGAGCTATCCAACACACATTAAATCACTGAAAAAAGATCAGTAGAACTCGATATATGATCTCCTAAAGGTACTGCTCTGAGTGAGTATAACAGAGAACAAAACAGAGAAGTGAATGATGATAAATGTATAAATTCATATATGATTACAACCACATTGGCAATGAATCTTTGCACAATGGGAGTAGAATGATAGAGCTATGGATTAAGCTCTTCAAT
Organism: Ceratopteris richardii; assembly: GCA_020310875.1. Lineage (NCBI taxonomy): Eukaryota > Viridiplantae > Streptophyta > Polypodiopsida > Polypodiales > Pteridaceae > Ceratopteris > Ceratopteris richardii. Next base: position 116,255,981 of record CM035433.1, on the reverse strand, counting down.
ATCTACAAAATGACATGAAGTGGTCACGTACAAGGCTTGCTAATCGCCTCTTCCTTCTTGCTCCTTTTATAGCTATTCTTGGAGGGAGTTTTGAATTCGAATTCGAATGGCTCCACCTAAAAGTGATCCCCAAAGTTATGAGATATTCACTCAGCTCAAAAAGTCATGGGTTTTGGTAGTTAGAGCCACGAAATTGCTTTTACATCATGCATGAGGTAAGCCATCCTTTTCCTTTTTCTTTTTTCAATTACAAGAGATAAAAATGAACTCTTTTACAAGAGGTGTTCACATGACTACTCATGTGACTTACAAATGAGGATGATATCAAATATATCAAGCATGTAGGCTTGGGTAAAATGCACCAACATCTATGGAACAGCGGTGGAACTGGGTGCTGGCCAAACTCGAAAACAAGCTTAACTATTGGAGAGGTATGCAAATCAATCTTGCTGGATGTGCTATGGTTATCAACACGTTCCTCTTATCATCTACCATTTATTTCCTTTCCTGTTGGAGATCGAAAGAGCAAGATCTTTCCAAACTGGATAGTATTTGTAGAAACTTCCTTTGGAGAGGCGACCACAATAGGAGGGTGGTGCCTAAAATCAAATGGTCCATCTGCATCATCCATAGGGATAGTGGGGGACTTGGTATCCTGGACATTGGGTGCATGGCTAACAAACTGGCGTCCAAATGGATGATTAAGGCTTGGTGCAATGGGGAGGCCTCGTGGGCCAAGTTGATCTTCAGAAACAAGAATGAGTTGGCTCTCATGGGTTTCCCAAATTGGAAGAATCTTGACATCTTGACCTTGTTGTTTTCCCCGATCCCCATCTTCCCGAAAGGCTCTAATCTCATGAGCTCCCTATGGAAGAGTTGGAATAAAGTCAAAAGCTACACAAGAATAAGTGAATACTGGAAGTGGGCAGCCGGTATCAGAAAAAACGACTCTATCTGGTTTCCGATCCATGGCATCCGGAGTGTGGAATCTTGGAACATTCAAAATGCCAAGAAGTTATGGAACAAAGGCTTCAAAAAATGGAAACATCTATGGAAACAAGACACCAACCACTAGATATTGACCCTTGCGTCAACATTTCGTATGAAGAATGGAACACTTTGCAAAGTAGATGTCTCGCCTGGGACCGACACAAAGTTCGCCTTCTCATGGGACACGACACATCGAGCTTGCTTGGACTCAAATGGCACAACGGGAATAGCCTATCAAAAATCCCGAACATCAAAGAAATGATTGACTATCAGGTTAACCTCAACAAGAAGTGGTGCCTGTCATGGACGCGGCTTCGGTGGGACATGAAGTTCATGGCTATCTGGCACCCCCTCATAGAAATCAAAAAGTATGTCCTCTTATGGCAAATTCTTCATCATGGAATCTGGACCAACCTTAAGGCTAGCAAATTTTGTGGGATTCCTCCCTGGTGCAAATGCTGCTACCGGGCTATCGAAGATGTTTCACACATCTTCTTTACATGCCCCAACTCCAACAGACTCTGGCAGACGGTTGGAAAGAAAATGAGACTTCAGAAACATCTCAATTGGCAGCAAGTCGTGCTGGGAGAAGCAATCGGCTTCTCCGCGACTCTCTGGAACACCATCAGAGGGGAGGTCCTATGGAAAATCTGGCGGGAAAGATGTGCTTTCAACTTCGGTGACTCCCTCAAAGAGTGTTCAATTGAGAAATCGTTGTTCCTCCTTGGCAAAAGGATTGTTAACTATAAGAAATCCCCCCCCTTCAGGCATCATCAAGTACTCCTTTTGATCAATAACAAGCTTAAACCCAAGTGGACCCCACATGAGGGTGATGAGAGGGTGATTAACCTTCTTTGTAATGCCATCTAAGCTCTGTAAAAGCTTCCCCTGCTTTGTGGGTTTTGGGGGGTCCCGTGGGCACTACTCCCCCTCTCTTGTACTTTTCTTTATTTAATTCAAGTCTGGGAGAGTAGGCTTATGCCGAACTTCCCTTATATTTAAAAAAAAAAGTCTGATTTAGCCATATCAGGATGATATGTAGGTTATGGCATACCCTAAGGTTCAGTCGTTAGATTCAACGAAGGACACAAGAAGTACTACTTGACACCTGAACACGCTAAGTTAAAACATTGTCACATGGAGCTCAAACTAAAATTAAAAAAGAAAAGAAAAAACTTATGTGTTCTTATCTTTTAAATCTTATCATTTATTAAAGTTGGGTAACCTTTCTTTTTCATCTTTGTGGAATTTGCTTTGAAAGTGGAAGCATTTCCGATTAGATATAAGCATTCAGTTAGTGTTTGTTGCTCTTCTTGAAACTATGTTGCATGTCAGGATGAAACAAAGGGGATGATGTAGACTTGGAATAAAAATTATCAAAGATGCTAACCAATGCGTATGATGGAGTAGAGCTGAAGATGTTGAGACAATGTAATGACATGAAGAAGCATGAGTGAAGGTTACCGCAGGAGGGGGATTGAAGAATAACCTGAATTCATGTTCTGGATCAGTTCAAAGAAACTATGGAGGCAATCACTTTTAGCAATAAACAATCACATCTAACAGAAACCACAAAATCAAGAGTTCGTTTTCTGTGTACGCCGTTGGTAACGAATTTCTAGATTTCAGCCTCTTTTGGCGTGCATTAGTCAAATCGTATGACTTGTAGAAGCAAGTTGATGTGCGTTCTTAGATATTGCAAGTTAGTTTGTATATTTTTCCGAATGTAGAAAGGAAGACTTTTTTTTTTAATTTTTTTAATGGAGGTTCAACAGAAGCTTACTCTCTCGAGCTTTAACTTTGAAATTGTAATTGTACAAGTGAATGAACATAGTACCCGACGAAGGTCCTCCTCCAAACTTTAACTTTGAAATTGTAACTATACAAGTGAATGGGCATAGTACTCGTGGGACCCTCTATATCCCACAAAGCAAGGGTTAGACAAGGAGACAACTTATTTACAACTGGCTTGACTGACTTAAATCATTATATGTCCAACCCGAGGCTTGAACCTTGAACCTCCACCTTAATAGGCCAAAGTTCAATCAACTGCCCTACCGAACGTGGACAAAAAGGAAGAACCTTGCTTCAACTTTGATGTTGCAAGTTTATTTCTCTCGTTGGTATCAGGGCCTAAATTTGACAGGCAAAATGCCTGTCACAAGCCATTTTGCCTGTCAAAAACAAGTGATTTTAAAAAGTATTTGTCAAATGAGAAATTATGAAATATAGTTTTTCTGTCACGTGACAAAGAATACTTTATTTTATCTTTCGTTTGACAGGCTATACTTTATAAAATGCTTGTCATATATATATATATATATATATATATATATATATATATATATATATATATATATAGAGAGAGAGAGAGAGAGAGAGAGACATGCAATATTGCAATTTGCGTGCATGAGTCATTAACTTCTTGGATGGCCTATGTGCACTGGGCATTGGATACTAGGCAATGGGCACTAGAGTGTGGATAGTAGGTAGCGGGAAAAGCAAAACTTGAATAATGCACTACGCTCGTCGCTCATCCTAATACTCTCTACTTCCACAGACGACCATGTAGTGATCACGGTGACGAGTTCACGTCCGAACGATGGTCCTCTAGAACGATGGTCCGTGGAGGCGTTGGAGACGGGAATCACAAGTGATGGCTCAAGACTTAAAAGCTTGGAACGGTGATTGAGTATCCAGGTCTCTTGTGAATGCAGCTTGTCTTTGGCCAGTCGCATCCTTGAATCTTCCTACGTCACATGGAAAGGTATTTAGCTTTGCAATTGTCGCACTTGTAAGTTCTGTATGATACTACCCTTGTAAGCGGGCCTTTACAAAAGACTGTAGCCCCATTAGGTCAGGACTTAGGACGGAGAGTATTTCCATTCTACTCATAAAGCATGGTGTGTATCATAGGTGTGCACATCATCGATAGAATGCTGTAGTATAAGTTTTACGCTGCACTCTAATGAAAAGGGTTTGAGAAATATGTCTTCCTATTCTATTGCAAGTAAAGTAGCCTCACTCAAGATTCATCCACAGGGACTTTCTCCTTAAGGATGTACAACTATGGTTTTTTTGCAGTTGCCCACTCTGTAATGTAACGACATGTCAGGATCGTTCTCTTATATGACTAGTTTTTCAATGTAAGTGTCTGTGTGGAATAAAAAATTAAGCCGATATCAAGCAAATATTTCTAATACTTTGCAGAAAAGTATTTTCGCATGAAACATGGTTATTATTTTGTTCGAGGATAGACAGGTTGTATCAATCAAGAATGTATTTTTCATTCCTTTTGAGATGTGGTATAGCTACGGGGCTGCTATTTTATAATGGATCACGAATCCAAAAATGGAATGGGGTGTGACATATGATTAGCTACATCCAAACAGAGATTAAGGTGATACAAAAACATATTAACTTATGGTTGTTATTTCTTGACCTATTTTAGATCTATTAATTGATGCAGAAGCGTTTTTTCATGTTGTTTTCATTTACACATTAAACGTGTACGTGGATGTGTTTCGAATTACACGTCTTGCAGAAGAATAACAATATATTCATCCTAAATATAAAGGGTGATTATTTGGAAGAACTGATATAGGTACTCGAGTGTCTGTTCACATGTGCGAAACTATATTGTTGTTCATTTCTTTTGATACCTATTAATTATTGGAGTTCAATTGAAGAAAACACTTGGATTCTAATTATAATGAAATGCATTTTCTGATGGCATGTAACGAGTTATATCAGAAATAGTACTGTCAATGTTAAGATGTCTTTATACTCCGATGAAATATCATCTCGCTCAATATTTATGTCAATGTTAAGATGTCTTTATGCTCCAATGAAGTATCATCTCGCCCAATATTTATCCCCTGCTTCATGTAATTTTTTGTCTTTGAATCCATGTCCACTGGATATAAATGATGCAAATGTAATTTTTTGTCTTTATGCTTCGATAGGCTCAAACGTCTACTCCATATGTTTAGTTACATACTGCTTTATTGCATAGTCAAGAGTAATATGCTGGTATACCCATAAAGGAGAGGCTTGTCTCCATTCAAGCCTAATTCTACACTTTTCCTTTCAAATAGAAAACCAGCATGTTTAGCCAAATTAGCATGTTCAGACGAAACGATGGTTGGCGAACAAGATCTTGAAGCTTTCTTTTCTGGAGGATCAACCACAAATTAGTCTCATGCAGACATGTTTACATGTGTTTGCATCTTAGCATAGATGTCTACATCGTGGGTAGAATGTTATGATAAACTATTTGTGCTGTATTTGAATGAATGGTGTTTAAAAGATTGTTTGCTTTCTCTTTAACAAATAATAGGACTAGATTGGATCATAGTATATTATTGTTTCCTTGCCGTAGAAAAAATTTAGCGTTCATGATGATTCTAACAATGCAATGCTCAAGAGTAAGCACTGGTGAATCGTGCTCCTTTTGATAGATTAATAGAGTTGAGTCATCCTTATTCTCAATTGTTTAATCGAGTTTTATATATTTTATTCTCATATCCCATTTTCGTGTCTGATGGTTCTTATAATCTACTTCGCCAGCACGTCTTGCATCCTCTTTTCCTAAAGTTTTTGTTTATGTTACTATTATGTCTCCATACAGAATTGTAGCACCTGAATCTTTTTCAATTTTTGGTTCACCATGAAAATTTCCAATTCAGCTCACCAAGCTTGAAAGATGCAACAAGAAGAAGAAATAGCATGATCTTTCGAAGTTGATACATTTCGGTAATGATAGCTTCATCAAGCTTCCAATGATTCAATAAACAAATACAAATGAGAATTAGTTTGTTGGAGTTGAAGTGCCCATTATAATCTAAAAAATTTTGGCTCCTTACTATTTGGTGACAACATGTGTGTGTTTGGGAGGTTCAATAAGTTTTAATGTATCATTAGTTTTTTAGAATTTTGATTCAATGTACTGTAAACTTACAATGTTGCAAGGACCATTTTAGTTTAATCTGTCAATTGACATAAGAATTGTAGCTAAAACTTGTCACATGACGGGTAGCCATTATTTTTACCTGTCATATGAAAAGGTATACTTCCTGTGAAATTTAGGCCCTCGTTGGTATTGTTGTATCGCGCACGCCCACACACTTCGACACACACACATATATATATATATATATATATATATATATATATATATAATTTTTTTTTTTTTTTTTTCCTGGCATGCGTGAAATCCTTCCTCTCGTTGCACCATCAGTAAATCAGTACGGTCTTCATGATGTCTACAGTAACACAGTTTTTCGAGGAAAACTATGTTGCAGAGGGTAACATCCGCACGCATGTGAAGTTTTAGACTACATAACGATGTGAAAACGTATCATCACATATGTGTATTTGATTACAATATGAGTACGGGTTCCATCAACTCCCATGTACTTTCTTTTTCAAGTCACAAAACACTTCTTTCGACCTTGCCATGTCTTTTCCTTTGGGAATCTGAAGTATTTGAGTACATAAAGATGTGACATCTTTAGATAACATAGATCTATTTCATTCTGATATGACTACGTATTTTAACAACTCCTACATACTTGTTTATGTTCGTGGTCACATGTTCCGATGTGCTCCTGCGTTGCGTTAAAGGTACTCGCGCGCGCGCGCGCACACACACACACACACATATATATATATATATATATATATATATATATATATATATATATATATATAGGGAGGGGAGAGAAGAGACCATGATTTTTTTTTTTATAAAGGAAGTTCGGCCTTAGCTTAATCTCCCGGACTTTAATTATATTAAAGAGAAAAAGTTACAAGTGAATGGGACTAGTGCCCATGGGACCCCCCAAATCCCACGACGCAGGGGAGGAGTACGGCAAGCTACAGGGCATTACAAATGAGGCGGATAACATTATCATCACCCTCATGTGGGACCCATTTGGGTTTTAGCTTGTTGTTTTCGAGGAGATAGATACAGTGATGTCTAAACGGTGGTGATCTCTTGACACGGGAGATCCTTTTACCAAGTAGAAATAAGGATTTCTCGATCGACCATTCCTTGGGAGTTTGGCCGAAGTTGACGGCACAGCGCTCTCTCCAAATCTTCCAGAGAGCCTCACCTCTGATGGCATTCCATAGTCTTGATGAGCAACCGATCGCCTCACCCAACATCACTTGTTGCCAGTTGATTTGACTCGTTAGTCTCAAAACGCGGTATACGTGATGCCAGATGACGCGGGACTTGGGGCAGTCGAAGAACAGGTGGGCTAAATCTTCGATGCATCGATGACAACGCTTGCACCATGGCGGCACACCACAGATTTTGTTAGCCCTTGCATTAGTCCAGATTCCCTTATGCAAGACCTGCCACATGAGAACGGACTTTTTGACCTCAATTAGGGGGTGCCAAAGAGACATGAATTTTAGCTCCCACCGAAGTTTGGTCCAGGTAAGGCACCACCGCTTGTTAAGGGTGTGGTGAACATCCAGATCACCTTTGAAGTTTGGGATTTCGGAAAGCTTCTTACCATTGCTCCATTTGAGGCCTTCCAAGCAAGGCAGATCCTGACCGCAAAGAAGGCGGGTAGTTGAGCGGTCCCAAGCTAAGCACCTGCTTTGAAGGAGGGTCCATTCCTCGAAGGTAACGCTAATTCTCGGATCCAAATCTTCAAACCTAATCCACTGGCTGGTCTCTTGTTTCCAGAGCTGTTTCCACTGTTTGAATCCCTTGTTCCATAACCGCCTTGCAGTTTGGAGGTTCCAAGATTCCACTTCCCTAATGCCACTGATCGGGAACCAAATAGAGTCATTTTGTCTTATGCCAGCTGCCCACTTCCAGTCATCGCTGATTCTGATGAGCTGTTTGGCTTTGTTCCAATTCTTCCATAAGGAACACACGAGGCTAGAGCCTTTAGGGCAGACCGGGTGGGGGGAGAACAAAAGGGATTGAATCCCTATGTCCCTCCACCCATGATTACTTGTGCGAGGTTTAGATGTCATAAAAAAAGTATGTATTTGACGTGGGATGCAAGTGGTGTAGTGCGGACGGACTAAGTCACGGGTTTGGTGTAGTTACTTACTAATTTCCATGGGTTGCTTCATTCCTTCATTCGAGTGTAAAATTATGGTTTTCACATGATCTCTCAATCTCATTATATCGTTCTTTAATTTATGAGAATCGAACGGTTAATTTTCAATGGGAAAAACGGAAACAATTCTCAAGAGAGCTGTCGGAGGATCCTTTGATAATTACAACAAAAGATACAAATCATAAAACTATGACCACGCCTATCTCGCTTGGTTGTCATGTTTTTAGCTAGAACTCAGGTATTCTGTAAAGGCAATCGGAAATATACGAATCTTCATGTTTTATAATATTCTGGCTATTTTAAAACAACAGAAAAGCATACTAAAATCAGTGATCATCAACCAATTAATTTCCGATTAGTTATTGGAGTAGCAACCTCTCATTCTAGTACTTCGTATCCTCCTATCCATCCTTTCCCTCTAGAAACTATTATGTATTATTGGTTTCATTAGCATCATTCATGACTTGCAACCTTGTATACATATGGTATGAAAGCTATGCACGAAGTAAGACATTCCAATACACGTTCTCACAAAATACAAGTACTTTTTTTTTCTACATGTTCTAGTGTGTCTTTTCTTAAGGCATTAGAAATTTCAAAGTAAATATCTTTTAAGAAAAGACACACTAGAAATTTCAAAGTAAATATCTACATGAATCTCTTAGATTGTTCATCTTTCCATAATATAGAAGCCAATAAATAAAACTATAAGGCATTAGGATTGCCTTTGATCATACACTCATTACAATAACTTAATGGGCATTTTCTCGACTAGCCTTCTAACACGATTCATTGATGTGAGCATCAAACGTCTGATTAGTGAAAATTGGTCTCTATAAACATATATAGCTCCACTGGTAAAATGATCAACGTATACATATGTAAAATCCTTCATAACCACATCATTGACACAATCAAGGCACACTTATGAAACAATGGATTAAAGCATCAGTAGCGACATTTATAAAGTACTTGGAAAATTCATTATTAACTTAGCTTGTGAAGATATCTAGTATGTAACTCTCTTCGAGGGACATCGATAAATGTGAAAACAACCCCATTGGTATATACTTGAATCGGGAAAAATGTTGCTCGATGTTGCCTCTTTAGGTTTTGCAAATAGGTACAAACACAATCCATATTCCTAAACAATAGAAGAACGAGCTTGAGATTCACATGCCAACCAAACATTTAAATGGGTTGCATGAGCCTCAAAGCCTAGAGCCAAGCAGGAAACCACCTCCAAGATGTTAGTGTCCCATAAAATCAGCCCGTATAAGTAGAGATGATGAGGTTATCTCAAAGGGTGAAGAGTCCAAGAATATCATGTGAGGAGTGTCTCATAAATTAGGCAATGTATCCTTTGATAGAATCAAATGAGGAGGTGACCAACCTCATAGGCACACTTGAAAAGTGGTTCACACTTAATCAATCATTTAACTCGAAAACTGGATTAAGAAAACAAAAACAAAGTACATTAGGATCACTCACGAAGGAACAAAAAAACTGATGGGGATGTAAGGATCATGTGGCCTTAAACCTACATTCATATACATACATCATTTATAAAAGATTGCCTCAAAAGAGATCATTATATGGGTCTTGCAGCTTCCACGCATCTGTGTGCGTCTCTCCTCTCCTCTCTCGCCTTCCATCTTCTCCTTTCTCCTCTTATTCTGCACACCAAATCCCTTCATTGGTATCAAAGCATGTTGAAGGCTTGTGTGTAAGAAGCTTCAATGGAAGTTTAGGTCACAAGAAGTGAATGTGCAGGTTAGCACCTCTTCATAGTTGTTGAGTATTTCGGCCATAACACAAACTAGAAAACTTGGATTGATGCATTTTAAAGTTTTTTGCATAGCTGAGATAGAGGGCTACAAATTTACAAACGAATTTACAACCTAATTCGGAGTTCTAGATAACCAAAAATGCAAAAAACGCAGACTAATGTAGAAGACGAATCTACAATCACTTGGACAGTAGGTTAGCTTTTGGACTCTAACTTGAATTTTATAGGTCAGATTCAAGCAATTCAACTTGCTATGCATAATTTGGAATAGACTCTACAAATTTGTTGAAGAAGAAAAGTCCATATTCTGAGTGCTAAGTCATCCAAATTGCAAAATACACAGCATTAGTGTTGTAGGTGAAGGTGAAATTGACAGAAGGAGCATGTTTTGTGTATATCATGAGCTAGACACCTCCGATTGAGGTGTTCTTTATATCGTTATGTAGCCAAGAAAGAGTTCTTGAAGTTTGTTGAAGAGCAAGAGGTTATCATCTTTGAAACATGAAAATGTATAGCATATTTTCACCATAAGGACCCTAGTTTCTTTTGGAGGTTCATTTTGTTATGGAACTTTTTTGAGAGAGATTTTTTGGTGTGTGAGCTCTTATTTTTTGAGGTTAAAGGCATTATCGATGAATGATCACTGTGGTAGCTCCTCCATATGAGAGTAAAGCATGATCTTGTCACGTGTTTGGCATGTGAGATGACATTGTGGTATACCTTTTTTGCGATTTATGTCATCATGCGTTTGATTATAGCATTGTTAGTGGATGTATAGTGGCATTGTGGGCCCTATTTTGTTTATGCCACTTGATTATGGATTCACTTATCAGTTGTACATCATTTTTTGAAAGCTGGTTTTGGATCTTGGTTGGTACTTGTATCTTGGTTTTCTTTGTAGGTACATGATCCAGATTGGAGCCTTAATTACACATTCATTTGTCACCATGATTGGCTATTATTTTAGCATATGAACATTGATTTGATATCTATTTGCCAGTGTGATTCTTGGCATATGTGAGTGGTGATTCCCACATGGTTATTTTGGTTCAAATACCATTTTATAGAAGAGATGTTTTTGAAATTTTAATAGCTTTTATGTTGGAAGAGCACTCTAATAGATCCTTTATGCTTATGTGATAGCTTTGGATCATTTCTTATTTGCATTTACTTGGACTTGGTTGTTGATATATTTAGGTAGTGATATGTGTGAACACTTTAGGACCCTCACGGCACATTTTTTCCTCTTTAGGAGGTTTTTCCCCCCCGGGTTGTATATACGCTTATTGTCCTAATGGGCTACTTATCTTTGTACATTCTAATGGTAACGCATTCAGTATTGTGTGTTGTGCTCCAAGATCCTCCTTTCCTTGTGTTGTTTGCATGCTTCTGTAAATGTCTAACTCCAACAATTGGTATCAGAGCACGTCACTGCTTCATCTAGGGTGTTGTCTACACCTCTCCGTTTGTAGTCTCAAAATTGCACGAAATTTGGTAGGCATACTTAGGGTGTTTCAAAGATCAAAACAGCTTTGTTGTGTGGTGCTAAAATTGCGATGTGAGCTCATTTCAGCCTCTGAATGCACTATCACAGCGCTTGTGGAGGCTATTTCATCTTTTAGTGCCAAAGGTATATACTAGTTTTCGTTTGCCAGTATAAGCTTCTCGAAGTCTGCTACAAGTTTAGCAGAATTTTTCTTGGCAGTTCTATTCAACTTTTTGAGATACAGTAAATTTTCTGCATCAAGGTATTTAGTCACCGATCATGGCTGAAAGTAGTGATGTATTTCGTATGTTGGTTGTATAGGATGAGTTGGATGGTACCAACTACCCATTGTGGGCTTATATGATGCGCCATGTATTGGTCGTAAAAGTAATGTGGAATATTGTGCAGGGTGTTCAAAGACATCATGTTACACCTGCGAATACAAGTACTTCAAATACAGGTGCTAGAGCTAATGGAGATGGTGTCAAAGATGATGATATTCTACAGATTCCTGTTTGTGCTACTGTTTTTGTTGCACCTCCGAAAACAATTGGAGAGTCAGCACATGAATGAAGGTGATTCTATGGACAGTTTTCTCACAAAGATCAAGGATTTGAAAGAACAGTTGATTTCTGTTGATGAAGTTATACCTGATAGCTCACTTGTGCAGACCGTTTTGAATGGTCTTCCTAACTCATATCAGAGTTTTCCTTCTACTCTATGTTTGATTATGAAAGGCGATCCAAATGCCTTGTCATTTGAGGAGTTAATCTCTATTTTGTTGCAAGAAGACCAATCTAGGCAGAACAGGTCTATTATGGGTGTTGCAGATCAAGATTTCCTAGCTAGTCAGAAGGGCATAGGTAAATGGAGCTCTTCTACTAGAAAGCAAAAATCTACAAATGTTGCACATTCAAAGAAGGAAGACAAAGATGAAAAGAAATCAGAAAAGCAGAAATTGCTTTGCAAATATTGTAAAGCAAATGATCATGTCAAGAAGAGTTGTCCAAAACTAGCTACTAAAGAGGCAAAGAAGAAAGAGGCTAGAATGGTTGTTGCAGAGGCCTCTACACCAAAAACAGAGTCTGCTAATCTTGTGCAGGAAGAAGAATGTGCATTTACTACTGTTTGTAGTTTTGACCCATCTTCTCATGAGCAGTGCATGTCTACAGTAGACTAGTGAGATGTTTGGTACTTTGATAGTGGGGCGACCAAAGATATTACCTCATAGCATAGTTTCTTCTCTTCACTTGAGCGTGCCCCTACAGGGAATACTATTACATGTACCAACAACTCCTCCTATCTTGTTATGGGAGTTGGTAAGATCATTTTGACTACTGCTGATGGTAGTTCTTTCATTTTGTTAGATGCTTTGTTTGTGTCAGGGATCAAGAAAAATATGTTATCAGTTTTTGCATTTGCCAAGATTGGCTTGGTTATGAAATTTGTTGATGACAGATACAGTTCATGATATGTCAAATGGCAATGTCATTATTGATTCTGGCGTTTTATGTTGTGAGCTCTATAAGCTCATAAACTATGAAATATCTGTAAATGATTTGGCATGTGCACTACATGATTCTAAGGTTATGTCAGATGCAAAGCTTTGTCATGCATGCTTTGGTCATCTGAATTTTGCTAGTTTGCTACACCTGTAGAAATTTGAAGTGGTGTCCTCTTTGCCCAAACTTGAGGCACCCGAAAAACATGTTTGTGAAGGCTGTATTTAGGGCAAAATGCAACGTTCTTCCTTTCCAAAAGATGGTTTGGTTTGGGCTACTCATAAATTTCAGCTTGTACATAGTGATGTTTGTGGTCCTATGGAGACACCTTCTTTTAGGAACTATCTTTACTTTGTGACTTTCATCAATGATTTTTCCAGGCATGCATGGGTATATCCATTGAAGGCAAAGTCCGAAGTGTTTATGTGCTTCAAAGAGTTTCTGGTTTTGGTTGAAAATCTGTAAGCATGTAAAATGGGCACCCTCCATTCTGATCAATGTACAGTGCCATATAAACCTCAAGAGAATGGAGTTGCTGAACAAAAGAACAGGTTACTCATGGAGATGGTGAGGTGTATGGTCAAGAGTCAGGCTTTACCACATAGTTTCTGGCTTGAGGCTGTCATGTGTGCAACATATGTACTTAACAGGTGTCCCACTAAAGAGCTATAGTCTATCACTCCATATGAGGCTTGGCATGGTTGCAAGTCATCTGTTGCTCACCTGTTTGTTTTTGGTTGTCTGGCATATGCATTAGTGCTTGAACAAAATCGTAGAATTGGATGATAAAGCAATAAAATGTATTTTTGTTGGGTACAGTTCTAAAAGTAAAGGCTCTCGTCTGTATCATCCATAGACTAAACGCATTCTGGTTAGCCGTGATGTTGTTTTTGTGGAAGATGTTATTCAACCATTGCTTTCATGTACTAAGGAGACATCTGCTAGATCCAAAGACATGTATGATACATTGTTGCCTCTTTCTATAGGTGGAAAATCTAGTGTTGGTCCTAATGAGGCAGCTTCTCAGTCTTTGCAAGTTTCATGTGATGATGCAGATTATCCCATTTCTTATGGAGATTTATGCAACAGCGTAATAACTGGAAATACTCATGAATGAATGACTCTCCACCCAACCTTATGCCAGTATATATAGCTGCTTGAACTAATGAGGACCACCAATGTAACTAGATTCTAGAAGTGCATGTGCAATCTCCTCCACTCCTTTCATATCCACCACTAGAGTCTACTAGTGGCTGGAGTGATCTCAACCACTACTTTAGTACCTTCCACTAGAGTCCACTAGTGGTTGTTGTACTCACCTCTTGAGTTAAGTCTCCCTAGACTCAAGTTAACTCATGTTATGAGTTAACTTGAGTTAGAAGGCTCTAGAGCTCTTTGGGCAAAACTCTCTCCCCATACTGCCCATGGGGATTGAACCCAAGACCTCCTCCTTCACAACCATGAGACTTAACCACTAGGCTAAGTGGATTACTTGAATATGAGAGCACATGACTTATGCTTGAGTCTACTCTTGAGATCTTTGGTCCTTCAGACGAGTGACCAACGGTATGCGATCTCAGATTTGTCTGAAACCATCGGATCCCTAGACCATAGACTTACTTTATTACATTCTTTCCCCCTTGGGAAAGATTCTTGTCCTCAAAAATAAATCTATATATATAATTGTAGGCAAACCCAAAGCCTCATGTTCTAAAACCTGAAAAACATGCATTCATTCAATCAGGTTATTTACTTAGAAACTTGAAAGTAAAAAACATTCTTTATTTCGGACCAACTTAAAACTTGAAGCTGGAAAACATCGTTGGATTGTGGAAACTTTTTCCCATGTTGAATTTTCTTTAGTTCCATCCTTCAATTTTACTAAGCACTCTTCATACAAGTGACTTCTTGTACGTTTATCTCGGGTGCAAAGTACCCTTTCAGGTTCATGAAGAACTGTTTCACTTACTGGAATTGGAAGTATAACCTATTGTCCAACTAGATTATCTGAATCTGTTAGACTCTTCCTAAGTCGACTAACATGGAACACTCGATGAATCCAACTATCATCTGGAAGTTGTAATTCATAAGCCCACAAACCAACTTTCTTGGTGATTGGAAAAGGACCGCAATATCTAGGCGACAACTTGGCGCATTGACTAGTCTTGAACTTTTCCGATCTTTCAGGAATACGACGATAAACTTGATCGCCAGGTCAAAAGTAACATCTCTTCCCTTCGGATCAGCATATGCTTTTGCACGATCTTGAGCTTTCTTTAAATTTTCTTTAGCTAACTTAAGTTTAAAGTTCATGACCTGAAGGAATTCTTGAGCTGCTTGAACTCGTTCATTTTGAAGTCCCACTGCATAAGGAGATCTAGGCTGGAAACAATTCATCAACTTGGACTAGACGAGTGACCAAATGGTATTTGATTTTAGATCTGTCTGAAACCATCGGATCCCTAGACCATAGACTTACTTTATTACAATTTACATGATGCACTTGTTGATTAGAGAGCTGATATTGAGTAGGCAAAAGCTATGCCAAAATGGTTGGTACAGACCTTGTGTGACAAAAAATTAGATGCACCTCTATCATATCATACTCAGTCAGGCTCTCATAGTGCCTCTTTTGCATCAGATTGCTATGCTATGGCTGCTTCTAGTCTCTGTGATGAGAATGAGCCTGTTTCATTTGAGGAAACACAAAATTCAGAAAATTGGATGGCTGCTATGCAATGTGAATATGATGTTATAATGAAGAATGGTACCTAGTCTTTATGTGACTTGCCTCTTGGCAAGAAGGCCATTGGCACAAAGTGGGTATATAAGCTAAAGCGTAAACCTAATGGAATAGTTGATAGGTATAAGACTAGGCTTGTTGCAAAGGGTTATGCGTAGGAAAGAGGCATTGATTTGGATGAAACCTTTGCTCCTACTTGCCGAATGACTACTCCTCGTAGCATCTGTGCACTTGCAACTCATCATGGTTGGAATGTACATTAGTTGGACATTAAAACAACATTTCTGAATAGTGACTTGCATGAAGAAGTGGATGTTTTTCAGCTCCGTGGCTTTGTGAAGAAATGGCATGAAAACTAGGTGTGCAGGTTAAAGAAGGCATTATATGGTTTAAAGCAGGCACCACGTGCTTGGTATGAAAAGATACATGCCTATCTGATTGCACATGGTTTTGAGAACAGTCCAACTGAAAGCACCTTATATGTTAAGCGTGCTAATGATGTGCTTCTGATCATTGTGGTATATGTTGATGACATGTTGCTCACTGGTCCTCATCACATGCATATTGCTGATTTTAAGGCTGATTTGCATGCCTCATTTGATATGTCTGATTTGGGACATTTGCATCACTATTTGGGCATTTAGTTTATGCAAGTTGATGGTGGAATGGCTTTGTGTCAAACAAATTATATTGACACATTATTGCAATGTTTTGGCCTTGAAGACTATAAGCCTATTGCCGCTCCTATGGAGCCAGGTTTACGATTGAGTATTCATGATGTTGGAGATGCATTTGATGTTGTTCTGTAATAGTAGGTTGTTGGATGCCTGATTTACTTATGAATTCCTCGGCCAGATATTCAGTTTGTTGTCTCACAGATGAGCAGGTCTATGCATTGCCCAAGTGTCAAGCATTGGTAGGCGATTAAGCACATCTTTCACTAGTTGAGTGGTACCCATCTACTTGGATTGTTTTATCCCAAGGGGGATCACTACCACAAGATTTGCATGCTTTTTCTGGTAGTGATTGGGCTGGTTGCTATGACACTCGTGTGTCCACTAGTTGTTTTTGCTTCATGCTTGGTAGCTCATGTATATCTTGGTTGAGAAAGAAGTAGCCTACTATGGCCACTTCTAGTTGTGAGGCTGAGTATAGGGTAGCTTTCACTACGACTGTTGAGTGTGTGTGGCTTAGATGCCTTATGGCTGATTTGGGTGTTGGTCAGTCTTTTGCCACCACCATCTTCACTAAGAGTCAGAGTGCATTGGTACTTGTGAGGAACCCTGTGTTCCATGCTCGCACTAAGCACATTGAGGTGCATTATCATTATGTTAGGGAGAGGTTCTCTAATAGGGAGATCAACTTGGCATATGTGCCCACACAGGAAAACATTGCAGACCTTTTCATAAAGGCTCTGCCTAAGGAGAAGTTTGAAGCTTTCCACAAAGCTTTGGGCTTAATTCCTTCTGTGGATTGATTCCACATAGCTTGGCACTTCCTTATACATGAGTGCTAGCTCCTTGTTTGCCGCATCACTCCCAGGGGGATTTGTTGATATATTTAGGTAGTGATGTGTATAAACACTTTAGGACTATCCGAGCACTTTTTTCCCTCTTTAGGAGGTTCTTTTCCCCCAGGTTGTATATACGCTTATTGCTCTAACGGGCTACTTATCTTTGTACATTCTAGTGGTAGAGATTCAGTATTGTGTGTTGTGCTCCAAGCTTCTTCTTTCTTGTGTTGTTCGCGTGCTTCCACATACGTCTAACTCCAACATTGGTCACATGTTATTCGTGATAGGTTGGACCATCTTACAAGATTCATTCTCTAGTGGGAAGTGTATCTCCATTGTATTGGTGTGTATTGCTATCAAATTTTTGGCATATATATTTGCCATTATCTTTGGTTGGATCAATGATAGGTGGGGGCAGGTTACTCATTATTCCTTTGCTATTGATTATCTTTTTATGATTGCTCAGTTTACAGGGGATACTCTGTCAAATTTTTTCAAAGATTCTTTCGCATCTACATTGTCACTTTGGAGACTTGGTGAATAGGATTATGCTCATGATTTTATGTGCATGTTAGATGTATGGGTATGCTAGAGGTGGTTCACATGGTTTCTTCTACAACAAGATAATTGTGATGTGAGTTACGCATATGGATATGCAGGTGTGATCCTATTTAGTATTTGTGTCTCTTGTTATATTTATAGTCTCTTGGATTACCACTATGGTGTCTTCTCCGTTTGATGGCACTCACTTTTTGAGATGGGAAGATCAGATGTGGCATACATTGGTTCATGTCGGGTTACACATGTATGTGCAAAGAGATGCACAGAGGCCTCGTGACATGCCCAATCATGTAGGGATGGATATGGATGCATTGGCCAGCTCCACTATCTGATTACAACTTGTGGATTCTATATATGAGTTTGTTATGTATGAGGAGATGAGTAGTGCATTATGGTAGAGACTACATGAAATGTATGGGATTCCATGGACATATGTGAGACATAAATCACATCGATAGCTTCGATGTTGGCACTATGGGCATGGCGGCCATATTCGATAATGTTGTGTGGCTCTTGTGCAAAGTCAAGCCATCTAAATCAATTTGTTGAGAAGCTACACTATGAGTTGCAATTCTCATTACTCCATCAGTACTTTTATGATCGAATCTTCATGTCAAAAGCTTTGATAATTTAGGGCTTACAAACCTATGTTTATTTTCTGGAGCTAATAGAAAATCTCTCAATGCCTTTTTTGTGATTTTACTCTTTTCTTCCTTATATAGAGGAGATTGGCATTTTGGACATGTTGAATACTCTACATATTCACCTCTATATAAAATACAATCATTAGGACATGCATGCATACAATAATAATCTATACCAAGATTTTTTATTATCTTCTTTATTTCATAATGTGATGTAAGAAGAGTATTGTTGCTTGATAAGAACTTCTGAAATGGAGACCTGCAAATTCATGAAAAAAAGTGTTATGAATGAGAATATGTAAAAATTTGTATATGTACATGTGTGTCTATGTGTATGTGTATGTGTATGTTTATGTGTATGTACATGTATATATGTATGCGTATGTGTATGTGTGTTATGTATGTGTAATTTTTTCTTCATTTGATTTTTAAGTTTCTTTTTGTTTGTCAAGGAACACAAGCTGTTGTTTTTCTATCTAGGCTACTACATTGCTTGCCTCTCCCATTTTATAGATGAATTAAAATGTACCTTGCTAAATAAGACTTACACATTTATCTCCATAAGTGCAAGTCTCACTTAGCAAGGTAGGTATTAGGTCGTCTCTATAGTGGGAGAAATAAATTTATCTAGAAGATTTTAAAGGTTTCCAAATCAAAGATGGAAAAATATTCCATTCCAAAAAGCCAAAGAGGATTCTCTTCTTTGGCACTTTGGCATCATTTTCTTTTGCATCTTTTATTTGGAAACCTTCAGAACCTTTTCAATAAATTTGATTCTCCCATTCTTTAGATGACATAATACTTGCCTTGGTAACTGTGATTTACACATTTTTCTTCAAAGTTCACAAAGTAGTTAGCAATGCACGCATTAGTTTGTCCAGAAAATGAGAGAAGCAATTTTATGTGAAAGATTCTAAAGGTTTTCAAACTAAAGATAGAAAAGATTCAATGCCAAAGAGCCAAAGAGGATTCTATTCTTACAGGTGCGTTCATTCTTTTCAGGTGTTGGTGTTTTCTATTCTAGATAATGTAAACTCATGTTGGTTTTCCATGTATTTTCACCTATAAGATGGGTAGACAAAAGTGTTCATTCGATTCAAGTTCTTGTTCTCACCTTAGATTTTATCACCTTTTCTTTACTTTCATAGCATGTGTATGTACTTGTATGTGTGTGTATGTGCATATGCATGCATGTATATGTGTATATATATGCATGTATATCTGTTTGTGTGTATATTGTGTATATATACAAATAGATAGAAAGATTCGAAATATACCTTAATAGTGTCTTAATAGATACATGACTCCATCCAAAATGATTTTGAGATTGAGAGTAAGCTTGTTCTTATTCATGTCAAGCAACTTCTTTCATATATACGATTTTGACATTCTTCTCGAAGATATTTGTATTTTTTTGAAATATCAATGCTTTCACTGTAATTTTGATATCAATCCTCAATAAAATGTGACGTTCCATCACCATCATCATCACAAAAATCGCAAACTTTATCTTCTTTTGAATATAGTTCTTTCAATCTTATATATTCTAGAGGATCACTTTTGTGTAGCCTCCTCATGGATGCTTTTGGTAAATGAGGTCTTGCTCGCAACTCTAAATGGTGTGGTGGAATATCATCAGTATCATACATTGGAATCTACATACATGAATACAAATCATTAGTATTCCAAAAATGAATAAAAATAAACTTAAAACACAAATTTAAATATGTAATCTAATTTGAAAAGATTTTTCATTGCTATCTAGATAAAAGGTGCTCTTGGAGGTCTATGGTATCCATAATTCACTAATAATTCATTACTAGCATGCACTAAAGTAATAACATTAACAAGTATGTATCCTGCTATATCTCCACTCATATATGGTGACTCATGACTATTTTCATGCTCGTCAAATGTGGAATTAGTCATTGAACTATTATATCCTTGAGTACTATTTATTAAACATGCTATATTTAAATGCATGTAAGGTCTTCCATCAATATATAATCTTTCATTTTCTACATGTGTAATACCTCTACTAGCAAGAGAAGCTCCACTCAAGTATAATCCATAAGTACTTATGATTTGAATGTAACATGTAAGTCAATGCCAATCCCCCATGTATATATTGGACCACAAAATGACATAAGAGTAACTTCAGAGTTTGGAGGCACACACAAATCCTTTACAATAAAGAGACCATAACTAGGACCAATGGTAGTGGAGAGAGAAATCATATCGCAATTAACCGAGAAGTTTAAAACCTCTCCATCTAAAGGAAGTGGTCCTCTATGCCATCCCCCATATCGTCTTCAATCATATGTTTGTACTAGAGGACGATCATGAGTTGGGAATGGATATTCTCCAATCATTTTAATATGTAAACCAGGACGTAGAGGATTTTGAGAAACTTTGGCTTGTAATTGATAAATGACATGTATATGAGGTGTAGGAGATTTATTAGCATTATGAGTAGGAGAATCCTCATCATCATCACCGAGCAAATATTCATGTATATTAAGAATAATTTAATTTTTTATATGAACTTCAAATAATATAACAACATTGATTTATGGAATCAATACATACCTAGATACTATCAGGTTGATTAGGTGGTGGCACATGCTGAAAAATACCATAATCTTCCTCATGGTCAATACATTCAAATCAGGGTCTTCAATACACACCATAGCAAAAGTTATGTTGAGAGTTCCATGCTCCACCCTTTTTTCCCAACTCACTTTCATTCTCATGTAAGCACATTTATCCCACATGCAAGGGAATTCTCCCAAACTCCATATAAGCAAGGCCTACCTTCACTCCACACAAGCCATTCCGCTCCTTTCCAAGAGTGTGCTTCCTCTCCTCATGGAGTCACCATGCTCATAGAGCATCTTATGTAAGTCATTTCTATTTTAATTCAGTCATCATGTTTTGTTATCTTTTGTTCCTTCCTCCTTAGCTTGTTAGATGTGTGCATATGAGTAGAGTAGGAGTAGGCCTTTTTCATTTCAACATGGTATCAGAGCATAGGTTGTTTTTCTTTGAGTTGATGTCCTTATGTTTTCATCATCATAGGTTAACTTAGGATTTTATTTTATGAATTCATCATCATGACTAATTTAGATCCATTCTTAGTTTAATCCGTCCCTCCCTCCCTTAGATCATATTCTCCTTTGTAACATGTTTTAGATTTTATCACTTCAGAGTTTTTCATCATGTAAAATCAAATAATTTTTAACGCTATAGCCAACAATAAGGGTGCTTTTAAGCACCATAGTGTTTTTCAAAGTACTCCCATGAGTTCCTACTTGAGATGCATAGCCTCCTTTCTTTGATGGCTGAGAGTTGAGCAGCTGAGGTTGTTGGAATCATGATGACAACTTTAATCCATTCTCAGCAATCGATGAGGAGCTTCTTCTTCGTGGATCAAATTGTTGTGATATTTGTAAAAATGATTATTGTCATTTCCTTTGTTCTTCAAGCTTGATCTCTCATGCCCTTCTGTGCTACTAGGAATACCCTGTATAGCTTGGTTCGCTTGCGTATACATCAAACAACAGCCTGCAAATGTGAAGATTAGTTGGGCATGAAAACCTTCCAATGTGAAGATTAGTTGGGCATGAAAACCTTCCTTCTCTGATGTGCATGAACAAACATCCTTCTCTCCCATCCTAACACTTTCTTCTCTCTTCTCTTGAGAGGCCTCGTCGTTGCATGCTTTTTTTTGTTGCTGCACTACAGCCTAAGCCCCGCTCACAACCTTGTGCCTCCCCTTCCACGGTGAAGGTCATGGCGATGGCTCCAAAGAGCAAGGTAAATATTTTCCTATGATGTAGATTGGAACAAGCAATGGTTTGGAGCTGGGATCTTTGCAGAGAACACGGTGACTACACCTGTCAATATCTTCTAGAAGCTGGAGAAAAAGCAATTTGCTAAGTCCAGTCAAGTAGGCTGGGTTATTGTCTAAGGTGGAGAGCGCAGGACTTACCCTTTCCTTGATCGTGAAGATGGCATCCAGCAATGGTATCTATGAGCTGTGCGAAATCTCAGAAGCCCAGCAACGGCGTCGAGTAGTGGTATCTATGAGCTGTGCGAATTTCTCAGAGATAAATGATAGTCCTAGCGTATACATAAAAAAAAAAGAGGAGCTACCGTCTGGTTCGAAAGTGGAAGCGAATGTTGAACAAGTATAGGTGTCAAGGAGAGCGTCGAGACTTGAGATCACCTCAGAAGATACACCTAAGTGGGGCACTATTCAGACCGATCGATGCATTGCATATGTTTGCACTTGTACATGGATTTCAGTTTCATGGTTGTATTATTGTTCTTTAGGCTTGCAGATCACCAACTGATAGGCGGCACAGTTCGGCACGTGGCGTGCTTGCAGAGCACTAAATAATATGGCCTTCTTGGTAGAGATCGGAGGCATCCCACCTTATGATATCTTACATGGATGCATGTAATATGTGGTCATGTGAAAGTAAAGCAAATCTAGAAGATATTTTATTAATAGGATATCATTGTATTCACTGAATGCAAACCCGGGAAATGATATGCATGCTGCAATCTAATAGCACTATGCGCATTGCACACCATGCGATGTGCAAACTCGGAGAAAATTCAGCAAATCCTTATTTATCATGCAAATAGAGAAAAATCATCTCTCATTCATGTAACTCACATTGTTTTCTATCTGAGCATCTGTGCATGCAAAATGGGACCCCTCCCAAAACTTATCGACAACAAACAAATAAATAAATAAAATTACTTCCAGCTCATATGTTTAAGGTTCAAATACATTTAAGATGAACCAATTCATAAACTGTGTGGAAGTATTTAATCCATTGAACATATGAATCACATATGACCCTTTGTAAGGGATTAGACACCACCATGCAAAGACATGGTAGGACCTTCCCATGACCATATTGTGAGTAATTTTCCTATCTCTCCAAAGAGTTAAAATCTCATTGAGCTCCATGTACAGGGATTTGACACTTTACTTTACCAGAGTAAAACCTTACTTGGTATATTAGCACTAATTCCTTCCCTCCATTTTCAGGTGCACATCAAAGGGGGCCAAATACTTTCAGCAAGCTTCTCCATTTGAACCCCTACCTCATTCTTGATTGTGGAGGAAAAGAACGAGTCCACCTTCAATGGCCAACAATTCCACACTTGGCAATTCAAAATGAAATACAAGCTCATGAAGAAAGGCCTATGGGGCATTGCTAGTGGCAAGGAGAAGAAACCCAATACAAGAGAAGGTGATGCTTCTTGGAAAATCAAGGACAAGAAAGCACTATCCACCATTGCACTTGGATTAAGTGATCATTATGTGCATCACATTGATGAGAAGGGCACCACTCATGATGCATGGACACAGCTTGATCACCTTTTTGGCTCTAAAGCCAAATCTTCCAAAATCACCCTCCTTATGAACCTATTTGATCTCAAAATGGATCCCAACTCCTCTCTGGCCTCCCATCTCAATATATTCAAAAGTATGTGTACTCAACTTGTTGACATTTCCAAAAATCTTGATGAAGATGTACTCATTGCCTTGCTTCTACGAAGTCTTCCCCAGGATTCATATGGCCACATCATCACCACACTTAGGCTCCTTCCACAACCAACCCTTACTGATGTTGAAGCTGCCTTCCTTGATGAAGAAAAGAACCTTCAAAACCAGAACTCCTCTCAAGAGAAAGTTCTTTTAAGCAAGAAGCAACCTCCTCATAAAAAGTACAAACCATGTCGCTTCTGTAAGAGAACCAATCATCGTGAAGAGAAATACTACTACAAACCCAAGAAATATGCCAACATTAGTGAAGAAAGATGTGATGAAGAATCTGATGGGTCACCCAAAGCAACCACTTGTAAAGAAAATCTCTTTTGAAGCATGTCATAAGCACTACCTACCCCATGATGTAAACCCTTTGTATGTCCAAGGATCCCATATGTCCCTAGATTCCATAAACCATGGATCCCATATATCCATGGAACAAAAACACACACCTAGGGATGCCATATGTCCCAAACTTGGATCCCATATGTCCAAGCTATGTCTAAGGATCCCATATGTCCTTAGATCCAAAAAAACAAATGGACTAAGCAATCCCATATGTCACTTGTCCCCCATATTAAAACCACAAGGGTCATAACATGGATGGGGGGTGTTGAGAGTTCCATGCTCCACCCTTTTTTTCCCAACTCACTTTCATTCTCATGTAAGCACATTTATCCCACATGCAAGGGAATTCTCCCAAACTCCATATAAGCAAGGCCTCCCTTCACTCCACACAACCCATTCCACTCTAGCTCATTGCCAAGAGTGTGCTTCCTCTCCTCATGGAGTCACCATGCTCATAGAGCATCTTATATGAGTCATTTCTATTTTAATTCAGTCATCATGTTTTGTTATCTTTTGTTCCTTCCTCCTTAGCTTGTTAGATGTGTGCATATGAGTAGAGTAGGAGTAGGCCTTTTTCATTTCAACAAGTTACACCAACACATAGTATACCCTTGATAGTAAAACTCATCATAACTCCCATTGGACGACACATTTGAAGTCGTTGCATGGGTAGGAAGTGGTATCATCTCATTGATCAAACATAATTATAATATAACAATAAAAAACATATATCAATCATGTATGTATCTATCAAATATAAGAATTAAAATTTTGATATACTTACATAAAGTATTCCTTGCACGATTAGGAGACGGGGGTGGAGTCCCCTTTGATTGATTGAAACTTGATTGTCTAGAAAAAAATGTTAGTAGATATTAATAATCTGATTATTTACATACATACACATTCACATGTACACATTTACACATACACACAAATTCACATGTATATATATACACATTCTCACATATAAGTACACATAAAAAATCATAAATGCATGAAGTGTGTATGTATGTATGTATATGTGTGTGTATATGTATGCATTTGTGTGTAAATATTTGTGTATATCTGTATTTATGTGTATGTGTATATGTGCATGTATTTATTATGTATATGTGTCTATGTGTATGTATGTGTAAGAGTATATATGTGTGTGTAAGTGTATGTATGTGTGTATATGTACTGTGTATGCATGTGTGTATGTGTGTATGCATGTTTATAAATGTCTATGTATTTATTATGTATGTGTGTGTATGTTTATGCATGTATATGTACATTTGTGTATGCATGTTAATAAATGTGTATGTACTTAGTATGTATGTGTGTATGTTTATGCACGTATATGTATGTGTATTTGTGTATAAGTAAATGCATGTTTATAAATGTCTATGTATTTATTATGTATGTGTGTGTATCTATATGTGTATGCATGTGTATCTATGTATATATGTATTAGTGTGTATGTTTGTATGTGTATATGTGCATGTATTCATTGTGTATGTGTGTCTATGTGTATGTGTGTATGTGTATGTATGTGTGCATGTATATGTATGCATGTGTATGTATGTATGTATGTCTAACTATATGTATGTATTTCTAAATGTATGTATGTGTGTATGAATGCTTATAAATTTCAATTTTTTCTATATAATGATCCTTTTAGTTTTGCTTGAGATTAGAATAACAGGAGATATTGTATGGTATAAAAAGATAAGAGAAAAGGAAACATTACACTTGAGTTGTGGTAGTATTTTCGTAGATAGCTAGGTCTTCAAGAATCATTATTAGTGGTGTTGGGGCTCTTGGCAACGGCGTAGTAGAACGAAAAATGGTAGTGCACGAGCTCCATAGAGATTGAGAGAGAGAGAGATAGAAAGAGAGGAGAGATAACATAGACAGAGAAGAGTCTCTCTTGTGCACGGATCTAATCTTGAAACATGTGCCACTCATTTTCATAAGTGAAACAATGTTCTTATACAAAAAAGGAAGGCCGATTGGCCAATCGAAATGAGATAAGGCTTTTGCTTAGGATTACCCCTTGCTAAGAGGTGTTCACATCAAAATAAGCTCATATCCAACAATCCACCCTTTGAGCTTGGTTTTGATGATTTTAGGGCTTAGTGCCATGGGTTTTAAGCATTTTAGATTTTAGGGCATCCTAAGTGGGTTTTAGAAGCTAGTGGCATATGGGACCATCTAGCATAAATTTTTGGTTTTTTAATTTGGTTTTAGGACCACTAGGAGCTTTTCATGTTTTAAGGGCCTTTATAGGCATAGGCCTTTTACAAATGGGTTTTAGAAGAGTGTTTTACAATATATCGTCATAGATGACAGAGTTGATTTCATCATGTTCAAATTCTTCTACAACATGAGCTTTACCTTTATTATTCTTGGTGTTGTTGCCTCCTCCTTGATCTTCATGTTTGCTTTTGAAGAAGCACCTTGATGAAGGATGATTCGTCTTCTTGCAATATTTGCATGGTTCAAACACTTTGTTCTTTTGCTTTGAGTATGTTGCATAAGCTCCATTTGTTGATAAGGTTGTCTTCTTTTCTTCTTCTTGAAGTGAGTTGATGGCATCCTCCAAGATAGGGATTGGAACTTTCTCCTTGAGGATAGTTTTGATATTGGAGTATTGCTCTGGAAGTGCTTTAATGAAGATAGCAACTTTATCTTCATCATCATTCTTTACATCACAATGTGCTAATTGTGTACAAAGGCTTTTAAGTCTATTAGCTAAAGATGCCATGCTTTCTCCATTTTCATGCATTAGGCTATTACAATTGAATTTTCAATGACATTTTGGAATGTTTAGCCTTAGAGCCAAATAAATGTTCAAGTGTACACCAAGCTTCATAAGATGATTGGCTTCATCTATGTGATGTATGTATTCATCATTTAATGAGGTGAGAATGCTGCCCAAAGCTTGTTCATCTTTGGTTGCATATTGAGCATTTTGAGCCCTAGTTGTAATGGTTTCATTGGTAGATAAAGGCTTACAACGTTCCACAAGCTTTTCTTCATTAAATACCCTCGAAGTTTGGTTTGTCAAGTATGAAACCCTACCCCTTTGAACTTATCAACTCCTTTATTTTCACTCATTGTGTGTAGGAGAGGTCTTAACACTTGAAGACTCTTCAAGGTCAGTGTCTAACTCCTTAAGATAGCTTAATTATTAACATGGAGATGATTATGTTTCGACTTCATTCTAACAAACTTTAATTTAAAAGATGACAACGCAGCATTCATGTTGATTATACCTAAACTTTGGTATCTAGACCCCGTCTGCATATACCTTACCTTCTCAAGTGGCAGCTCTTACAAGTCTGAAAACAAATCCCACATTCGAGACAAGCATATCACTCACTATAAATCTTTTGGAGTGTATGCACAGTTCGTATAGCCCATGGACTTTTGTCATAAAGTGAGTGCCCAACAATGCTTCACTATTAGAGCGATGTGACATCCCAAACCTACTGCTCTTCTGATCTTCTTATGTGTATACCTGCAGTGTACATGTATCTGCACCTCTACGTTGCTTCGTTTGAATATTTCCTCCTAATGGTGTTTGAAGGTAGAAAAATAGAGAAAGCCCTATGCTTATTGTACAACGTGAATGCACAAGAGATGTGCAACAAGAATAAATGGTGATCTTGCTATATATAAGCACTACTTGAGTAGAAAGCCCACCCATCAATGTGTGAACAGATGATTATGCATCTGGGAACTCAACACACATGTTAGTTCTCAGCAATAGTAGAATGCTATTTCACTTGCACGGTCAGAAGTTCTTACACGAACGATAAAGTGTGCAAGATTTCACCTAGATACTGAGAACTTCATGAGATTGAGTGCCTGCCCGATGAATTGGATAAACCGATGCAACATATGTTTTCAAAAAAGGTTGCAATATTTCTTGGTGAGATAGAACAAAATCGATGAATGTGCATTATGCGATAACTGGACAGTCTTCATCTTCTCAATCCACATGATAGAAAATGATATCAACATATGCTGCCAGCAAAGTCTATGTACCTTCGGTGTGTTGCATGTGAGGATGCATGTGAGGCAATGCCCACTCTCTATCTCTTTGCCATAGGGCATGCACTCGAGGAGGTAGGAGGATCCTCTTGCAAGTCTTTGAGCTTTTTCAGACCACGTTTGAAGCCATAGCAATGCCCTTGAGGAGCTGTTGCAAGAAGACAATGGAACTTAGCTTTCCACTCTTCTTCTTGGCTTCTCTCTTGCTATGCATCTGCCACCAATAGTGTTTCGAAGATCATAGCATACCATGCAAACTTCTCCACCTTCATCATACCATGCAAACTTTTCCACCTTCAACTATGATACGAGTTGTAGGGGCTCTTGGCAACGGTGCACTAGAACAAAAAATGGTAGTGCACGAACTCCATAGAGATTGAGAGAGAGAGAGAAACAAAGGAGAGATAAGATAGAGAGAGAAGAGTCTCTCTTGTGCACATATCTAATCTTGAAACATGTGCCACTCATTTTTGTAAGTGAAATGATGTTCTTATACAAAAAAGGAAGGCCGATTGGCCAATCAAAATGACATAAGGCTTTTGCTTAGGATTTCCCCTTGCTAAGAGGTGTTAACATGAAAATAAGCTCATCTCCAACAAGTTGAAGGTATACAAAATAATTCAAATTACTGTGAGTTATAGTTCTTATATGTTTTATAAAGCATTTAATCTATGTACTTTTGTTTCATCAAATAAACACAGGCTATTGCAAAGAAGAGAGTTGAGTCAGGTCATACATCTTGCTTAGGCCAAATGGGCCATCATGGTTTTGTTGCTACATTTGTAAGTATACATATTATTGAAACTATATTTTTTATTTTATTTAAAATACTAATCATTAATCTTTTTTATTTTTACCAATACAATAAAAGTATTATGGTCAATATCCAATGAAAAATGAAATCCAATTAGTTACACATTATGGATATGGATGTGTGAGTGAGTAGACACAAGGTCATCAAGATGCTTTTGTGATTATTATTAAATTTCATATAATTTATTTTATTTTATTGATCTTTTATATGTTTGTTTTTTTATCTTTGTGATATGTAATATATGAGTATTATGGAGAGGTAGATATGGATGAGCTTGAGAAACAGACACATGAGGGATGATATCTTTCATACAGAGTGGTGACCACTCTACCCGTGATGCCTCTTCAAATGATCATGATGATGCAAATGATCATGATGATGAGAATGATCATGATTTTTTGGATGATCATGATCAAGGAGGGGATTCAGATGATTGACATCTTATATTCATGTACTATCTACATTAATATGCACATACATTTTTATATTTATATAATTTCTCATCTCAATTATGGTTTTTATTGTGTCTATGGTACTAATTAATGTCAAAAGCATATTAATAAATATATTATAGTTTATATTTAGCATGTAATTTATTACTTTAATTTCATGATTCATTCATATTATATGTGTCTTTGTATGTATATATGTATGTATGTGTGTCTATAGTTGTGCATGTACATGTATGTATGCACATGTAGGTATATATCTATATTTGTGTAAGTGTGTGTATATGGATGTATGTGTGTCTATGTATGTGTGTATGTATATGTATGTGTATGTGTATGTGTACATGTTTATATGTATGTGTATGTGTATATGTTGGTGTATGTGTATAGGTGTGTGTATGTGAAGATGTGTGTATGTGTATATATGCATGTGTATGTGTATGTCTATATATACATGTGTATGTGTATGCGTGTATATGCATGTGTATATGTATGAGCGTGCATGTGCATGTGCATGCATCTACATTTTCATGCATGTGCATGTGCATGTGTATATGCATGTGTTTATTTGTGTATGTGCATGTGCATGCATGCATGTCCATGCATATCCATGCATTTACATGTAGATATGTTTGTGCATATGCATGTGTATGTGTATGTGTATGTGTATGTGTATGTGTATGTGTATGTGTATGTGTATGTGTATGTGTATGTGTATGTATATGTGTATGTGTATAAGCATATGTGTGTGCATTTTCATGTCTATGTGTATGTGTATATATATGTGTGTATGTGCATGTGTATGTGTATGTGTATGTGTATAACTATGTTTTTGTGTGTATGTTCATGTATATGTCTATATGTGAATGTGAATGTGTAAGTGTGAGTATGTTAATTAATGAAAACAAAACAATTTAAATGATATACAAACAATGAAAATTGTACTTACAACAATTAGCCATGTAATATGTTTGTTGAACATCTTGAATAACTTGCAATAGAGAAAGAGAAAGATAGAGAGAGAGGGAGAGAGAGAGAGAGATCAAAATAGAGAGAGATATAGAGAAATTGAAAGAGAAAGAGAGAAAAAAGGAGAGAGTGAGAGAGAGAGACAATGAGAGAGAGAGAGTAGAAAAGAGAGATATTGACAAAGAGAGAGCTCGAGCTTGTATGTGCAGCATAGATACGAAAATTGGATCATTCTTTCATCAGATGCATGCAAAATGAAGATCAAAGAGCGATCCAATATTTTTTCTTATTTTGGACAAACACAATTGTTGCATAAGCAATGTACAAACATCATAAACAAGATTCTAGAAATCATCACTTTTAGTGTCACATATTTGATGCAAAAATGCATTGCATATGTGATGCTACTTATGTGTCACAAATGGGACATTTGCATTAGGGACAATTCAATTAAAATTGCTAAGATCCTTGAAAATAGTGTCAGGATAAGTGTCATTTAAGGGACAATGCATGCTCGATGCATAGTGTGACAAAATATGCAAACATGTAGGGACCAAAGTGTGTTGCGTTAATCGTTGCTATGCACTTGTATTCCATGTCGAAAAAAGCATTTTATAGATTGAAGCAAGTACACGCATGCTTGATACGAGGAAATACATCCATATTTTAGCTCATAGATTTGAAAATAGTCTGAATGATAGCACTTTGTATGTAAAGTGCTTAGATGATTTACGTCCCTTTCATTGTTGTTCATGTGGATGACATGATGCTCTGTAGACCTAATAAGATGCAATTTTTTAAGTATAATTTTATTTTTTAACTTTTTAGAAATGTCATATGTCGATCGTTTGCATCATTATTTTTGCATTCAATTCAGCTGACTGAGGCATTCTTTTGTGTCTAAGAGAACACAATAACACTTCATTCCAATGTATTTTCCTTGAGGAACGTAAGACATTAACAATCTCATAGGAATAGGTTTTTATGATTGAGTCTCCATGATGCTCAAGTTGCTTTCTTTTGTCTCGATTATCATCTTATTGGATGAATTATTTATTTATCAACACCTTGCTTGATATTCATTTCTTGTATATCTTAGATAAGCAAGCTTATGCACAAACCAAGCGTTATGAATCTGCAGTGAGTTGAGCAAATCATTAGGCACTAATCTATAACCCAATCTTACCTTGTTTTATACCAAAGGTAAATCATTATAGGCAAGTTTTCAAGTTCTCTTTGACTTGCATTGGGCTCATTGTGATGATATTGACGTGTGCACAAGTAGGTTCTACTTCATGCTTCATAGCTTGTGCATATCTTGGTTGAGCAAGAAGTATCCTACTATGGCCACTTTTAGTTGTGAGGTTAAGTATAGGGAAGCTCTCAAAACTATTACTACATGTACATGTATGTAGCATTGAGCCCTTATGGATGATTGGGTTGTTGGTGACACTTTTATCATCACCATATTTACTGAAAGTTACAGTGCATTGGTAGTTGTGAGGATCTCAATGATTCAAGCTCAGACTAAGCACATTGAGGTACACTATCATTATATTAGGAGAGAATCTTTTCTACACAGACCAATTTCACACACGTAAATAATAAATGATAAATTTGTAGAGATAGTTTTGCAAATGTTCTACATCTTGTGAAGTTCGAGACGCATAGGAGGCTATTACTTGGAGAAAGGGTATTCTATGTCAGAAAGATACCCGTAACTCCCAAAAATATTCAGTCCGCTATGAAAATAACTTTCAAGGAAATGATTAAAGATGATACCCTCCTTTTAACTAAATCATTATATCCAAAAGCCTCTTAAGTATCCTATCCTAATGTTGGCCCCTTAAGAATAACACGGCTCCATACGGGTCCTACGTCTTTGATATGTTCAGAAGCTTTTTAAAAGGATTCCGAAGTTGAAAATTGGAATGTCAATGGGAAAAGAAAAGGATAACACAATGATTTGCGGTCATGTGAAAATTATTACTTTCATATAATATATAGAAATTATATGTCTCGTGTAATACTCTCATGATGATGGGCATTTTTTTAATAAAAGCGAGTTTGGAAATGCCTACTCTCCCTGACTTTAATTAAATAAAAGAAGAAGACAAGTGAATAGGACTAGTGTCTTCGGGACCCCCCAAGTCCCACAATGCGGGGGCAACACAAACATGTCCGGAAGTCATATATTCGTGGTAGACCATACAGAGCTTACATGGAGTTATAGAGGAGATTGATAAACCTCGCATCCCCATCATGCGGAGCCCACTTGGTTTTAAGCTTATTTTTGACATACTATAGCTCTTTGTGATGTCTGAAGGGGGGGTTTCTTACAGTTAGCAATTCTTTTGCCTAGAAGGAATAGGGACTTCTCAATCGACCACTCCTTGGGGGTATCGCCAAATTTGTGAGCGCATCTTTCCCACCAAATCTTCCAAAGGATCTCTCCCCTAATCACATTCCACAATGTCGGAGAGCAACTGATCACTTCACCAATGAGGGCTTGCTTCCAATTGATTTGTTCTTGGAGCCCCATAGAATGACCAAGGACCCTCAATAGCTGAAGGGATTTAGGGCAAGCAAAGAACAGGTGACCAATATCCTCTTTGCTATGACAATATCGCTTGCACCAGGGCAGAACACCAAAGATCTTGTTAGCTTTTGCATTGGTCCATATTCCACAGTGTAAAATTTGCCATAGGAGGACCGACTTTTTGTTTTCAATGAGAGGATGCCACATAGACATAAATTTCATATCTCATCGAAGTCGTGTCCAGTTGAGACACCATTTCTTGTTGAGACTAATGTGAATGTTGTTGCGAGCTTTGACATATGAAAGCTTGGATATGCGATTACCATTATATCATTTAAGGCCCTATAGATCCAGAGCATCCTATCCCATAAGTAGTCAGATTTTAGAGCAGTCACAAGGCTTCTACTCAATAAAATATTCCATTCCTTGTACGTGACCGAAGCACTAGGGTCAAGGTCCTCAAAGTCCATCCATCTATTCGTGTCCTATTTCCAGAGGTGCTTCCATTGTTTGTATCCTTTATTCTAGAGTCTCTTGGCACTTAAGACATTCCAAGGCTCCACATTTCTCATGCCTTGGATCGGGAACCAAATAGAGTCATTTTGTCTTATACGTGCATCCCACTTCCAATCTTCACTGATTCTGATGTGAGGTTTGAATCTGTTCCAACTCATCGAGAAGGATCTTACTAGGATCGATCCTTTGGGTGAGATCGAAATTAGAGAGAATAAGAGGGTGAGGATTTCAAGGTTTTTCCATCCCGGGTAGCCCACCAGAGTAATCGCATTTGTGTTTCTGAAAATTAATGCGGTCCAAGAGGAATCTCTGTTGCTCCAGGCCTTAATCATCCACTTTGCCGCAAGTTTATTGGCCATGCTGCCAATGTTATGGTCCCGAGTCCAGAGAAATTTCCTACAAATACTTTCCAATTTGGCTAATTCTTGATCCTTGGGTCTCCAGCAAGAGAGAAAGTATATGATTGAGGATATGAGGAACGTGTTGATCACCATGGCCCAGCCAGCAAGATTAATTTGCAAACCCCTCCAATAGTTAAGTTTGTTATTAAGTCTGGCGAGGACCCAAGCCCACCTTTGTTCTAGAGTAACACAGAATCCCATGGGGATACCAAGAATGTGAACGACCTGACCCGATTGAATGTTTTGGCATCCTTGCATAGTGAGGAGATTGGGTTGATTCCTTTTGATAGCCCTGAACACAGTCTTGGAATGGTTAATTCTGGACCCATAGGCCTCGCAAAAAGTTTCGAGGCACCACCAAAGGGTTTCCAGGCTGGTATTGTCATTGTGAACAAAGGCATTTCTATCGTCCACGAATAGCCTCATGGTCATTTGCCCAGAGTTATGTGGCAAAGTGATGCCTCTTATGCGACCAAGATCCATCTGTCGCTCCGCAAGTCGGCTAAGTCCTTCTATGGCAATGGTGAAGAGCAGCGGGGCCAATGGGCAGCCTTGCCTGATTGATCATTTCAATTTGATTGCCTTTGAAAGTTGCCCGTTGACATTGACTTTGGTCGAAGCATTACCAAGGAGAGTGGAGATCATCCTTAGGAATCTCTGATTACACCTTAGGTCTTTTAGCGATCGTAGGCTTTGTCAAAGTCAATCTTGAGGAAGACAATGTCCTGATTAAATTGTTCAGTGAAGTCGAGACCTTCCCAGATATCAATGATGGCTTCCAATATTTACCTTCCCTTAATGAAGCCTTTTTGGTCTTTGCTAAGCCACTGGTCTAAATGGCAGGATATCCTGTTTTTGCAATTACTCCAGCAAGAATCTTATATCCGGTTTGAAGCATTGTGATAGTTCTTTAGTTCTCAATTCTATTCCTCTCCCCTTTTTTATGAATAAGTTTGATGATGCCGTTGTTGAGACAAGCAAGAAGGGCACCAAACTCGAGTGCCTCAAGACAAACAAGACACAAGGGGGTGGCCACCACACATTTGAATGGTTTAAAGAACTCATTAGTGAGCCCATCAGGTCCCGGGCTCTTGCCGTTTGGAAGCAAATCAATAACTTCAAGGATGTCTTGTTCGGAAATGGTGGCATCAAGCAGGGTGCTCAAGTTGCATGGGATTCTATGCAAGGAAGTCCGAGAGATGGTGGCCATGCAATGCCACCTATGGGGGGAGAAGGGACTAGCACCACCCAAAAGACTCGTGAAGTGAGCTTCTATAATGGCAATGTTCTCTTCCTCTATCTTACATTCCACCCTATTCTTGTCAAGCAATAGCGGGATCTCGTCTCTAATTTGTTTTCTTCTTAGAATATTTCTAATCTCTTTGGAAGGTCTATCTACCTTACCAGCCCACCATTCCTTAAAATAAATTTGAAGATTTTTCCTTTTGATCTCCTTCTCGTATCTTAATCTTCCTCTCATATTTTGGAGTCCCTTGTGAGATTGAATCTTCCCTTTATTAACTTCTTCTTCTAGTCTTTGGAGCCGACGATAAAGGTTTTCTCTATGCCTTCGACGGATGGTTTTGAGAACCTTCGTGGTCCTAATCAAGATCTAATGAGACTTTTCCAGTGCGTTTCTCCAACACTTGGCTAGAGAGGTGCACACGACGAAGGCCTCAAGCCAAGCGTTAGTGACTTCTTGATGGATAGAGGGAAGTGAGAAGACAAACGTACTGGCATGAAACCAAGGTGCCTTGCAACTTTTAGATAGAGGGGGGAAGGTGAGCACCATTGGGTAATGGTCTGAGATGGTGAGGTCGATACGTTGCGTTAGGGTAGGAGGAACCCATTGATGGACGAGATTCTGCGAAATGTAGCTTCTCTCAAGTCTCGCTTTCCTCAAGTCCTCACCCAATTGAAGATTGGACCAAGAAAAACCATTCAAGTCCTTGACTTCGACCAGATCCAAAAACAGTTTGGTTTGGTCCCAAGTTTCTTTCTCCTGGCCATCAATGTTGCGGCCCTTGTTGTGCCACCTATAAGAGGGGTCTTCCACCATATTGAAGTCACTGCAAATCATGACATTATGAGAAAAGAAGTCCAAGGAGGACCAAGTATCGATCCTCGCAGCATCTTCGTTTGGAGAATACATAGAGATCAGGGAGAATTGAAAGGGGGTGCTGAATGTAACCGCCATCCACATATGATTTCTGTCTTCGCTGGTGTAGTCAAGCTTATTAGCCTAGAAGTGATTGATACCAATGGCAATTCCACTTGAACCACGTTGATGGGTTGTGGAAAACCACACATGGGACTGAGAGACACCCTTAAGTCGTTTTTGAAGGTCTTCTCCTTCAATTTTAATCTCCTGAAGACGAATGAAATCCGGGTTTAAGCTTATGTCACGGAGCCATTGACCAATAATGGTGGCTCTACTGGGGTCAGTTATATTTAGTGACACGATGATCATTTTCTTGCACTTCCCTCATTTCGAGGGTGGGACTTGTCTTTTTTCCTCTTGGAGTCTTCTTTCTTTCGTGCAGGGGATGGTCCCGACCATGCGCCTTCGGTTTAAGGGGGCAGCAATCACCTTCCAGTTTCAACATGATAAATTCAAAAGCGTCTTCGACATGATAACCTCATGATGGGTGTTGCTATGCAAATTCGTGTGGGTACTCAAATTTTTTTTTCTTGAGAGTACAATGAATTGGAAAGACAGACACACCCGACCTCGTAAGGTAGAGGCACCCATCTTGGGGAACTTCATGGACAATCATCTTTGGGAACTCATGGATATGTCCAACCAAGATTTGAACTCAGGACTTCCTCCTTGAGACTCAAGGCATCAACCACTACGCTATGCAGGCTTGGACATGGGTACTCAAATTTTTTTTGACAAAACAGAGAATATAAAATTGATGCAAATCAAAAGAGAATTACAACAGGCCTCCCAGAGGAAGGGATATCAACAAGTGGGCAGCAATCTAGGAGCTTCTCCTACCAAATTACATCAAGCTTTCAATATACAGATTAATAAAGTGAAACATATTGACTCTAGTTGAAGAAGAGATCTGTAACAGCTTATCTCTCCACAAATTACAAGGGAATTTCTTCAGGATCAGGAAAGGGCTAGACTCTTCTAGATGACTATTGGGCGCAGACTTCAAACATTTGGTCAGAAGTCTTTTATCCCCATCAAACAGGAGAAGAGGTAGTCTTTACTTTTTTTGTCATAGATCTTGCTGTTTCTATTTTTCCATATAAACCAGAGGATATGAGCCCTAATCAGCTACCATAGCACAATATCCATCTTGTTGGCTTCACCTATGAGAAACTCTCTGGTACTAGGTGATCTCAGCCCATAAGTATTGCAGTAGAGATAAATGACCTTCCAAAATCTAGATGAAGACTTGGATTTGAAAAAAAGATGTTCTAAGTCTTCTTCCAGACCACAGTGATGACAAAGACCTGCATCAATTTTATATTCTCTAGCTTTGCTGCCACTCCTATTGGTTTTGCGCTAAAGAAAACGTTTACAACTCAGTCAACTTTAGCACCTATTGGTTTTGCGCTAAAGAAAACGTTTACAACTCAGTCAACTCCTTTATGCAATATCAGCCACATCAAGCAGGAGCGCTTGTTATCAATAGGGAGGGACCAAATGCACTGAAATCTATATCTCCACAGATGAGCAGACCAAGCCAGCTTCCATTTCGTATTCAGGCTCCCAGTAATAATCCTGATGCTAACCCGAGAGCGTTTGAAGCAATTATAAATGTCTTGAGCCACATCAGGAATCGAGATCGTCTTCGACCAAAGGTGATTCTCCAAGAGAGTCAGGAGCTTATTCCTTTTGTCTTTAATTATCTGTTTACAAGCAAATGAAAGAGTGTCAAAGTTCATTATAATGTGATCATCAATCAAGCTTGCATCTCTATAGAGATCCTGCCACTTAACAAAACCCATCCTCTTGCACTTATTCCATCTAATGGGAAGATGGGCAATGTTAGGAGGATCAAACCAGCCAATCCACAGGGAGTCCTGTAAAAGGAATGAGTAATTAAAAGAGAACCACACAGGCAGTTTATAGTTTTCTTTGACCTTCATCCAGGAATTCCAGAAACTGCAGATAAGAGAGCTACCTTTGGGAACAAACATAGTAGGAGAAATTAAAATATCCCAAAGCTTGAAGTTACACCATCTTTTATTATTCTTAAGATAGAATTTATCTATGTTCCTTTTAATCAAACAAGCCCAAAAAACATTAGAAGAGACAGCTTTGAGGATCCACTTGGCAGCCATCTAGGTAGCCATCTTGGTAGGGCAAATTAAACCAAGTCCTCCTTTTGATTTTTTCATACAGCAAACCTTCCAAGCGACTTTTGGAATTTTGTTCCCACCCCACCTAAATCTCCTAGCCAAAGAAATGGCCCGAGACAACTGCTTTTTAGTCGGCTGCCAACAAACCAAAAAATATGTCAGACAAGAAAGAATAAAGTGTTTCAGCACAAAGGTCCTTTGAGAGAGGTTGGACTGCATGTTTATCCACTTAAAGATTTTAGCCCTGAACTTCTCAAGAACCCAATTCCATCTTTGCTCATAGTGTTAGAGTATGATCAATGTCTACCCCTCATGATTGTATGCACATTTTGTAAGGCCCCCTTTATGAGGAGAAGCCAAGCGTGCATTACCCAATTGATGGGAATCCCAACTTGAATGTTGGATGAAGGTCATATTGGACCATGTAAGATATTATAAGGAAAGGGAGTTACCAGGGTCCCCAATTGTGGGGTCCGGGGCAGCGGTGAGCAGCCCCGGCTGGGGGGTCCAAGGGGGCCAGCGGGCCCCCTGGTGGGGGTCCGGGGGCAGCGCCCCCGGCGCGATGGTAAAGGGAATATTCCATGGAATATTCCCTGTCGGAGTCAGAAATCATTTATATTTGTTAGGTCGGTTCAACCAGTCTAAGCCGTGTATGGCAATTACGCGGGCGGTGGCCGCCCACGCTCTACCGCCCATGTATAGCCATCCATGGCAGGCCACCCATGATCCTATATATACATGACTTCTGCACTACCTAAGACATTGAGTTGAGCCAGCATACCTCTACCTTGTATCTCCCTATCTAGAATTGTCTAGATCACCATTTAAGCTCTACCTTGAGAGCGCACGGGTGGACAACGCCATCATCTTTGTACTTGCTGCTAGTAGAAAATTGTTGAGATTCTCCTATATCTGTTATCTTCTCTGCTATTGCTCCTGTGTTATATTGCGTAACTATTGTCTTACATGGTATCAGAGCTGTAAGGTTCGAATAGCTTGAGAAGTATCATTATTTTAGCCTACTAGCAGACTAGAATATCAG
Organism: Ceratopteris richardii; assembly: GCA_020310875.1. Taxonomy (NCBI): domain Eukaryota; kingdom Viridiplantae; phylum Streptophyta; class Polypodiopsida; order Polypodiales; family Pteridaceae; genus Ceratopteris; species Ceratopteris richardii. The sequence goes on along the minus strand of CM035433.1, from coordinate 116,216,660 downwards.
TAGATTATTCGAGTGATTACATGATGGCTTCATCGTCGAACACTAGTCTTGGTGCTTCACCTAATGTTAATGCTGCACCTATTCGAATTCGTCCACCTGCATTCACTGAAGGGAAGCTGGATGGAACCAACTATACACTCTGGAAGTTCAAAATTTCTGCAATTTTGGACTCCTATGAATTACTTGACACTGTCATGGGACCGATGGGATTGGATCCAGAGCCTATACCAGTTGAAGATCCAGCAAATTCAAGATTGATGATTCAGCCAGATCCAGATCTTCTACGAGCTTGGAAGAGGCGGAATGCTGATGCATTATGTGCGATTGTCACTAGTGTAAGTGATTCTGTGCTTACTTTAGTTCAACATACTACTAAAGCACATGAGGCTTGGGGCATATTGGCTCGACAATATGAGACCAAGAACCACACTAGGATACAAAATTTAGAAAATCAGTTGGCAAATGAAAAGCATTCTGATTCTGAAAAGGCTGAAGATTTTATCAAACGGATAAAGCATCTTCAAGATCAATTGGCTGCAGTTGGTGTTGTTATAACACCAGAAGAGCTAGCTCGAAGATCTGTACGTGTTCTTCCAGCAAAGTATGATGGATTAGTAACAGCCCTTAACACTCAGGTAAGGCCAACTCCTCTTACATTTGAAGAGTTTTGTGCCATGCTTTTAGAAGAAGAGATGCGGCTGAAGAATCGGCAAAGTACAATTGATGCTGCATTCTCAGCAAATGCAAAAGGTAAAGGCTCTTCAAAGGGATCAAAGAAGAAGCCAAAGAAGAAAAAGTTCACAGGAAGTTGCTTCTATTGTGAAAAGAAAGGCCATGCCATCAAGGATTGCAGAAAGAAGCAAGCTGATGAACGGAATGGGACTGTAAAATCCTCATGGAAGAACAAAGAGTCTGCAAACAACACAGAGCTGGAACTTTGGGTAGCTATTGAAGAGGTATGTTCATCTGCTCAAGCTCGTGTTGATGAGCCATGGATTTTAGATAGTGGAGCTTCTCGCCATATGACTAGTAAAAAGGATTGGTATAGTTCCCTAGTGCCTCTGCGGGAATCCATCAATGTAGTGGTGGGAAACGACTCCAAGTGTCCAGCTGAAGGAACTAGAACCATCTCTTTTATCACTTCTCCAGGTGTTGAGAAAAAGTTATCCGATGTTCTCTATGTACCTACACTCAAAAGAAATTTGTTGTCAGTTTCTGCAATAACAGATCGTGGACTCGAAGTTCACTTCAATAAGAGTGGTGCGGAAATCATGGATTCATCAGGTAATGTTGTAGGTAAAGGCACACGACGGGATAACTTGTATGAGTTAAGTGCTTTAACTGCTACAGAAGATAAAGATGTAAGCAGGTTATGGCACCAACGATTTGGGCATCTCGGATTTGCAGTTTTGAAGGAGATGCAACGAACAGGGATGGTTGCTCATTTGCCTGCATTTTCAGAGTTGCAGGAACCTTGTGAAGCTTGTATGATGGGCAAGCAACAACGAAAGGCATTTCCAAGAGAGACCAGCAATCGATCTCAAGCTCCTCTAGAGTTGGTACATGCTGATCTCTGCGGTAAAATGTCTACACCTGCTTTAGGAGGATCTTTCTACTTCTTGTTGTTAGTCGACGATTATAGTAGAAAGATGTGGGTTTATTTCATTCGAGAGAAGGCTGATGCTTTTGAAAAATTTAAAGTGTGGCATAAGTATGTAGAAAGTGAATCAGGAAGGAAACTGAAGAAATTTAGAACAGATAGAGGAGGTGAATTCTTGTCAATAGAATTCAACAATTACTGTAAGGAGCATGGTGTGAAAAGGCAACTTACCACAGCTCATACACCTCAACAAAATGGCGTTGTTGAGCGCAGGAACAGGACAGTAGTTGAAATGGCTCGTTGTATGTTAAAGGCTCAAGACATGCCTGATTCATTCTGGGCAGAAGCAGTCAATACAGCAGTCTACATCCTCAATCGAAGCTACACAAAAGCTCTGAAGGGGATGACTCCTCAAGAAGCATATTCTGGTAAAAAGCCTTCAGTTTTGTATTTCAGAATTTTTGGTTGTTTCTGTTATGCACATATTCCTGATTCAACAAGATCAAAGTTGGATTCAAAAAGCAAAAAGTGTGTCTTCCTAGGATATAGTGAAGAGTCTAAAGCATACAGGTTATGGGATCCTGAGGCAAGGAAGATTTTTGTCAGCCGAGATGTGGTGTTTGATGAACGACCACACTTAGTAGAAGATAAAGGTAAATCTACTATCTCATCAAACGGAGAAATATCTCACCTTGTGCCTATCAAAAGACAGGTTAAAGTTGAGGAGGAGGAAACATCTGATGGAGAAATTTCCTCAATAAAAAGCCAACCAATTGTAGCTACACAGCGTAAGCCACTACCGAAGTGGGCACAACAGCTCTTTGATGATCACAATCCACATGTAGATGCACCAGAATCATCATCGGATGGATTACGAAGATCAAAGAGAATAGAGGAGCAAAGAAGAGCCTCAGAACACATTGTTAACATGGCTCTAATGGCAGATATCATGGGTTCGATAAAGGAACCTACCACCATTGAAGAAGCCATTGATGATCCAGATTGGAGAGCGGCAATGCAGTCTGAGTATGATAGTATACTCAAAAATGATACATGGGATCTAGTCGACTTGCCGCCAAAGAAGAAGGTAATAGGTACTAAATGGATTTGGAAAGCTAAGTATAAAGCTGATGGAACATTAGAAAAGTATAAGGCACGATTAGTTGCACAGGGTTTTTCACAGATTGAAGGATTTGATGTTCAAGAAAATTTTGCACCAACAGCACGCATGACAACTATTCGGACGGTACTTGCAGTAGCTGCACAAAAGTCTTGGCCTATTTTCCAGATGGATGTCAAATCTGCATTTTTGAATGGTCACCTCAAGGAGGAGGTATATGTATCTCAACCACCAGGTTTTGAGGTGCCCAATTCAGAAAATAAAGTTTGCAGGTTGAAGAAAGCTTTGTATGGACTTAAGCAAGCTCCACGGGCTTGGTACCAACGAATTGATCATTTTTTCAAAAATATGGGTTTTGAAAGAAGTACTTCTGATGCTAACTTGTATGTAACGAAAAGGGATAGCAAGCTAGTTGTTGTCATTGTATATGTAGATGATTTGATCATTACAGGAGATCATCAGGAACTCATCAATCAAACTCGGATCAGCTTGGGAACTGAGTTTGAAATGACAGACTTAGGTCTACTCCATTTTTGTCTGGGAATTGAAGTATGGCAAAGGAAGGATGGCATTTTCATCTCACAACAAAAATATTCCAAAGAAATTCTCAAGGCATTTGGAATGATGGACTGCAAACCAACTAGCACACCTATGGAGGTAAATCATAAGCTATCTATGGATGATAACATGCCTGATGTAGATGCTAAGAAGTATAGGAAGCTCGTTGGAAGTCTTATTTTTCTGTGCAACACTAGACCAGACATTTGCTATGCTGTTGGAGTGTTAAGCAGGTTTTCCAACAAACCTAAGGAGAGTCACTGGAATGTTGGAATGCGAATTCTAAGGTACATTGCAGGAAGCTTGGATTTTGGTATTTTGTATACCACAGGTGATACACTCCAAGGATATTGTGATTCAGATTGGGCTGGAGATTGTGATTCTAGAAAATCAGTTTCTGGATATTGTTTCTCACTTGGTTCAGGAATATTTTCTTGGGTAAGTAGGAAGCAACCAACTCTCGCACTCTCCTCCACTGAAGCAGAGTACAAAGCAGCTTGTTTTGCTTCTTGTGAGGCAGTCTGGTTAAGGAGAATTCTTGCAGATATAGGCTTTCCATCAAATATGCCAATTGTACTCAAGTGTGATAATCAAAGTTGTATGGCTATTGCAAAGAACCTAGTATTTCATGCTCGCACCAAGCACATAGAAGTACAGTACCATTACATTCGTGAGCTAATTGAAGATGAAATTGTGGAGCTAGAATATTGCCCAACAGAGGCAAATTGTGCTGACATATTCACTAAAGCACTTGGAAGAGAGCAGCTCAACAAGCATCTTCAACAGATGGGCATAGGACCGAGACCTACTTGATTTATCATCGGTAAACATTGAGGGGGGGTGTTAGAGTATGATCAATGTCTACCCCTCATGATTGTATGCACATTTTGTAAGGCCCCCTTTATGAGGAGAAGCCAAGCGTGCATTACCCAATTGATGGGAATCCCAACTTGAATGTTGGATGAAGGTCATATTGGACCATGTAAGATATTATAAGGAAAGGGAGTTACCAGGGTCCCCAATTGTGGGGTCCGGGGCAGCGGTGAGCAGCCCCGGCTGGGGGGTCCAAGGGGGCCAGCGGGCCCCCTGGTGGGGGTCCGGGGGCAGCGCCCCTGGCGCGACGGTAAAGGGAATATTCCATGGAATATTCCCTGTCGGAGTCAGAAATCATTTATATTTGTTAGGTCGGTTCAACCAGTCTAAGCCGTGTATGGCAATTACGCGGGCGGTGGCCGCCCACGCTCTACCGCCCATGTATAGCCGTCCATGGCAGGCCACCCATGATCCTATATATACATGACTTCTGCACTACCTAAGACATTGAGTTGAGCCAGCATACCTCTACCTTGTATCTCCCTATCTAGAGTTGTCTAGATCACCATTTAAGCTCTACCTTGAGAGCGCACGGGTGGACAACGCCATCATCTTTGTACTTGCTGCTAGTAGAAAATTGTTGAGATTCTCCTATATCTGTTATCTTCTCTGCTATTGCTCCTGTGTTATATTGCGTAACTATTGTCTTACACATAGGTGATTTCAAAGCCCATGGGGATACCCAACAATCTAAAGACAGAACCTTTTTTGATAATCTCACACCCTGTATCTTTGACACAAACAGGCACCATACTGTTAGTAGCATAAAATCCAGTTTTATTATGATTAGCAACGGAGCCACTAGCAAGACAGAAGGTATGAAGACATTTGAGGAAGTTAGCAGCAGAAGACTCATCAGCCCTCATCAAGAGGTTGGTATCATCAGCAAACATCTACAAACAGAGTTGAGAGTGAGCGTGAGGGATTTCCAAACCTTTAATATTACCTTTATTGATACAGTACTTGACAAGCCATCTAAGAGCATCACTTGTGATAGCAAACAAAAGAGGGGCCAAGGGACAACCCTGTCTGATAGATCTACAGAGTTTAAAAGGGGAAGACAAATGCCCATTCATAGCAACTTTAGAATGAGCATTACCAGACAATATGCTAGTAAATTTAATGAAGTTCCTTCCCAGGCCTATATCATGCAAAGACTGTAAGATAAAGTCCCACTCAACCCTATCATAAGCTTTATCAAAATCAACTTTGAAAAAGAAGACATCAGTATTCATTTCTCTGGCAAAGTCCACACCTTCCCAAATAGTAATAATGGCATCAAGGATGTACCTGCCAGAAATAAAACCTTTTTGTTCAAGGAGAATGATACTATCCATCAAGGGAGTCAATCTTCTAGCCAAGGAGGCTGCATAAATTTTATATAAAGAAGTCAGACAGGAGATAGGTCTCCAATTGTTGAGATCATCCTTATTTCCTCTTTTATGAATCAATTTGATCAACCTAGTGTTGATGAAGGTAGAAAGGGACCCTCTTCTTATGGCTTCTTGCCAGATCCAGAGAATAATGAGCACCAAAACATCTTTAAAAACCTGAAAAAATTCATTTGGAATGCCATCATGACCAGGAGACTTGTTGGGCCTCAATTTACTAATGGTTTCTCTAATCTCACCAGTAGAGAGGGGGAGATCCAGGAGGAAGACCAAGCTAGGAGGAACCATTTTTTTCCTACATTGGGCAACAATAGCTCTTGCACTCCAGATGTGATCCCCTCTCTTGGGAGGCATAGAGAAAACATTGGTAAAGAAGCAAACAGCCTCCTCCAAGTTCTCTTTCATACAGGAAGCAACCCACCAGTACTTTTTTTAATCATAGGGATGAAATCTCTAGCTTTTTTTTCATCATAATCTCAAACATGTGTTTGTTAGGTTTATCTACTTTTCCAGCCCAAAACTCTCTAGACGTGGCAAGGGCACCACAAACAAGAAGATAGTCTTCATACCTCACCTTTTTCTGAAGATGAAGGATCTCTAGACGTGGCAAGGGCACCACAAACAAGAAGATAGTCTTCATACCTCACCTTTTTCTGAAGATGAAGGATCCTCTGATTCTTATCAGAGGAGGGCAGATTAGAATTCTCAAACTTATCTATCTCTTTAATCATCATCATCCTTCTATTATACCTAATGTCCTTGGCCTTCTTTTTGTAATGGTAAGAATTCTCTGAATTTCTTTGATAGCTTCCTCCCAAGCTTTAAATGGGGAGAGACCAATGCGCGTTACACCCATATGAAGGAGAGACCAATGCGCGTTACGCCCATATGAAGGAGAGACCAATGCAGTGGTGGGAACTTTTTTTTTTTTTTTGAAGAACAGAAAGTATAAAATTGATGCTAAAAACAAAAATACAAGCAGCGTACCAAACTCTCAGGTGAGTCAGGTACAACTACAACGAGGAAGCAATGTGCGTTGCCTCATATCAGGAAAAGGTTAACATAGTCTTCAAGAATCGTGATCATCTGAAACCTAGGCTTGGAGTACAACTTTAGGAGTTTAGATTTCCAAGTATTGTAACGATGCTTTCTAAGAATTAGAAAGGGATTTTTATCTTCCGAGTGAGAATCACAACTGTCGGTGGAGCAAAAATTGAGAATTTTCTTCAAACCCACCAAAAAGGAGAAGAAGTAGTCCTTCCCCTTCCTATTGAAGATGGCACTGTTCCTGTTCTTCCAAATAAACCACAAGGAGTGGATTCTGATGAGCTGCCACAGAAGAATATCCATACCACGAGCTTCCCCCAGCAAAATGTCTTTGCTGTTAGGAGCATTAAGACCTTTGTTCTGACAAAAGAACCTCATACCAAACCAGAACCTGGAGGAGCTTTTACAGTGGACAAACAAGTGATAAAGGTCCTCATCTTTACCACAGAGTTTACAATTTCCAGCATCAATTTTATACTTCCTAGCAAGCTCCCCTGTCCATATGCCTTTGTGGAGAATGAGCCAGTTAAGGCAAGACTGCTTGTTGGAGAAGGGAAAAGCCCAAGTGCATTGGAATCTGTATTTCCACTGCAAGGGGGACCATTGGAGATCCCACTTCTTATTGAGTTTGCCTGTTATTTCCTTGATACTTCTGCCACTCTTTTTGTAGGCTTTAAGAATATCCTCAGCTACAATTTGAAGGGAGATCTCCTTCCTCCAAAATTGCATTTCCAGCTTTTTCTTCAGAATTTCCTTCTGGATAGAGAGGACCTGTTTGCATTGCCCAGAGAGCCCATCAAATCCTGAAATGAGAGTATCATCAATAATGTTACCTGCATTTAACAAGTCCTGCCAATGCCCAAATCCCTTCCTCCTGCATTTATTCCATCTAATGGGGAGAGAAAGGGAGGGAAACGAATTAAACCAACCAAACCAGATGGAGTCTTGAACTAAGAAGGTAAGATTGTGAGCAAAGTAAACAGGCAAATTATACTTAGCCTTCACAACCATCCAAGCTTTCCACAAGGAACAGATAAGCTGACTGCCTTTAGGCACAAATTCAACAGGAGACGTAATAACATCCCAAAGAGAACAATTGATCCAGCTTTTATTATGTTTAATGTTGAATTTGCTAACATTTCTTTTAATTAAACAAGCCCAGAAGTCATTAGAGGAAATAGATCTGAAAATCCACTTAGCAGCCATTAGGGTGGCCATTCTGGAAGGACAAATGAGCCCAAGCCCCCCCTCAGTTTTTCTCATACAACAAGTATCCCAGGCAACTTTGGGAATTTTAGAACCACCCCACAAAAAATTCCTAGCAAGAGAGATGGCCTGACCAAGCTGCTTTTTACTAGGCTGCCAACAAGACAAAAAATAGGTAAGGGAAGGGAGGATATAATGCTTTAAAACGAAAGATCTTTGAGAGATACTTTGCTGCACATCAGACCATTTAAAAATTTTAGCTCTAAATCTATCAAGCACCCAATTCCACCTTTGTTCATTGGTTATACCAAAGCCCATGGGAATACCCAGCAGCCTAAAAATACTGCCTTTCTTGATGATATCACACCCTGCAGCTAAAACACAAGCCGGAATCTTATTATCCGTGGCAAAAAAACTAGTTTTTTGATGGTTAACCACATAACCACTAGCAATACAGAAAAGGTCAAGACAGTTAAGAAATTGCTTAGCCGAATTTTCTTCAGCAATCATCATCATGTTAGTGTCATCTGCAAACATCTGCAGCCCCAGGAGAGAATGAGCTTGAGGAATATCAAGACCAGAGATGGTCCCTTGACAGAAGCTATCCTTGACCAGCCAACCCAACGCATCACTAGAAATGGCAAACAGAAGAGGGGCCAGGGGACACCCTTGTCTAATAGACCTGCATAACTTAAAAGAGTCAGACAAATTCCCATTAATAGCAACTTTTGAGCAGGCATTACCAAACAAGATACTGACATATCTTATAAACTTTTTGCCAAAACCAATATCATGAAGAGACTGAAGAATGAAATCCCATTCAATCCTGTCATAGGCCTTATCAAAATCAATTTTGAAAAAGTACGTGTCTATATTGAGCTCTTGATAATACTCAAGACTCTCCCAAATGGTAATAATGTTATCCAGAATAAATCTCCCTTTGATAAAGCCTTTTTGCTCTGGCAGAATTATACTATCCATTAAAGGACTGAGCCTTCTGGCTAGGATGGAAGCAAAAATTTTGTAAAGAGAAGTCAGACAGGAGATGGGTCTCCAATTGTTTAAGTCATCTTTGGGACCCCTTTTATGTAAGAGCTTAATCACCCCTGTGTTAATAAAAGGAGAAAGAGACCCCCTTCTAGAGGCTTCTTGCCAGATCTTGAGAATTATGGGCACCAATAACTCCTTGAACTCCTGAAAAAATTCATAAGGAAGACCATCAATGCCAGGGGATTTACCAGGCTTCAATTTGCTAATGGTTTCTCTCACCTCACCCTCAGAGAAGGGCATGTCAAGGAGGGAGTCCATTCCCTGAGGAACCATTTTCTTCCTACAAAGGGCAATGGCCGCTCTTGCACTCCACACATCATCCCCTCTCTTGGGAGGAAGAGAGAAAACATTGGCAAAGAACCTATGGGCAACCTCCAAGTTATCCTTCATATTAGAAGCTAAAAGACCATTACTGTCTTTGAGCATAGGGATGAAGTCCCTAGCTTTCTTTTTTCTCATAAGATCAAACATGTGTTTATTAGGCTTATCCAAATTACCAGCCCAGAATTCTCGAGACGTGACAAGGGCACCTCTAGCAAGGAGGTAATCAACTTTCCTCACTTTTTCCTGCAACTCAAGGATTTTCAGCCTTTTGGTATTAACATCAAGCTTAGAGGACTCAAGACGATCCATCTCCTTCAAAATCATCATTCTTCTCTCATACCTAATATTTTTTGCTTTATTCTTAAAGTTCTTAATAGTAATTTGGATTTCTTTAACAGCCTCTTCCCAAGCCACAAGGGGAGACCTATCTTTAGTAAAATGAGAAATCAGAATATCAGAAATTTTCTCCTTCACGATAGGAATTTTAAACAAGGAAGAATCCATGTGAGGCCAACCAGCACGATATGAGGGGTTGTTCAAGAACAGCTTCACAATCAAAGGCGCATGATCAGATAAAACAAAAGACCTATCAATGTCACAGTTAAAATTCCACAAGTTATTGCTCCTACCAGCCTGCATGTAAAACCTGTCTAATCTGGCAGACAAGAAATTACCTTGGTTTCTGTTGTTCCAGGTATGACCTGTGTTAAGAGAAAGATCAAGCAGGCTGTGCTTATTAATCAGATTAAACCAACAATGCTTCTCACCCCCAGAGATAATATTATCATTGTTGCCGATCCTATCACCTATATTAGTGACCATGTTAAAGTCACCGGTCAGAAGTAAAACATCATTAAGTTTAGCAATTTCTTCCCAGCATTTAGCTCTTTGAGAAGCCTGGTTAGCAGCATAAACACACACCACAGTACAATTAAAAGGCTCTTTACACTTGACAGCAATCCACTGATTAGAACTACTCTTGTAAACCTCCTCAATAAGATGACTCACTCCATTAGCCACCCCAATGGCAGCACCACCTTTACCACAATGATCCGTATGGACCCAATGGTAAGAATTGGAAACCGTTTTTAAATTCGACAAGAGAGTGGTACCTCCCACCTTCAGCTCCTGCAAACAAATAAAATCAGGAAAAATAGAGGAATCTTTGATCCAGTTGTTGATGGTCTTGCTCCTGATAGGATCAGTGAGCCCTTTAGTGTTCAGAGAAATAAACTTAATACAATCCATGACCAAAGGAGAGAGAAGAGGAAAAGTTACAAGAGTTAATTGATGGTGTACCAAATATGCATTAACAAGGTCATATTTACTTACTCTATCTCTGACTTCCTTCTTCCACACATTAGGAATTGTAAAACATCCCAAGAGACTTGAGATACATGTCTTCATATTTTTCTTCCAACACAAGAGCTAGAAAAAATCAACTATGGATTGAGTTTACCACTCAAAGGAAGCAACCCAAGCAAATTCAAAGATGTGACCAAAGTCAAGTATGTGACCAAAGTCAAAGATGTGGCTGATCATTTGGCAAGCATAGGAGAAGAGATTGAAGAAGAGAAAATAGTGTGTCAAGTAATCAATGGCATCAAGGGAGATGACAAGTGGGAAGCCTTCAGAACAACCATGGACTTATACATGGACATGCAAATTCCAGTACCACACTCATGGGGCAACTCTTTACCCATGAAGTCAAGCTCAACAAAAATGGAGAACAATCAAGAGGTAATAACTCTTTTGATCTATACACAGATAAAGGAAAGTCTAAAGAGAAAGGGAAAAGAAAAAAGATTGAAGATGAAGGTACTACCTCTCAAGCTAAATATGCACGGAGAAGTAGGAACTCAAGAGGAAGGGGCGCAGGAGGTAAGCAAGGTAGGGGTAGACCTTTCATCTCTTCCCCATGCAACATATGTGGACTGTCTAATTACACTACATATGAGTGCTATAGGAACTTCAAGAATTAGAGAGTAAGATGATATCAAAGAGATGGATACTCACAATCAAGAGGAAGATTCAACCATAACCAAAGCTACAACCATGGCTACAACAACAATTATCAAGAAGGATACAAATCAAGGAAGGAATTCGACAATAATATAGAGGATCAAGAGGATTCTCTTATCATTATGAACATGAATTCAAAACAAGGTATGAATGATGCGCATCTCTTCTATATTGAGTCAGGATGTTCAAACCATGTGGTAGGCAATGTAGCTCTTCTTTCTGATCTTGAAGATCCCAAGGGAAAGCACCAAGTGGAGACAGGTGATGACACCAAGCATTCAGTGGTCAGGGTAGGAAATGTCAAACGTCTAATGGGAATAGAAGACTATTGAGCAAGGTTCTATATGTACCTACAATCACCAAGAATTAGATGAGTGTTGGACAGATAGTGCAAAAAGGTTTGCAGGTTAGGTTCAACAAATTTGGGGCCTTTGTGGAGGATCCTCAACATGGATTCAAGAGAATTGCCAAGGGAGAAAAAACAAATAGATTATTTACATTTGAACTTGAAGGTACAAGGAATATTGCACTTTATAATTACAAGGATCAAACATTGTCAGAGCGTGAGATTTGGCATAAGACATTAGGCCATATTAGTGAGAGAACCTTGAAGCAAATATGTAGAGATCAATGTGTGCTTGGGATACCTAATGTATCCAAGCAACACATGATCTATAAATGTGGTGCATGTCAGTTTGGTAAATCACACAGGTTACCCTTCTCAAAGAAAGGCTATATGCATGAGGATTACTTGGAACTTGTACACAGAGATGTGTGGGGACCAAGCAAGGACCCTTCAATTTCAGGCTCAAGATATTATGTGTCTTTCATTGAATATTTCAATAGGTGGACTATCTTGTACTATATGAAACATAAAGATGAAGTGTTCAATTGCTTTAAGAAGTATCTTGCACTTGTGGAAAATCAAACAGGAAGAAGTCTAAAGAGACTAAGGTCAGATGGAGGAGGTGAGTACTTCTCCAATGAATTTGATGCATTCTTGCACGATAGAGGAATCAAAAGGGAGATTACTACAAGGTATACCCCTAAGAAAAAATGGGGTATCAGCGATGAGAAATAGGCTGATTGTGGAAATAGCTAGATCAATGCTTAATGAAAAAAGGTTACCTAATTATTTATGGGCAAATAGTGTATCTACTGCCACTTATCTTATTAACAGTTTGCTGTCCTAATCACTTGATGGGATGACCCCATATGAAGCATGGCATGGTAGAAGGCCATCACTTGATCATTGCAGAATCTTTGGATGTGTTGCTTATGTGCATGTTCCATCTCAAATCAGAGGCAAGTTAGACCCTAAGGTAGAGAGGTGCATCTTCATAGGGTATGATCTAAATCAAAAAGGATATAGGTTTTATAATCCATCCAACAAGGGCTTTATGGTCACTAGAGATGTGTTTGATGAGAATGACTCTTGGTTTGAAAGTGAATGCAGGAAGGTCAAATCGCCATATGACTCGGAAGAGGAATTTCCAAGCCTCACCAAGGAGGACCCAAGCCAAATTGAAGACATGAAATTAGATGATGAGTACATCATCAATCTAGAAGAATTCAAGGCATGAAGTCTAAGGGCAAAGCCAAGATGAAGAGATTGGAAGACTTACCTGAATCATCCAACCAAGCTCTAAGGAGATCACAAAGGGAGAGCAAGAAGCCAATGAGATATGGGTATGACACTTCATTAGTTACTAAGCATTCCATTCATCTTACTAAGGATTTATTACTTGAAGAGCCCTCTAAATATGAAGAAGCAAAGAGCAAGGCAGAATGGAAAGAAGCTATGGATGAAGAAATAGAAGCACTCAAAGAGTTGGGATCTAGTACCAAAGAAGGCATAAATGAAGGTAATTGGTTCTAGATGGATTTACAAAATCAAGAGAAACTCAGATGGATCCATAAGCAGGTATAAATCTAGACTTGTTGCTAAGGGTTTTGCACAAACCCAAGAAGTTGATTATGAAGAGACATTTTCACCTGTGGCTAAAATGCCAACCATTAGAGTATTGGTAAGTGTGGTTGCATCAAGGAATTGGAATATGTATCAATTGGATGTAAAAAATGCTGGATTTCAGAGGAGGTTTACGGATTGGATGTATCAATCCGTAATGGCTGGATTTCAGAGGAGGTTTACATGGCTCAACCTCCTGGTTATGAAGACCCAAGCAAGGTAAATTATGTGTGCAAACTAAACAAAGCTCTTTATGGATTGAAGTTGGCACCTAGGGCATGGAACCATTGGCTGTCTACATACCTTCAAGATCGTGATGAGCAAAGCAGATACTTGTTTATTTGTGAAGAGGAGCAATTCAAAATTGATATATTTATGAGTGTATGTTGATGACATCATCCTTACAGGTAGTGATGCCAATGGCATCAAACCAATTAAGAACTTAATGATGCAGGAGTTCAAAATCAGTGACCTAGGGTCCGTAAAGTATTTTCATGGACTTGAATTCGTTTATACAAATTCTGGAATTTACATACGCAAAGGAAGTATGTGCAGAACATGTTGAAGAAGTTCCACTTGGAGAATGTCAAGTTAGCTAGCACCCCTATGGAGGTAAGTCATAAATTGAGTGCTCATGAAGGTGATTGTCTTGAAGACATTGCAGGATATCAAAGCATAGTTGGAAGTCTAAACTATGCAACCTTGACAAGGATTGATATAGCTTATGGAGTAAGTGTTCTAAATCAGTTCATGCATGAGCCTAGAGCACCTCACTTGGAAGCTGCCAAAAGGATTTTGAAGTATCTCAAGGGTACTCAAAATCAAGGTTTATACTTTCCATTTACTTCAGATTTAGAAATCAAGCTATACTCAGATGCAGATTGGGCAGGTTGTAAAGATGACATGAGGAGTACCTCTGGTTATCTTTCTTCTGCAGGTGATAAGCCCATTTCATGGTCTTCTAAGAAGCAACCTACTATTGTTTTATCCTCAATAGAGGCTGAATACAAGGGATTAGGCAATGCTATTCAAGAAGCCATATGGATTATATTGTTATATTCAGATTTGGGACTACACTCTAACACACCTATCATTTTTGGTGACAATACAAGTTCCTTGCATCTTGCAGCCAATCCTATCTATCATGGAAGAACCAAGAAATTAGAAGTACACTATCATTATGTTAGAGAAAAGCTATTGAGCAAGGAAATTCAATTGGCATATATATCCACAAATATGGAACGTGCAGATTTGTTGACCAAAACACTTGATGATACTAAACTTTGCAGGTTTAAAGCTATGATTGGATTGCAGGACATTCAAGAGGATCAATTCTACTTCCTCACTTGGCTACTCTGGGTTGGGGTGTGGGCCCTGGAGGAGAAGTAGCAGAGAAGAGCAAGCCAAGATGTTGGGCTTGAGGAGGAGCTGTTGGTGCAAATCCAACCCTTCACACTTGCTAGACATTGAAGAAGCTATGAGCAAACATTTGAAGGATAACATGAGCCATTGCTTGTAATTGTGTGATCATTTACCATTTGTAAATGGTTAATTCATTAAGGAATCTTGTAATGCCACTAAAATCGTGGAGTTAGGTGAATAATATGTTACGAGTTCTCATGGAAGAATATCTCCTCATTTAGAGGAACACTTTTATGTGGAGCCTTGTTTGAATTCAAATTCAAATTTAAATGAGGAACTCATGATAAAAGAGGTTGTAAAACTCGCGGCCATTAGAGCCCCATTTTCTGAGCTTGTCAATGATCTTTTGGAGTGGCTAAGTAGCTTACATCTTAGCTCACCTAGATCACTATCATTCGGCATCATTTCTATGCCAATAATCATGTATAACATTGTTGTATAATACATTACATATATGATCACATCTATCTTCATCTCTGCTATCTCTACTCAGCAGAGTGTACTTGTGATGACCATATAGCAGTGATCTCTCCATCATTGTTCATGTGCTATAGCTTTTTGGAACCATCTCAATATCTACTCCAAGATTGCAAAGTTTCAAAGGATTTACTTCAGCCAATTGGGAGAAAATCGCCTCAAATGCTCACTAGTCATTCTCTGCATAGTCCCTAAAATATTGGGGGTAAGCTATTGATTGTTAAATTGACTTCTCAACACAATAGTGTATCATTTTAAGTGATTCAACTTGGAATGACTAGCTTTCTAAGCTAATTAGATACCCCTAAAAGGAATTTTCCTAATTGCTACTGTACCATGAGCACTGAGCAAATTACCTGGCAGGTGTCAAGACCAAAATGGCAAGTTTTTGGTCACAAGCTAGTTGCAAAGTTATCTATTTTGATCTAATTGTTTTAGGCATCATCCAAAGTACATAGGCACTTATTTAGTATCATTAGCAAGCTAAAGGGGCCTACAACACAACTTTGAAGTGAAAAACGGTAGGTACAAAGCAAGGATTAGCAGTTCAACTCATTCTCTTGTGGTATCCTTCCATCTCTTCCAACAAAGACGTGGAAGCATTGCAAGAAAACCACACTTGGGATCTACTTCCCAAGAAGTCTGATATGAAGGTAATTGGTTCAAGGTGGATATACAAAAGTTAAAAAGAACTCTGATGGTTCCCTAAACAGGTATAAGGCAAGATTCGTGGCAAAGGGATTTGCCCAAACACATGGAGTAGACTATGAAGAAGTATTTTCACCTATGACAAAGATGCCAACAATCAAGGTATTGGTAAGTCTTCCTCCATCCAAAAATTGGAATTTATATCAGTTAGATGTCAAGAATGCATTTTTAAATGGTTGGATATTAGAAGAAGTGTATGTGGCACAACCACCAGGTTTTGAGGTTGAAAAAAAAGTAGTGCAAGCTTAGAAAAGCACTCTATGGTCTCTTCTAGGGCTTGGAGCCATAGACTTGTTACCTATTTGCACAATCAAGGCTTTGTGGCAAGCAAGGCAGACTGTTCTTTATTTGTTAAGAAGAATAGATCAGAGATCATCTACTTATGTGTTTTTGTAGTTTATATTATCATTACAAGTAATGATTCTGATGGTATCAAGCAGGTCATGAAGGCTTAGTTAATGAAGGAGTTCAAAATCAATGATCAAGGGCTATTAACCTATTTCCTTGGTTTAGTGCTTGTGTATACAGATTCAAGTATATTCATCACACAAAGGAAGTACATACATGATATGTTGGTAAATTTTAAGATAGAGAACACTAAAGTTGTAGGTATTCCTATGGAGATCAACCATAAGCCATGTTCAAATGTAGCTGAACTACTTGAAGATGTTACAAGCTATCAACAATTTGTGTTTAGTCTTAATTATGCTACTTCCATAAGACTAGATATTGCATATCAGTGAGTACATTAAGTGAGTTCATGCATGTACCAAGGAAGCCACACATGGAAGCTGTAAAGAGGGTATTAAGGGAACAATGAATGAGGGATTGTCCTATCCCTTTACTTTTGAAATAGATATAAAGATGTATTTTGATGTAGATTGGATCGGATCTAAGGATGATATGAGGAGCACTTTAGGATACCTATCTTTTGTAGGTTCAAAACTCATATCTTGGTCATCCAAAAAGCAACCAACTATGGCCTCATCTTCCATAGAAGCAAAATATAGAGGTTTGGCAAATGCAACTCAGGAAGCTATGTGGCTTAAGCAATTGTATGCAGATTTGGAGATACATTCTTGCACCCCAATTATCCTTGGAGATAATCACTTCTTTTGGCTGCTAATCCTATGTACCATGCCAAGACTAAGCACATTTAAGTGAACTATCATTATGTTAGGAAGAAACTGCTAAGCAAGAATATCAAATTATCCTATGTATCAACTCATTTGCAATGTGTAGATTTACTCACCAAAGCATTGGATGGAACAAAGATGAACAGGTTCAAATTGATGATTGGGATGCAAAAGATCAAGGAGCAATGAAGATCAATCATGTTAGGCTTGAGGGGGAGCTGTTGGTGCAATTAAGTCCAAGCCTACACACTTGATCACTTCACATAAGCTTGATGTATTAGCATATCATTTGGAAGGATTCATATGTACAACCGGTTGTAACTTTGAGTTATAATTACTCATTGTAAAAGGTCAATAAAGCCATGAGGAGTTAAGAAGCATATAAACTCATATCTTTTGGTAGTTGAGTCAAGAGAGAATCGATCCTATACTTTAGGATACACTTTATTGGTAGAGATTTAAATTCAAATTCAAATCCTTGGCTCCAAGAAGAACTATAAAAGTGGACATGAAATGCCCACGTGTATCTCGAGGTTTACAGATCATATTCATGTACTATCACTGAGAAGAGGAGCTCACCTCATAGCTCACTCTTTCCTCACTCATTGAGCAATGTGTTATTGCTGATGACATTGTACTTTTACATGTTTTAATTCATACATGATTTTTACTTCCTACTCTTATATCTATGTCATACTTCATTAAAATAGTGTACTTGTCTAAGCTTGTTCTCACTGTATAGTGCATCATTTTGTGTGATTTAAAGCATGACATCTTCAAAATACTATCTACTTTAATCCTACAAAGTGTCATTGATAATGCTTCACTTGATGGTCAGATATTAATCAAACATTTCTCATTGGTATGTGACTATCAAGGCCCATAAAAGTTGGGATGCAAGCTTGATTCGCTAAACATATTTCTTTGCATATAGTTTATCATTTTAGATGATTTCACTCATGATTGGTAGCTTGTTAAGCTATTTGAAGTTCCCCAAAAGGAAGTTTATTAATTGTTTTTGTACTCAGAGAATTGTCCAAAAATCTGAGTAGGTGTATCAACAAAAATAGCAAGTTTTGTACATTTGATCATATGCCTACCTATCTGTTTTGATCCTATCAGTTGTGCATTATCTTCCAAGCAACATATGTGATCATTTATGCTTATTAGCTAGCTAAAGAGGCCCACAACACTCTCCATCCATCACTTATAGCAGGTGTGAAGCATATTTTAGCTAGACCAACTCATCTCTTGTGATTATCCACCATCTCCTCCAACAACACGGACCTATGTAATCAACTTGTGGTGGTCACCTATCCAACGTAATCATCTTTTGGTGTTTGAAGGGGAAGACTTTTTCAAATTCTGAATTCTGTTACCTAAAGTAGGTTGTCTAGGAACTATTGTTTGGGAGGTACATCAAATTATGCAACACATCTTTCTTTCTAGATTTTCCATAAAGCTTTTTTTCTTATTGCATTCAAGAGAGCTGGAAAATGGGTGATGGCTTGATGGAGAAAGCAACATTTACTTCCAACCAACAGTGATCCAGCAAGAGGGACTTTATGATACTCTTCAAAATTTTGGCACTCTCATGACATGAGAAGAAAGATGGCTGATATCCTCTCTATCCCTCAAACATCATTTGTGCCAAGGAGGATCACAATGTGTATTATTAGCTCAAACATTGGTTCATATGCTTCCATTGAAAATTTTCCACATGAGGACAAGTTTCTTGTTTTGTATGAGTGGATGCCACTTGAATCCAAGACCAATCAATCAGCCATTCTCGTTATCTAGATTTCTCTTCAGTCTCGAGACGTTCTTTAACTTGTGACCATTCTTCCACTTAACACCCACAGATAAGAGTCGGAGTTGCAAAGACACCAATTACATGTTACTCCATCTTATGTTTCTATACATAAACTATAGATATTACTCCATCTATATTAATGTTAACATCCATAAACTAACATAAAGAACTATAGGTCGATTTCAATTGTGTTGGATACATCATTTCCCTTTCTAACCTTTGAAGGCACTTCTCTTTTCTACCTTCTTGATGTGATAGTCTTGGATTTTTGGCGTTTAGTCTTTTCATGGAAGCGTTCTCCTTTGAACTTCCTCTTTTCATTATTCGTTTTGTTTCATCCTTCAAAAACTCACACTTCCCTGGGTTGGAATTTGAAGTGAATGTAGCATCTTCTATATTATTGTTGTTTGTGCCTGAAGCCACAAATCATCTCTCATGATTAAGGCTCTCCTCCAAGACGAACACACAAAACTCTACCAACTATTAGACGTTGAGGGCTTATTAAATTGTTTAGGGTAGTTAAAAAACCATAACATTTTCGTGTATAAATCAAAAGTTCATATCACTCAAAGTGTTTTATGGCCAATTGGCCTTTCACATGGACACCAATGTAACAATCTCCCACTTAAGGCCAATATGGCCACAATGCCTATGGGAGAGAAAAAAAGAATGATAAAGAATAAATGAGCGTAAGTATACAAGATATACCTCCCACCTTATGGGCATGTTACACAGTATACAAGTAATTTTGTAATCTCATGAGTCAAGTAATGCCCATCAAGTAACGGCAAATTCCAAAGCTATCTTGTGGTAGAGCTTTAGTCAAAGCATCTATAGCACTATCTCAAGTATGAAACTTCTCAAGAATAATGCACTCAGTGGTCGAGTAGTCTTTAATGAAGTGATATTGCACCTCAATATGCTTGGTCTTTGCATGATATATTGGATTCTTAGCCAATGCAATGACAATCTCACTATTACTGAGCAAACGAGGTACATGGTGAGGTAAACCCATATCACAAGCAAGATGAGAAAGCCACAATGCTTCCTTACATTCCTCACTCACTAAAACATACTCTAGTTCTGTGGTGGAAACATTTGTACATTCTTGAAGATGAGATCTCTAAGACATAGCACCTTCAACAAAATGAAAAATATACCCTTATGTAGACATATGATTTTCTACAAAATAGCATAATCAAAATTTGTACAACAAGTAATGGATGCTTTCCCTCAACCTAAGCATAGACACTTGTCCTTATTGCCAAACTACTTTCCAATGCTTCTTTTCAAGATAAGACATATATCTGCGCACAACTCCCACTAGGAATGCAATGTTTGATCTCCTAGCTACCATAGAATACATTAAACTTCCAAGATCATAATGATAAATGAATTTTGGTTATGAATTCCTTTGCTGCATTGATTTCAGCCAATCATCCTTGCTCAATTTCATATATGTGGGTAAAGTTGTAGTCAATGCCTTTCCCCCCTATACAATGAACCTATGAAGTACTTCAGATATGTACTCACTTTGATACAAGTATATGCACCTTTACTCCTATCACAAGTAATGTGCATGCTAGGAATATGTTTGGCATCCCCAAAGCCTTCATATAAAATGTCATAATCAACTTCTTTTGCGAATTGACAAGTCACAAGAGGACTTCCTAGCAATAAACATATCATTTACAAAACGTATGAAGCATATCAAGCTTCCATCTGAGCATCTCTTTGTGTAGCAACAATGATCCTCATTGGTTCAAGAATAGCCTTGAACACTCCCAAAAGCATCAAACTTTTGGTACCACTGTCTAGGGGATTGTTTAAGTCCATATAAGCTCTACTATAACTTACACAAAGATATGACACTACCAAAAGTCCGTTGAACTACTCATACCATGAAGAGCTTTTGCAAGGGTAGTAAAAGAAGAACTACAAAGCTACTCTATAGGTCTATGAATACAAGGGGTAGCACTTGAAGCGCTTCAAGAGGCAGTTGAGGCCTACCTCATCTCCAAGGGCATCAAGATTCATGCTATATTCTCCTAGTTACATGCTCAAAGCATTTTTGTTTTTATGCACCTTGCGATCATCGTGGGACCTATTTTGCATAGCTATTAGAAATAGTGCAAAAAGTGGTAAACTAGTGTATGCTGACATATGTGGAGCACCCTTGAGTGAGGGGATTCATAGAAAGTCTATGATTGGTACTCTAAGTGGAGATGCATATAATATTCGTGATTCTTATCAAGGAAAGAATCAATAATGTGGTAGGAGCAAGAACAAGGAAACGAATGGTCAATGGAATAAGAGTAGAAGTACATCAAGGAAGAGGGATATCAAATGCCATTATTTTCATAAGAAAGAACATATGAAGAAAGACTACTATGCATTAAAGAAGGGTAAAGGTAAAGGGTGGAATGTTGATGGGCATTTTAAACAAGTACCTGAACTATCTAGTTCAACTTTGAAGATTGATGAAATCAATGTTATTTTTGATGACGCTGATGTGTTGACACTTGCCAGTACTGTGCCCACTGAGGCTCTTATGGATGATTCTCTTTCCCACATGTGGCTAGTAGATTCTGGTGCTTCTTTTCAAGTGAGAGGACACAAAGAATGGTTCTTTACTTATGCAGCAAACTCTCTTGCTACTATGAGACTTGGTGACTCTTACGAGTGTGACATTGTTGGGATTGGAGATATAGTTGTGTAGTTTGTTGATGGTTCAAATGTTACTATTCATAATCTATGCCATGTACCTTAGTTATCATTTACCTTTATGTTAGTTCTTCAACTTCATGACCTTGGTTATAAGATGGTTTTCTACGCTCAATCCTTTCAAATATCAAAGGGCGATTTGGTTATTGCAAAAGGAATAAAAGTTGGCTCACTTCATCCTTTATTTGTATCACCAAAAGAAAACTTGTTAGTTGTTACTGAAAACCCTAAGTCTTGTATTTGGCATGGCCATTTGGGCCACGTATCTCGTTGCAGAATGGAAACTAGTTTTGGTTTTGGCTACTTACCTGTGTTATCTTTCTGTGATTTTTAAGTTGTGATCATTGTCGATATGGAAAGAAAACTAGGAATGTGCATAAAAAACACATTGATTCTTCAATTCAGCCTTGAGATGTTGTTAATATATATGTTTCTGGTCCTCTACCCACAAGGTTATTAGGTGGTTCTCTTTACTTTGTCACTTTCATAGATGATGCTTCTAGAAAAGTCTAGGTATATCCTATTGAATCAAAGGATGAGGTATTCCCTAGTTTTAGAAAATGGTTTGCTTTAACTGATAACAAAAAGGAACTAAGTTTGAGGTTTTATGTTCAAAGAAATGCATTTTTCTTGGATATGGTCTATTGAAACACTCTTAGTGATCAAAAGTAGTGATGTCATTTTCAATGAGTCTAAGATGCATAAAGAGCCCATTAAGGAGGTTGAAGTGAGAAGAGTGGTGTTTGAGGATACTAGTCCTCTAATTTGTGTGCATAAAAATGCAGCACATAGGGATGATCAAGAAAATTTCCAATAAAGTCAATCTACAAATGTTATTGTCCAAAAATCATTGAGACGCTCCACACCTGTCTCGCATCCATCTGATAGATATGTTCAACATTTGGATTTTGTTACGCTAACAAATGCTAGTGAGCCTTCTTACTACAAAGAGGCTATGTAGACAGAAGATCATGTCAAGTGGGAGCATGCCATGAGGAGTGAATTGGATTCTATTCACAAGAATGGGACTTGGGATTTAGTACCTTTTCCAAAGGGCATGAAAGCCTTACAATGTAAATGGGTATATAATCTCAAATTCACATGTCTTAGTACTTCTCTAAAGTATAAAGCACTATTTGTTGGAAAGGGTTTTAAGCAACAAGATGGCATTGATTTCAAGGAGTTCTTCTCCCCTATAGTCAAGATGACTACCATGTGCATGTCGCTAGTCCACATGGATGTGAAAACTAATTTCTCCCTTGCAGTGCCTCCTTCGTCTTTGGAGAGCTCTTGCATTGGGAGGTATGTTCCATTGTCATTGAGGTCTATGTCAGGGTTGATAGTTTTTCTTTCTCTGATGTACACGATGTGAGGGTCCATCTTCATCTTGCACATTTTGTTGTCAATGTGGTTGTTGACTTTGCTCCCTTTCCTCCTTTTTTGGTATTTGCCCTTGTCCTTGTGGAAGTGTCTTGCCTCCATGTGTCACCCTATGACTCGATGGAATTTGCATATCCTTCCATGGTGGTTGATTGATGCTTTCGTCATTCGGGGATGAATCCTCATCACTCTCTGATACAACCCTTCTCATCATCTTTTGTTTGGGTCTTGCCTTGATGGGTGTCCTGTTGGTGGCTCATCATCTAAATATGACTCTGATCATCTTAGAGTGAAACACTCTTGTCTATTGGACACTTCATGTTCTCGTGATGGATTGCTCCCACATGGTGTGCGATCATGTGACACAGGCACAAATGTGCTCTGGGAACCACTTCGGGGTCTTTGGGGGGGGGGGGTTTGCAACCATGGTGGGCATTGTGTCCCTAGATGAGGGCTAGGAAAGAAGACGTGATCTTTCCTTGCAGTTTGCTAGGTGCGTGCCATTTCTCTTGAGTTGCCAAAAGTGTGAAATGAAGTGAGTTCTCTCTATTTATGGAGTTCTTTTTAAAAACTCTTTTTTCACACTAGAATGGACAAAACTTGTTTAAAAACATATAGAATATTATAAAATAAATAATAACACATTGAAACCAAGATTACAATAATCATAAGTTTTACCATATGATGGGAAATAATGAATTCACTTTACTTCCAAGCTGAGCCTTCTCGTAGTCTCCTAGCATGCCACTAATCATGATGAAGAGGTCCTAATGATGAATTCCATTTCTCACTGGCAATGTTGTGTTGCATCCTTCTCGCAAGTTTTTCCAATTTTGAATCCCTAAGTCGTTCCACAAAAACTTTCTCAAGAATGTAGTGCGGTAAAACCAATTAAACATCTCCTCCATGTAGTTTAATTGCATTGGACCACCACCATGTCGTGTGTTTTTGAATTAGACACCCCTTGCTTTGTAGTGTGACTTTTTCATTCCTTGGGTACTGTTGGCAGTATACGGGAAGAAGCAAATACGGGCATACATGCAGATCTAGCACTAAGGCAACCCTTTATTTTTTTCCAAACCCCTACACCATTTAACAGTGATTCTTATCACTAAAAACCCTTGTAAATATCATTTCACCTTTTTGTAGCTCCATTTTGTACAAGCCGAGGAGTCCTCGAGCTTGAGGAGCCTTAGAAGTAGTTGCCTACCAATTTTCATATTTTTTAGATCTCGTTTGAGCCCTCAAATAAGCCCTGGAACATAATTTTTAACTAGGCCGGACACTAGGTCTGGACAGGGCCAAAGCTAGTCAAAAACTATAAATAGAGCTAGAGCGCTCATTTTTGGGGGAGCTTCTTCTAGTTTTGAGCTTGTATGAGAACTTTGTTGCAATAGAAGTGATTCCATTGTCTTACTCTCTTTGTTCTTGCTGTGTGTGTGCGTGTGTGTGTATGTGTGTGCATGTTAGTGTGCTTCGCACTCACACATTGGTGCCATCACTAACTCGAGGTCTTCATACCATCCTCATGTCTTCCCGGATTGACATTAAAGGAGGTGCTACTCATCACTGAGCTACACCAAATTTTGGCGCCGTTGCCGGGGATTCGAGCTTTGAGGACGAGCGTGTGATGGTAAGACGTAGAGAGGACGCGTTGGAATGGTAAGTAGTAGGTAAATTTCTGATTTTTCTCCATCTCCACCTCCACCTCCTTCTCCACTACATATTCCCTCTTCCTTGTCATTCCCCTCATTTGTTGTGTGCGAGTTTGAGAGAGAGCGAGCGCGTGCATGTATGTTGTGTGTTTTTTTGCATGTTCTTGTAGGTACCAGCTCCATCACCATCTCCAGCAAGCTCAGCAGGTACAGAATCCTTCTGCACAAGCCCCGAGGCGTTGAGCTCGAGCTATCGTGACACTTCGAAAACTTCGACTAATCTCGTTTCTGAGTGCACCACGACACTGCGCAGGCCGAGAGCACCTAGGATCATAAGACAGAACCACAAAATTCACCATAGACCGACCTATCGTGACACTCATGACCTATCGTGACACCTCGGAGTATCGCGACACACCGACCCGACCTATCATGACACCTCGGAGTATCGCGACACCTCGACTTATCGCGACACCCCGACCTATCGCGACACGTCGGAGTATCGCGACACACCGACCCGACCTATCGTGACATCTCGGAGTATCGCGACACCTCGACCTATCGTGACACCCCGACCTATCGCGACACCCCGACCTATCGCGACACCTCGGAGTATCGCGACACCTCGACTTATCGCGACACTTCCAAGTATCGCGACACCCCGACCTATCGCGACACCCCGACCTATCGTGACACCTCGACCTATCGCGACACCCCGACCTATCGCGACACCTCGGAGTATCGCGACACACTGACCCGACCTATCGCGACACCTCGGAGTATCGCGACACCTCGACTTATCGCGACACCCCGACCTATCGCGACACCCCGACCGATCGCGACACCCCGACCCAACCTATCGCGATACACGGCCTTAACGTATGAAAAAAAAATTAGAGTAAATTTGTTGAGTGAATTGAGGTATCTTTGGGCTTAAGTGTGGACACAGTGGGGTAACATTATTGCCTTAGGAGTGAGCAAAAGACCTAGAAACCAAGGAGGAATTTCTTGAACCCTGAGAACGTGTTTTGACCCCTAGGTGCCTGAATGGTCATAACTTTGCCATACGAACTCCGATTGAGGAGATTTTGGTCTCGTTGGGAAGCTTGTTGAGAATCCTATGTGGACCTCGACTGGTTTTTGTAAGAATCATACGCGGAGTTTTAGAACATGTGTTTTGGAGTTGACCATTAGGTTGGACTAGGTGGTCATAAGGTTTTGGGGGAAGAGTTAGTTACTCCAAGGGGGGCCTGTAATTGTTGATGTGTGTCTCTCCATCCCTTGTGGTAATAGAGCCATATTGACTTGTGAACTTTTGGAGGGACATTGTGTGCAAGCAAGGCATTCCAAGGCAAGCTACCAAGGGTGAGTACCAAGCTTGGGAGAAGGCTTCCTGGGCTTGTATAGCAGTCTGAGCAACCAGAGAATTGAGGTTGGAAGTTCTCTCAACCCTCCTTTGTCAATTCCTAACCTAGGCTAAGCACGACTTAGGTGTGGTAATTAATTAGGGCTACGATAGGCACCATTCAAGTCCAAGAGAATTAATCAACTAAGTGCAAGCATCAAGTAGGACTTAAGTGAGAAAACCCTAAAGGAAAAAAGTAAACTTGAACCGATCAATTATCAAGTGCGAACTTCACTTAAGTATTCCTGACGACGTGATCTTGAACAAGGGTATAACATAATAATCAACTAAAAAGAACAAAGTGATTGGTGATAATTAACCTGCAACCAAGCATATGAACCTTAGGTCAGGCAGACACTTAGGCCGAGACAGGCAAAGCCTCAGATCTTCTGAAGCTAGTGTCAATCACACTGCTAGGTCTTGGGCCCAGCAGTTGAGTGATTACCCATACACTCCACGATCAGAAACAAGTGATTCGGAAATGTCCTATCACATGGAGAGACCAGTAGGTAGTTCAGGGGTGGCTTATCTAGAAAATCCAGAAGGACCTTACAAGACTCAATTGGAATACATCAGGACTAATCGTCTAGGTGCTCGCATCTACGAAGATGGCCTGAGAAGATCTGTGATCCAGATTAGGAACCCCGATCAACCCCATGGACTAGAACACCCGGTAGTCAAGTTTGAGAATGGAGCATACCTAGATAAAGAGGGGACTATGTATGTAGTCATCACTCTTCCTGATAGAACAGATGAGTTTGGAAATGTGAGTGCGGAGACCGACATGGGTGATATAGAACAAGGGAATTTAGAGAGAGAGCCAAGAACTCCCCGGGTTAAATCTGTCTTGACCAGAATCATGACTCCAGAGTGGATCCCACAGGATAATAAAAGCATAGATTTGCTTTTAAACCGAGAAACTGATGAGGCCTTTTGGAGATATAAACCTGCTCACCCTCAAGAAGTGAGTGCCCTCACAATCTATGAGTTTAAAGACCCTGATAGCCCATGCAAAGTAACCTACCTAGACAATACATCAGAGAGAATCTTCATGGTCACTGAGCATGGCAGACATGCCTACACATGGAAGGGTGAATTTGTTTTTCCCCAACCAAGGTCTAATGTGTCCTTTGGTCACCAAGGAGCCGGGACCTCCCAGGCTCATGGAGTCCAAGGAGATAGAAGTAGAGATAGACCTGAAGTAAGCTTTGCCGACCCCCAGGGTGTTGGAGCAAGTCTATGACAAGCCTAAGTATTGGCTTGAGTCCCACAAAGTCATAAAAGAAGCTTCAAAATGAAGACTATGTAAAGTTCACTTGTGAACTACCTCTTGTAATTTTTTGAAGAGTTTACTTAATGTAAAAGTAAGAGAATCTTAAGTGGTTGCGTCCACATGATCAAAAAGGGAAAGAGGAGCATTGAATTCATGATTTGTGGTAGGTAGAGAATCAAATCAATCATTGATTGATTGGAGAGTGATTGAGGGAAGTTAGCCTCCCAAACTCAACTATAAATAGATGGCAGTTTTAGTCGTGGTTAGAGAGACCTATGTGAAGACCTCCAAGAGCTGAGCTTTATGCCATATCAAGGTGTGATTAAAAGGCACACATATGTATCAGTAAGTCCATTGTATTTTACAAGAAATATACTTTCATTTTCATTATCATTTGGGTTCATATTTCCATGTTCTTGTGAAGTGTACTACTCACTGCCATTACTCTCAGTTTTTCTCAGTCAGCTTGCAGAGATGTTTTCTCTGAGCTTGGTGCATGATTTTCAGTGGTTTAACTTGGTAAAGTTAGCTATATAATTCTACTATATGCTCACAAATTTTCATGTCATTTGGAAGTTGCAATCTTCAGTTATGTTCATTTGAAGTCAACAGGGTCTGTTCATCTTCACTTCTCTGTCAGGTATCCGACTTTTTCACTCACCTTGTCAAAGCCATTTCTCAGTGGTTACTCATCCAAGTTCAATGATTTAAAGCTTGTTGGGTTCCGCTTACTGTCTAGTAAAACCATACAAAGTTTCATAATCATTGGATTCCTAAATTTTGAGTTATCGTTATTTTTTTGCTCACTGGTCTCAAACTGTAGCAGCACGTGAAAATCGGGATGATGTCATCACTTGTTAAAACTCATTCTCAGTGTGTGGTTTATTATTTTTGATGAGATTACTCTTGAAAGTTAGCTCTTTAAGCTACCTAGACTTCCCCAAGAGGAATTAAGCTAATTACTGTTGTGCTCAGAGAATTATGTAAAACACTGGACAAGTGTATGAACCAAGAATAGCAAGTTTTCACCTTTGAGCTAACTCCAACTTATTTGTTTTGATCTATCTTTTTGAGAGTGATCTTCAAAGGTACATAGGGTGTCTAATACATCCATTGGCAAGCTAAAAGGGCCCACCATATACTCTTGGAGTTCATTTGGCTGGTGTAGATCAAGGATTTTGCAACACCTCTTCATCTTCAAGCACATACCTATCCATCTCTTCACAGTGGTATCAGAGCAAGGTTGGACAACATGGCAGATGGTTTTCCTTCATCAATTGACAAATTGGATAGAGGTAATTACTCAGCTTGGTCATTAAGAATGGAAGCTTATCTGCAAGGTAGAAGTTTATATGGTTATGTGGCTGGAGATGAAGTTATGCCAAGTTTCAGGATCAAAAGTCAACCAACACAAGAAGAGCAAGAAAGATTGAGCACATGGTGCTCCAAGGATGCACTTGCAAGGTCTTATCTCCTCAACTCTATCTCAGATTTTTTGTTGCCTCACATTAGAAGTTGTAAGACATCTCAGGAAGTGTGGGATGCACTTGAAGCTTTCTTTTCTTCAAGTACTAAAGCTAGGAAGCATCAACTATGGCTTGATTTCACAACTCTCAAGAAGGCTCCCAAACAAAATGTGACTGATTTTGTCACAAAGCTCAAGGACATAGCAGATCAGTTGGGAAGCATTGGAGAGGTAATAGATGAAGAGCAAATTGTAAGGCAGGTCATCAATGGCTTGAAGGCAGATGACAAGTGGGAAGCATTCACCATAGCTATGGATTTGTACATGGACATGCATGTACCTGATTTCAATACACTCATTGGAAAACTACTTACCCAAGAGGCAAAGCTTATCAAAAATGGAGAAAGCTCTAAAGGTAATCAATCTTCAGCTTTATACACTGATAAAAACAAGTCCAAAGATAACAAAGGAAAGGCAAAGAAAGTGGATGATGAAGCAGGTACATATCAAGCTAACTATGCAGGTAGAGGAAGACATGGCAGAGGTAGAGGAAGAGGAGGTAGACAAGGCAGGGGGAGATCCCAAGACTCCAACCCATGTTCTATTTGTGGACTAACTAATCATACAACTGAAAATTGCTTTAGGAATTCCAGGAATCAAAGAGGCAGAGGATACAATAGAGGAAGTTATGGCTACTCAAGAGGAAGGTTCAACAACTACCATGGCAACTACAACAACTACAATCATTCAAACTATCAAGGAGGCTACAAAGGAAGGAGAGACTACAATAACTACACAGAAGACTCAAACAAAGAGGATTCATTATTGATCATGAACATGGCTATGCCACAAGGTAAATCTGATGAGCATGTTTTCTACATAGATTCAGGTTGTTCAAATCATGTGGCAGGAAATGTGGCACTCCTATCAGATTTAGAAGATCCAAGGAATAAGCATGAGGTACAAACAGGAGATGATACAAAACATCCTGTGGAGAAAATAGGCAATGTCAAAGCATCTGATGGAAACATCAACCTACTCAGTAAGGTACTCTATGTCCCTACCATTACAAAGAATTTGATAAGTGTTGGGCAGATAGTAGAGAAACGGTTGCAAGTTAGGTTCACAAAAGCAGGAGCAATTATTTAAGATCCAAGTCAAGGATTCAAAAGAATTGCAAAAGGTGAAAAGACAGGTAGATTGTTCACATTTGAGTTACAGGACACTAGAAACATTGCTCTCTTTAATTATGGTAGTCAGACACTCACAGAATTGGAAGTATGGCACAAAAGGTTAGCACATATCGGTGAAAGGTCATTAAAGCAAATCTGCAGGGACCAAAGTGTACTTGGACTTCCTAATTTGTCAAAACAACATATGATTTATAAGTGTAGTGCATGTCAATTTGGAAAGTCTCACAGGTTACCATTCATGAAGAAAGGTTATATGCATGGAGATCTCTTGGAGTTGGTTCATACAGATGTATGGGGACCTAGCAAGGAAGCTTCAATATCTGGATCAAGGTATTATGTTTCCTTTATTGATGATTGCAGCAGATGGACTATCCTATTCTTTATGAAACACAAAGATGAAGTTTTTTCATGTTTCAAAAGATATTTGGCTCTTGTGGAGAATCAAACAGGTAAATCACTAAAAAGGCTAAGGTCAGATGGAGGGGGAGAATACTTCTCCCATGAGTTTGATTCTTTTCTTCAAGAAAGAGGAATCAAAAGAGAGGTAACTACAAGGTACACTCCTGAGCAAAATGGAGTGGCAGAAAGGAGGAATAGGACAATTGTTGAGGCTGCAAGGTCTATGTTAAATGAAAAGCATTTACCTAATTACTTATGGGCTGAGGCTGTATCTACAACCACTTGATTAACAGGTTGCCTTCAAAATCCCTTGATGGGATGACTCCATATGAGGCTTGGAATGGAAGAAGACCAAGCTTAGTCATTGTAAAATTTTTGGATGTATTGCTTTTGCTCATGTTCCTTCACAGGTTAGAGGCAAGATGGATCCACAAGCAGAAAGGTGTGTATTTATTGGATATGACAACAATCAAAAGGGCTACAGGTTATACAAGCCTACCAACAAAGGATTCTTGGTAAGCAGAGATGTAGTTTTTGATGAGAACAATTCATGGTATGAAGATTCATGCAGGAAGATCAATTTACCATATGATCTTGAAGAAGATTTTCCAAAGCTTGGTAGAGAACAATCAAAGATTGAAGAACAAGAAACCTCGGAGGATGATGAAGAATCTCACATGGAAAAGGTCAAAGCATGGAAGTCTAAAGGTAAAGCAAAATTGCAGGAACTTGGACATGAGGCAGAATCATCACATCATGGCCTAAGAAGATCTATGAGGGAAACAAAAAAACCAGAAAGGTATGGGTTTGACACCTCATTAGTAACTAAACATTCTATATACATAGCACAGGACATAAACCAAGAGGAGCCATCATCATTTGAAGAGGCCAAAGCAAAAACAGAATGGAAGCATGCAATGAAGGAAGAGATCGAAGCACTTGAGGAAAAAAACACTTGGGATTTGGTGCCCAAGACTTCATCCATGAAGGTAATAGGCTCAAGATGGGTCTATAAACTCAAGAAGAATTCTGATGGTTCAATTAACAGGTATAAGGCAAGGCTTGTAGCAAAAGGCTTTGCACAAACTCAGGGAATTGATTATGAGGAGACCCTCTCTCCTGTGGCAAAGATGCCTACTATTAGGGTTTTGCTTAGTATTGCCTCTTCCAAGAATTGGAAGATACCTCAACTAGATGTAAAGAATGCATTTTTGAATGGTTGGATAACAGAAGAGGTATATATGGCACAACCACCTGGTTTTGAGAATCAAGTTTATCCTGATTATGTGTGTAAACTTAACAAAGCATTGTATGGTCTCAAGCAAGCGCCAAGAGCTTGGAATTTCAGGCTTGTTTCATTCTTGCAGGACAAAGGCTTTCAAGCAAGCAAGGCAGATCCTTCACTCTTTATCAAAAAGAGTAAATCTGAGGTCATCTACTTATGTGTATATGTAGATGATATTATATTGACAGGAAATGATGCAGATGGTATGAAGAAGATCAAAGATCAGATGAGAGAAGAGTTCAAGATAAGTGATTTGGGTTCACTTACCTACTTCCTAGGTTTGGAAGTTGTCTACAAAGATCATGGTTTGTTTCTCACTCAAAGGAAGTACATTAAGGACATGTTGGCAAAATTCAAGATGCAAGATTGTAAGATTGCAGGTACTCCAATGGAGGTCAATCACAAATTGAGCTCACATGAAGGTGAACTCATAGAGGACATCACATCATATCAAAGTCTAGTGGGTAGTCTCAATTATGCCACATTGACAAGAGTAGATATATGTTACAGTGTGAGTGTGCTAAGCCAATGTATGCACACACCAAGGAAACCACATATGGATGCTGCCAAAAGGATTCTCAAGTATCTCAAAGGAACCATAAATGAAGGACTTTATTATCCTTATGTATCTGATTTAGGTTTGAAGCTATTTTCTGATGCAGATTGGGCTGGCTCCAAGGAAGATAGAAGGAGCACTTCATGTTATCTTACCTTTGCAGGTTCAAAGCTAATTTCATGGTCATCCAAGAAGCAACCCACAGTTGCTCTCTCTTCTACTGAAGCTGAATATAGAGGTCTTGCCATAGCTACTCAAGAAGCTATGTGGATGAAGACATTATTCAAAGATCTTGGATTGGAGTTTGGAACTCCAACTATTTATGGTGACAATATGAGTTCTATTCACTTGGCTGCTAATCCTATTTTTCATGCAAGGACTAAACATATTGAAGTTCATTATCACTATGTAAGAGAAAAGGTTCTAAGCAAAGAGATTCAAATATCATATGTGTCCACTCATCAACAATGTGCACATATTCTAACCAAAGCATTGGATGGTACAAAGCTTTGCAAATTCAAGGCTATGATTGGTTTGCAGTAATCTTGGAAGATTGAAGACCTCAAGCATACTAGGCTTGAGGGGGAGCTGTTGGAGCAAGTCTATGACAAGCCTAAGTATTGGCTTGAGTCCCACAAAGTCATAAAAGAAGCTTCAAAATGAAGACTATGTAAAGTTCACTTGTGAACTACTTCTTGTAATTTTTTGAAGAGTTTACTTAATGTAAAAGTAAGAGAATCTTAAGTGGTTGATTCCACATGATCAAAAAGGGAAAGAGGAGCCACAAATTCGTGATTTGTGGTAGGTAGAGAATCAAATCAATCATTGATTGATTGGAGAGTGATTGAGGGAAGTTAGCCTCCAAAACTCAACTATAAATAGATGGCAGTTTTAGTCGTGGTTAGAGAGACCTATGTGAAGACCTCCAAGAGCTGAGCTTTATGCCATATCAAGGTGTGATTACAAGGCACACATATGTATCAGTAAGTCCATTGTATTTTACAAGCAATATACTTTCATTTTCATTATCATTTGGGTTCATATTTCCATGTTCTTGTGAAGTGTACTACTCACTGCCATTACTCTCAGTTTTTCTCAGTTAGCTTGCAGAGATGTTTTCTCTGAGCTTGGTGCATCATTTTCAGTGATTTAACTTGGTAAAGTTAGCTCTATAATTCTAATATATGCTCACAAAGTTTCATGGCATTTGGATGTTGCAATCTTCAGGTATGTTCATTTGAAGTCAACAGGGTCTGTTCATCTTCACTTCTCTGTCAGGTACCCGACTTTTTCACTCAGCTTGTCAGAGCCATTGCTCAGTGGTTACTCATTCAAATTCAATGATTTAAAGCTTGTTGGATTCCGCTTACTGTCTAGTATAACCATACAAATTTTCATAATCATTAAATTCCTACATTTTGAGTTATCTTTATTTTGTTGCTCACTGGTCTCAAACTGTAGCAGCCCGTGAAAATCGGGATGATGTCATCACTTGTTAAAACTCATTCTCGGTGTGTGGTTTATTATTTTTGATGAGATTACTCTTGAAAGTTAGTTCTTTAAGCTACCTAGACTTCCCCAAGAGGAATTAAGCTAATTACTGTTGTGCTCAGAGAATTATGTAAAACACTGGACAGGTGTATGAACCAAGAATAGCAAGTTTTCACCTTTGAGCTAACTCCAACTTATCTGTTTTGATCTATCTTTTTGAGAGTGATCTTACAAGGTACATAGGGTGTCTAATACATCCATTGGCAAGCTAAAAGGGCTCACCATATACTCCTGGAGTTCATTTGGCTGGTGTAGATCAAGGATTTTGCAACACCTCTTCATCTTCAAGCACATACCTATCCATCCCTTCACACAGGGAAGAGAAAGAAGGAGAACAGGGACGGATAGAGAGGAAACCGAGAGATTTAGAGACCCAAGAAACCAAAGAAATGTTGATGATTTTCCTTTGCCAAGGCCGAGAGAACACCCTAGGACCCTGCTGCCAACTCAATTGGTGAAGTCCATGAAGAATTACTTCGATGGCACGGGTGACCCTTATGACCATGTGGCAGAGTTTAGGAAAGTCTTGAAAGCTGAACAGGTAGAGGACCTATTCACACAATATAATGCTTTTGGTCTAACCCTTAGGAACACTGCCCTCAGGTGGTTTCAACCATTGAACGAGAGGCATTTCAGAAACATAGACCAGCTCCTAGAAGCCTTTATCATTGAGTTTTCTAAGAGTGGCATAAGGCACAACACTTCCTCACTAATTCATAGCTTCAAGCAAACACCTCAAGAGACGGTAAGACTAGGTGGGAGACGGTTTATGCAATACCTAGAGAGATGCCCGATGCCGGAGTTACCTACACCGGCCAAGCAAGTGGCCTTGTTCTTAGATGGATTGTTGAGCACCAAGCTCAGGTCATATGTGTATCTGAAGGACCCCAGAAGGATAGAAGAGTGCGTGCGCATTTGCATAGACATTGAGGATAATTTAGGCGAGGAGTTAGAACTGTCAAAAATCTATAAGGATTCTGATAGCTCTAGTAGTGTCACATCTGGTCAATCCACATCCATTGAGGAACTTGGAGAGAAGGTAGCTCAAAAACCAGGTGTCTCTAGCAAACAAATTCCGAGATTTGCCCCAGTTAAGCGGTGCTACACTTGTGGAGGTGACCATATGGCAAATGTATGTCCCATTATGGCCCAACCCCAGGCGAATCCTAGTAGCCAGTACTGCACCATAGAGCGAAGTTACACCAACCACATTGCACAAGACTGCCCATATAACAAACAAACTGTTATGCAAAACTACCCTCAGCCATATCCACAACAGGGTAGATACCAGAATCAGTACCCACCACAACAATACAATAGACCACAACAAACTTATCAGCCACCCTATCAAGGGCAACAGAGACCTCAACCAGTCCTAGTACAGCAACCTCCTGCTCCAACCAATGTGATCCCAGTGAAATATGCATCTGCTGAAGAAAATCCAAATAGAGCCATAGTCCCAGTCACCCCATTGCTATCAGACAGTGATCCAAGTGACCATAGTTTTGACTCCACACATATTGATAGCCCACAGGCTTACTACATGCAGTTACCCGAGCATAACGAGTCTTACTATTATGAGGACCCAAGTGAAAATAGTGGGGAGCTTGAGTATGCCAATGTCATGTACACAAACCCCAACTCTAGACCTCAACCTAGGCAGGTACGACCCCCATTTCCTAGAGGACCATGCTTCAGATGTCAGGGAGATCACCTTATGCGTGATTGTCCACTACCTGCCCCTACACAACCCCAACCAGTGACAATTCAGGGTTTCTGTCAAGACTGCAGAAAAGAGCATCTCCTACGAGATTGCCCAAAGAACCCCAATAACATGCCTAAAATCACTCCTATCAATGTTGTTGGGTTAGTTGTAGACTCCACAGGGAGTGTGACTTCCACTGCACCTGTGCAAGTGATCACAAGAGCCCAAGCACTACAGCAAAACGAAGGTGTTGTTCAGGAAAAGAGCCCCGAGGTGAGTGAAACAGAGAGCATAACCAAAAAGAGGACTAGAGCCTGGAAGGATAGTCGTGAAAGAATGAAAAGGCAATGGGCAAGAAAGATGAGCGAACTTGAAGAAAGCTTGAGAGAAACCAAAGCAAAGATAAGTGAACTCGCATCTCAAAACCACTCTCACACCACCCCCACCTCTCCCTTTACCCGCCAATCCATCTTCTTCCATTCCCCAACATTTCAATACACCACCCTTAACCCACCCACCACCCCGAGTAGGATCTGTCCTAGCCGATCCCACTCCCGAGGACCTAAACATGATGCTTAGAGCATATCAGGCCAGAATCCAAGAAGGGCCAAACGTAACTGATCATGAAAAGTGTTATCCTAGAGCAGAACTAGAGCTAGAACGAACCAAAATTTGTGTGAAGATGGTGGAATTGGCTCAGACTATGTTTGAAGCCAGTCGCCTCTTTAACATCTCTAGTTCAGCTAAGACACAGTTACACTTTGATGGGCTGCTAGAACGAATAGAGAGGCTAATTGCACAATCAGAAAGGGAACCCGCCTCTCAAAATAAAGGCAAGGCAAGTGAGAACGTGAGCCTACCTCCCTAGGCAGCCTACGTGCCTAACTCTACGGAGCCAGACACATCATCTTCTATGAATCGGTTCACACCAGAATTCCTACGAGAGATTCAAGAAGACAAATGGGCTAAAGAAAGTGAAGTCCCTCCTCCCATTGAACTTGTGGATGACGCACACGATCAATTCCCACAGGACATCCCATCCATTTATGAGGAGCAGGAAGGCACCCACTCTCAAGAGAGATTAGACTTTGAGTCTAATTCTCTACAAGAATTACCACATTTCACAGGCCCATGGGAAACCAAGTCTACTTGTTTGAGAGCGCCCACAGTCATGGTAAGAAACGAAGACTCAATCATACCGAGGAACACAGAGATAGTAAAGAATACTAAAGTGCAGTGCAACCTCACCTTAGAAGAGCTACTCAAAGTAAGGCCAGAGCTATGGAAACGTGTAGCCAAAAAAGTACCAAAGATAGCAAAACCTCGTTCGCAGGCAGGATCCCAGAAAACAGTGCCTGAATACCATTGGATAAGATAGGAGACACATTAGGGCGAAAAACGGCCTAAAAGGGGCTGTTTGCTAATGAGAGATTAAGGAAATTGACAAATAGCGTCTTTCCACGTGTACAAGAATATAACATTGCTGTCTCTTTTAACCGTATGGAGAATTTCTTTATTTAATACAATTTTCTTTCAAAGCGCCGCTAAAGTGATGAAGAGTCTCGTATTCAGTGTACAATTTTTCGGTTTCATGCAAAAAAAGATACTTTTGCACACTACACAAAGCATATTCTTGAATTTCCAAGAAGGAATTGATTTTTGAAGATACGAAATATTTTTGGGTTCACAAAATGTCATGATCATTCAACGACAGGGTTAACATCAAATCAAAAGTTTCCACGTGTACAAAGCCTTTTTTTCTATAAATACTGCCAAAATTTGTGAACGTCGGTTTCTCGCTTTGAACATTCTTCTTCTCCTAAGTTCAAATGGCTTCTTCTTCTCGTCGTCCTTCCAATCGCGTAACTTCATGTGAGGTTTACAACAGAAGAGAGGATTCTTTGTGGAAACCTCTTTCCGTGAAAGTAAATGACTGGGTTACTATGCTTCCTAGCTGTAGAGGTGCCCATAAAGTCAAGCGTGCCAAAAGAGACAACACAAGAAACCATTGGAAGGGACATATTCTCAGTTTCAAATTGAAGAGATGCGGTTGGTTTGCACGAGTACAGCATGTGTACACCGCTAAGGATCTTGTTCTAGAAAATCATCTGCAATTCCCTTCGTATTGTAAGTGAAGTTTGACAATGCTCTTCTATCATTCCAGTTGATTTTGTATAATGAAACATATGTTTTTGTACTGCAGATATCTTTCCTTCCAATATTGTGGAATGGCAACCTGTTGAATGTTTAATAGGAACATTCAGAGTTCTTCATAAGGAATATGCAGAACTCATGTATGCAGAGAAATCTGTTCAATTCTTCAATAGCATAGAGTTATTTGTCCATTATGCAGATTATCAAGTGCCGTCAAGGAGGAGTTCTTATGGAATTCTTGTACACGTACCTAGTCCTTGCATCTCTTCATTAGATTGGGATGCTCCTGATCATTCAACAGTTTCAAGTTTTCTCTGCAAAATTAAATTTGACATCCAGAAGGCAATGTCAGCAGGCCGAATTTCGAGAAGGATAAAGATTCAATGGTTTTTGCCTATTCATGTCTTTGTAGCATGCTTTAAAAACATGTTATTACAGAAAACAAAAACAATGTGGTTGAATAGGAGAGTCCCTATTTCAGAGATTGATGATGTTTTAGGTAGGGAATGGGATAGCAAAGAAGTTCAAAAGCTAGGTGACATTATTTTATGTAAAGTTAGTCCCAATTCTCTTTCAATCTCATATCACATATGTCGACAATCTCTGGTTCTAGGATATGACTATAGAAGGTGGAAAAAAAAGCTTGGACTTTGGATAGCCTTGGACTCAAAGGAGAGCTGTCTAGAATTTGAGTTAGAAGTATTGATTCATCCAGATTTTCAATCAAGGAAAATAATTGTCACTGCAAATTGGAATCTCAAAAATGTAAGGGAGCTTCTAGAATACCTTGATGAGGTATCATCTCAGTGTAGATTCTCAATTGATGATGCAATAGTTAACATTAGATCAGAGAAATCATTATCTTGCATAAGCTGCCTGCCACCAAGGGTGATTAAGTTCCAACCTTTAAGATTGTAACAAGTTAACCCTGACATTCTTACATAATGTATCTTCATCTAATAGAAGCTTCTATTGATACTTCCATTGAATTTTCTTGGCAGGATGGTTACAAACAATGTGTGTTAAATTATTAATTTTAAATGTCTTAGATATTTTTTAGGTCCTTAATTTCATATTTCCATTGATTTTTTTTTGCAGGAGTGAATTGATGACTAAGAAATAATTATACAGGAACTTGCATAAGTTAATTCTAGATGAAGAAGAGATCTAGAATTGAATATCTATTTTCAATTTAATAATTATAGTCTATCAAAGGTGCACACTAGTCTCAGCTAAATAATTTGATTCTATCCAACTTTTCTGTCCTCAAGTAATGCAAGAGAAATTATCATGGTACACATAACAAGTAATATAAGAGAGTGTGGAGAACTTGGTGCAAATTCCAATCCAAGGTTTGGTATTTCAATATTAGAAGAGCATGTCTTAAGGCATAAAGCAGAGGAGACGAGATAAGTGAAGACGACCGATGCAAGCGACTAGTGCAATCTGAAATTGTCGGATGGCCCTTATCGCTTACATCGGTCGTGTTAGCAAACTACCGCGAGAGAAATTATCATGGTACAAACGCAAACTACCAAGTAATATAAGAGAGTGTGGAGAACTTGGTGCAAATTCCAATCCAAGGTTTGGTATTTCAATATTAGAAGAGCATGTCTTAAGGCATAAAGCAGAGGAGACGAGATAAGTGAAGACGACCGATGCAAGCGACTAGTGCAATCTGAAATTGTCGGATGGCCCTTATCGCTTACATCGGTCGTGTTAGCAAACTACCGTGAGAGAAATTATCATGGTACAAATGCAAACTACCAAGTAATATAAGAGAGAAAGGAGAACTTGGTGCAAATTCCAATCCAAGGTTTGGTATTTCAATATTAGAAGAGCATGTCTTAAGGCATAAAGCAGAGGAGACGAGATAAGTGAAGATGACCGATGCAAGCGACTAGTGCAATCTGAAATTGTCGGATGGCCCTTTTCGCTTACATCGGTCGTGTTAGCAAACTACCGCGAGAGACTTCAAGAAGTGACCTTGCGTAAAGATTTGACTCACGAGTATAAAAACTAGCAACAGCGATGAAATGGATAATACGACCGATGCAAGCGATAGGGGCAATCCAAGATTCTCCGATTCCCCGTATCGCTTGTATCGGTCGTGTCCTCTTAATTCTTTATGTCCTTCTGTAACTTCTCGAATTTAAACACTTTCCAACAAGAATGAAGTAAAAAACCCACAATGCATTCATAATTGTGACATTAATAAACTTAATTGGACCATCCAATGAACTTTTGTCAAACTCTCAAGAGGTTCAATACAACTGTGACCATCTTCCAGATGAAGATTGGCATAACTACATACAATTTGTTAAAAAATAAATCTTCCAACCTTGGTTGGCTTTACAATTGATTTCAATCTAAGACTCAAAAATTGATTTAACCCTTTCTATCCTTTTTAGAGCCTTGCTTTCTCTGTTGCTTCTGTCCCTTTTTGGAGCTTTCAGCTTGACTCTTTATGTTGTTCCCATGCTTTAGTGGTGAGTGAAGAGGAAGCCCTTTCTTTTTATCTTCAGACTGTTTTTTATCAGGTGGAGGGGGTGGAGGTGAGTCTGGATCATATGGGCAGATTGCATGTTTCATGATACTATTTATTGCTCTCTCTCTGATCAAGATGATCCATGCTTCCGGGTAGTCTGATAAATTCAATTCAGGTTTGTGGAACCTTCTTTCCAAGAATCTTACAGCATTTGCAATCACTCTCCAGCCACATGATGTTGAGTCTCTCTGCAATGGCACATGAATTTGGCTGTATCCAAATTGCTTTTGTTCATTCATTTTAGCTATTCCTGGAAAATTCTGATCAATATGCATCTTGAGAAGCTTTGCAGCACTGCATTGTAAAGTGAAAATCAAAACGGGGCATGGCTTTAAAATAGAGAACAACAAAATGTATAGTAACTTACACTTTGCAATTCCCATGCTGTGATGGAAGAGAATTGAGGAAAAGAGCATGATATGCATTGAAGTTTACAATAATCAAACTCCAATGGCCCCTGTCAATGAGTTGCATGTAAATATACTTTCTTAAATGAAACAAATATGTTTCCAAAATGAAGATGAATACTTACTTTTCAATATATGGGTAAATAACACATTCTACTTCTTCTGTAAAACCCCGTAGAAAGGACTTGGCATCTCCATGTTTATGCAAAAAACACTGTGTCACCAGAGGATCTAAAATAAATACTTTTCTTTGAACCGCTTCCTCACATTGTTGAAGAAGAACCCTACAAATCAAGAAATAAAAATGCAGTTAAGGAACTAGAAAATTATGCAAAACAAAAGCATTTTAAGGCCTCTAGATATACCTGAGTGAAATGTTGACCACACTATCTGATATTTCAAGATGAAGCTCCCTCAACATTTTGTTGTCTTCAGGTCTAATGTCAAGAAACAATTCACTTTGCCATGGCATTGCAACATTAACTATAACCTGCCCATCTCCTTTCTTGAGGAGCTCTTTATTTGCTTTCTGTAACTTTTGAATCTGGGTTAAGATGGCACTTTCCTCTGTAAATAATCCCTGCTTTTTCCTCTCCTCCTCACTATTTGCTGCAGTTCTAGTCTCATGATCATGAGTGACTTGAGCGTTGATCTCTTCAATGACAACTGTTGTTTTAGGTGCTCGAGCTGGAGGTATATTTAAAATATCGAAGAATTTTTTATCGTGGTGATCAATAGGAACCAGAGCTTTATTAAACTTATATCTTATTCTTGAAACAATAACATAATCCTTCGCCATTAGTGTTACCCTATGAGAATGAGTAGCACATAAGTAGGCATCATTCATGAAATCAATAGCAAAGTCCTCTGCAGCTTCTTGCAGGCATAGCAGTGCTTGAGTTTGCCACCTCACATTGACAAAGGATGAGGTCTTCATCAAAGAACAGAGGTTGGCTGAGATCTACTTGACAACTCTCATAAATGGAAGTCTTGGGATCAACAATCCCACAGACTTTTGAGCTCTTCTAATTTCCCTCAAAGACTTTACATGGTAGTTGACCCTTTTTTTTGAAGGCTTGTCTGGCACATTGGCTTGAACCTTCTGGGAATTTTGCTCCTGGACATTTTCCCCTTGGGCATTCTTGTCCTGACCCTCAGGGTACAACTTCCTTGCTGTCTTTTTGGTTCTAGCCATACTCTGCAAAAAATCAGTCTTTAGGCAAGGAATTAGGAAAAGTGGAATATTCCACTGTCAA
Source organism: Ceratopteris richardii (assembly GCA_020310875.1). Classification (NCBI taxonomy): domain Eukaryota; kingdom Viridiplantae; phylum Streptophyta; class Polypodiopsida; order Polypodiales; family Pteridaceae; genus Ceratopteris; species Ceratopteris richardii. Next base: position 116,174,988 of record CM035433.1, on the reverse strand, counting down.
AACTTACTCTCAAAAAGCTATGATCAATGACTCTTTCCACTATCAGAGGCACGACCGATGCAAGCGATAACAGTCATCCGGAAATGCCCGGATGTCCCTGATCGCTTGCATCGGTCGTCTTTAAATTAATCATCAAATATCAATAAATAATATCTTACAATGCAAAATACTCAATTATCACTAAGATAAAGATAATTGGAAAACTATAATCAATGACTCTTTCCACTATCAGAGGCACGACCGATGCAAGCGATAGCAGTCATCCGGAAATGCCCGGATGTCCCTGATCGCTTGCATCGGTCGTCTTCAAATTTATCATCAAATATCAATGAAATATATCTTACAATTCAAAATACTCAATTATCACTAAGAAAACGATAATTGGAAAACTATAATGAATGACTCTTTCCACTATCAGAGGCACGACCGATGCAAGCGATAGCAGTCATCCGGAAATGCTCGTATGTCCCTGATCGCTTGCATCGGTCGTCTTTAAATTTATCATGAAATATCAATAAAATATATCTTACAATGCAAAATACTCAATTACTACTAAGAAAAAGATAATTGGAAAACTATAATCAATGACTCGTTCCACTGTAAGAGACACGACCGATCCAAGCGATAAGAGTTATCCGTAAATGCCCGGACGTCCCTCATCGCTTGCATCGGTCGTCCCTGAATTCATCATCATATTTCAATAAATAGTAGTTAAAATAAAGGTAACAATGCGTTATACTCAAGCATAGCAAAGGAAACCAAAATTTGCAAGCTATGATCAAGGACTCGATGATATTAAAAAACATGACCGATCCAAGCGATTAGGGTTATCCAAAAATCTCGGATGTCCCTAATCGCTTGCATCGGTCGTGTCCACATTACCTTACGTAGAGAGCGCTCTCTATAGAAATTGTGAAGTAGGCTAAAAACGTGGTGGCAATGGAGCCTCGACGCTTGGCAAGTGTTGACAGAAAAAAATGAAGGAAATGAATAGGGAAGCTTAAATAGGTCCCAAAACTGAGTTGATCATTGTGCCACGTGGCATGCTCCGATTGGTCCACGTCGAATACCCGTTGCAAATTCCAACGTGTTTTGCCACGTGGCATGATTTGATTGATCCACGTCATCTATCGGTTGCATCGGGGAACGTACACTTTACCACGTGGCACTCTATGATTGGTCCACCTCATTCGACCGTTTCTTCCCTCCTCGCCTATAGAAAGCTACTTCCTTCACAAACTCAAACTTTCAACCTTGAGAGAACTTGTCTCACTAGAGACACGACCGATCCAAGCAATAAGAGTCATCCGTAAATGCCCGGATGTCACTCATCGCTTGCATCGGTCGTCCCTGAATTCATCATCATATTTCAATAAATAGAAGTTAAAATAAAGGTAACAATGCGTTATACTCAAGCAACACAAAAGAAACCAAAATTTGCAAGGTATGATCAAGGACTCGATGCTATTTTAAAAACATGACCGATCCAAGCGATTAGGGTTATCCAAAAATCTCGGATGTCCCTAATCGCTTGCATCGGTCGTGTCCACATTACCTTACGGAGAGAGCGCTCTCTATAGAAATTGTGAAGTAGCCCAAAAACTTGGTGGCAATGGAACCTCCACGCTTGGCAAGTGTTGACAAAAAAAAAAGAAGCAAATGAATAGGGAAGCTTAAATAGGTCCCAAAACTGAGCTGACCGTTGTGCCACGTGGCATGCCCCGATTGGTCCACGTCAGATACCCGTTGCAAATTCCAACGTATTTTGCCACGTGGCATGATTTGATTGATCCACGTCATCTATCCGTTGCATTGGGCAACGTACACGTTACCACGTGGCATTCTGTGATTGGTCCACCTCATTCGACCGTTTCTTCCCTCCTCGCCTATAAATACCTATTTCTTCACAATCTCAAACTTTCAACCTTCAGAGAATTTCTCACCTACATGTGTATTTTTCTTTCGTCGCCGACACGACCAATACAAGCGATTTTCGCCGTTTGACCTACGTTGACTCGCTCTAGTCGCTTACATCGGTTGTGTTCTCCTAATAGACATACAAGAGAAGCTGCAGCTTAGATGGAGGTAATGAATGAGATCCTTAGTGTCTCTCCATCAGAGAAACTTCTTGATTTCATGGTTCAAGAGGGTTTAAGTGTAGATTATTTTCCTGATGCAATGACCATATTCAACCCCGAAATTGATTTTGAAAAACTCTTAGAGAACTCGAAAAGTTTTCTTAAGGATGAGTGGGAGATTTTCTTGGGGTTGGTCAATGGGAGGATCCTTTCTATTTCTCAGAAAACCTATGTCCATCCTCACATCTTTGGGAAGGATCCAATAGATAGGGCTAAAATCACAAGAAAATGCAGAAGGATATCCCCTTTGCCAGGGAAGCTTGATTTATGCCCAGAGCATGAAAAGGACTGCTGCTTGCTCCCTTTAAACATTGCTTTCTTGATATGGCTTGATCATATCTCAGTTGAAAGGGAGGAAACTGTTCATGATGAAGACGAGCCTTGCTTAGAGCTGGCACTTGAGGCTAGCTCAAAAACTATGAAAGGTGTCATGGAGATTGTTGAGGAGATCAATCTCCAAGCAGAAGAAGAGCAGGTCAAAGATTTTGATGTGGCCACTTTTAAAGCAGAGACTGCAATAAGGGAGCCAACTGAAGAAGTTCAAGTGTCTGAGAAGTCCCTACTTCTCCCAAATCTACCTTTTTACTTTATCTCTGGGAAAGAGTTCATACCTCTATTTTACATTCAGGAACTTTTCAATCTAAGGGAGGACTACTGTCTTGCAGCTATAGCTGAGGCAGAAGAAGTTGCAAGGAGATTCATCAATAAGAAAGGAGAAAGAAGAGAGGAATTTTTGCGTCTTGATTTGGATTTGTCTAATGAAGAATTCAAAGATTCATCACAAGCTCTTTCAAAATGCTTTGAGAAAGCTATCTCAGAGAAGCCAAAACTTGCTGATGAAGAGTTTGATGAGCATCAGAAGCAACTTGGAATATACTCGTTTGGACGTGGCTATTCATTCTTGGATGTCGCTAAGGACAAAGGAACAATTTGTATTGACTCAAAAGAGCTCATTGAGGAGGAAGATGAGGTCAAGGTATGTTGTTTGATATATTCTATCAATTAAAGTTTTTGTCCGAGATCTCTATTTTTAAGTGAGAAAATGACCACGACCGATGCAAGCGATACAACCTAACGGATAATCTCCGTTGGGCCTAATCGCTTGCATCGGTCGTGTTCGGACTTGAAGAGGAAGATAAGGTCAAGTATGTAGTAAAATATATTCTCATGATTTAAAGGCAAAGGAGATGAGATGGGCTTGATGCAAAATCTCTATCTTGTGTCGGTTTGTCCAAGTTCTCCATTAGAAGTGTCAGAAGTCGATCACGACCGATGCAAGCGACAAGGCCCATCAGATATTTTCCGTCGGGTCTCATCGCTTGCATCGGTCGTGTTTGGACTTTAGGAAGATGACGGCAAGGTATGCAGCTAACTATATTCGCAAGAACTTTAGGTTAAGGATATGAGATGGGACCAATGCAAAATCTCTTTCTTGTATCAGATTTGTCCAAGTTCTCCATTCGAAGTGTCAAAAATGGATCACGACCGATGCAAGCGATTAGGCCCATCGGATATTTTCCGCTGGGCCTCATCGCTTGCATCGGTCGTGTTTGGACTTGAGGAAGATGACGTCAAGGTATACAGTTAACTATGTTCTCAAGAACTTTAGGTTAAGGATATGAGATGGGACCAATGCAAAATCTCTTTCTTGTATCAGATTTGTCCAAGTTCTCCATTCGAAGTGTCAGAAATGGATCACGACCGATGCAAGCGATTAGGCCCATCGGATATTTTCCGCTGGGCCTCATCGCTTGCATCGGTCGTGTTTGGACTTGAGGAAGATGACGTCAAGGTATACAGTTAACTATGTTCTCAAGATCTTTAGGTTAAGGATATGAGATGGGACCAATGCAAAATCTCTTTCTTGTATCAGATTTGTCCAAGTTCTCCATTCGAAGTGTCAGAAATGGATCACGACCGATGCAAGCGATTAGGCCCATCGGATATTTTCCGTTGGGCCTTATCGCTTGTATCGGTCGTGTCTAGGAGTTGCATGCAGCAATGATAATACATGTCTTGCTTGTGGGAATTCCCCTCATTTATCAAACATTAGATGTTTCTAAGCAGTTTGCAAATAGATATTGATGACGATCGATGCAAGCGATAACGACAATCTGAATTTCTCTGAAGACCCTTATCGCTTGCATCAGTCGTGTCTCTTGCTTTTCTTTCTAATAGATTCAAGTTACTTCACATGTTTCCTTAAGTGTGCTTGCAATTCATCTAACCATGTTTTTCATTTTTATCACAGTTAACTTTATTGGATGAAGACAATTACCTTGGCAGGGGCAAGGGAACAAGAAAAGCCTTAGAAGAGAAAGGAAAAGCAAAGGTGGATATTCATTCTATTATCCACTATCTTCCAAAGTTGAACCCACCCACTTTTTGTGTTATTCACAAGCACTATAGTGAGGAGCCAAACTTTGCATTGTTCTGCTTGAGGACTCTATCAAAATACATGGGTTTTACTCCAATACCCTTTAATGCTTTCAGAGTTTTACTGCTTGAAAGAGCAACTGCATTCAGAATTTTTGGATATGCCCCTGGACTCAATGCTTCAAGGGCAGGGTACTTTGTTTGTTATTCAAGCTATGCAATGGCTGCAGGGGTGTCAGATTTAAAAAGCATTGCTGGATACAGGAGAAAAGAGTTCCTGAGATATAGAGGTGATTTGCCAGAGCCAAGCTCTTTCAAAAGGCTCAAGGAATGACTTGATTTTTTCAAATTCTATATCTCAACAAATGTACATATACAGAAATTGCCCAATGTGATATAAGACATTGCAAATTTTTTTGGTGTAATTGTTATTGATTCTCTGGTCAAAGTCATTTGATGGTAGTAGACATATTTCTTTTCAAAGCATAATACATCATGAAATGTACATACATGACATCTTTTATTTCTCAAAGAAATAAAAGACATTGCAAATATTAAAGCTCTGTTTGAAATGTGGTCTTTTTCAGTTTGTGATATTGATACATGATTTGTCTGGTGATAGCCATATCCTTCTGATTATATTTGGCATGAGGTCCTTTGTAATTGTCTTCTAAAGAACCAATCAAAAAGCTCTCTGAAGGCATTGCTCTTTGTTACTCCTCCTCCTTTCCTTGTACACCTAAAGAGGCTTGTCCTTGCTTGATAATGAGATTTTTCCATGCCTTGGGTGTTCCACATGGCAAGTGGTTCTTTTTCTGCAAAGAATGCACCATGCACAAGAAGAATATGCTGGAAAGCAGAAGAATTTCATTAGATCTTTATTTCAATTAAAAATAAATAAACTGAATAAAATATCTTTGGAGCTCACCAAGTAGTATGTTATGTCTTTGGCACCCCATGCCTCTATGATGGTTTCTATAAGCTCTGTGGTCGCCTTTCTGAAATCTGTCACATAACTTTTTGATGTTACCTGCTGCCTCAAGCTCTTTAAAAGATTATCTAGTTTGACCCACACCTCCATTCTCTTTTTTGCTATTTCTGGTTTGCTTTTTACATTAGTCGTGACCTCACAAAATGTTTTCCATGAATTCCACATGGCATTAAGTTGTTTGCCATCATGGTTGCTGAAGAATCTCCTTGCTTTTGCACCTCCCATTGAGACATCCTGTAAAACATCACCTGTATTTTGTGAAAGCTTTGGATCTTTTCTTAGATGAACATCACCACCATGAAACCCCATTTCTGAAAGAAGACATTCACATTTTTTTATGCATTCATCTGCAAGAGTTGTAGGCTTGATAGAATATGCATAATCCAAGTGAAGACGGACCAACTTGTCAATGATTCTTAACTCTGCATGTAGTGTACATATGTGTACATTTGTCAATGCTATTGGAAGTATGGGATCCCAAATCATTGAAGAAGATGAGTAGTTACGAAGAATAACATTTTGTCTAGAAGGAGCCTCTTCACCCTCAGCTCTAGTAATCCATCCATTTGTGCCTGGGCTTTGCATGCAGTACAAGCAAGGGTATTTAGAATTTTCTCCCCCACTTATACCAAACATGCATTTGAGTGTCTTTAGGTCTCCACTCAAATGCCACTCAACTTGAAAGTTTCCGTAGTCTTTGACATTCAACAATTCTCCTGCATGATGCCCTTGGATAACATTTGGAATGTTTGTCTGTGAGAATAACCATTTAAGTGTTTTATGGCTCTCAGATGGAACTTGAGCACAGCCAACCCACCATAACTCCATTTCTGATTGTACTTTGAGAGATGGAGTATCCAATTTCCCAAGGCTATAGTCCAAAGCTTTGTTCATCAGTGCAATGCTTATTCTCTCCATCTTTTGATGTTTTTTAAGCTCAGCTTCATCAAGTTTGATTACAAATTTCAATAGACCAGAACATTCATGCTCTTTTATATTATAGAACTGAACCATGTATGTTTGAAGTTTTATAACATCTATCCATATGTTGTTAAATGCATTGTAAGTGAAATGTAACTTTTGTTTTCCTACTTCGTAAGGCATGTTACCGTGAATATGTTTATATTCACCAAATACTGATGTGATCTTCTTATTCAAGCAGAGCCGAAACTTTCCTACATGATGGGGTCTAGGCAATCCAAAACTTCTAACTTTGTTAAATTTTAAAAATTCACACCAAACTTTTGAAATTGCTCTATAACCTTTCCTACTCACTCCGACACTATCACAAATATTTTCAATTTGAGATGGTTCTAGTAAAAGATTCATTTCTGTCATGAGTTTTTGAAAAACAAAGCGTTTCAAGCATGTATTTTCATTTAGTTTCAATAGTCTTAAAACATCATTTTGACTCAAAATTTCATTACAGAAATGTATGCGCTCAAAACTGCTCGACATATTGAAACCTAACACATTTGTCACATGATCTCTAACAATTTTCATTCTTTTCTTTTTCTGGCCAGATTTTTCAGTCAAATCTAAAAAAGGTTTTACTCGTTTTGACCGCATTCTCAAACCTATAGGAGTTTCTTTCATTTTTTTAAAAGACTCTAACTGAGAAGATAAAGTGGATAATTTGTTTTCTAGCTCTCTCATATGTAAATTCTTCTGGTGTAGTGTGTTTTGTAAATACTTTATGTATTGTACATAATTCCTTGAAATATCCCAGAGCCTTGAACAATAGCCTCGTAAACCATCCTCACCATCTCCCACAAATCTAATCAGATCATGAAGATTATGAAAAGGGGGGTACCTTCCAGTTTGTGGATCAATTGGATAAACAGATCCATCTGTCCATATGTCGATATGTTTCTTGCCTTCCTTTCGCAATCCATCCACTTCAAGAGGATGAAGAGCCCTTCGAAATACGTTTCTTGTCGTCGCATACTCCTGACTAACTGCAATGTTGATATGGAACTTTTTACAATGATTTCGATTGTTTGAAAGCTCAGGGAGAGTATTTGGGTTAACGTTCTCCATGGTCTGCTATGAAAAATGACCAGCAAGTGTCTAAAATGACGTGAAAGGGAGAAACAGGCTTGCTATGAAAAGTAGAGAAAAAAAGCGCAAAACGTCATCAGCACACATTATATAGGTCCGTGAACAAGAGGAAAATTCACCTTTTGAGGCGTAAGATATCACACAAACTTCGAGGCGTAAGATATCACACAAACTTTTCATGATTATATGATACGAGTTTCTCTCTCTTCAAAATTTGCATAAGATACGTTTTAAATGAACTTACACGGAATTTCTTAAAGGATTTGACAACTTTAATCCCGATTAAGCACAACTAATTGAAATCCTTACACGGCCCTTTTTGGGCCGTTTTTCGCCCTAATGATGAGTGAAGGAGAAGAAGGAAATACCTATCTCCCAGTTACCCATCAGGGATACACAACCAAGGCAATTTTGGACTCAGGTGCAGGAGTTGCAATTGCTACAACTTCCCTCTGGAAGCGTTGGGGCAAGCGAGCACTCCCGCCGACGAGGATGAAATTGCAGATGGCCGACGGTCATATTGAAAGACCCTTAGGCTTGCTGGAAGGAATAACTCTCACTACATGTGGTGTTGAGTTCGAGCATACATTTGCTATATGTGATTTTAGCAAAAATCATGCCTATGAAATGATCTTGGGAAGACCATTCATGCGACATTTGCAAGTGGTACAGGACTGGGGAACCAACTCCTTGTACCTGCAACACTTAGGTGTTACGACCAAAGTGAATCTCAAAGATTACTCTCATAGAGATGTCCCTCCTATCCAATGGAATCCCATCCATAGAGCCAAAGATGATACGGAATCTATGCATTCCAAAGGATCAGGATCCTCATGGATGCATGAAGACACCCACTTATGGATGTGCAAAGTGGCAGTAGAAGAAGAGAAAAGAGAAAAAGCTAGAGAGGTAGGTGCAAAAGAAACACATAGATCAATTCAAGACCCAGCCTATGCGCCTGTAGTCTTTCCTGACGAGGAATTTGAACCCCATGGCTGGGCAGAAATCCTAGCAACAATGGATGTAGCCATCAATGAAGAACAATGGACACCTCATTGTTATGAAGATGGCTATGACATTTCAATCTTCTCCATAGAGCCAATCGCAGTGTTAGAAGAGTGTGAACCTAGCCCTGATGCATTTGAGGATGCAAGTGACTCTGATCTAGAGTCAATCATTATGGACACACCCTTTGCATCAGATGAAGAATACTTCTATGAAGTAGAATTTCAACCCCAGAGGCATGGAGAGCTTACAAATGAGGTAAGGCTAGCCACACATGTGACCCCGAAGGAAGAAGGAAAGAAAAGAAAGAAGAGAGAAGTCATAACAGAAGAGGAAGAGTCCTTGTTTGAGGTCCCTGAAAACTTTAAAAAATATGAGATAGACGATAGGAGAGTCATGATAAGAATGCCTAAACGTGAGGCACAAGCAGGAGAAGCTTATGATAGCAAGGAAACTACCAAGAAAATAGTTGTAGCCATCAAGGAAGGAGAAGAAAGATGCACATACATAGGTCATGACTTGACAGAAGAGGAAGAACAAGAGCTAATAGCCTTGCTAAGAGAATACCGAGATGTATTTGCTTGGAGTTATAAGGACTTGAAAGGGGTAGACCCTGATATATGTTCACATACAATCCCCATGACCTCAGACGCCAGACCCTCGAAGCAAAAGCCCTACACATACAACGATAACTATGCTGCTAAGATCAAAGAGGAGATAGATAGACTGGTTAAAGCCAGATTCATCTATGAAATTGAGCACACTGAGTGGGTATCCCCCATTGTAGTGGTGCCCAAGAAAAATGGAAAACTACGTGTGTGTATTAACCTTAAAAAAGTTAATGCTGCCACGATTAGAGACAGTTATCCTCTTCCTATCACTGAGCATCTATTAGAAAGGGTAGCAGGCAAAGAAGTGTATAGCTTCCTAGATGGGTTTTCGGGCTACAATCAAGTAGCCATTGCTCTAGAGGATCAGTATAAGACGGCTTTTGCCACGGAGTGGGGCATATTTGCCTTTCGGGTAATGCCGTTCGGGCTTACCAATGCACCGGCTACCTTTCAAAGATTAATGTGTCACGTGTTTAAAGAGTTCTTGAGGAAGAATTTGGAAGTCTATGTTGATGATCTTTGCGCTCATTCCAACATTAGACAGACCCATATACCTGAACTCAGACAGATCTTTGATAAATGCAGAGAATATCAAGTCTGCCTGAACCCAGAAAAGTGTGTTTTCATGGTCAGGCAAGGCAAAATTCTAGGTCACATAGTGTCTAAGAACGGCATATCCACTGACAAAGAGAAAGTGAGAGCCATCGCAGAACTACCTAGGCCAAAGAACGTTAAGGAAGTACAGGCTTTCATGGGACATTGTGGTTACTACCGTCGGTTCATCCACATGTATGCTGTCATTGCAAAGCCCATGTACGGACTTCTAACTAACTTTGAGTGGACTGAGGAATGTGAGAATTCCTTCCAGGAGCTTAAACGAAGATTATGTTTAGCACCAATCTTGACCACACCAGATTGGAACAAGCCATTCCATGTTCATGTGGATGCCTCCAATTATGCTATTGGATGTGTACTTGCACAACCTACGGGTGAAGGTAATATGGATCTCCCTATTGCCTATGCCAGTAGACAATTGAACGCTGCTGAACGGAACTATACAACCACCGAACGAGAAGGATTAGTCTTTCCTCTTCTTTAGACACCACAAGAATGTAGCTTAGTGGCAAGAGATTGCCACGGTTAAGCGAGCTCAGGGGGGAAAGTACTATAATGGGTGACTTCCCAGGAAGTATCGGGAACCTCTATCTTCCTTGATCATTGAGGTCCTCTCTCTCGTGTAGCCAATGGCACCAACGGTGACTTCGGTGACTCGAATGACAAGATATGCCAAGGTTTATGCCTTGGTCACCGCCTTAATCATAAACATTGGAGGCACCCGAATTCGATGACTAATTAAGGCATATAGACGAAGGTTGAAGCATAAGAGAGAGAAATGATGATTCAATACACTTGCAAATATTTTATAATAATTAAATCCAAGCTTAGATGCAATCACATCACATAACAGAAAACCTCTTCAGCATTGATTGCATCATGCTTCCTCTATTTATGGATTCCCTTCAAATTTTTAATGATAAGAGCAATTGTCCTCCAATTGTCTATTGAACAAAAGCTAAGTAAGAGCTCGTACGTGCATACACACGAAGAAGCATAAGTGCTTGCCTCCTATTAGCAGTGTATGGATGCGCAACATTCCTATCAAACTCCTGTGCAGATCAATAGATTTTCTTTAGCACTTATAATCAAACATGCTAAGTTTGGAGTGCTAAAGCTTTCGGTAAAAACAAAAGCTAAAAAAAAAGAACTAAAGTAATGGTTTGGGAACAAAACATTAATTATAATGAAGCAATAGGTAGGAGAAAGATTTGCAGGAGGAAAGAAAAGCTTCCAGCTCCTCCAATCTTAACATTCTCTTGTACTACTACTCCTCACGTTTTTCCATGTCAATTCAGATACAAACTCCTCATGATTAGATGGCCATGTTTCTTCTTTTCTAGTCGCCACTAATTGCTTCACTCATAAGTGTTCATATTTGAGTTATCCCTATAATTCCTTCAATATTCCAAGCCTTTAATCATCAGTCATTCCAAATATGATATAATAATTCTTCCTTCGTATGTCTATCTTCTTCAATTAGCTCCTAGTTCCTTTAGTAGAAAAATAATCGAATATTTTGATTTTTTAAGGAGTAGCATCAATAAACTAATTTCAAATGTTGCATAGCAAGAGTATTTGAATCTTTTAAAGAAATACATTTTATTTACAGTCTTAATGTGAATGCATAAAAGAAAATGAACCCCAGAGTTCATATGGCATTAATTTTTTTAAAAACCATGCTCATCAATCTTAATCAAAGAGTTTAGCAGAATGGATCAAAGGATCAAAGATTGCAGCACTGAGTGTTAAAGATGGATGGAGTATTTTGTGAGACTTTTAATCTTCTTTGAACTTTTGAGTATGCTCCTCAATATGCTTTGTCGTTCTCCAAGCTTTCCTCAAAGGTTGACTTCCAGGTAATGATGCAACTACCCTTGTGCTCTAGAGTTTTTTTCATCTCTCATCTAATTAGGGAGAGAGGATCTCTCTAACATTCACCTCTACTAAACTTGCACATTGTCCTCAATGGGTCAATCCTAAAAACAACACAAAAGTAGTACTAAAACTTTTTTAATATAAAAGTGGAAACACAAATCTTTCTGTCAATTTACGTTCAATGAATGCAAATAGTTTTCTTTCTCCCTACATATGATAAAAACAAATCAAAGTTTCAACTATCAAACATTTTATTCCTCAATTACTTGAAATTAAGTTCAACGTACCATTACAAACTTGGTTTAGATTTTCAAGAAACAAATTTCCTAATCCACTCTTTCAAAATTAGTCATCATATCATATAATGCATACATCCGCCTCATTTGCTGAATATAACTGGACGTGATCTCAAGACCACAACCATCTTTTCATGTCTGTGAGCCGCCAGAATGGAATTCATATATTCTGTAACGTAATTCTGAAAAGTCGCACGCACACCGAAAGGGCGTAGCACAAAACGATGTAACCCTTTTAGATTAATGAAAGAAGCATGCGTGAACAGAAGGTGACGATGCTGGACTGTGGTTTGGGCGAGCGCCTGAAGTGAAGTGTGGCACATTGTCTAAATCTGGGTGTTATTCTGTAACCCTGTTAATTAAGTTCAATAATTATTAAGTTTTTGGTGAAGTGCTAAGTTAATCTGATATCGCGATAAATGATGAAGTTTGTGCGTATTGTGGTGAAAGAAAGTTGTAATGTGCAGAACAGACATGTAATTGATAGATCATTTAATTCCGAACACTAAGTCGGTGTAGCAATAGCATAAAGTGAGTTAGTAGATTGGGAAAATACAAACAGGGCCTCTGTTTAGAGACCCCTAACCAGAGCTTAGAATTTCTTCTTAAAAGATGGATTTATTTGGAAACATGCTAGGGGGTAAGTTAAAATGTCACAAAAGGGTACTTGGAAAAAAATCAACTTCAATTGCAAGGTATGAAAGATTTGCATGACACATTATGGGTTGGATAGAAAGGGGTGATGGCTACATATGAAAAGACTAGAAAGAGTTATTGGTGGCCACGAATCTATGTCAGTGTAAAGGATTATGTAAACATTTGTACCACATGTGAAATATATTCATATCTGAAATAATGAGATCCTTTTCATCCTACTATCCTCCTCGTATTCACTATAAGTGGGTAGTTGACCTTGTGACCATGCCGAAAGGTATTGATAAGATGCACTATATTGTACTTTCAAGGGAAGATCTTACAGACCATGTAGAGGGTCGAGCACTACGATACAAAACAACATATAATGTATGTAAATTCTTGCTTGAGGATGTGATTTCATCATTTGGGTAAATTAGTTGCTAATATAGAATTAGACGCTCAAGAGGCAAGAGATTTCTTTGCATGACATAGAATTCGCTTGTCTCTTACGAGTGCTTACAACCCTAAGGCTAGTGGCAAAATAGAGAGAGGTCATTCACTGATTATGAAATTCATCTCTAAATCTTGTAACGATGACCGAAAACAATGACCAAAGTACTTACCTTTTGCCTTATGGGTTAATAGAATGACTTGCACTATGACAACAAGATACATGCCTACTGAATTAATATATTGTCAAAAACCTATTTTTCCTATTCACTCATAAACTTGTACATGGTCTACTCTACCTTGCAATGATAATTTGTCTAGGCAACAAGAAATTCGATGAAGTGTTTATGAAGTTGCAAGAATAAAAAATGAAAAATAAGTACTTTGATAAATCACATACACTAAGGCCAAAACAAATTCATAAAGGTTACTAGGTTTTGATGTACAACAGTACATTCGATTCCCAATATGATGCACGAAGGAAATTAAAATGCTGATGGTTTGGAGCTTATGTTGTTATAAACGTACATGAAAATGGGACATATGCTTTGCATGAACTAGATGGAACACCACTAAAGGCTTCAATTGCAGGAAAAAGAGTGAAATTATTCAAGAAAAGGGATGAAGATGAGTACGAACTTGAGGATGAAATGATTGAAGAAGAACCAAATTTACCAGGTGACATTTACTCTTTTTTGTTTTTATAGATTTATTTTTCATTGCATTGCACCTTTGCATTCATATTGTTCAAAACTATAAAACTAGTCATGATAGGATAAAATTCATAGTGACAATTAGTTGACTCAACTATGAATGCAATTAATTGAAATTTTGTTTGAACTTGTTATAAATGAGGTTAATGTTTGAAAGAACAAATGAATTTTGAAGCTCAAGTAGGAAGAAGGATTTTTTTGTACAAATAAGGCCATGTTTGTGCATAAAAGCATGTTTGAATGAAGTTCGAGTTCTTACCTATGCACGCATCTAGACCTTGAGCTCAGCTGAGAATAAGGGATTATGTCTTTCCCTATACAACAAAAATGTTGTGAAGATTATTAAGAAACTCTAAAAAATGGAAGTTTCTACTTTTCTTACACCCCAAAAAAGTAGAAGTTACCTTATGATTCAATTCATTAGTGGTTTCTAATGAAGAAAAGAAATATAGAGGAAAAGCCAAGAAGCTGAAAAGACATGTTAAACTGTGTTAAAATTTTTTTATCCAATCTGGGTTCTTGGGATGGTTAGGGCTCTGTAAAACAGAGGCCTTGTTTATATTTTCCCAATCTACTAACTCACTTTATGCTACTGCTACACCGACTTAGTGTTCAGAATTAAACGATCTATCAACTACTTGTCTGTTCTGTGCGTTACAACTTTCTTTCACCACAATACGCATAAACTTCACCACTTTATCACGATATCAGATTAACTTAGCACTTCACCAGAAACTTAATAATTATCGAACTTAATTAACAAGGTTACAGAATAACAGCCAGATTTAGATAATGTTCCACGCTTCACTTCAGGTGCTCGCCTAGACCACAGTTTGGCATTGTCACCTTCTGTTCACGCACGCTTCTTTCATTAATAAAAAAGGGTTATATCGTTTTGCGCTACGCCCTTTCGGTGTGCGTGTGACTTTTTCAGAATTACATTACAGAATATTTGAAATCCATTCCGGTGGCTCACACAGGCACGCACAGTGGAATCGAACCCAAATTGATAAATACAAGATTTAAGAATCATCTATAATGCCCTGTATATACATGGAACGGGCTAACTTAAAAGTGCGGGCTATTTTCTGCTTCAGAGAATCTAACATATCCTTCAAAATTTGGGGCTCGACCAAGTGTGCATCAGTTCTGACCAAACTAGCAGCGATCACTTGGGAGAGTAATGCGTCAGCCTGGCTTTGCAAAAAGGCTTCTTGTAAATAAAAATCATTAGCTAACGCTACATATCGGTGTAACTTCATGTCAACAACTTGTGCATCAATTCTCGATAATCGTTCAGCCTGGATTCCTAACCGCTTTTCCCTACGCTCGAGTTCTTGAGACTAGAACTGCATCTTTTTATAAAGATCCTGTCGTTCCTTTTGAATAGCTTCAATGTCCTTCTTCAATTGAATGTTTTGGCCAATCTCTTCTTCCAAAGATTGACTTTTCTGGAAGAGTTCGTTGGACACTTTCTTTAACTCAGCAGTGACTTGCATAGCTAGGTCTACCATCTCTTGTCCTTTCTGCTCCACCAGAGCTAGATCTGCATGTGTAGTCTTGAGATGGTTGCCCAAAGCTGTCATGGCATCTTCTTTGTCAATCACTGTCTTCTTGAACCTACTAATCTCATCGTCTCGTACTGCAATGATGGCGTCTTTCTCTTTCAACTCTACTTGTAGATGATGAATCTGTTCCTCGAAGGAACTAGCTTCAGCTTTAGCGGTAAGCACTTCTTCTTGAAGTGGTGCAATATCGGCTTCTAGCATATCCACTTTGGCTTGGTACTGCTGCCGGAGGAAGTGTTGGGCCACTTGAAGGTGATGGGTGGAGAGATGGATGAGGTAGTTACCGATCTGAGCTAGTTGGGCCAATGAATCAGGGTACCTAGAAACCAGGGAGGAATTTCGTGAACCCTGAGAGCCTGTTTTGACCCCTAAGTGCCTGAATGGTCATAACTTCACCATATGAACTCCGATTGATGAGATTTTGGTCTCATTGGAAAGCTTGATGAGATTTAGGTGAGACTAGGTGGTCATAAGGTTTTGGGGGTGTAGTGAGTTACTTCAAGGGTGGGGCCAGTAATTGTTGATGTGTGTCTTTCAATACATTGTGGTAAAGGAGCTATATGAACTTGTGAATTTTTGCAGGAACATTGTGTGCAAGCAAGGCAATTCAAAGCAAGCTAGCAAGGGTGTGTACCAAGCTTGGGAGAAGGCTTCCTGGGCTTGTGCAGCAGTCTGAGCAACGAGAGGATTGAGGTTGGAAGTTCTCTCAACCCTCCTTTGTCAATTCCTAGCCTAGGCTAAGTACGACTTAGGTGTGGTAATTAATTAGGGCAACGTTAGGCACGAATCAAGTCCAAGAGAACTAATCAACTAAGTGCAAGCATTAAGTAAGTCTTAAGTGCGAAAACCCTAAGGGACAAAAGTAAACTCGAATCGATCACTTATCAAGTGCAAACTTCACTTAAATATTCCTAATGACGTGATCTTGAACAAGTGCTTAACATATTAATCAACTAAAAGGAACAAAGTGATTGGTACAAATTCACCTACAATGAGGGTGTACTTGCAACCAAGGGGGTAGATAAACCAGGCATATGAACCTCAGGTCAGGCAGACACTTAGGCCGAGACAGACAAAGCCTCAGATCTTCTGAAGCTAGTGTCCATCACACTGCTAGGTCTTGCGCCCAGTAGTTGAGTGATTACCCATGCACTCCCCGATCAGAAACAAGTGATTCTGAGATGTCCTATAACATGGAGAGACCTGTAGGTAGTTCAGGGGTGGCTTATCTAGAAAAGCCAGAAGGACCTTACAAGACTCAATTGGAATACATCAGGACTAATCGTCTAGGTTCTCGCATCTACGAAGACGGCTTGAGAAGATCTGTGGTCCAGATTAAGAACCTCGATCAACCCCATGGACTAGAACACCCGGTAGTCAAGTTCGAGAATGGAGCATACCTAGATAAAGAGGGGACTATATATGTAGTCACCACTCTTCCTGATAGAACAGATGAGTTTGGAAATGTGATTGTGGAGACCGACATGGGTGATATAGAGCAAGGGAATTTAGAGAGAGAGCCAAGAACTCCCCATGGTAAATCCGTCTTGACCAGAATCATGACTCGAGAGTGGATTCCACAGGATAATAAAAGCATATATTTGCTTTTAAACCGAGAAACTGATGAGGCTTTTTGGAGGTATAAACATGCCCAGCCTCAGGAAGTAAGTGCTCTCACAATCTATGAGTTTAAAGACCCTGATAGCCCAGGCAAAGTAACCTACCTAGACAATACATCAGAGAGGATCTTCGTGGTCACCGAGCATGGCAGACATGCCTACACATGGAAGGGTGAATTTGTTTTTTCCCAACAACGGTCCAATATGTCCTACAGTCACCAAGGAGCTGGCACCTCCCAGGCTCATGGAGCTCAAGGAGATAGAAGTAGAGATAGACCTGAAGTAAGCTTTGCCAACCCCTAGGGAAGAGAAAGAAGGAGAACAGGGACGGATAGAGAAGAAACCGAGAGATTTAGAGACCCAAGGAACCAAAGAAATGCTGATGATTTTCCTTTGCCAAGGCCGAGAGAACACACTAGGACCCTGAGGCCAACTCAATTGGTGAAGTCCATGAAGAATTACTTCGATGGAACTGGAGACCCTTATGACCATGTGGCAGAATTTAGGCAAGTCTTGAAAGCTGAACAGGTAGAGGACCTATTCACACAGTATAATGCTTTTGGTCTAACCCTTAGGAACACTGCCCTTACGTGGTTTCAACCACTGAACAAGAGGCATTCAGAAACATAGACCAGCTCCTAGAGGCATTTATCATTGAGTTTTCTAAGAGTGGCATAAGGCACAACACTTCCTCACTAATTCATAGCTTCAAGCAAACACCTCAAGATATGGTCAGACTAGCAGGAAGACGGTTTAGGCAATACCTAGAGAGGTGCCCGATGCCTGAGTTACCTACACCAGCCAAGCAAGTGGCTTTGTTCTTAGATGGCTTGTTGCGCACCAAACTTAGGTCATATGTGTATTTGAAGGACCCCAGAACTATAGAAGAATGCGTGCACATGTGCATAGACATTGAGGATAATCTAGGCGAAGAGTTAGAGCTATCAAAAATCTATAAGGATTCAGATAGCTCTAGTAGTCTCACATCTGGTCAGTCCACATCCATTGAGGAACTTGCAGAGAAGGTAGCTCAAAAACTAGGTGTCTCTAGCAAACAAATTCCAAGATTTGCCCCAGTTAAGCGGTGCTACATTTGTGGAGGTGACCATATGGCGAATGTATGTCCCATTATGGCCCAACCCCAGGTGAATCCTAGTAGCCAGTACTGCACCATAGAGCGAAGGTACACCAACCACACTACACAGGACTGCCCATATAACAAAAAAATTGTTAGGCAAAATTACCCTCAGCCATATCCACAACATGGTAGATACTAGAATCAGTACCCACCACAACAATACAACAGACCACAGCAACCTTATCAGCCACCTTATCAAGGGCAGCAGAGACCTCAACCAGCCCTAGTGCAGCAACCCCCTGCTCCAACCAATGTGATCCCAGTGAAATATGCATCTGCTGAAGAAAATCCGAACAGAGCCATAGTCCCACTCACCCCATTGCTATCAGATAGTGATCCAAGTGACCATAGTTTTGACTCCACACATATTGATAGCCCACAGGCTTACTACATGCAGTCACCCGAGCATAACGAGTCATACTATTATGAGGACCCAAGTGAAAATAATGGGGAGCCTGAGTATGCTAATGTCATGTACACAAACCCCAACTCTACACCTCAACCTAGGCAGGTACGAACCCCATTTCCTAGAGGACCATGCTTCAGATGTCAGGGAGATCACCTTATACGTGATTGTCCACTGCCTGCCCCTACACAAGCCCAACCAGTGACAATTCAGGGTTTCTGTCAAGACTGCGAAAAAGAGCATCTCTTATGAGATTGCCCAAAGAACCCCAATAACATGCCTAAAATCACTCCTATCAACGTCATTGGGTTAGTGGTAGACTCTACGGGAAGTATAACATCCACAGTCCCAGTGCATGTGGTCACTAGAGCCCAAGCCTTGCAGCAAACTCAAGGAGTAGGGCAGGAAAAGAGTTCTGAGGTTAGTGAGACAGAGAGTATAACCAAGAAAAGGACAAGAGCATGGAGAGATAGCCGGGAGAGAATGAAAAGACAATGGTCACAGAAAATGAGCGAACTTGAAGAAAGCTTGAGAGAAACCAAAGCAAAGATAAGTGAACTCGCATCTCAAAACAACTCTCACACCACCCCTCCACCACCTTTCCCTTTACCCGCCAATCCATCTTCTTCCATTCCCCAACCTTTCAAGACACCACCCTTAACCCACTCACCACCCAGAGTAGGATCAGTCCTAGCCGATCCCACTCCTGAAGATCTAGACATGATGCTTAAAGCATATCAGGCCAGAATCCAAGAAGGGCCCAATGTAACAGATCATGAGAAATGTTACCCTAGAGCCGATCTAGAGATAGAGCGAACAAAGCTTTGTGCTAAAATGGTCGAATTGGCGCAAGCCATGTTTGAAGCCAGTCGCTTGTTCAATGGCTCTAACCCCATCAAAACAGCATTGCACTTTGATGGTCTATTGGATAGATTGGAGAGGTTACTTGCAAAGTCTGGAAAAGGAGCCACCTCCCAGGCTAAGGAGAGGGCAAGTGATAGAATAAGCATTCCTCCCCAGGAAGCTTATGTGCCTAACTCCACTGAACCAGAAACTTCTTCTTCTATGAATAGGTATTCACCAGAGTTCCTGAGAGAGATTCAAGAAGAGAAGTGGGCAAAGGAAAGTGAAGTCCCTCCTCCCATTGAACTTGTGGATGACGCACATGATCAATTCCCACAGGACATCCCTTCTATCTATGAAGAACAAGAAAGTGCCCACCCTCATGAGAGGTTAGACTTTGAGTCTAATTCCTTACAGGAACTACCCTAGTTCACAGGCCCATGGGAAACTAAGTCAACATGCATGAGAGTGCCCACGATCATGATAAGAAATGAAGATTCGATCATACCTAGGAATACTGAGGTAGTAAAAAACACTAAAGTGCAGTGCAATCTCACTTTAGAAGAGCTACTCAAAGTTAAGCCAAAAGTGTGGAACCACGTAGCCAAAGAAGTGCCAAACCTAACCAAATCTCGTTCCCATGTAGCATCCCACAGAACAGTACCAGAAATACCCTTGGATAAGATAGGAGACATGAGTGAAGGAGAGGAAGGAAATACCTATCTACCAGTTACCCATCAGGGATACACAACCAAGGCAATTTTGGACTCAGGTGGAGGAGTTGCAATTGCTACCACATCCTTCTATAGTTTTTCCTGACGAAGAGTTTGAGCCTCATGGCTGGGCAGAAATTTTAGCAACAATGGATATTGCCATCAATGAAGAGCAGTGGACACCCCACTGTGATGAGGATGGTTATGACATTTCAGTCTTCTCAATAGAGTCAATCATGGGAGATGCAGTTTTAGAAGAATGCGAACCTAGCCCTGATACATTTGAGGATGCAAGTGACTCCGACTTAGAGTCAATCATTATGGACCCACCTTTTGCATCAGATGAAGAATACTTCTATGAAGTTGAAGCTTACCCCCAGAGACACGGAGAAATCACGAATGATGTGAGGTTAGCCACACAAGTAGCCACTAAGAGTGGAGGAAAGAAAAGAAAGAAGAAGGAAGTCACTCCGGAGGTAGAAGAATCCTTGTTTGAGGTCCCTGAAAACTTTAAAAAATATGAGATAGACGATAGGAGAGTCATGATAAGAATGCCTAAACGTGAGGCACAAGCAGGAAAGGCCTATGATAGCAAGGAAACTACCAAGAAAATAGTTGTCGCCATAGAAGAGGGAGAAGAAAGATGCACCTACATAGGGCATGACGTGACGGAAGAAGAAGAGCAAGAGTTGGTAGCTTTGCTAAGAGAGTACAGAGATGTATTCACTTGGAGCTACAAGGACCTAAAAGGTGTCGACCCAGACATATGCTCACACACGATTCCCATGACCTCAGATGCGAGACCATCTAAGCAGAAGCCCTATACATACAATGATAACTATGCTGCTAAGATCAAGGAGGAGATAGATAGATTGGTAGAAGCTGGGTTTATCTATGAGATTGAGCACACTGAATGGGTATCCCCCATTGTGGTTGTGCCCAAGAAGAATGGAAAATTGTGTGTGTGTATTAACCTTAAAAAAGTTAATGCTGCCACAATTAGAGACAGTTATCCACTTCCTATTACTGAGCATCTATTAGAAAGGGTAGCAGGCAAGGAAGTGTACAGCTTCCTGGATGGATTCTCTGGCTACAATCAGGTAGCCATTGCACCAGAAGATCAGCATAAGACGGCTTTTGCCACAGAGTGGGGCATATTTGCCTTTCGGGTAATGCCATTTGGGCTTACCAATGCACTTGCTACCTTTCAAAGATTAATGTGTCACGTGTTTAAAGAGTTCTTGAGGAAGAATTCATAATTCTATGTTGATGATCTTTGCGCTCATTCCAACATTAGACAGACCCATGTACCTGACCTCAGACAAATCTTTGATAAATGCAGAGAATATCAAGTCTACCTGAACCCAGAAAAGTGTGTTTTCATGGTCAGGCAGGGCAAAATTCTAGGACACATAGTGTCTAAGAACGACATATCCACTGACGAAGAGAAAGTGAGCGCCATCGCAGAACTACCTAGGCCAAAGAACATCAAGGAAGTACAGGCTTTCACGGGGCATTGTGGTTACTACCGTCGGTTCATTCACATGTATGCTATCATTGAAAAGCCCATGTACGGACTTCTGACTAACTTTGAGTGGACTGATGAATGTGAGAATTCCTTCAATGAGCTTAAACGGCGATTATGTTCAGCACCAATCTTGACCACACCAGATTGGAATAAGCCTTTTCATGTTCATGTAGATGCATCCAATTATGCTATTGGGTGTGTACTCGCACAACCTATGGGCGAAGGTAATATGGATCTTCCAATTGCCTATGCTAGTAGACAGTTAAATGCAGCTGAACGGAACTATACCACCACCGAACGAGAAGGATTAGGCATGGTATATGCGGTTAAAAATTTTAGACACTATTTGCTTGCAAATAAGTTCAAATTTTTTACTGATCACCAAGCTCTACTGTACCTGGTAAACAAGCCATGTAATACATGCAGATTAGTAAGATGGTTTCTCTTACTAATGGAATATGACTTTGAGGTAGTAGTGAGGAAAGGCAGGACTCATTTGAGAGCAGACCATCTCTCTAGACTCACATCTGGAGAGGCCCCACAAGGAGTGTCAGATGACTTACCTGATGCTTACTTGTTTAATTTGGAAGTTGTACCTCAGTGGGCTAAGCCATTAGTGCCATTATTGACATATGGGCCTAACCACCCAATAATATACACACAAGATAGGGAGATAGTAAAAGCCCAGAAGTATCATATCATGGCAGGAAGTGTGTACAAACATACAGATCATCGGGTATTAGCCTGTTGTGTGGAAGAGGACGAGTACGCGAAGTGGTTGCAATTAGCACATGTAGGTGCATTAGAGCAAGACTACTCAAAACAATGAACCCTACAAACATTGAGGAGACTTGGAGTATACTAGCCAACTATGGAAGCAGATGTTCATAAGATGTGCAAGAAATGCCCAATTTGCCGCACTAAGCCACCAGTGGAACATGCCACCCTTTATCGCGTGTCTCTAGTGCCAGATTGGAGCGAGCCATTAGTGGCCTTTCTGAGGACGAAAACATTCCCTCAAGAAATGACTCTGGTTAGACAAAGGAGCCTAGAACAAGAGGCGCTAGACTATGCTCTCATTGGAGATAATCTATACAGACGAGGAAAAGATGGGTATCTTAGATTGTGTGTCCACGAGAGCGAATATCTGAAGATATTAGAGACTGCTCACCAAGGTGTAGCAGGAGGACACTTTGGTCCAGATCGGGTGTTCAAAGCAATTTTGTTTGCAGGTCTTTGGTGGCCAACTCTTCACATGGACGCACATACCTATGTGAAGAGGTGTGAGGTTTGTCAACGAACTCAGTATCCCATACGCAAGGATGAGATGCCATTGAAACCTATGATGGGTGGACGTGCATTCTCTAAGTGGGGAATAGACTTTGTTGGTCCTATTAATCCCCCAGCTAAGGGTTCACATGTTGAGTACATCATTGTGGCCACAGACTATCTGACCAAGTGGGTAGAAGTGAAAGCCACTACGAAGAATGATGCTCAAACAACAGCAAAGTTCTTATTTGAAAATGTGTTCACTAGATACGGATTGCCAATAGAATTAGTAAGTGATAGAGGCACACACTTCTTGAATGAAGTCATAGAAAATCTTCTCCAAGAATTCTTGGTAGTACATAAGAAGTCTGCCCCTTATCACCCACAAGCTAATGGCCAGGCCGAGAGCACAAATAAGATCTTATGCAATGTGCTGACTAAATTAGTGAATAACAAACGCTCTGATTGGGACAAACAGCTACACCACGCTGTTTGGGCATATCGAGTTGCCTATAAAACGGTACTCCAAGCCACGCCCTTTCAGATGGTATTTGGCGAGAATGCAGTGCTATCATTGGATTTTTTGATACCTACCTTGAAAGTAGCACAAGAGCATGACTGGACCGGCCATGAACTATCCTCTAGAATCTTTGATCTTGAACGTTTAGGTGAGACACGATTGAGAGCTGCAGCAGGAATCTATGCAGCCAAGAAAAGGCAAAAGGCGTATTTTGATACACATGTGAAGGATAAAGACTTGAAGGCAGGAGACCTAGTCCTAGTCTACACATTGAAGCAACATGCACGAAAATTGGAGAAAAGAGGCTATGGACCTATGATAATCAATAGGATCTCCACAAGTGGAGCAGTACAACTAGCCACTCTAGAAGGTGACATACTACCGAGTTACATAAGCGGATGCAGAGTCAAGCTATATCAAGAACCACTAACTGAACAAATGCCTACTCGACTCACTACTGCAAAAAAACGTAAGGAAGAGGAAAAGCGAGTTCGAGAAGACGCACAGGCCGAAGCTTTAGAACGCATTCGACGAATGAAACTGCAAAGACAAGGTAGAGATCAGGCCATGACGGACAATCATGAAGCTCATGGTTATCACATTGCCATGTGTGAGGCTTCAGGTAAGCGGACCCATACGATAGTTGATCGGCGACCTTTTGTGACCCTAGAAATAGGACAAGGAGAGAGTACAACGAGTGTGAGAGCTTTAATTGATTCAGGAGCCGCCACTAGTGCAGTTCGGCTTTCTTACTGCCAACAATTACCATTGGAGGTAAAACCCCTAGAAGCATATCTAATAGGATTAGGAGGTGTTGAAACCCTTTGCATGGGAGAGGTGGAACTTCCCCTCTACATTCAAGAGGTCCTCATGCCAGCAAAAGTGCTAGTATTTGAAGACGAGGATCTTACCGAACCTCTTGTCTTGGGCCAAGACTGGATCTATGATCACGCAGTCAACCTCAACCTAAGAAGTGGACTTCTTCAGGCTTGGGCAGGCCAAAGCTATCTTACGATTGAATTGGAAAATCAAGCACTCAACCCATTAGGAAAGGCACCAACTCGTGGTCTCTCCAGGAATCCACATGAAGATAACGATGATGTTCTTGTCCAGAGTTCTATGGTGCAGAGGATTGTCAATCTTACCGAAGGTACAGGAGTCAATGAGGAATTCTCAGTTGTTACAAAGAAGATTCTAAACATGCAGACCAAACATCACATGACACGAAGGAGGCCGCTGATCAAGAGGCAAGAGCGCCAACCAGTGCAACAAGGAGTAACTCGTGGCGTGAAGCAGATCTGGATACGCAAGGATGGAAAACCCACGGCTCTAGTAATAGGTTCTCGAGGAGGCACAACAGAAGCTACACCAGCAAGGATACAAGTGAAGGAGTACCCTAGGCAACCTCCTAGGCATACCACGTCTATTTGGGTCCCTAAGCGGTCAATGAAGGCTAGCCCCAATGCTAGACAGATATGGGTGCCCAATGCCTGTTTTCGAGCCCAAATAGCTCCAACTCTAGTCACGGGCATAATTCAACACTCACAAGTCCTCTTGAAAAACAACTTAGGAACTCTACCTAAATCCCACACTAACACACACTCAGTCAAACCTAGGACTGTCTGGAAATGGGTACCCGAAAGGTCCCAAATCCAGCACAATCGCGCTCATAAATCTTTACCTGTCCTTAGCTCTAAGAACTACGAATCCTGGATTAAAGTTTGGCAAACTAAACCCTGTATCAAACCCCTTGACCCAATTTTGTAAATCCATCCACTCTGATATATGTGCATTCTGAGTCCATTGCATAACCAAAGTATGCATCTAGGATGACACTAACCTCTAATCATCACTCACATCTATCACAAACACTTCACCTCTAACCACTAACCATCTGGATTGTCATGTTAGTATTGTGGAGGGAACACCATTACATCCTGTTTCCTATGCAACACTAAAGTGCCTTTCTCCTTCTAGCAGATAAGCACCCGATTCCCATGGCAGCAGGAGTAGGCACGAGCTCTCAGGCAAGCACTAGCACTCAAAGCAATTGGGATACCATGCCTGTGGAGGCCCCACTGACAGCTAGGCCTGAAGAGCTTTTGAATGTGAGAAGAATTCCCATTCCGGATCCACCAAGTGGCTTGACAGAAAGAGTAAAGAGGCATTCTCATTGGTTCAATGAGATGCCAGGAGATTTGGGAGACGCAGATCATATCTGGGAATCCAAGTTGGAATATGGAGGAGTGTGGTGGACCTTTCAGTTCTTCTCACGAGAATTTGAAGCATTGCAAAATGTTGCCCCTCTTCAAGATATTTGGCAAAAAGCGGGATTGCAAGATTATTTTAGTGCAGCCTTGCCTAGACCTGATTTTCTTCGGTGCTACTACTTGATTGCAACTCTCAAGGCGACAGGAGACAAAGATCATTTAGGCACATTCGTGGTGCCCTCTCTATCAAACCAGGAAGAAATG
This sequence comes from Ceratopteris richardii, assembly GCA_020310875.1. Lineage (NCBI taxonomy): Eukaryota > Viridiplantae > Streptophyta > Polypodiopsida > Polypodiales > Pteridaceae > Ceratopteris > Ceratopteris richardii. The sequence continues at coordinate 116,149,140 of CM035433.1, read as the reverse complement.
AAGAAGTTTGAGTTCAATATCACTTTAATCAAGGAGGCCCTTCAGATGTATGGCACCCATGTACCCTCCGATCGAGATCCTTTGATACCAGAGTCGATGAAGAACAACAGAATCAAGAAGTTGAAAGAAATGTGTGCCCTCACCCCCAACATCGCCATACCACTGCGGATGTGCCTTCAACACTTCGCATTTCCAGCGCAAGACCGGTTCACCCAGCCTCATAAGAAGATTTCGTATGGGTTATACCTAGCAGAGACCGGGAGCTTACCTATGAAAATGCTAGTATGGATCCTTGATCAATTATATGAAGTAGGCAAGCGAGGAGTGAGGAATGTTGGAGTTAGACGTCTGCGGAAGCACGCGAACAACACAAGGAAGCAGAAGAAGCTTGGAGCACAACACACAAGACTGAATGTATTACTAGAGAATGTACAAAGATAAGTAGCCCATTAGGGCAATAGGCGTATATACAAGCCGAGGGAAAAAAACCTCCTAAAGAGGGAAAAAAGTGCCCCGGCGGTCCTAGAGTGTTCACACACATCACTACCTAAATATATCAACAAATCCCCCCTGGGAGTGATGCGGTGAACAAGGAGCTGGCACTCATGTATAAGGAAGTGCCAAGCTATGTGGAAATCACTCCACAAAAGGAAGTAAGCCCAAAGCTTTGCGGAAAGCTTCAAACTTCTCCCTAGGCAGAGCCTTCGTGAAAAGGTCTGCAATGTTCTCCTGCGTGGGCACATATGCCAAGCTGATCTCCCCAGCAGAGAACCTCTCCCTAACATAGTGATAATGCACCTCAATGTGCTTAGTGCGAGCATGGAACACAGGGTTCCTTGCAACTGCCAATGCGCTCTGACTATCAGTGAAGATGGTGGTGGCAGAAGACTGGCCAACACCCAAATCAGCCATAAGGCGTCTAAGCCACACACACTCAACAGTCGCTGTGAAAGCTTCCCTATACTCAGCCTCACAACTGGAAGTGGCCACAGTAGGCTGCTTCTTGCTCAACCAAGATATACATGAGCTACCAAGCATGAAGCAAAAACCACTGGTGGACACACGAGTGTCATAGCAACCAGCCCAATCTGAGTCAGAAAAAGCATGCAAATCTGGCGGTAGTGATCCCCCCTTGGGATAAAACAACCCAAGTAGCCGAGTACCACTCAAGTAGCGAAAGATGCGCTTAACCGCTTTCCAATGCGTGACTCCTGGGCAATGCATAAACCTGCTCATCTGTGAGACAACAAACTGAATATTTGGCCGAGTAATGCATAAGTAAATCAAGCGTCCAACAGCTTGCTGATAGAGAACATCATCAAATGCATCTCCAGCATCATGAAGACTCAATCGTAAACCTGTCTCCATAGGAGTGGCAATAGGCTTACAGTCTTCAAGGCCAAAACGCTGCAATAATGTGTCAATATATTTCGTTTGACACAAAGCCATTCCACCATCAACGTGCATAAACTGAATGCCCAAATAGTGATGCAAATGCCCCAAATCAGACATCTCAAATGAGGCATGCAAATCAGCCTTAAAATCAGCAATATGTGTCTCAATAGGACCAGTGAGCAGCATGTCATCAACATAGACAACAATGATCAGAAGCACATCATTAGCACGTTTAACATATAAGGTGCTTTCAGTTGGACTGTTCTCAAAACCATGTGCAATCAGATAGGCATGTATCTTCTCATACCAAGCACGTGGTGCTTGCTTTAAACCATATAATGCCTTCTTTAACCTGCAAACCTGGTTTTCATGCCCTTTCTGCACAAAGCCACGGGGCTGAAAAACATACACTTCTTCATGCAAGTCACCATTCAGAAATGCTGTTTTAATGTCCAACTGATGTACATTCCAACCATGATGGGCTGCAAGTGCATAAATGCTCCGAACAGTAGTCATACGGCATGTAGGTGCAAAGGTCTCATCAAAAGCAATGCCTCTTTCCTGTGCATAACCCTTTGCAACAAGCCTAGCCTTATACCTGTCAACTGTACCATCAGGTTTACGCTTCAGCTTGTACACCCACTTAGTGCCAATGGCCTTCTTGCCAGGAGGCAAGTCACATAAAGACCATGTACCATTCTTCATTATAGCATCATATTCAGATTGCATAGCAGCCATCCAATTTTCTGAATTTTGTGCTTCATCAAAAGAAACAGGCTCATTCTCATCACAGAGACTAGATGCAGCCATAGCATAGCAATCTGATGCAAAGGAGGTACTATGAGAGCCTGAACGAGTACGATATGACAAAGGTGCATCTAATTTGCTGTCACGCAAAGTCTGCACCAGCCATTTTGGCATAGTTTTTGCCTGCTCAATATCAGCTCTCTCATCAACAAGTGCATCATGTAAAATTGCATCAGAAATGGAATGATCTGCATCATCATATGAAACCTGCAAAGGCTGAGAAGTTGCCTCATTAGGACCAGCACTAGCCTGTCCACCTGTAAAAAGAGGCATCAAAGTATCATACATGTCTTTGGAGCTAACAGATGTCTCCTTAGTACATGAAAGCAATGGCTGAATAGCATCTTCCAGAAAGGCAACATCACGGCTAACCAGAATGCGTTTAGTCTACGGATGATATAGACGATAGCCTTTACTTTCAGAACTGTACCCAACAAAAATACATTTTACTGCCTTATCATCCAATTTTCTACGATGTTGTTCAGGCACTAATGCATATTCCAAACAACCAAAAACACGTAGATGAGCAACAAATGGCTTGCGGTCATGCCAAGCCTCATATGGAGTGATAGACTACAACGCTTTAGTGGGACACCTGTTGAGTACATATGTTGCACACATGTCAGCCTCAAGCCAGAAACTATGTGGTAAAGCTTGACTTTTGACCATGCACCTCGCCATCTCCATGAGTGACCTGTTCTTTCGTTCAGCAACTCCATTCTATTGAGGTGTATACGGCACTGTACACTAGTGTTTTATCCCACGTTCAGCTAGAAATGCATTAAAATCTGAAGACATATATTCCCCCTCCCCTCGATGAGAACGGAGGGTGGCCATTTTACATGCTGATAGATTTTCAGCCAAAACCAAAAACTGTTTGAAGCACATGAACACTTCGGACTTTGCTCTGAGTGGATATACCCATGCATGCCTGGAAAAATCATCAATGAAAGTCACGAAGTAAAGGTAATTTTCCAAAAGAGGGTGTCTGCATAGGACCACAGGCATTACTATGTACAAGCTGCAATTTCTGCGTAGCCCGAACTGAACCATCGTTTGGAAAGGAAGAACACTGCATTTTGCCCAAAATACAGCCTTCACAAACATGTTTTCCTGGTGCCTCAAGTTTGGGCAAAGAGGACACCATTTCAGATTTCTGTAGGCGTAACAAACTAGCAAAATTCAGATGACCAAAGCGTGCATGCCAAAGCTTTGCATCTGACATAGCCTGAGAATCATGAACTGCACATGCCGAATCATTCACAGATCTTTCATAGTCTATGAGCTTATACAGCCCATGACATAAAATGCCAGAAGCAATAATCACATCGCCATTTTAGAGATCATGGACTGTACACCTGTCATCAACGATTTCACAACCAAGCCAATCTTGGCTAATGCAGAAACTGATAACATGATCTTACCAACTCCCATAACAGGATAAGAGGAGTTATTGGCGCATGTGACAGTATTCCCTGTAGGGGCAGGCTCGAGTGAAGAGAAGAAACTGCGCTGCGAGGTAATATGTTTGGTCGCCCCACTGTCAAAGTACCAAACATCTGAGTCTACTGCAGACATGCACTGATCATGAGAAGATGGGTCAAAACTGCAGACAGTAGTAAACGCCCATTCTTCTTCCTGCACAAGATTTGCAGAATCTGTTTTTGGTGTAGAGGCCTCTGCAACAACCATTCCAGCCTCTTTCTTCTTTGCCTCTTTAGCAGCCAGTTTTGGACAGTTCTTTATAATATGATCATTTCCTTTATAGTACTTGTAGAACAATTTCTGCTTTTCTAAATTCTTCTCATCTTTATCCTGGTTCTTTGATTGTGCAGCATTTGCAGATTTCTGCTTACTAGTAGAAGAGCTCCATTTTCCTTTGCCCTTCTAACTAGCCAAGAAAGCTTGATCTGCAACACGCATAATGGACCTGTTCTGCCTGGACTGATCTTCTTGCAACAGAACAGAGACTAATTCCTCAAATGACAAGGCATTTGGATTTCCTTTCATCATCAACCGAAGAGTAGAGGCAAAACTCTGATATGAATCAGGAAGACCATTCAGAACGGTCTGCACAAGTGAGCTATCTGGTATAACCTCATCAGCAGAAATCAATTGTTCCTTCATGTCTTTGATCTTTGTAAGAAAACTGTCCATAGAATCACCTTCATTCATGTGCTCACTCTCCAACTATTTTCGGAGGTAAGCAATACGAGCCTCATTCCTAGCCTGGTACAAAGTGGTAAGTGTATCCCAAGCATCCTTTGCTGTTCTGCAAGAGCGAATGTGAGGAGTAATGGCACGTTTGACAGACAAAGCTATCAATGCATGTGCCTGGGCATCTCTGCCATCCCAGCGAATCTGCTCTGCAGTAGGTGCAACAGAAACAGCAGCACGAACAGGAATCTGCGGAATATCATCTTCGACACCATCTTCATCAGCTCCAACACCTGTATTTGCAGTACCTGTCGTTACAGGTGTAACATGACGTCTTTCAACACCCTGCACAATGTTCCACAATCCTTTTGCAACCAGTACATGTCACATCATATAAGCCCATAATGGGTAGTTGGTACCATCCAACTTATCCTCAACAGCCAACATACGGAATACATCACTGCTTCTAGCCATGGCCGGTGACTAAAATACCTTGATGCAGAAAATTGACTGTATCTCAAAAAGTTGAACGGAACTGCCCAGACGAGTTCTGCTAGACCTGTAGCAGACTTTGAGACGCTTAAACTGGCGAACAGAAACTGGTATTTACCTTTGGCTCACCAAATTTCGTGCGAATCTGAGACTGCAAACGGAGGAATGTCGACGGCGCCCTAGAAGAAGGGACGACCTGCTCTGATACCAATTGTTGGAGTTAGACGTCTGCGGAAGCACGCGAACAGCACAAGGAAGAAGAAGAAGCTTGGAGCACAACACACAAGACTGAATGTATTACTAGAGAATGTACAAAGATAAGTAGCCCATTAGGGCAATAGGCATATATACAAGCCGGGGGAAAAAACCTCCTAAAGAGGGAAAAAAGTGCCCCGACGGTCTTAGAGTGTTCACACACATCACTACCTAAATATATCAACAAGGAAGCCTGCTTTGAATGGCTGCTGCGCCATTACAAGAATCATCTACAGATGCCTGGCTTATGATGTGCCAATTGCACGAGCCCTCAAGTACTCACAATTGGAATTCTTCCATTGGCGGAAATCAGGGGTTCAACCCACTAAAAGAATGCGTGGATCACTTTCATAGGTTCTGATTCCTCGCAAAATTGCCACAGAGACCTCCTGTAGAGAAGAAGAACAAGTAGCCCCTTTCACGATCCATCTCCACAGACTACAATCAGGAGACTTGGTACAACCCACTCCATCAGCCCTCCCACAGATGCTGAGTTTGCATCCATGGCTACATTGGTAGCAGATCCATCCTTTGACTTTGAAAGCTTCTTACAAACAGCACACTTGTCTGAGAGTGAATTATTTTCTGACAATGGCAGTCCCGGATCATCATCCCAAAGAGAACGGCCACAGAGTGAGGCAAGAAGGGTACATTGGGAAGATGAGGCACAACACACTGAGGCGGGAGGCACACACGAACAAGAGGAGATGCAGAGGATTGAATCAGAGGAGAGTGAGGAGGAAACCCCTGCTTACACTGCACAACTTAAAAGGCTCTACAAAACAATCAAGCAGGTACAAAAAGACATAAGCTATCAGAAGAGGCAAATAGAGCACTAGTGAACCAGATGTTGCAAGCGGAGAACGCGGATCCCCACTTTGTAGAATCATTGAACCTTTTGGCGGAGACACATGGGATTATAGAAGCTATGCGGATCATGTTAAATCGCAACCCTCCTCAATACGATCAACGAAGGATCGATACACGACCACGAAGGGGGAAGATGATTCAAATGGAAGTCTCTACAGCCCTCCCTACCACCACCCAAGAAGATGTTCACATGGCCAGCCCAACTAACATTGATGAACCAGAGGTAAATACACAGATACCATCTCCACCATCACCTCCCATCCCGCCCTCCAAAACCCTCACTACCAGTATTCCTGAACAACCAGTAATAGCCATTAGTGAAACTATACCACACACCACCATTTCTCCATCCTGCCCTTTACCTCCATCCACTAGCTCCAGCCAACTTCTTGAACCCTATATAGGCCACCCCGCCACCGACCAAACTATAATAGGTCACCCTTCATATTTCCCAGCCCTCGGACAGCCACTTGCCACTACCCACATCTTAACACACTCATTCCCGTCTACCGATACTATCCCTCTTTCCCAACCCCGCACCACTGAGGCCCTTTGGACCTTCTCAGCACCAACACCCATCACCCGACCTCCATTCATAACAAGCCTTGTAAATATACTTCAACAAATAGAGAATTATAATAAAAAGTCCCTTTCCCAACCCACCTCCCCCACATTCACTGCCACCACTAACACACCACCTACCATTCCCGTATTCACGATTCACACTTCACACACCATCACGTCCGATCCTATGGACATTTCACCTTCCACAGGACCACTCACCACCACATTCGTCTCAACATCACCACTTGTAACTTCACGCACATCACCACACACATCCACTGTCAGCACAACATCCACTTTTCCCTTTCCCATTTCCCGACCCCCTGCATCTTTCACCTCCACCTCTGCATCCACCTCATTCAGTCATGTATTGGACACCATGTTCGAAGCTGCTGCCCAGCTTAAGGAAGAATACAGATTATTGGAAGAAAACAATAAGGAGCTGTGTACTCTGTCCTCCCACCTCCAGGCACGGGTCAATGCCTTGGAGTTAAGTAATACAACATTACAACACGAAGTGACCGCCCTCCAACAATCGAATGCAGAGCTAGAAGCCAAGTATACGGAGACGGGTAAGGCTATGGAGGAACAACTGAGAGATCAGCTAGCCCGTAACGCAAGGCTACAAAGAAACATGGCTCTACTCCGACGCCACCTAGCAACTGCACAAGAAGAAAATAGGAGATTACAACAACAAAATCAAGACAACCTCGAAGCCGCCATAGAAAGTACTCCAGGGGCACCCATTGACCCTGCTAGCTTTCGGGCCGTCCCTTTAGAAAGCATACAACAAATCTTGGAAACCTATGCCAACCTCTTAGAAGCACATGATCAGCTGGTTGACCAAGTAAAAGAGCTACAGAGATCCCAAGTGCCTACACCACAACCACCAGAAGCTAAAAAGATGGTCCATGCAGCCACTTCTCCAGAGCCCGAATCTTCAACAACCAATGAGGTACTTGAGCTACGATGACAAGTGGCAGAATTAAAGATCAAGTTGTTATAGTATGAACGACCCCCTTCTCCACTTGATCAACCACTAGAAGAAGAAGCAGTAATCATTCCAGTGGAGGAAACATTTGAAGAAAACTATGAGCCTCAACCCCTTCCAGGAGGCAAAATCACGGAGGAAGGACAAGACACTTATGAAGATCCCCCTTCGGCATGGATGAAACAGGTAGAAGAAATGGGGACAACTCAGGAGGAACGTATCTCCACTCAGATGCTGGCAATGAGGACCATTCAAGAAACCATACTTCAATCAGAGTATTTCAGACATCTGGCCCCTAGAAGACTGATAACTAATTCTGAATTACAATATAAACCCTATTTTGTATTATTGGCCGACTACAATGCAGAAATCAAAAGAGTCACTAACAGGTACCCCACGTTCGCAACACAATTTGAACCAGAGGATATTCCAGAGGCAGCCAAAAAAGGGGCCATATTCCAACCCATCTGGAGGCAAAAGTTACTCGAAACCTATCCGAAAATGCTTAGAACATGGGACCACGCTCCCATGCATTTGAAGTATAACCCTTGCTTCGGACCAGTACAAAGAAGATGATCATGGAAAGCATTTGCTACAAAGGTTCAGAACAACGCAAATTGCAAACAATGGCTGAATTACCCCTTGATCACACCACCAACAAACACACCACAGTAGCATATATGATAGCTACCATCAGACATTGGATGCCACGCCTCCACCCCATGCCAGATGTCGCTGCACAGATGATGCTCAAAATTTTGGACATGATGCAAGTGGTGCTAAAAACTTTTTGAAATGTACGTAATATCCAGCCGCCAATTCCAGGCTTCATCAACGATAACTATGACCTACTTTATGATATGAGCACAACCCCGAGCATACGAGTCGCTTATGCATGGCACACAAGAGTCAAGTATCTCCCTGCTTGCTACAAGCAAACGTTTGATGACATGTTCACCACGGGGTTCTGGGAAGCACACTTAGAAGTGTTCGCGCCACGCCCAACCCACCTACTACAACTATTCGCATGTGAACAAACAATGCACTCAGAGCTCTACACCACGCCACAACCTGACATGCCTGGAGCAGTTAATTGGGATGCCCTGCAGAGAGACCTGGTCAAAGGACTGCGGATTAAAGAACAAGAATTGGCTACCGACATACTACAGCAGTACATTGATCAAACGGTGGAGCAGAGGTCTGTCAGAGGCGACACACGCTAGGGCGGGAGAGTGTTGGCATCATATGGGAAGAAGCCAAGTATGGGCATGCATGCAGATCTAGCACTAAGGCAACCTATTAAAATTTTACCAAACCTTACATCATTTTAAAAGTGATTCTCATCACTAGAAACCCTTGTAAATACCGTTTCATCTTTTTGTAGCTCCATTTTGTACAAGACGAGGGGTCCTCGAGCTTGGGGAGCTTTAGAAGTAGTTGCCTGCCAATTTTCATATTTTTTAGATCTCGTTTGAGCCTTCAAATAAGCCCTGGAACCTAATTTTTAAATAGGCCGAACAATAGGTCTGGATAGGTCCAGAGCTAGTAAAAAACTATAAATAGAGCTAGAGAGCTCATTTTTGGGGCTAGCTTCTTGTAGTTTTGAGTTTGTATGAGAACTTGGTTATAGTAGGAGTGATTCCATTGTCTTACTCTCTTTGTTCTTACCGTGTGTGCGCGTGTGTGTGTATGTGTGTGCATGTTTGTGTGCTTCTCACTCACACATTTGTGCCTTCACTTGCTCGAGGTCTTCATACCATCCTCATGTCTTCCCGGATTGACATTAAAGGAGGTGCTACTCATCCCTGAGCTACATACTTTCATCTGGATTCCTCTTGATTTTGTATATCCATCGAGATCCAATCACCTTCATAGATGGCTTGTTAGGTACAAGCTCCCAAGTGCCATTCTCCTTCAAGGCTTCCATTTCTTCATCCATTGCATCTCTCCAAGCTCTCTTGCTTTGTGCTTCTTCAAATGTGGTAGGTTCTTCATTGGTTGAATCCTTTGCAATGTAGATTGAGTGCTTGGTGACCAAAGAAGTATCATAACCAAACCTCTTTGGTTTCTTCTTCTCCCTTGAAGACCTTCTAAGTGGTTGATGTGAGCTCTCGGGTCCATATGTAGCATCCTGCATCTTTGCTTTACCTTTGTTCTTCCATAGCTTGAGTCTTTCCAAGTCTTCTAGGTCAATCTCCGAATCACTTTCTTCAATCTGCTTCGGCTCCTTTGGTTGAAGTGGGGGAAAATCTTCATCCAAGTCATAAGGCAGCTTCACTTTCCTGTCATCATCAAACCATGATTTGTTTTCATCAAAAATTACATCTCTACTCACACAAAATCCTTTATTGGTTGGATTGTACAGTCTATATCCTTTTTGGTTTTGATCATAACCAATGAATACACACTTCTCTGCGTTGGGAACCAATTTCCCTCTTACTTGAGAAGGAATGTGAGCATAGGCTAAGCATCCAAAGATTTTGCAATGCTCTAGACTAGGTCTTCTTCCATTCCACACTTCATATGGAGTGGTTCCATCTAGTGACTTAGATGGAAGTCTATTTATGAGATATGTGGCTGTAGACACAGCCTCTGCCCATAGGTAGTTTGACAATCCCTTTTCATTGAGCATGGACCTTGCAGCTTCGACAATAGCTCTGTTCCTCCTCTCTGCTACACCATTAAGTTCGGGTGTATACCTTGTAGTGACTTCCCTTTTAATGCCTCTTTCATGCAAGAAGGCATCAAATTCAGAAGAGAAGTATTCTCCTCCACCATCTGATCTGAGTCTTTTCAAAGTCCTACCTGTTTGGTTTTCAACAAGAGCAATATACTTCTTAAAGCAATTAAACACTTCATCCTTGTGCTTCATGAAAAACAGAATGGTCCACCTGCTACAATCATCTATGAAAGACACATAATATCTTGAGCCTGATATAGATGGCTCATTACTTGGACCCCACACATCCGTGTGCACTAGATCCAAAGGATTTTGATACATATATCCTTTCTTATTGAAAGGTTGTCTATGAGCCTTGCCAAGTTGACAAGCTTCACACTTATAAATCATGTGTTGCCTTGTGATATTAAGGCAAACCAAGTACACTTTGGTCCCTGCAAATTTTTTTGAGTGTCCTCTCACCAATGTGAGCAAGCCTTTTGTGCCATATCTCCAACTCTGTAAGAGTTTGAGATCCATAGCTAAACAAAGCTATGTTCTTTGTATCTTCCACTTCAAAAGTGAAAAGCCTTCCTGTCTTTTCTCCTTTGGCAATCCTTCGAAAGCCTTGCCTTGGGTCTTCAACATATGCTCCAAATCGGTTGAATCTAACCTGCAATCCTTTTTCAACAATCTGTCCAACACTTATTAAATTTTTGGTAATTGTAGGGACATACAAGACTTTGCTTAAGAGGTTCATATTCCCATCTGATGTCTTCACATTACCTATCTTCTCCACTGAGTGCCTTGTGTCATCTCCTGTCTGCACTTCATGCTTGTTATGAGGATCTTCCAAATCAGAAAGTAAAGCCACATTTCCTACTACATGGTTTGAGCATCCCGAATCAATGTAAAATATGTGATCATCATCCTTACCCTTCTTCACTGATAGATTCATAATCAATAATGAATCTTCTTGACTTTGGTCCTCTGCATAGTTATTGTAGTCTCTCCTTCCTCTATGGCCACTTTGATAGTTGTTGTTGTTGTAATTGTTGTTGTAGTAGTTGTTGTTGTTGTAGCCTCCATTGTATCTGCCTCTATTTGATCCATAGCCACTTCTATTGAATCCTCTTCCTCTTGAGTTCCTCGGGTTCCTGAAACATTCTTTAGTAGTATGATTAGATAAGCCACATATATTGCAAGGTTGAGATGATTGGAATCTCCCCCTGCCTTGCTTTCCACCTGTGCCTCTTCCTCTAGCTCTTCCTCTACTTGGAAAGTTTGCTTGAAAAGAGCTACCTTCATCTTCATTCTTCCTATTCTTTGACTTGTCCTTGACCTTAGCTTTATCGGAATATAAGGCAGAAGTTTGATTAACTCTTGAGGACTCACCACCTTTGCTAATCTTTGCTTCATGAGTGAAGAGTTGGCCCATGAGTGTGTTGAGGTCGGGTACATGCGTATCCATGTATAAATCCATGGCTATTGTGAATGACTCCCACTTGTCGTCTGGTTTGATTCCATTTATGATTTGTCTAATGATTTTCTCCTCTTCAATTACCTCTCCAATGCTTCCAAGTTTGTCGGAAATCTCCTTCATCTTTGTGACATAATCAGTCACATTTTGCTTCGGGCTTTTCTTCATTGTTGTGAACTCCATCCACAATTGGTTCTTCCTTGCTCAAGTATTATCTCCGGATATGAATCCATATAGATTCCCCCCTTGAAGGTAAGCCTCCATCCTTAGAGACCATGCCGCGTAGTTGTTTCTATCCAATTTGTCAATTGTTGATGGAAATCCATCTCCCATGTTGCTTGACTATGCTTTGATACCACTGTGAAGAGAGATGGTGGATGCAATCCAAAGATGAGTAGGTGCTACTACAACCAGCTTCACACCAGCCAACTGAGACTTCAGAGTTGATTAGTAGACCCTTTGAGCTTCCTAAATCCACCAAAATATCAGCCAAGTACTTTGGAACATGTATCCCAAAAGTTTATGCCAAGACAGACTAGTTGCGAAATGACTAGCTCCCAAAACTTGCTATTTTTGGACATACACCTGCTGGAAAAAATGAATAGTGCTATCAACCTGGAAGGAATTAGAAAACTTCCTTTTGGGCATAGCAAATACACTTAGGAAGCTTCCCAATCCAAGTTAAAACACGTCAAATGATGGACTGAACACTGAGAACAAGTTTCATCAATTTCCGGAACATGCCCACCATTCTCGGGGCTCTGCAGAGATAGACCAGTGAGCATTAGATTGCCGATATCTTCCAAAATATTACTTTAATGGCCATGAAAATTTATACATACAAACTAGACAGTGAGAGCTATCCAACGCATGTTAAAACACTGAAAAGAGTTTAGTAAAACTCGAGATATGACCTTCTGAAGGTACTGCTCTGAGTGAGTATAGCAGAGAACAAAACAGAGAAGTAGATAATAACAAATGTATAGATTCACATATGATTACAACCACATTGGCAATGAATCTTTGCACAATGGGAGTAGAATGATAGACGTACCGAGTAAGCTCTTCAATCTCTACAAAATGACATGAAGTGGTCACGTACAAGGCTTGCTAATCGCCTCTTCCTTCTTGCTCTTTTTATAGCTATTCTTGGAGGGAGTTTTGAATTCGAATTCGAATGCTTCCACCTAAAAGTGATCCCCAAAGTTAGGAGAGATTCCCTCAGCTCTAAAATTCGTGGTTTTAGGTAGTTAGAGCCACGAATTTGCTTTTACATCATGGATGAGGTAAGCCATCCTTTTCCTTTTTTCTTTTTCCATTTACAAGAGATAAAATGTACTCTTTTACAAGAGGTGTTCACATGACTACACATGTGACTCCCAAATGATCAAAATATCAAGCATATCAAGCATGTAGGCTTGGGTAAAATGCACCAACACCTACAATTACCAAGAATTTAATAAGTGTTGGAAAAATTGTTGAAAAAGGATTGTAGGTTAGATTCAACAGATTTGGAGCATATGTTGAAGACCCAAGGCAAGGATTTAGAAGGATTGCCAAAGGAGAAAAGACAGGAAGGCTTTTCACTTTTGAAGTGTAAGATACAAAGAACATAGCTTTGTTTAGCTATGGATCTCAAAACCTCATAGAGTTGGAGGTATGGCACAGAAGGATATCTCACATCGGTGAGAGGACACTCAAACAAATTTGCATGGACCAAGTGTACTTGGTTTGCGTAATATCACAAGGCAACGCATGATTTATAAGTGTGAGGCTTGTCAGTCTCGCAAGGCTCATAGACAACCTTTCAATAAGAAGGTATGTGTATCAAAATCCTTTGGATCTAATGCACACAGATGTGTGGGGTCCAATAAGGAGCCATCTATATCAGGCTCAAGATATTATGTGTCTTTCATAGATAATTGTAGCAGGTGGGCCATTCTGTTTTTCATGAAGCACAAGGATGAAGTTTTTAATTTCTTTAAGAAGTATGTTGCTCTTGTTGAAAACCAAACAGGTAGGTGTTTGAAAAGACTCAGATTAGATGGTGGAGGAGAATACTTCTCTTCTGAATTTGATGTCTTCTTGCATGAAAGAGGCATTAAAAGGGAGGTCACTATAAGGTATACACCAGAACTCAATGGTGTAGCAGAGAGGAAAAACAGAGCTATTGTTGAAGCTGCAAGGTCCATGCTCAATGAAAAGGGATTGCCAAACTACCTATGTGCAGAGGTTGTGTCTATAGCCACATATCTCATAAATAGACTTCCATCTAAGTCACTAGATGGGACTACTCCATATGAAGTATGGAATGGAAGAAGTCCTAGTCTAGAGCATCGTAAAATCTTTGAATGCTTAGCCTATGCTCACATTCCTTCTCAAGTAAGAGGGAAATTCGATCCCAAGGCAGAGAAGTGCATATTTATTGGTTATGATCAAAACTAAAAAGGATATAGATTGTAAAATCCAACTAATAAAGGATCTTCTATGAGTAGAGATGTAATTTTTAATGACAGCAAATCATGGTTTGATGATGGTAGGAAAGTGAAGCAACCATATGACTTGGATGAAGACTTTCCATCACTTCAACCAAAAGAGCCAAAGCAAATTGAAGAAAGTGACTGAGAGATTGACTTAAAAGACTCGGAAAGACTAAAGGTATGGAAGAGCAAAGGTAAAGCAAAGATGCAAGATGCGACATATGGACTCGAGAGCTCATATCCACCACTTAGAAGGTCTTCAAGGGAGAAGAAGAAACTAGAGAGCTATGGTTATGATACTTCTTTGGTTATGAAGCACTCAATCTACATTGCAAAGGATTCAGCCAATGAAGAACCTACCACATTTGAAGAAGCACAAATCAAGGAAGCTTGGAGAGATGCAATGGATGAAGAAATGGAAGCCTTGAAGGAGAATGACACTTGGGAGCCTGTACCTAACAAGCCATCTATCAAGGTAATTGGATCTCGATGGATATAAAAATCAAGAGGAATCCAGATGGAAGTATAAATAGAGATAAAGAAAGGTTAGTTGCTAAAGGGTTTGCTCAAACCCATGGTATTGATTATGAGGAGACTTTCTCTCCTGTTGCAAAAATGACTATAATTAGGGTTCTCATTAGTCTTGCTGCATCTAGAAATTGGAAGCCTATCAACTTGATGTAAAGAATGCTTTCTTAAATGGATGGATTTCTGAGGAAGTGTATATGGCACAACCTCCTAGATATGAGGACGCACATCATCCTAACTATGTATGCAAGTTAAAGAAAGCCTTGTATGGATTGAAGCAAGCTCTAAGAGCTTGGAATTTAAGATTGGTAACTTATTTGCAGCACCAAGGATTCAAAGGTAGCAAGACCGATACCTCTTTATTCATAAAGAGGAATGGATCTGAAGTGATCTATTTATGTGTGTATGCTGATGATATTATTATCACAGGAAATGATCTTGAAGGAATCAAATAGGTAAAGACTCAAATGAAGGAGGAGTTCAAAATAAGTGACCTCAGACCACTCTTTTATTTTCTTGGATTGGAGTTAATCTACATAGATTCAGGTATATACATAACACAAAGGAAATATGTGCATGACATGCTCGTCAAGTTCAAGATGGAAAATACCAAGTGTGCAGGTACACCTATGGAGCAAAATCATAAGCTTAGTGCTTATGAAGGAGAGCTATTTGAAGACATCAAAAGCTATCAAAGCTTGGTTGGAAGTTTGAACTATGCAACACTCACAAGGGTGGATGTATGCTACAGTGTTAGCATATTGAGTCAGTTTATGCATAAGCCGAGAAGACCACATATGGAAGCAGCCAAGAGAGTCCTCAAGTACCTAAAGGGGACCATGAATGAAGGTTCTTTTTATCCATTTACTTCAAATATTGAGCTAAAGGTCTACTCCGATGCGAATTGGGCTGGATCTAGAGATGATAAAGAAGCACATCTGGGTATGTATCATTTGCAGGTTCAAAAATCATTTCTTGGTCATCCAAGAAACAACTAATGGTGGAATTATCTTCTACTGAAGAAGAATATAGAGGTTTGACTAATGCAACTCAAGAAATTATGTGGTTAAAATCTTTGTACACAGATCTTGGACTTCATTCTTCAACATCTCACATTTTTGGTGACAACACAAGCTCACTACATCTAGCAGCTAATCCGGTATGCCGTGCTAGAACCAAGAATATTGAAGTACACTACCATTATGTAAGAGAGAAGCCAATCAGCAAGGATATTCAACTATCCTATGTCTCTACAGATATGCAATGTGGAGACATGTGGACTAAAGCTCTTGATGGTACAAAGTTAAGTAGATTCAAGTTGATAATTGGCTTGCACGAAATCAAGGACAATTGTGTGAACACCTCTTGTAAAAGCATATATTTTATCTCTTATAAGTGTGAAAAAGAAAAAAAGAAAAAGAATGGCTTACATCATTCATGATGTAAAAAGCAAATTTGTGGCTCTGACTACCTAAAACCACAAATTAGTGAGCTGAGGAAATATTTCCTAACTTTGGGGATCACTTTTAGGTGGAGCCATTCGAATTGGAATTCAAAAGTCCCTCCAAAAGTAGCTATAAAAGGAGCAAGAAGGAAGTGGTGATTATCAAGCCTTGTACAAGACCATTTCATGTCATTTTGTAGAGATTGAAGAGCTTACTCCATAGCTCTACCATTGTACTCACATTGTGCAAATATTCATTGCCAATGTGGTTGTAATCATATGTGAATCTATACATTCATCATTCTCTACTTCTATGTTTTGTTCTCTGATTACTCACTCAGTGTAGTCACTTCAAAAGCTCATATCTCTAGCTCTACTCAACTGGTTTTAGAGTTTTAACATGCATTGGATTTCTCTTTAAGCCTAGTTTCTGCTACAAGATTTTGTGGTCAATGAAGTTTTTTTTTTAATATAAAGGAAGTTCGGCAATAGCCTACTCTCCCGGACTTGAATTAAATTAAGAAACAAAGGTACAAAAGAAGGGGACTAGCGCCCACGGGACCCCCCAAGTCCCACAAAGCAGGGGAAGCTTGTATGAGTTCTAGGTTGCATTACATAGCAGGTTGATTACCCTCTCATCGCCCTCATGTGGGGCCCACTTGGGTTTGAGTTTGTTGTTGATCAAAATGAGGACTTTATGGTGCCTGAAGGGGGGGGATTTCTTACAGTTAACAATCCTTTTGCCAAGGAGGAATAGTGATTTCTCAATCGACCATTCCTTGGGGGTATCGCCGAAGTTGAGCGCACACCTCTCCCGCCATATTTTCCACAAGACTTCCCCTCTGATGGCGTTCCAGAGTTGCGCGGAGCAGCCGATCGCTTCTCCCAAAAGGACTTGTTTCCAACTAAGTTGTTTTTGAAGCCTGATTTTCTTTTCAACCGTCTGCCAGATTCTGAAAGAGCTGGGGCAGGAAAGGAAGATGTGTGCGACATCTTCAATAGCCCGGTGACAGCGTTTGCACCAAGGAGGGACCCCGCAAATTTTGCTAGCCTTGTGGTTAGTCCAAATTCCACGGTGCAGAATTTGCCAAAGGAGGACAGACTTCTTAATCTCAATCAGAGGGTGCCAGATACCCATGAACATCATGTCCCATCGGAGCCGCGTCCAAGACAGGCACCACTTCTTGTTGAGACTGATCTGGTGGTCAGTCGTCTCTTTGATGTTCGGGATTTTGAGTAGATTATTTCCATTGTGCCATTTGAGACCAATCGAGTTCGGTGCATCATGTCCCATGAGAAGGCGAATCTTGTTCCGGTCCCATGCGAGGCATCTGCTTTGCAAAGTGTTCCACTCTTCGTAGGAGATGTTTTTGCAGGGATCAATATCCTCGAAATTGATCCAGTCGTTGGTGTCATGTTTCCAGAGGTGTTTCCATTTTTTGAATCCTTTGTGCCATAATCTCTTGGCATTTCGAATGTTCCACGATTCCACCCTCCGGATGCCATGTATTGGGAACCAGATAGAGTCGTTTTGTCTGATTCCGGCCACCCACTTCCAGTCCTCACTAATTCTTGTGAAGCTTTTGACTTTATTCCAGCCCTTCCAAAGGGAGCACACGAGATTGGAGCCTTTCGGGAAGACAGGGATCGGGGAGAATAGCAGGGTCATGATGTCGAGATTCTTCCAGTTTGAAGTTATATGTTGGGAGAAATTGGCATTTTATGGCTCACTAGTCTATCTCTGCAGAGCCCCAAAAATGGCGAGTGTATTCCTGATGTTGATGAATCTGGTTCTCACTACTAAGTTGATCATTGGAAGTTTTTTAACTTGCATTAGCAATCTACCTATGACTATTTGCTATGCCCAAAAGGAATTTATCTAATTCCTACCAGGTTGAGAGCAGTATTCATTTTTTCCAAAAGGTGTATATTAAAAAATAGCAAGTTTTGGGAGCTAGTCATTTTGCAACTAGTCTGCCTTGACTTAAACTTTTGAGATACATGTTCCAAAGTACTTGGCTGATATTTTGGTGTATTTAGGAAGCTCAAAGGGTCTACTAATCAACTCTAATGTCTTAGTTGGATTGTGTGAAGCCGTTTGTAGCAGCACTAACTCATCTTTGGATTGCATCCACCATCTCTCTTCACAAGATGGTCAGTGGCATTACACCATACACATCTCTGTACATTGGGGCTATGGTGCTCATTAGGATTGTAAATTCTTTGCATAGTAGGTTGAGAAGGAGGAGTTTCAATATGAGAGGATGTATGAGCTAAGTTTGAGTGTCGAAACGTATTATCCTGAGTGCTCATAGCATATATTGTGTTTTCAAGTGGTGCTAGTTGTTTGGACATGGTTTGTATTTGCATCATGTTTTCAAATTCATTAAAGAGGATCTCAGACTAAAGTTCACTAGGTGTGTTGGATGAGGATGATACATGATCAACCTTTGCAGTGGCCTCTCTCCCTAAAGTCCCAAGTGTGGCATACTAGCAGGAGGACTAGGTGATGGCTCATAAAGCATGGACTGTCTTTGCTTCATATGAGTGATGGTTTCAATGACTCTCCTCACTATAACACACTCATCAATGAGCCCCTGTCTCTTCCTAGGCTCTTCAAGTCTTCAATCAAATTCTACTCTTACATCCGAACTCGAAATTTTAGGGAAATAGATCATGATATCTAGTGTATGAGGAGTTCTATCTACCTCTAGTAGTTGAGAAAAATGTTTTATAAACTCACTATGGAGTTTAATAATGATTGTTTGAGGTTTGGGTGAGCTAATCCACTTTACGAACTGCTCTAGAATTCCTTATAGATTTGTTTCCTAAAATCTTCCCATCTAAGGTCTTTATGGACTTCAATTGTTGCAACCACAGATCCCATTGCTAATCAAATGAAAATAGATAATTATCTTTTGGTCAAGTAAACCATGAAATTTTCGGAGTTCTTCAAAGGCATTTAAATACTCAGTCATGTTAATCCTAGTGAATTTCCCCTTTTCCTTTAACAAAGTTTCTACTACTTGTTGTCCTTGATTTTCATACATCATACACCTGAAATAATCATCAATCTTGTTCTTATATTCAAGTTGTAATTGGGCTTTAATACTTTGATTATGTCTTTGACTTCAAATTTTAGTTTTGCCTTTTGATATGCAAGTAACTCACTTACCTCATTTTGTTCTAGTGCAACTTTTTCTTAATGATATGCAAAGATGTTTTTGTGCTTTTAAAGATGTATACAAATGTTGAAGAAAAGTGTAAATTGTTGTAGATGATTTTTAAATGTAAAGATGCATGAGCTCAAAATGCATATACCTGAACGGCTTGAAGAAGAGGTTTAATGTGAGTGCATGTGTGGAAATAGATAAATTTTTGGTTTTGCCAAAAATCCTAAATACAATGGGTGTCTAAGAGAATGCTTTGTCAGGTAGAAATGATGGATCAGGTCAACTAACAATGGTTCCAAGGATACAACGCACAAGGGGTGCTTCACATGGTCTCAAGTGACGATAGAAGATAACGGAACAACTCAATAAGGTTGATGAGATCACTTTGGAAAACTTTTCATATCAGCATAATCTTTGGAGCCATCATCTAATCAATGAGCATGCATAAAGGAATAGACAATACTAATGATAGATGATGAGACAAATGGCATGAGTATCTAGTTGGCATGTTTGCATCAAATCCTTAAGATTTTATAAGAAGTCTAGCAATAAGGTGAAATGCGCAAAGAACATAGACGATGCATGAAGCACATAGGAAAATGTGTGTAGCCATATTCATATAAGCATATGTATATCAAAGCAAATAGGTATAATCTCTATGTGCTTACACATCTAATCTCACTGTGATGATAATGCACAAAGGGTGCAAGAGAGTATAAATCTTGCAAGAACATCAAATGTAGGTTCTCGAATGTTTCCCTCAAGATTTAGGAGGGTGACATCAATGCAAATGCAAACGATAAACAAACATGATGGATTAAAGAATGGAATCAAATAATATAACAAAAACCATGAGTTTCTAGATTCAGTTCAGCATTATGTATGCCTTGTCATCAAAAGGATGTATTCCTCTTCATTCATATGACAATGAGAGTTCACCCTTTTTGCCTATGAATCACGAAAATGGATAGCATCACAAAATATCTAAATGGCAATGAAAAAAGAAACAATAGGATTGTTCCACAAGGAGAATATCGTGTTGTTCATTATGAAGAAATGAAGCAGAGAATTGGTGGTGAGGATTAATTGATGGATCAAGAGAGGGGATGGAAAACGATCCGGCACCCAAATTTGATGACTAAGTGGAGCATATAGAAAAAGGTTAAAGCATAAGAAGAGAAATGACAATTTAGAACAGCTCTATATCTTTTATAATAATAAAATGCAAGCTTACAAGTCATTCATTCCATCTTTGCAACCACTTTGGATAACAAAAGACCTCTTCAACATCGATTTTATCCCCCTTCCTTTCTTTATGGATTCCTTTCAAATTTTCAATCCTCCATTTGTGTGATGAATAGAATCTAACTACGAACTCATACTTGCATACACATGAAGAAGCACAAGTGCTTGCATCCTAATAGCATTGTATGGATGCACACCATTCGAATCAAAATGCTCTCTACATGAGTGGTTATTCTTTAGCACCTATAATCATTGCAACATAGCTAGCACACAACAACAACCATTTGAATGAATTACAAACAACTTCCTCTAGACTTTGATCTTTATAGTTCTCCAGATGCTAAGTTTGGAGTCTTAAAGTTATGGGCAAAAAAAAAAAGCTAAAAACAACAACTAAAGTAGTGGTAAAGGAATAAAAAACCAATTATAATGAAATGCGAGGTAGAAGAAAGATTTTTGCGATGGAGAAAAAGCTTTCAGCTTCTCGAGTCTTCACAATTGCTTGCATTACTCATGTTTGTCCACATAAATTTAGATACAAAATTGCTCATGTTTCTTCTTTCCAAGTTGCCACTAATTTCGTTGCTCACAAGCTATTCAAATCATAGTCTTCCCTATCATTCCTTCAATGTTCAAAGTCTTTAATCATCATTCAGTCGAGAAATGATATCATTAGCCTTCCTTCATACATCTATCTTCCTCAATTATCTCTTGATTCCATTAACAACAAAAATATCAAATATTTTGATTCTGTAAGGCATAGCATCTGTAAAATAAATTCGAATGTTGCACAACAAGAGTGTTTGAATCTTTTGAAGAAATACATTTGAACTTACATTCTTAATGTGAATGCATAGAAAAAATAAATCGGCCAATTCACATGGAATTAATTTGTTCAAAATCATGCTGAACAATACAAATCAAAGCGTTTGGTGAAATGGATCAGAGGATCAAAGCTTGGAGCAATGAATGTTAAAGAATCTATTGTGATAATCAAAATTTTCTTTG
This sequence comes from Ceratopteris richardii, assembly GCA_020310875.1. NCBI lineage: Eukaryota > Viridiplantae > Streptophyta > Polypodiopsida > Polypodiales > Pteridaceae > Ceratopteris > Ceratopteris richardii. Next base: position 116,127,592 of record CM035433.1, on the reverse strand, counting down.
AACTTTTTAGTATGCTCCTCAATATGCTTTGTCCTCATCCAAACTTTCCTCAAAGGTTGACATCCTATTAATGGTGAAACTATCCTTATGCTCTAGATTTTCTATCATCTCTCATCAAATTAGGGAGAGAGGATCTCTCCTACACCACATGTGTTATGGCTCTTATATTTTTAATAAGTTAGTACACCTCTTGTAAAGCAATCTCCCTCCTTGGTTGAGTATTTTTCTTCATACTTTGAGTAGCCATAGCTCACACTGTATTTTGTCTCTCAAGGAGCTAATTATCTTTGAATGCTAAGAATATTTCTCTTCTTATATTGTATTTATTTTATTTAATCTTTTGCTTTTTAGAAATATAAAATATTATTATGAAGCTTCCTCAAAGCTCTCATATCAACTCTACATATTCTAAGAGAAATCAAATTTGGAGTGAAGAGTGCTCTTTGTGTGCATGTCTAGTAAAGGCAATGAGTAGCCTATTATGAAGGGATTGGTTCATAGAGTACAAGAAAGTATTTTGAGCCAAATAACTTGTATTAGGAAGATCGTATATTCTAATATTAGCGATTAGGTTCAATACATAGGAACTTAGAGAACCATAGGCCATCAGAGTAAGTTAGACACAAAAGGACACACAAAGAGGACCAAAGGATCTATTAAAGTCTTTGGAAGAAGAAGAGCTATTGATTTGAGTTCAAGGGCATACATACCACTAAAGGAAAATCCACTAGTGAAAAAGAAAGCCATCTACATCATTTATTGGGTTCTTTTGAAGTGCGAAGGTATAGTTTTTAATTCTAATCACTCTTCTTGCATCATGAATACCTTGACAATTGCATTAGGGTACACCATGTTAGAATATAGCACCCAAATTTAAAAGGTAGAGAGGAACAACTATCATTCATGGAGATTTAAGATGTTTAGCTTTTTCATGGGTAAAGGTTTATGGGGACTTGTTAGTGGAACATATGCCAAGAAACTAGATTAGGAGATACTCAACTCCTAATTAGTTGAGGATCTTCATAGAATGGAATGAGAGAGATAGGAGGGTTATCTTCATCCTATTTCAATGTATTTGTAATGCAATGATAGGGCATAGTCATGATTTTCACACTTCAATAAAAGTGTAGGAGACCCTAGAGAAGATATACTCTATCTCAACCAAAGCTAGGAAGATCAATTAAAGAATTAACTTAATAATTCGATGAGGAAACTGAGTAGTAGCATCAATGATTACATTTAGAAAATCAAAGGAGGTAAGTGATGCACTAGGGCCATAGGTTTTCACATATTTAATGATGACCTAGTTCCATATACATTGAATGGACTCAAGGATGATGAGAAGTGGAAATTTTTCACCACTTTCATACATGATAGAGATAATCTTATTGACTTTGAGAAATTATTATCCTTAATGGCTACTGAAGAGATGAAGAATTGTTCCTCAAAGGCAAAGGGAAATAAAGCGTGAGAAATTTATGAAGATAGAAAAAGAAATCAAGAAAAAGGCAGCAAAAGGCAAGGAAGAAGATCGAATGGAGAATCCAATCAAGATCAAGGGATCAAGTTTTCCTCATCAAGACAAAGAACCGAGTATAGAGGAAGAGCAAGAAGTTACAATCAAGCTCAAGACAACAATAAATCAGATCGATGCTACATATGTGGCAAGCATGGTCATTATGAAAGTGATTAATATTAGATGGAGAAACGCAAGTCATCATACAAAGGGCAAGGTACCTCCTAGTAATAAATATATCATTCACATATAGTATCAAGAATACCAAGTTTCCATCTTAGCATCTCTTTGTGTATGATCCTCATTGCTTCGATAATAGCCTTGAGACTTCATAAAAGCATCAAACTTTGGTACCATTGCCTAGGGGATGGTTTAAGTCCATATAAGCTCTTCTTCAGCCTCCTAACTATAATGTCTTTGCTAGGAACTATATAGCCCTCTTGTTGTTCTAGATAGATCTCGTCTATATGATCTCCATGCAGGAAAGTAGTTTTCACATCCATTTGGACTAGTTCTAAGTCCTCCATTGCAATGAATCTGATCAACATGTGCAAGCTACCGACATTGACTATTGGAGAGAAGATTTCCTCGAAATCAATGCCATTGTGTGGCTTGAAACCCTTTACAACAAGTTCTGCTTTATACTTTGGAGAAGCACTGTATGATGTGAATTTTAGCTTATGTAATCATTTACATGGTAAAGCTTTCCTACCCTTTGCAAAAGGTACTAAATCCCAAGTACCATTCTTGTGAATAAAATCCAATTCACTCCTCATGGCATGCTCGTAATTGACATCCGCATGTCTACATATCCTCTTTATAGCATGAAAGCTCAACAACATCTATTAGTGTCAAAAAATCCAAAAATGGGACATATCTATTAGGTGGATGTGAGACACATGTAGAACATCTGAATTGTTGCTAAACAGGAACATTTGAAAATTAATCTAATTGAAAATTCTCTTGAACATCATGCATGCTAAATTGAGGACTAGTATCCAAGAGAAAGCCTTAGGTGAGAAGGTGGTTGCTAAAAGAAAAAGCAACAAGGCTTTCACATCAAAAAGCTTTGATACAAGTGAAATGATGTGATGGCAATACACCATGGTGGATTGTCCTTCTCAAGAGCTCCACAACAATAATCTCTTAGTATAAAACTAAAATCCAGATGCCACACATAGTACTGTGCACAAGGCGTACAGAGCCACTATATGTTCTATTCAAAAACATATACAAAAGTGTTGAATAACCATTTGGCCTTTCACATGGACACTAATGGTAACAATATCATTCTTTAGAATAGATCTATTCACTCTTAATGGTAGGCTCCCGCAACATGATCCTTTGTCTACATAGCTAGCACTCATGTATAAGGAAGTGCCAAGCTACATGGAGTCCATCACAAAAGTAAGTAAGCTGAAAGCTTCAAACTTCTCCCTAGTTAGAGCCTTTGTGAAAGAGTCTGCCATGTTCTTCTGTGTCGGCACATGTGCCAAACTTATCTTTCCAAGAGAGAACCTCTCCCTCATAGCATGAAACACAAGGTTCCTCACAAATGCCAGTGCACTTTGACTGTCAATGAAGATGGTGGTGGCAGAAGACTTACCAACAACCAATTTAGCCTTAAGGCATTTGAACCCCACACACTCATCACTCACTGTGAAATTTGCCCTATGCTTAGCCTCAAAACTAGAAGTGGCCATACTAGGCTACTTATTGCTCAACCAAGATATGCATGAGCTACCAAGCATGAAGCAAAAACTAGTGTACACTTGAGTGTCATAGCAATCAACCCAATTAGAGTTAGAAAAAGCATGTAAATCTCACAGTAATGATACCCCCTTGGGATAAAACAATCCAATTAGCCGGGTACCACTCAAGTAGCAAAAGATGCGCTTAACTACCCGACAATGCTTAACACTTGGGCAATGCATAAACCTGCTCATCTATGAGACAAGAAACTAAATATCTGACTGAGTAATGCATAAGTAAATCAAGCATCCAACAACCAACTAATAGAGAAAAACATCAATGCATTTCCAACATCATGAAGACTCCACCATAAACCTATCTCCATAGGAGTGGTAATAGCTTTGCAGTCTTGAAGGCCAAATGGTTGCAATAATGTGTCAATATATTTTGTTTGACACAAAACTATTCTGTCATCAACTTTCATAAAGTAAATGCCCAAATAATGGTGCAATTGGCCCAAATTTGACATCTTAAATGAGGCATGCAAATCAGCCTTAAAATCAGCAATATGCTTCTCATTAGCAGCAGTGAGTAGCATGTCATCAACATAGATAAAAATCATCAGAAGCACATCATTTGCACGCTTAATATGTAACGTGCTCTCAGTTGGACTATTCTCAAAACCATGTGCAATCAAGTAGGCATGTATCTTTTCATACCAAGTGTGTGCTCCATGTTTCAAACCATATAATGCCTTTTTCAACACTTTGTTTCCATGCCCTTTCTACATAAAACCACTAGGCTGAAAATTACATAAACTTCTTCATGCAAGTCACCATTCAAAAATGTAGTTTTAATGTCCAACTAATGTACGTTCCAACCATGATGAGTTGCAGGTGCACAGGTGCTATAGACATTAGTCATTTGGCATGTAGGTGCAAAGGTCTCATCAAAATCATTGCCTCTTTCTTGAGCATACCCTTTTGCAACAAGCCTAACCTTATACCTTTCAACTATTCCATTAGGCTTATGGTTGAGCTTGTATACCCACTTAATGCTAATGGCCTTTTTTCCAAGAGGCAAGTCACATAAAGATTAGGTACCATTTTTCATAATAGCATCATATTCTAATTGCATAGCAGCCATCCAATTTTTAAAATTTTGTGCTTCATCAAACGAAATAGACTCATTCTCATCACAAAGACTAGAGGTTGCCATAGCATAGAAATCTCATGCACAAAAGCACTATGAGAGCTTGAATGAGTACGATATGAGAGAGGTGCATCTACTTTTCTTTCTTGCAAAAGTCTACACTAGTCATTTAGGCATAGCTTTTGCCTCCTCTATATCAATTCTCTCATCAATAAGTGCATCAGAATTGGAATGATCTGCATCATCATATAAAATCTATAAAGGGTAATGGAATTGCCTCATTTGGATAAACACTAGACTATATACTTGTAAAAAGAGGAAGCAGTGTATAATACACATCTTTGGAGCTAACTTATGTCTCCTTAGTACATGAAAGTAATGGCTGAATAACATCTTTCACAAAAACAACACCATGGCTAATCAAAGTTCATCTAGTCTATGGATGATATAGACAATATCCTTTGCTTTCAGAAACTGTACCCAATAAAAACACATTTCACCACTTTATCATCCGATTTCCTGCATTCTTGTTCAGGCACTAATACAGATGCTACACAATCAAAGACATGTAGGTGAGCAACAGATGGCTTGCGACCATACCAAGCCTCATATGGAGTGATAGACTGCAATGCTTTAGTGGGACATCTGTTACGTACATATATTACAGACATAACATCCTCAAGCCAACAACTATGTGGTAAAGTCTGACTCTTAACCATACACCTCACCCTCTCCATGAGTGACGTGTTCTTCCTTTCAACAACTCCATTCCTTTGAGGTGTATTGTCCTACATTCAACTAGAAATGCATTAAAATGACAAGACATATGTTCCCCCCTCGATCAGAATGAAGGGTGACCATTTTACATGCTAACAAATTTTCAAGAAAAAACAGAAATTGTGTGAAGCACATAAACACTTTGGACTTCCCTTTCAGTGGATATACCCATGCATGCCTGGAAAAATCATCAATGAAAGTCATGAAGTAAAGATACTTCCCAAAAGAAGGTGTTTGCAAAGGACCACAAACATCACCATGAACATGTTTCAATTTCTGAGTAGCTCATATTCAACCATCTTTTGGGAAGGAGGAACATTGCATTTTTTCCAAAATATGGCCTTCACAGACATGTTTAACACGTGCCTCAAGTTTGGGTAGAGAGGAAACCATTTCGAATTTCTGCAAGTGTAGCAAACTAGCACATGTGTGAATCACTCATAGATTTTGCATAATCTATGAGCCTATAAAATCCAGAACATAAAATGTTAAATGCAATAATTACATCACCATTTGATAATTCATTATTTGTACATTTGTCATCAATCAATTTCATAACCAAGTGGATCTTGGCTAATGCTAAAACTAAAAGTAGACTTTTCTTGATCCTTGGCATAAATAAAGCATCCGAAGATGTAAAAAAACCACCATCAACAGTAGCCAAAATAATCTTACAGAATCCCATGATAGAATAAGAGGAGTTTTTGGCACATGTGATAGTATTCGTTGTAGGCTCAAGTGAAGTGAAGAAACTACACTCCAAGGTAATATGTCTAGTTGCCCCACTATCAAAGTACCAAAGATCTGAGTCTATTGCAGACACACACTATTCATGAGAAGATGGGTCGTAACTAGAAACAATAGTGAATCCCCATTCTTCATTGTGCACAAGATTAGTGGACTCTATTTTGGGTCTAGAGGCCTCTGCAACAACTATTCCTCGCTCTTTTTACTTTTCTTTTTTTGCAACTAGTTTTGGAAAACTCTTTATGACATGATCATTTCCTTTACAATATTTTCAAAACAATTTCTCCTTTTCTATTTTCTACTATCTCTGCCATCCTTCTCTGATTGTGCAGAATTAGCAAATTTATGCTTACTCGTAGATGAGCTCCATTAACCTATGACCTTCTAACTAGCCAGAAAAGCTTGATATGCAACATGCATAATGGATTGGTCTGCCTAGAATGTTCTTCCTGCAGCAGAATAGAGACTAAGTCCTCGAATGTTAAGGCATTTGGATTGCCTTTCATCATCAATCCAAGAGTAGAAGCAAAACTTTGATATGAATCTAGAAGATCATTCAAAACAATCCGCACAAGTGAACTGTCAAGCAAGACTTCATCAGTAGAAATTAACTGCTCCTTCAAATCTTTAAGCTTTGTCAAAAAATTATCCATGGGATGTCCTTCATTCATGTGTTCCCTCTCCAAATGTTTTTGGAGGTAACAAACACGAGCCTCATTCCTTGCCTAGTATAAAGTGGTAAGTGTATCCCAACCATCATTTACTGTTTTATAGGAGTGAATGTGAGGAATAATGGCAGGTTTGATAAAAAAAGGCTATCAATGCATATGCTTGAGCATCTTTGCCATCCGAACAAAGTTGCTCTACACTAGGTGCATCAAGAACCACAACACGAATAGGAACATGAAGAATATCACCATCTTTAATGTCATCTACATCTGTTTCAATAATTGTATTTGTAGGTGTAATAGGATGTTTTTCAACACCCTACACAATATTCGATAGTCCTTTTGCAACCAATACGTGATGCATTATATAATCCCATAATGGGTAATTGGTACCATCCAACTTATCCTCAATAGTTGACATATAGAATACATCATTGCTTTCAACCATGGCCACTAACAAAAATATCTTGATATAGAAAAATCATTGTATCTCAAAATGTTGAATAGAGCTACCCTATCAAGTTCTATCAAACTTGTAGTAATCTTAGAGGAGCTTATATTCAAAAATCAAAACTTGTATATGTCTTTGGCAAAAAAAAACAAAATTTCCTGCACACACATTTTGATAGTGCACTCAAAGTCCGAAACGGGCTCAGATTGCAATTTCGACACCTCAATATGCTCAAGAATGTTCCAACGATGTTGAGACTATGATCGTAAGGGTGTCGACAATGCCCTAGATGAAGCGATGACATGCTCTAATACCAATTGCTGGATTTCGAGGTATGTAGAAGCACACAAACAACACAAGGAATAGAAAGAAGCATGGAGCACAACACACAATACTGAATGTGTTACCAAGAGAATGTACAAAGATAAGTGACTTGTTAGGGTTATAGGTGTATATACAAGCTGGGGAAAGAAAACCTCCTAAAGAGGGAAAAAAGTTCCCTGGAGGTCCTAGTGTGCTTATACGCATCACTACCTAAATATATCAACAAAATTATCCTTGACATCCCTATGTGTAGAATTCTTATGCATGCTAACTAGAGGACTACTATCCTCAAACACCATTCGTATCACTTCCAAATCCTACATTGGTTGTTTATACATCTTAGAAACACTTGGAATGATATCTCTACATGATTACTAAGAATGTTTCAAGATCCGATAAGTAATAACAAAATCAAATGGCCTCCACCATATGCAAGAAAAATGCATTTCTTTGAACTAAAGTTAGCTTTGTCTAAGATTCTTGTGTATATGGTCATATGCTGCATGCCCAAAAGTTTCAAGATAATCATAATATGGTGGTTTCCATATCCATAACTCTTGTACCATTTTTATACCTTTTGCATTAATATGAGAAAGGTTAATCACATTAAATTATTTCAACACTTCTTTCGTCAAAAATCTTTTTGAAAGTTTTGCATGATGCAACACTGACACTACATTATCCTAAATAGTTCTATTCATCCTCTTATTTATGCCATTTTTAATGGGATATAAGGAGTTATAAACTCTCTATGAATTTCTCTAGAGTCACAAAAAAGATTGAATTCATGTGAGATATGCTCATCTCCATTATATGGACATAAAGCCTTGAACTCAATTCCTCTTTTAGTCACAATGGAAGCAAACCATTTTCTAGAAGTAGGGAATACCTCATCCTTTGACGTGATAAAATATACCCAAGATTTTATAGTCACAATGGAAGCAAGCCATTTTCTAAAATTAGGGAATACCTCATCCTTTGACTTGATAAAATATACTCAAAATGTATATGAAAATGAAAAAGTAAAGAGAACAATAATGACCTTGTGGGTATAGGACCAATGTCATCTGTATGAATGAAATCAAAATGCTCAATTCAAGAGTCAATGTGCTTTTTTATGCACATTCCAAGTTTGATTTTCATATTCAAAATGATCACAAAATGAAAACTCAAAAAGATAAGACAATTACCTAGACTGAGAAAGATTTTCCATTCCAAAACAAGATATGTGGTTTGAGCAGCCATGTCAACTTTCCTTCCTTTTTCCTTAACTAAATTTCCCTTTGATATGCAAAACTGATTATAGAAAACCACTTTGTAACCAAGGTCATCAAGTTGACCAATTGACATTATAATCCATGATAGTTGAGGCACATGGTGTACATTATGCATAATAAAATTTGAACCATCACTAAACTATACAACCATATCTCTAATCCCAAGAACATCACAATCTTCATAATCACCAAGTCTCACAATACCAAGGCACTTTTCTACATAAGTATAGAATAATTTTCTATATGGTATAAAATTGAAAGAACAATCTTCATAATAAAATTTGAACCATCACTAAACGATACAACCATATCTCCAATCCTAACAACATTACAATCTTCATAATCACCAAGTCTCACAATACCAAGGGACTTTGCTACATAATTAAAGAAACATTTTCTATATGGTATGCCTTGGGCACCACTTTATTCATCAACTTAGTTGTAAGGTTTGGAGGAAGTGACTATAAGCGACGAAGCACTTGGAATTGGTGGTGCTTGCTCTTCTCACACATTAGTAGAACGTTTTGCTACAAACAACTCGAATACCATTGAAGTGGTGTGATGGCGATGCACCACGGTGAATTCATCTCTAAGAGATCTTTATGAAGACGCTCTCATAGTTAAAACCTGAGCTTCCAAAAATACTCTCTAGAGATTAACAAAATACACAAAATCTTCTCTTTACATGAAGAGCCCAAAAGAAATATTTGATAAGCCTTACAAATGCAATCAAACTTAGAGTTTGTGGCTGACCAAGCCACTATATGTTTTATTGAAGAACATATACAAAAGTGTTTGACAATCATTTGGCCTTTCATGTGGATAGTAACACTAAAACAAAGCTCAAGCAGTATAGATGCCAGCGTGATTAGATTTTGGCCTTCTAATGGATTTACTTCATGGAAGAAGTCGATCTTCAAGTTCATAGAAATTCATTACATAGAAAAACAAGCCACCATGTATGTGGTGTGTGTCAATCTTGATTGTACCAATTATATGGGAGAGTTAGGGACTAGGAATTGTGTCGATGTAGAGGAGTTAACCACTTGCTTTGTGAAAAGTTCATCTTAAATATGCTACTTTTTATGGATAGAGTTCCTATTGATTCCAAGCTCGAGAAAGTCTACTTTGTCATAGGAATGGACTTAGTTCTTTCGACTTTTGAATTTCCAAATTATTCAAGACTAAGTTCTATAATGTTCTAAGACATGAAGGATCCAAAGAATGATCTTTTTATGAACTAAATAGATATAAAATAAAAAGTTCACATTGTTAGGAACTACATTGAATTGGTTCTAACCAATAGATAGATAGAAGTTGAGAGGTATGAAACATCTTCTAGATGAGTGTTGGAGAGCAAAGGAGCACAAGAGAAGAGCCCCAAAATTTTTGAATTAATGGGCACAATTTTTCTTCTTCGAGGTCTTAGATAATTCCCTCAAAGCCATCTAAATGCAATAGAGGAGTCCTCTAGATGCATAATCCCAACTTGTTGTAAAATATCCCTTGTAAATTAGTAGGAAATTCACTTTTTTAGTAATAAAGTGCCGGTCTCTTGTGTGAAAGGACCAAATTTAGGGCACATGTATATAAGTCACTTTGTGACTCTTTGTAGAGACTTTTTGCCATTGTGAAGAAGGAGCTCTCCAAAATTTCGAATTTGCCTCTTTCTTGCAGATTTCCATCTGCTCTTTGATCTTGTATGTGTGTGTGATGCTTGGAATGTGTGTGTAAGACTGTTGTCTACCCCTCCCCATTGTTTTTGAGCTACTGTAGTGTGTGTGTGAGCTTGTAGGAGTTGTGGCGTGAGTGTGGGTGCTTCCCGCCATTCATTATTTTGGTCATACTTGAAGTAGAGTTATGAGAAATGCATGAAACTACTTCCAATAGATGCGTCTTGTCGAGAGCTTCAAAATGAGTATCCTATTGACTATATTTGGAGTTCGGAGCTGGGAGAAATCCTTGATTTTTTGAAAACAGCTATAAGAGGTATGCTGCAGACACTTTCACTTCTTCAGTGAGCTTGAGAGGTGGATTAGTCTTTTCTCATTCATAGCAGCTGAGCCACTTCATTTTCCATCATGTGTGCACATGTCCTCATACACTTGGTTAGGTCGTTCGATCGGATTGACATTTAAATGTGTGTTAATTTCCCACTATACGCACTTGTGTTGCAATAGAGGTACAGTCTCATTGGCACGAGTCCTTGAGTCTTCTTGACTTGAGTACACACGTTTTTGGTGCCGTTGCCGGGGAGCACTCAGCCAAGGTGCCTTCGTGATGGTTATAGATCGAGTGTGATAGAATCGTACTTGTAGAAGTGAATTCGTTCCGTGGAAGTAGTCAATCACTTCAGCACTTGTTACTTCACATCCCCAAGGCGTGTGTAATGAGTTTTTAGGTTTAGGGTTAGTAGGAAGGGAGAGAACGAGTAGTTAGGGTTAGGTGAGAAGGAGAGGAGAAGTGAAGAGAAGTGAAGTAGGAGTAGTCCAAGACCACAAAAAAAGCCCAAAAATTTGCCCAAAATTAGTAATGTTCAGTTTCTATCACAAAAAGTATAAAAACCAAAAAATTTGACTCATTTGACACTTCACTGTGTTCTGGTATCGCCTGCGAGCAGCGACCGATATCGCATGTGAAGTATCGTGCAATTCAGGCCTTTAAAACTAGAACTTGAGCTCAAGGTGCAAGCTAGACAGTACTAAGGTAAGATTCCACAAAGTATTTTGAACAAAAACACACTAAAAGTGCACAAACGCGTGATTAAATGCATGCGCGGTATCGCGGGGGGGAAGACAGTTGATTTTTGAGCTTCAGTGAGAGGGTCAGTGGGCTAGGAGTGAAGAGGTGTGTGAGAAGAGCAAGGGGGTGCTAAATTTTTTTTGACTTGTGAGACATTTTGGCTTGAGTATCGCGATCGGTTGAGTTTTGGTATCGCGATACCAAAATTCCCTTGTATCGCGATACTCGCCAAGGTATCGTATCGTTGGGTACCTCACGATACCACTCTGGTATCGTATAGCCAAGTTGGTATCGCGATCTCACTTTACCCAGTAGTATCGTATCGTTACGGTCAACTTGCATTTTACTTTTGTTTTCTTGAGTTCCGCTAGATTGTGTGATTTTTTTTCAGAGTTTCCTTTTCCATGTATTGCAGGTGCTCGTATTATTATAGACTCCTTTGCGTATTCTCCCATGTAATTCGGTAAGGTGGAAATACTCAGGGTTTCCTCCTGCTTCCTATCGAGTCTTGATACTTCCTCATATACTTCCTCCAGGTTGGTATTTGGTTGATAAACTTCCACATCTATTTCCTCAAAAGGAGGTTTCGATACTCCATTTTTCTTCCATTGTTCTTCTCGAAGTCTATTCCATAATTCCTTCGGCCATTCTGCCTCTAAGTCTGGTATTATTGACACAAGTTCATCTTGAGTTTTCATTTGCTCATCTATGTTTTCCTTCCTTTCAAGTTCTTTACCTTTGGATTGGACACATTCTTCGTATTGATCATCTGTTATCCTTGTCTCTCGCAGAGCTAGGATAGTCTTTTCTAGGGTCGCTTCTGCTACCTCTATAAGTTTCCTACATATCGCTAGTCTTTCTTTTTCGAGCTCCCCCTGTGGGTAGAGTCTTTCATGTTGCTCTATATTCGGCCCAGTCTTAATTCTAGATTGGTAAGCTTTCAGCCACATGTCTAAGTCGTCTGGTTTTGGGTCAGCTAGAATTGATCCTGGTTTCTCTTTCTCTTGGATAAGTGGTGACACCAGGATCTCCTCTCACATCCTTTGTTCTTTATGTTCCCGTTTGTTTTGGGTTTGTTTTTTACTTTTTTGACTCTCATCTTTTGCCCATTTATTTTTGAGTTTTTCTCTTCTTTCCTTCAATTTTTGTGCTTTGGTGTTCTGGGTATTCTCGCGTGGATCCTCAGAATCTTCCACTACCTGAACTTTAGGGCTTACGGCTTTATCGCTCTCTTGTTCATGTTCTGGTTGTTCCCCTTTTTGTTGCCTTATCTGAGCTCTTGTAATGGCTTTCAATGGCACAATATGTTCCTTATCACTTCCACATCCTTCTATTACTTCAATTACGTTGATAGGTGCAGTGTCCTAGACTTTGGTTGGATTCTTAGGGTAGTCCCTGAAAAGATGTTCCTTTCCGCAATCGTTGCAATATCCTTCCCAAGTCCTAGGAGGTGGTGGATTGTAAGGTCGAGGGCACTCTCTAATAAAATGATCTCCTCCGCACCTATAACAAGGTCCTCTTGGTACAGGTGGTCTGATGGTTGGTCTCATGGGTGGTTGTGCTTTAGGAGCAGTATACATTAGAGCTGCGACCTCAGTGCCATAGCTTGGGTCATAGTTTCCATATCCGTAATAAGCCGAATCAAAGGTTGGTTCGTAATCTAACATATTGGCTTCATATGGGTAGTAATCTCCTGGTGGCAGCTCATATCCAGGGTTCGCTGATTCCTCATTGATTGTAGATGATGCTGGCCCTATGGCTCTCTCCAAATTCTCTTCGGGCTGGACATACTTCACAGGTACTACCTGTTGAGGTTGAGACAGTTGTGGCCCTAGCACTGGTTGTGGTGGTGGATATGGTGCCTATTCATATGGTCTTGATACTCCTGCTGGTGTTGGATAGGGATTCTATCTGGGCATCTCTCTGCCTTGCTCTCTAGGTGGATATCCATATGGTCGATACTGTGGTGGTTGGAATGTTCATGCCTGTCTATTGAATGGAGAATTTTCAGTGGTGTGATTAGTGTACTTTTGTTCTATGTGGCAGTACAAAGGAGTTCCCGGTTGGTGCTGTCTGTTGTATGGATATGTTTGATGTGCACCGGTCCCTCCTCGCACACACATGTGTGTGGGGTGATCTCCTCCACATAGGCTACATCTTCGTAGCATAGGCACTCTTTGGGCTGGGTGTTGGTAAGTTCTTTGTCCGTGGACTCCTAGTTTTTTTGCTAATAGTTCCGCCAATTCCTCCATATTCCTGGAGTTGGAAGTAATGGTACTTCGTGAGTCTTCTGATTTAGTGGGTTTGGGAGTGCTCTTGAGGTCCTCAGCTAGGTTATCTTCCAGGTCAATGCATTCCTGAAGACATTCACTCAAAGTTTGTAGTCTTTTCACGTACACTAAAGTTCTTAGGGTTCCATTCGTGAGTCCATCCAAACATAATGAAATCATTTTTTGTTGAGTGGGTCTCTCTGCAACCCGGCATCTATCCACATACTAATTGAATCTTCGGGCTATTGTTTTCACTATTTCATTAGGGTTCTATTTAAAACTATGGATTAAAGACGCGGAATTGTGTTTGATCGCTCTCTTTGTGAATTCCCCAATGAATTCTTGAAAGAATTGCTCCATGTTCCCAAATTGATTAGGGTCTAATGGCTGGAACCAAGTTAGAGCCGTTCCTCTGAGGGTGAGTCCAAAAGACTCATACTGCACAAAGAAGTCGTCTACTTGTTATGTCCTTAGAACTTGTTTAAATTCAGCAATGTGATCGTAGGGTTCTCCCAATCCATCATAATGATTTCTTACACACTTGGCCACTTGGATAGGTCTCAATCTTCTCATTGGTTCAGGCGGTCTCGGCATTACAGGGAAGACAGGGACTGCTGGTCTAACTGGGGGCATTCTCGGCTGCCCTCCTACTGGTGGTCGTGGTCTTATGGGTGGTCTGTACTGATTACCTACCCCTGCATGGGCCTGATTGTGTGCTTGCACTCCTGGAGTTGAAAATTGCACATGAGCACGGTTTGGCTGGTCTGCCGTGACGTGGTGTGTTCTGTCTCTTCTTGATTTCCAAAAGGGTTCTACGAAGTAGTTGCCTGATCTCTCTGAGGGAATACACGCACACCCATGTATCTCAGCCGAGCCCTATCTAAGGCACTCACTGGCCAATATCTCCTCTGATTTTTGTCCAAGTATGTGAGTCTAGTTTCATCTTCTGGATCCTTCAGCTCATAAAATGTCATGGGGCTTTCTTCTCTCCGTGGAGCCGGTAAGTTCGTTTGAAGGAATAAGTCTGATCCATGGATCATATAGACTTCCAATAAGTAGTTGTCTTGAGGGATCAAGTCTCCTCTCAAGACTCGAGTTACTTGGGATCTCCCTCTAGGGGTACTCACTAGCTACTCAGGGTTTATTCTTCCGGAGTTTTGTGGTTCCACTAACTCTCCCCTTTCATTGATCATCTCAGGAAATTCAGTTACGATGTCGATGTGACCAATTTTGTCTATGTATGCTCCTCCCTCGTACTTGACAGCAGGTCTGGGCATGATCGTGGCATTCATGGAAGTTAGCATCCTAGCCACAGATCTATTTAATCCATCCAGGTAGATGGGGATCTCCTGGGCATTGGTAGACACATACGTGCAAGGAATAGTACAGTAATCTCCCTCTACAGTAGTCGTGAAATTTCTACTTGGTGTTGGACCCTGCATGTCTTCCGAAGCCATGGGTATTTCCTCCTCTGAGTCACTAGAGGTATCTGAATAGGCGGAGTGGTGACTAACCTGGGCAGCACTTCCCACAGAAGATATGACACTTCTTCGGCTACTTAGCACTCTCCCTGACCTCAAGTTCATTCACCCTCCTAAGACTCTCTAAGTCTCAGAGACTCTCCTTGAGTGGCTCTTCCAATGCCTCAAGTTACCTGACCAAATGCTTCAACCACTCTGGACGATACCACTTCCAAGCGATATTGCACTAGGCGATACCGATTTGGCCACGATACGATACTTGAAATCTACACGATACGATACTTGCTGTAGCAGTCGATATGATACTGAACTATTACCACGATACGATACCAACCATCTTCGTGATACGATACCTGAGCACCGAGACAATACGATACTGATTTTGGTCACGATACGATACCACCTCTTTTGCATGATACGATACTAGAAGGCCTGCGATACGATACCAGATTGCTCACGCGATACGATACTAGAATATACGCCGATATGATATCAACTTGGTATCGCGATACGTCTCCCGACAATGAGACGATACGATACCAAGACAAGTGGCGATACGATACCACCAACTTGTACGATATGATACTAGTTATGATATCGCGATACTACACTAGGAAGTGGGCGATATGATACTTCTGGGATTAGCGATACGATACCAAGGTCCTCGCGATACGATACCTGAGAATCGAGGCGATACGATACTGAAGATGGTATCGCGATACGAATCAGGCAAGTGGACGATACGATACCACAGTAGGTGAGACAAGGGAAGATCTTAGGACACATAGTCTCAAGAAATGGAATATCCACGCATGAGGATGTTGGAACATCAAGCTTACACCATGCTTGAGGTGGATTTGATCTACATCGAAGGCTATCACGTCGAAAGAATATCTGTTGGAGAGTTCTTTTTCATATGCTCATTTATTGTATTATTTGAGAATATTTTGATGATATTATTGTGACAGGTGATGATCTAAATGGCATTCAAAGGATCAAGAGACACATGCAAGAGGAGTTCAAAATCAGTGACCTAGGTGAGCTCACATATTTCCTAGGTATGCAGGTGATATATACAAATGAAGGAATGTATTTGACTTAAAGAAGATACATTCAGGATCTTCTTCTCAAGTTCAAAATGGAGAACACTAAACCTGCAGGTACACCTTTGGAGATGAATCATAAACTTAGTGTTTATGAAGGTGAGAAAATTGAAGACATTAAAGAGTATCAAAGCTTGGTAGGTAGCTTGATATATGCTACTCATACAAGGGAAGATATCTCATATAGTGTGGGAGTGCTTAGTCAGTTCATGCACTCACCGAGAAGACCACACATGGATGCGGCTAAGAGAGTACTTAAGTATCTCAAAGGTACAATCAACGAAGGTATATTCTATCCTTACTCTTCAGATTTGGATATCAAAATCTACTCAGATGCAGATTGGGCAGGAGCTAAGGATGATAGAAAAAGTACACCTGGTTACTTAGCATTTGCAGGTTCAAAGCTAGTGTCATGGAGTTCCAAGAAGCAACCAACAGTTGCTTTATCCTCAACTGAAGCAGAGTACAGAGGCTTGACCATAGCAACTCAAGAGGCAATATGGTTAAAAGCATTGTATACAGATTTGGGACTTGTGAGTTCCAAACCTCACATATTTGGAGATAATGTAAGTTCCATGCATCTAGCGGCAAATCCTATTTTCCATGCGAGAACCAAGCACATAGAAGTCCATTATCACTTCATCAGGGAGAAGCTCATGGCAAAGGAGATTGACATTTCTTTTGTTCCGACTGAAAAGCAAGTAGCAGATATGATGACGAAGGCACTTGATGGAATAAAGCTTTGTAGATTCAAAGCTATGGCAGGTATTCAACCTATCAGAGAATGAAGGCTCAAGCATACTTTAGCTTGAGGGGGAGCTGTTGGAACATCAAGTTTACACTATGCTTGAGGTGGATTTGATCTACATCTAAGGCTATCACGTCAAAAGAATATCTGTTGGAGAGTTCTTTTTCATATGCTCATTTATTGTATTTTCTGAGAATATTTTGATGGCTCATTTACCATTGTAAAAGCCTTGAGCTTGACACATGTAAAGGTAGAAATATAGAGCCAAAATCCCACGAATTTTTGGTGGTTGAAGTTGCATTCAATCAAGCAAATCAAGTCACCTAAAAGTAGATCAATCAAGATGTTCACTTTTCCTAGATTGTAGGGAAGTGAATTGATTCCCTCCAACAACCATTCCCACCTTCATTTGAATTCAAATTCAACTTGTAAAACTTGTGGAACACTCCTAGAGTCTATATAAAGACTTGGAATCACTTGTAAAATACATGGAAGCAATATACATACACTTGTGACCATCATTGTCTTGCTCCTTCAATTTTTTGCATCATCTTCTTCACCAACAGTAATCTTGCCGAGGCTGCTGCTCTCGCGTCAGAGCTCCAAATTGAGTGCAGGAGGACTCATTGGAAAGGTATTAGTGTCTAGTTTATGGCTGTAAATTTTCAAAGCATTTGGTTCAGCAGATTTGGAGAAATCTCAGTTTTTCTGCCTCGGGGTCAATCTCTACGTATTCCTGAAAAATAGGAAGTACCACCGGTGAATGTCGCATTCATTCCTATAGCATATTTTGCTTATTCCTTATACTTTTGTGCATTCCATACACTCAACCTTGTGTATCACTCCCATAAAATGATTTTTTCTAATTGTAATCAAGCTGGTCGCTATGGGCATTTGAAGTTCATTGTCTCTTCCATAGATAGTAAGTTTTTTGAGCTAGTCGACCCGCGAACCTATCTGTTTTGTATCGACTCATTCTCCTTGATGCTCCAAGGTACATAGGTTTCTTTGCACTTATCACATGCCTATAAGGTCTATTTGAGTCTCCATAAGCTCAAGGGCTGGTCTTGTGCCGGCTAGCTTGACCAAACTTCATCGCTTCGAAACGCACTTTTCTACCTTCGACAAGCTTCTCCAAGTTCTTTCAGAGGACAAGATCAAGGTCATCTTAGAGCTTCTTAGACCAAAGAATGCAAAAGAGGTACAAGCCTTTATGGGACATTGTGGATATTACCGTTTATTCACATGTATGCCATAATAGCCAAACCCCTGTATGGTCTCTTAACTCAATTCACTTGGACTGAGGAGTGCAAGAAAGCATTCAATGAGTTAAAAAAGAGACTTAGCACGGCCCCAATTCTGAAAACGCCCAATTGGAACAAGCCTTTTCATATTCATGTTGATGCTTCTAATTATGCAATCGGATGTATTTTAGCCCAACCAGCTGATGAGGGAAAGCTAGATCATCCAATTGCCTATGCCAGTAGACAACTGAATCAAGCTGAAAGGAATTACACCACTACCGAGCGAGAAGGATTAGGAATGGCCTATGCAGTTAAGAAATTTAGACACTATCTGTTAGCCAACAAATTTAAGTTCTTCATAGACCATCAGGCCCTACTGTACTTAGTTAATAAACCTTGTAACACGGGCAGATTAGAAAGATGGTTCTTGCTGTTAATGGAGTTTGACTTTGAAGTGATAGTAAAAAAGGGAAACACGCATGTAAGAGCAGACCACCTTTCTAGGTTGACCCACGAAGAGCCGCCAAGTGGAGTACCCGATGATCTGCTAGATACTTATTTGTTCAATCTGGAGGTATGTCCAAAGTGGGCAGAGAAATTCATTCCTATACTCACCCATGGTCCACAACACTCAATCAATAAGAATAGCAAAAAGGAAATCCTTCAATCAAGAAATTTGCACATTATTGCTGGAAGTGTGTACTATAAGGAACCCAATGGAGTGTTGCTAAGATGTGTCGAGGAGGATGAACAAAAGAAACTAATTGAGCAAGCACATGTGAACAAATGGAGAACACACCAAGGAACTTATGGAACCATTTGGGAGTGTACTGGCCTGACATGCCCAAGGATGTCCATGACTACGTGAGTAATTGTGTAGAATGCCAAGAGACAATCCCGGAGGATCATATGTCCATACCATTTTCAACCATAGCACCCAATTGGAGTAAAACATTGGTTAAATTCCTAAAGAACAGAGAGCATGAGCAAGAAATAAGTTTAACTAAAAGACGATCCCTAGAAGAAATGAGCAAGGATTACGTACTTATGGGAAAACAATTGTTTAAGAGAGGAAAGGATAACCAATTACGATTATGTGTGCATGAAGGAGAGTATCTACCCATATTAGAGACGGCACACGCAGGTGCTGCGGGAGGTCATTTTTCAGTTGAGAGAACTGTCAAAATGATCCTCTTTGCCAGCTTGTCGTGGCAAACCCTACATATGGATGCGGAGGCTTATGTACGAAGCTGTGAAACATGCCAAAGGGCTAAATACCGAATCCGGAGAGATGACATGCCATTAAGACCTATGGTGTGTGCGAGAGCATTCTCCAAGTGGGGTATCCAATTCATAGGACCCATCAACCCACCAGCCAAAGGATCATATGCTGAGTACATCATAGTAGCCACAGATTATTTAACCAAATGGGTAGAAGCAAAAGCTACGAGAAAAAACGATGCTCAAACCACTGCTAAATTCCTTTTTGAGAATATATTCACTCGTTTCGGATTACCAATTGAGATTGTGAGTGACCGAGGAACGCACTTTCTTAATGAAGTAATAGAATCCCTAATGAATGAATTTTTAGTGATTCACAAAAAATCAGCCCCATACCATCCCCAAGCCAATGGTCAAGCGAAAAGTTCCAACAAGGTTTTATGTACTGTATTGACAAAGACTCTCAATAATGGTTGGTCGGATTGGGACAAACAATTGCATCATGCAATTTGGGCCTTTCGAGTAGCATACAAGACTGCCATTGGAACTACTCCATTCAATTTAGTGTATGGGTAGAACGTAATTTTACCGATTGATTTTTTTATCCCAACCTTGAGAGTAGCCCAACAGTATGAGTGGAATGGACATGAGTTATCCCAACAACTCGAACAAATCGAGGAGTTACATGAAACTAGGCTACAAGCAGTGGCAGGAATCTATGGAGCTAAAAGAAGACAAAAGGCATATTATGATGCACATATAAAAGACAAAGGACTTAAAGAGGGAGACTTAGTCTTGGTGTACACCTTAAAACAACATGCCAAGAAGTTACGAAAACGCGGATATGGACCTCTGATCATCAATAGAATCTCTACTAGTGGAGCGGTTAATCTAGCCACTCTAGATAGAGATATTCTTCCTAACTACATAAGTGGATGCAGAGTCAAACGGTTCATGGAGCCATTGACGGATCAAATGCTAGCGTGTTTAGTAGGTGCTCAAAATAGGAAGAAAGAGGAAGAACGGATTAGAGAGGAGGCCCGACAAGAAGCCCTAGAACGCATTAAGAAACGGAAAGAATGGATAAGACAACGAGATGAACACTATCTCCAAGGAGAAGAGCCTATCCCTATGGCCAACTACCAAGTTCATGACTCTAACACGACGAAGTCGTACATGTCACATCCTTACCTGAACCTAGGGATCCGCAAGACAGAATACACATTGATAGATGCATTGATAGACTCAAGAGCAGGACTTAGTTGCATACGTAATACGGTCATAAAAGATCTGCAAATGATCATGAGTCCCACCAAAACCCAATTGAGAGGAATTGGAGGTCAAACCCTAGAATGTATTAGAACAGCGATAGTGTCTCTCCACCTAGGAAATTCTTCCAGGGAACAAAGAGTATTAGTGTGCAGAGACGAGGATTTAATAGAGGATCTGATCCTAGGATGAGATTGGATCATTGAGAATGAAGTCAGTATCAATCTAGCTCAAGGATACATTTCAGCCAAGATAGGGCACAAAGAAATTTTTAGTCTATTAGGAGATAAGCCTTTATCCCAACCCACCACCATTGAGAGTTTAGGGAAATGCAAGGAAAAGCTACTCCAACATGATTCCAGTCTCACCAATTCAGAAACCAAGCTAGAAGAAGTAGAAAGTTCAAACCCTCGAATCTCCAAAGAAGAAGGAAAATCACTCCATTCAGTTGAAGAGCAGCACGACACTAAGGAAACCAACTCCCATGCTGCTTCTCAACCAGACAAAGGACCAGCAATAGGGAATTCCCCACTCAGATACTTATCGGAAGGAATGGTCAAATACCAATGGGTACGTAAAGATCAGAAGGAGAAAGAGCAGACTTCAACATCAACTCATAAGGATAACATAGAAATGAAAAAGTCAGATTCACCAAAGTCCAAACCAAAAGGACTCTTGCAAGTATGGCTCCCCAATCCTTTGATTGAAGCTCAGAGAGCGCGACATCAGATATGGATCCCCAAGCACGCCAGGTAGACCGCCAAGCAAGAGATATGCAAGTGGGAGGATACACTACATCATAACAGTCGAACAACAAAGCATAGACAGACTCCTACGAAAACCAGGAAAAGCAACAATTCTAGTGCTCAGCTACCACAATGTACAAACGAACAACAAAAAGATCGAAAAAGCAGAGAGAAGAATCGAGACATCATAACAATAAAATGGATTTGGAAACCCAAGCGACTGCAAAGAGTGGACCATCGAGATGACAAAGATTCCAATTGCACTCATGAAGTGTCAATTGCACCTAAGTATGCATAATAGGGCCACATTACAAGGCCACGCATTCGGCACATGATGCACCTGATAAAATTAGTGGTGCACATTCTCCAAGAGAGATTAGATCATAGTTTCAACTCTCGTAGGAATGGACATACTATGTACATAAACAAATGCTTCGGCTATACTAACGCTTGTTTTTCACGATAAGAAATAAAAAGATGTGGTAAGAGATCTCACTCATAGAGCCATGGGAAACAGAGTGATGGAATGACAATAATCACTACAAAGCACTACACAGCTTCATGCTTTCCTTTGAAGCTAATGCACTTTTCCTTACAAGTGCAGATGGCTTCTGAAGATTCTGAAGCAACAGTACAAGAGGAAGTGTTGGAATTTCCACTCCAGAGTATCACAAAGGCAAAGGGACACTGGTTTCAAGAAGATCAACCAGCTAGGGAGTATCTCTTCCTGGCGACGATCAAAATTATGGATACAGATCATCAATTTCTAATCATGTCCCAGGATTTTCGAGTACTACATGAACTCCCGTCTATCGTAGACACTATGAAGAAAGCGGGCATACATAAATATTTTGAACTTCCAATCTATAAGCCCGACTTTCAAAGATGCACACAGGTCATGAATACCCTACAGCCAGCACTGCATGATCCCTTGGTGCCCGAGGCTAGAGTGATGGATAAAATAGGTGAATGGGTAGTCATCCAATTTACACATGACTTGATTAAAGAAGCCTTTGGATGGGAAAAGGATGGAACTACCGTGGTAAAAGAAGAAAGCCGAGGTGCAAAGACCAGGACATTTACAGACATCAACCGGGTAGACATAGAGGAGGAATTCAGACTAATCCACCAACACTTCTGCTTCCCGAATATGCATAGGCACACGGCCCCTCAAAAGATTATTGTTCAACTACTCTCATACGCCACTAAGCAGATTGGAAATCAAATTAATCTGACTCCATACATCCAAGAAAGATTATTTGAAGCGAAAAAGCAATGGAATAATAAAAAGTTCCTCAACGACAATGTGGCTCTAACTATCTTGATTTATCATGCTTTGGGCATCAGAGAGCACCTGCAAGAAATGCCATCATCAACGGCTCTTGCAAAATATGCCAAAGTTGCGACTGTTCCTAAAAAGAAAAGAGGAGTCAAGATTGTAGAAGAAGCTGAAACTAGCTCTCAACCCAGAATGAGAGGCACAAAGAGACTAAGGGAAGTCCGGCAAATGGAAGAGGAAGCTCTAGCCACGAAAAGGACACATGTACTGCCAAAAACAACAATTGAAGAGCAAAGGCCGATTACAGAGGAAGACTTAACTAGGGCCCTGAAAGAGACGCACCAATATACGGACGGACAAGTCAATTTACCGGTGCAAGGCCACCATTATCAACAGACCCAACAAGAAACGGAAGCGAAAAGAAAACTCACCAAAGTCCATCGATACAGGGAAATAGGGCTGGACAATTCAAGCTCATCCTCGGATGCACAAGAAGAACCAGACAACTCACTATTAAATGTGGATATTCAAAGTGAGTCAAGGATGATGGACAATGGGTAGAGTTGAATGAAGTTAACTACAATGAAGAAGCAGAAGGCATAAAGACGGATGACCACATTACGCATCCTAATAAGAACACCACAAGTCAGGAAGCAGACCAGGAAGGTACGCATGTGATTAAACTTAATGAGACTTCCACTATTCGTATCAAGGAGGCCACACTACCTCGCGAAATGTCCATAAAGACACCAAAGAAAGAGCCTCAGGAAGAGAAACTAGAAGACGAAGAACCCTTCACACCAATAAGAGTTGTGGCAGAACCCTCCCCCATGGATTTCACATTTCAAGGGAGCACCACAAAAGCTATTGATTTGGATGAACAAGAGAAAGCACAAAACATACAATTACAAATTAGACCACACAACGAAACCATCCACATGGAGCAGGGAAAAGATGTGCAATCTGGTGAAGCTCCAAGCATACCTAGGACGTGGTTAAATGTCGACATAGCTCAACTGAAGCCAGTAGTACAAGATATGATCAAAACCGCACTAGACACACAACAACTAATGCTTGAGGCTGATGAAGACTATGATCAAGCAATGCAGGACAAGCATGAGCTTCAAGAAAAGAGTAAGAATCTTTCAGCAGAATTGAAATTAGAAAGAGAGCACCTCAGAAACAAAGAGAAAGAAGTGCAAGAAACCAAAAAGCAGTGCAATGAGTTAATGACCAAAAACGAAAGATTAAAAGCACAACTGCAAGAAGTACAAAAAAAATACGAAGCTAGCGAGACTGAGAAGGCGCAAATGGCTGCCCAGAGCAAAATGCTGGAATCACAGATCAAAGTATACATGGAGGAAGCAGAAAACTTAAGGAATCAAAATAAAGAACTCATGACCGCCCTTCTTAGTGATCAGCCAATAAATGTTCAAGAAAGACCAGAAAAATATATCAAAAAATTGGAGACAAAGATAGCTAAGTATGAAGATCAGCTCAAGAAGGAGCAACTCACCATTGCCGAATGGGAAAAGAGGTACATGGATGACACTGCAACTCTCAGAACCAAATGGAAGAAAGCTGAAAATCAATACCTGCTGCAATGTAAAGAAGATGCGGATCAACTCGCAATAGTGGCCGAAGAAATCCAAAAGAATAAGCAAACAATTTTACAGGCCCACAAAGAAATTTAGCAAAAGAAGGAGCTAATCAAACAACTCCAGGATCAACTAACACACAAGGACATAGAGGGGATACCAGTAGTTCCAAAATCCGCAGAGGCTACTGTGGAGACTGAGGTACGTTCTCTCTCTCCCCCCTCATATCCTTCACTGATAAGGGAGGAACAGGAGGTTCACATTGAACATAACACTCAAGAAATTGCAGAATTAAGCCGACCGGAAAGGGCACTACTGGTGTCCCAGCTTACGGCTGAATTTGAAGATCAAATCATCACAGTTATGAAGGAAGCTAAGATAGAAAGCAAAAATTTGGACCAAATTTTGAAGCCTTTCAGTGTACCATATGTACTACTTAAAGAACAAACGTGACACTATATAAGGACTTCGACAAATAAAGATCCGGACCACAATCTCCACTTCAGACATGATACATTCAAGTATACCCAAGAAGAATTTGAGAAGGCGGATCCTATATGGAGAAGAAAGCTTTTGGAAAAGAATCCTAAATTGCGGGTATAGTGGGAAGCATCACCTTATGTGCTTCAGGTAAACCCATCTTTTTGCCCAGTACCCCGTAGAAGAGCCTGGACGCAATTTTGGGAAGGACAATGCCAGGGTAGCATCAATAATCAATGGTTAAATTACCCATTGTTACCTAGTCCGCCTCATAACTACCTACCAACGGAAGAGTATATGGTGAAAACTATGGAATTTTGGATTGCAAGATATGCTACAGTTCCGGATTTAGCAGTTAAAATGACAAATAACATATTCAGCATGCTACTTACTGTAATCAAAGTCTTGCAGCATGCAAAATATACTTTTTTGAATTTCATCGGCATTACGCAAGGATCCGAAGCACTAATTTTTGATCTATCTACTATTCCAAGCTGTTTAACACTTATGGCATATTATTCTCGAATTATGTTTTTGCCATCAACGTATATGCAAACTTTCGAAGAAGCATTTTTCACCGGCTTCTTCGAAATAGATTTAGAAATTTTTGTAAAAATGACTTCGAACCTTAATGCATGTCTGGTTGCTTATGAGACGAGTTTTTTTGCGGATCATCGGCAAGCACCAGAGGATGGGGTAAAGTCAACACAATGGAAGGAATTTATGATATGTCACGCTAATCTACTAAACCAAAGAGAGCAAGCAGCGATATTGACTTACACACGCCACCACAAAAAGCCTGTCGGGGACGATAGAGTTCAGGAGGAGGGACGTGTGGAAGGAGAATCGAGTAAAAAGAGAAAAAGAAGAAGATCAAAGTCAAAAACTACCCAATAAAGAATGAAGATCATAATACAGAAGAACCACCCTCTACCCAAAGCCCCGCAGGGGCACGCATCAGGCAACAATGCGAATCATCCAGGTCTTGAGAAGTGGAATTAAAGATCAATCAGAACCAGGACATTTCATGGGAAGGACGCACCAGGGCTAGGAACTATACATGAAGAAGTGGAAGACAATAATTGGCAGGTAGTAATCCTTTCGATGACAGCGTGCGGTGAAAAGAAAGTAAACAGGCTCAAAACAATACCACAGGGTCACATGTGTGCAACCAGGACAAATCAAAGGACCACAAGCAAGACATAGGTCACTGGTGGCGTGCGTGGCAACCCAACTGAATACAGCAACCCAGATATGTGATATACAAAATACCAAGGGGCAAAACAAAAGCAAAGGACATACCTCAGATAAGATAACCAATTGTCTGACAGTCCTTGTTGCTGCTTCGACCACTGAGTGCGTGTATTCAGAAGACTTAAGCAAGCAGCCGATGAGAAGCTAAAGCCTGTCAAGGGACGACAGAGACAAAGAGGGGGAGAGTGTTGCAGAGCAAAGGAGCACAAGAGAAGAGCCCCAAAATTTTTGAATTAATGGGCACAATTTTTCTTCTTCGAGGTCTTAGAGAATTCCCTTAAAGCCATGTAAATGCAATAGAGGAGTCCTCTAGATGCATAATCCCAACTTGTTGTAAAATATCCCTTGTAAATTAGTAGGAAATTCACTTTTTTAGTAATAAAGTGCCAGTCTCTTGTGTGAAAGGACCAAATTTAGGGCACATGTATATAAGTCACTTTGTGACTCTTTGTAGAGACTTTTTGCCATTGTGAAAAAGGAGCTCTCCAAAATTTCGAATTTGCCTCTTTCTTGCAGATTTCCATCTTCTCTTTGATCTTGTATGTGTATGTGATGCTTGGAATGTGTGTGTAAGACTGTTGTCTATCCCTCCCCACTGTTTTTGAGCTACTGTAGTGTGTGTGTGAGCTTGTAGGAGTTGTGGCGTGAGTGTGGGTGCTTTTTGCCATTACTATTTTGGTCATAACTTGAAGCAGAGTTGTGAAAATCGAGTGAAACCACTTCCAATAGATGCATATTGTTGAGAGCTTCGAAAGGAGTACCCTATTGACTATATTCGGAGTTCGGACATGGGAGAAATCCTTGATTTTCTCAAAACTATTGTAAGAGGTATCGCGGCAGACACTTTCAGTTCTTCAGTGAGCTTGAGAGGTGGATTAGTCTTTTCTCATTCATAGCAGCTGAGCCACTTCATTTTCAATCATGTGTGCACATATCCTCATACACTTGGTTAGGTCGTTCGATCGGATTGACATTTAAATGTGTGTTAATTTCCCACTATACCCACTTGTGTTGCAATAGAGGTACAGTCTCATTGGCACGAGTCCTTGAGTCTTCTTGACTTGAGTACACAATGAGTTTATTGATGGGTTATCAAAGAGAAATGTCAAATATGACACCCCTTCTATGATTCATAGATTTAGGCAATATAGTCACAAAACTTCAAAGCTAACTACACGTAAATTCAAGAAAAATAAAGATAAATGACTTACTAAGGAGCTTCCATCCAAAGATTCATGGATTTTCCTGTTCTTGGATGGTTTTCGTAGCAATGA
Organism: Ceratopteris richardii; assembly: GCA_020310875.1. NCBI lineage: Eukaryota > Viridiplantae > Streptophyta > Polypodiopsida > Polypodiales > Pteridaceae > Ceratopteris > Ceratopteris richardii. The sequence continues at coordinate 116,100,279 of CM035433.1, read as the reverse complement.
ACTTCGGGCACTTGTCTATTTAGAGTGCTTAAAAATTATACATGCTTTTTTGAAAGAGAGCATAGATTTGGAAGACAAACTAGCAAAGTATCTTAAACTTCTTCAAGTTCAAACAAAATTAGAATTATCTTATTCTAGTATTGGATCACACCTACATTTTGTTGACGAGCTTGCCAACATGGCATATATGGATTTGGAAATGCAACTACCATCAGGAAATTGCACATATCAAGGTGCATCTCAATGTGTGCAATCACTCAGAAGATGTTATTAGTGCAAAGGAGACCATCCGATGCACAATGATACTCTTGGAAAATCTTGAATACATGAGGATAGACTAGAGCCACAATACTTTCGATATTTCCAAAAGCTCAAAAATCATACAATGGAAACTATCATTACAATTGAAAATACGTGAGATGAATTCCTATGCATCAACCAAGGATGTATCCATATGCACCTCATGGATCACCAAGCGATTACAATCGTTGGAAATATTGTGAGGCTGTTACACCTTAAATGGGTCAGCTAGATCATAACCAACCATAGCCTCCGCTAGGACAATAACCCCTTCCACCTTGGAGTTTTGGTCTTGTTAAATATACAAACCGAAAAGAAAAAGAAACGAGCCCTTGTACCTATATCGTCAATTCCACCTCTAGAAGTACAAGAACATGTTTATAAATATTCTATATGAGCGCCATATTACTATGAAGAGCCAAAATTGGTTTATTATTCCCCGTATAATGCCTAGTACGATGGTCAGGATGCTAATTGGAACCAAGCATGCTAATTACCACAGCATGCTCCCTAAAAATGGGTTCATAGAAATGGGAAGATGGGTTATATATATTTGAAGCGAGACTTTACATGTATTTGATATAGTCTCTCGAAGGTGAACCGACTCACACCCCTCAGCAACATTCTGTTTTCGTGATCGACCCATGAAAACCCGAACATGGTCATGGAGTTTCTAAGAATTCGGTGATTGTTGGACAAGTACCATTGCTGTGGTCACCTAAATGAGTTTCTAACTGCTGGATCTGTGGAACATGTTCTACAAGTGCTAAGCCTATTCTCATGCAACGTGTTGGATAGTGTATGCGGGTATAAGGACAGGCCAAGGACTGGATTCCCTTAATTTATGTCCTGAATAGGTCGCCCTAAATTTATGTTCAAGAAGGTTCTTTTCGGCCTGTACATACGTGGCGATTTAGTCACACGGTGTTCCACAACATTTGAGTAGAACATGACCTACCATTTCCACGTGTGGAGCAAGGCTTGAGAGAAGTAATACTGCATTATAAACCATGGTAGAGAGGCATAGCGCCGACAGCTTTATTAGAGCACCATATAGTTGCTGGATTACATTTCAACTCATAAAAGAATGGACACCTACTGACAGTTAAGATTCTCAGAAGATAATTTAGAGCATGCACATAAGGCGATCTAGCCTAGCGACAAGAACGACAAGGTATGTCTGAGAATTGATAGCTGGTGATGGTACTTTCTCTGCACAAGTATGCAGCTTCCTCCAGCTGCTACGCGCGGGTAAGGGTGTAGAACTTCAAGAAAAAGAACTCATCTAGCACACGTGAAGACACCAAATTATCTAAGGATTGGTGGGCGTTCGAAAAAGGTGAACAGGGAAAAGCAGAATGAGAGCTCAATGGTTTGCCGAGAAGAAGGAACGGGAGCCAGCTGGACTTGGTAAATTAATGGCTGTGTGTAGAATACCGAGACTGCTTCTGTAGAGCAAAGGATAAGGTTAACAAGGCCTGCGGTAAACGGGTGAAAGATCATCCTTGCGCAACTTGCGCCCATATTGTCGTAAGGAAGTGTAACACTATCACACGCCAGCGGGGATCCACACCGGTGCACAAAAGCTGGCTATATCGGGATTGAGCTGCAGGTTCTGCAAAAGGTGTCCGACACAGGATTAGACCGCGCAGCGACCAGCAAATCTCTACGTGTGCCGCTTGTCCTGCAAGAAAGAAAGAAGACTGGATTGTCAAGATGAAGACCTGTCTTGACAAGAAGACTGTGCGGGGTAAACGGAGTTCTGCGTTCATTGACCTGCAGATCGTGCAGAATGTACGCAACAGAAGATACCATTGGGCTTCTGTGTGCGCTGCAGGAAAGAGGACTGTTCAACAAGTTCAGAAGCTGGTAAAATGGAGCGAACATGACGCGCGCTCCGTGACTGTGAGATGCCTCGGGACAGCCATGACGGGGATTGGACTCCGAGAAGGTGAGTAGAGGGACGAAACTGTGTGGTAACTGCGAAGTGGTACGAGTGCTCTCGAGGAAGAAACGACAACTCCATAATTGCTGGTGGGTAACTAACGAAAACGGGGCGTCAAACACACATGACAGAGTGGTAAAAGGCTTCTGGGTTCCGCCTTGTAACCTCTAAGTGTGCAGAGGCGACATTGGTGTAACTTGTAAGTTGCAACATTTGTGCAGACATTGCATGCGGCAGAGGAGTAGAAAGGCATGATCATTGTGTCGTTGAAGTTTTCATTCTAAACAATAAATGTGAACCCTTTTAATGTTCTTTTTTAATTTTTTAATTTTTTAATGAAGATATTAGTACGAGTTCACATCCCGTTGTTCAAGTGGTTGAATTTTTTATCTCTTGTGGCGAAAATCTCGACTTTAATTTCGGGGTTGGACATGTAATGGTTTTGAACAGTTTAAATCAATCGGATTGAGTTATAATTTTGTTTAATCTTTGTTTTGTGAGATACGGAGGGTCACATGGGTACTATGTCCATTCATCTGTCTAATTGTTCATTTAAAGTAAAGCTCGAAGTAGTAAGCACTTACCGAACCTCCATTTAAAAAAAAAAAGATTAATACAAAAGAAAATATAATACAATATAGTAAAGCAAGATTTAGCAGAAAAAAAGAAAAAGAGATAAAAAAAGGAATTAAAAAAAAAAATTACGATGGGAAAGATGGCAAGATAGAATGATGGCTTCATCCACCCTTGTGCTTCCATAATTGGAGCTTAGATGGGATTAAAGAAATTCGAAATGAAGGGTTAAAAGGTAGAGGTATGCAAGGTCAATTCCATGTATGGAATAGTGTAGAAGTCATCTATATATCCTAATGAAGAAATGTTGCCTTTCATGGTGAACTACAAATGGGTGACACTCTATGCAAAGCCCCTGCTTGCATAGTGGTCTTGCATCGCCCACATACTGGACTTCCACCAACGTCATAGTGTTCTACGACCCGAATGAAGGTCACAAGGGGGAACCATGCCCCGGTACAAGACCAGTTTCTTAGCCTCAAAAAGCTATCCAGCAATACTAAATTTCATGCCTTACATAAGAAATAGGCTAGGCTCACAAAGCTCATATAGAACATTTATCGTCAGCTCAAGACTTCATCTAACTTTATAGTCCGGGGCTTACAAATCTCTATATACTCTCACATGTGGCTTCTCTTTTTTTTTTTTTTTAATATAAAGGAAGTTCGGCAATAGCCTACTCTCCCGGACTTGAATTAAATTAAGAAACAAAGGTACAAAAGAAGGGGACTAGTGCCCACGGGACCCCCCAAATCCCACAAAGCAGGGGAAGCTTGGTTGATTCCTAGGTTGCATTACAAAGAAGGTTGATCACCCTCTCGTCGCCCTCATGCGGGACCCACTTGGGTTTGAGCTTGTTGTTGATCAAAAGGAGGACTTGATGGTGCCTGAAGGGGGGGGATTTCTTACTGTTGACAATCCTTTTGCCAAGGAGGAGTAGAGATTTTTCAATCGACCACTCCCTGGGGGAGTCGCCGAAGTTGAGAGCACACCGCTCCCGCCAAATTTTCCACAGGACTTCCCCTCTGATTGCGTTCCAGAGAGCCGCAGAGCACCCAATCGCTTCACCCAAAAGGACTTGTTTCCAACTAAGCTGTTTCTGAACTCTGATTTTCAATCCAACCATCTGCCAGATTCTGTAGGAGTTGGGGCAAGTAAGGAAGATGTGTGGGACATCTTCGATTGCGCGGTGGCAGCGTTTGCACCACGGAGGGATCCCACAAATTTTGCTTGCCTTATGGTTAGTCCAAATTCCTCGATGAAGAATTTGCCATAAGAGGACCGACTTCTTAGTCTCTATAAGTGGGTGCCAGATACCCATGAATTTCATGTCCCACCGAAGCCGTGTCCAAGACAGGCACCACTTCTTGTTGAGGCTGATCTGGAGGTCAGTCGTTCCGTTGATGTTCGGGATTTTGAGTAGGCTGTTTCCATTGTGCCATTTGAGACCACGCACGTTCGGAGCGTCCTGTCCCATGAGAAGGCGAGTTTTGTGACGATCCCAAGCGAGGCATCTGCTTTGCAAGGTGTTCCATTCTTCGTAGGAGATGTTTATACGAGGGTCGATATCCTCGTAGTTGATCCAACTGTTGGTGTCATGTTTCCAGAGGTGTTTCCATTTTTTGAATCCTTTGTTCCATAACTTCTTGGCATTTTGAATGTTCCACGGCTCCACACTCCGGATGCCATGAATCGGAAACCAGATAGAGTCGTTTTGTCTGATTCCGGCCGCCCACTTCCAGTCCTCACTAATTCTTGTGAAGCTTTTGACTTTATTCCAGCCCTTCCAAAGAGAGCATACGAGATTGGAGCCTTTCGGGAAGACAGGTATCGGGGAGAATAGCAGGGTCATGATGTCAAGGTTCTTCCAGTTCGGGGATCCCGTGAGGGCCAACTCATTTTTGTTTCTGAAGATCAGCTTGGCCCACGAGGTCTCCCTATTGCACCAAGCTTTAATCATCCATTTGGCTGCCAGTTTGTTAGCCATGCACCCAATGTCCAGGATGCCAAGCCCCCCGCTATCTCTAGGGCTGGTGCAGATGGCCCATTTGATTTTAGGCACCCCCCTTCTGTTATGATCACCCGTCCAAAGAAAGTTTCTGCAGATGCTATTCAGTTTGGACAGGCCTTGCTCATTCGGTCTCGAGCAAGAAAGGAAATAGATGGTAGACGAGAGGAGGAACGTGTTGATAACCATCGCCCGTCCAGCGAGATTGATTTGCATGCCTCTCCAGTAATTGAGCTTGTTTTCAAGTTTGGCCAGCACCCAGTTCCATCGCTGCTCCATAGAGACGCCAAACCCCAAGGGGATTCCGAGCAGCCGAAAGATTTGACCCTGTGGAATGGATTGACAGCCATGATCAATGAGAAGGCCAGGTTGATGTCCCACAATGGCCCTAAAGGCGGTCTTATTGTGGTTGATTTTGGATCCAGAGGCCTCACAAAAGGTATCAAGACACCTCCAGAAAGTCTCCAGGCTGGTATTATCATTGTGAACGAACGCGTTCATATCGTCGGCAAAAAGTCTCATGATGATTTGACTGTGGTCGTGAGGTAGCTGGAGGCCTTTGATATTGCCAGCCTCCACATGATGAGCCACAAGTCTGCTCAGCCCTTCAGTGGCGATGGCAAAGAGAAGGGGGGCAAGAGGGCATCCTTGTCTAATAGATCTTTTAAGATGGATCGCCTTCGAGAGTTTGCCGTTAACGTTAATTTGGGTCGTTGCATTGCCGAGAAGGGTCGCGATCATCTTGGTGAATTTCTGACCACATCCGAGGTCTTGGAGCGACTGCAGAACATAGTCCCATTCTAGCCTATCGTAGGCTTTGTCAAAGTCGATCTTGAGGAAGACCACGTCTTGATTAGACTCATTTGCAAATTGAATACCTTCCCAAATATCCATAATGGTTTCCAGGATGGACCTGCCTTTGATGAAACCTTTTTGGTCCTCACTAAGCCAAGATCTCAGGTGGCACGCAAGTCTGTTGGCAATGACTTTGGCGATGATCTTGTATCCTGTTTGGAGCATCGTAATTGGCCGCCAGTTCTCGATTCTGTTTTTTTTCCCCTTCTTGTGAATCAGCTTGATAATTCCATTGTTTATACAGGAAGGAAGAGCACCAAATTTTAGCGCCTCTTGCCAAACCATCCGAAGAGGGGTGGCAACCACCAGCTTGAAGGATTTAAAAAACTCGTTAGTGAGTCCGTCGGGTCCCGGGCTTTTACCGAGAGGGAGGGCATCAATGACCTCAAAAATTTCTGATTCGGAGATCGGGGCATGAAGCAGGGAGTGGAGGTTGGGTGGTATTCTCCGGGGGGAAACCCTAGAAATGGCAGCCATGCAGTCCCTTCTATGGTGGGAGAGGGGATTCGAGGTTCCCAGGAGTCTCGTGAAGTGCTCTTCGATGATGCCAACATTATCTTCCTCCGAGTTGCATACATTGCCATGAGTGTCTAGCAGTAGGGGAATCGTCTCTCTGTTGTGTTTCCTTTTAAGGATACTGCACATCTCTTTGGTGGGTTTGTCGGCTTTTCCAGCCCACCACTCCTTGAAGAAGATTTGCAAGTTTTTCCTTTGTATTTCTTCCTCATATCTCAACGCTGTTCTGATTTTTCGGAGACCTTTCTGGGCTTGGTGTTTTCCTTTGTTTACTTCCTCCTCGAGTCGCCAGAGTCTGTGGTAAAGCGCTTCCCTACGAGCCCACCGCACAGTCTCGAGCATCTTCTTAGTTCTGATCATGATCTTGCGAGACTTGTCGACCGCACTTCTCCAGCACTTGGCTGGGGCCAAGCCAGAGGCGAACGCCACCTTCCACACATCGGTAATCTCTTGATGGACGGAGGGGAGAGAGAAGGTGGAAGCGTTGGCATGAAACCACGGAGCCTTGTGGGTCCTGTTGGGAGGCTGAAACGTGATAACGATTGGGTAGTGATCGGAGATGGTGAGGTCAATACGTTGCGTGATGGAAGGGTGGCCCCACAGATGAGTAAAACTCTGAGAGATGTAGCATCTATCAAGTCTAGCTTTCCTAAGATCTTCGCCCGCTTGGAGATTCGACCAGGAAAAGCCACTCGAGTCTTTGAATTCGACCAGATCCAAGTGGAGTTTGGTCATGTCCCATGTTTCTTTCTCCCGACTGTCGATGACCCTGCCCTTGCCCATCCATCTGTCCATAGGGTCCTCCACCATGTGGAAGTCTCCACATATAAGCATGTTGTGGGGAAGCGAGTCAAGAGAAGTCCAAGTGTTCAGCCTCTCCAAATCCCCGTTAGGGGCGTACAATGAAACCATAGTAACACAGAGGGGAGCACTGAAAGAAACCGCAATCCAGCGGTGATTTACATCTTCAATGGAGTTCTCAAGCTTTTCAAGCCAGGGCTGTTTAACACCGATAGCCGTTCCACCGGACCCCCGCCGGTGCTTTGTTGGAATCCACACGTGGGCCGAGGAAATCTGTCTGAGTCGTTTCAGCAGGTCTTCTCCGTCAATTTTAATCTCTTGAATGCATATAATGTCTGGTTTTAAGCTAATGTCGCGGAGCCATTGACCAATGATGGCCGCTCTTGAGGGGTCGGTTAGCCCCCTAGCATTAAGCGAGATGACAATCATTTTTGTATTGATCCCTCTTTGCGGGAGGGAGCCTTGTCCTTTCTTCTCTTGGCTTCATCTTTCTTTTTCGCTGGGATCTGATCCCGACTTAGAAACCGGTTCTTGTGGGGGCTTTTCCAGGGTAGCTCCATAGGCTGTTTTCCTTTGCGGGAAACACCTTGCTGGGGGGGGCTGGGCCCCGTGCTGGGCACCGTTTCCGGGATCGTCGATCCAATGATGGAACTTTCACTATCCATGTTGTCTTCATTACTAGTGGTGAATCCATCATCTTTGCTTGTGGAGTAGCCCTCCTGCACGTTTTCATTACTATCAGGGATCTCCAGGCCTTTGACATCGGTGTCTTCCTCAAGTAGGTTCCCACCTGGGAAGTCAAGCTCGTTGATTTCCCTTTCCAGATTGCAATATAGGTTGCTGGAGGGGGAAACAGACTTGATGTTTCGCTCGGAGGTAGCCCTAGGGCTTCTTCTCCTTCTTCTTCTGACTTCTATAAACCCGTCTGCATCAGCTTCTGGATTAGGGGGATCCTTGAAGTCCTCAGTTTTCGTCGGGCGACTCAAATCACCATTGTTGTGTTGAGCATTTTTAGGGGCTCCTTGATTTCGCTTGCTTTGCCGTCTCAAAGGGCAATCTTTGATCCTGTGACCTTGTTGACCACAGCGAAAGCACGCGTTGGGAAGGTTTTTGTAAATGATGTCTTGCTCCCAGACATCTCCTTCGCCCAAGTCCAGTTTAATCTTCGATGGGAGGGGCAGACTGAGGTCAGCCTCGACACAAATTTGGGGGTGCCACCGGGCATTGAACGAGTGTCTTGTGCCTTCATAAATGATGCCACCGATGTCCTCGCGTGAGGCCAACGGCTTGCCGATGGGAGAAACGATGTCCCATACAAAGTTGTACAAGAAGTAAGGCAGGTTAGGGAGCTCAACCCAAAGTGGGTATCGAAGCGGTTTCGATTTGTCGGGAGTAAAGTCAGGGGACCATCTGAAAAGGCACAGGGTCGCCCGGCCGAGCTGCCAAGTTCCGACACTAAGGGCCCGAAACGCCATGTCTTCATTCTCAAAGACTAGCAGCAAGTGGTTTGCCGGCAAGAACTGACACTTACAAACAACGAGCCCGCGGGGGAACCACTCATTGCGAAGCCACTGACGCACGGTTTCGAGCGGGGGCCTAGGGCCAAACATTTGGCCAACGAGGCAGACTTTCTTGAGCTCCTCCTGAGTAGATAAAATTGCGGATCTGTTGAGGGAGACCAAGGGGGGTTCAACATTCTCGAGGGCCTCTTGGGCGGCACAGGAACCCCCCTCCAGCAAGGCGGCCAGATTAGCGGCCTCCCCGGGAGGAGGGGCCAGATTGCTTTTCACCAGAGAGGGGGACATCATATCCAAGACAAAAAAGAAGGTCTTATACTAAAACTCTGATAGCCCAAGATCCCACATAAGAAGGAGGCACCCCACCCCCATAGAACACTCTTCTTCTTCAATTATCTGTCTTTCTCTTTTTTTTTTCTTTTTTTTTTTTTTCTCTTCTCTCTTTTTTTTTTCTTTCTCTCTTTTTTTTTTTTGTTTTTTTCTCCCTTTTTTTTTTTTCTCTTTTTTCGTTTGAACTAGAGCGAAAAGACTCCCTTAAAGGTCCCGAGCGCAAGGCATCAAATTGGATGAAGCTGCCTAGCCATCTGTTGTGCCCGCAAAAAGACAAAAAAGGAACTTCATCGAGAGCCCGGCAGAACCGTACGATAGACCTGCCAGGCCCGCGATAGACAGGCTCTGATAGCTGCAACGGTCCTCCGTCCCTAGTTACAGCTCCACAGCACCTCCGTCAGCCACTTGCTTCTACCGCCCCACAGAGTTAGAGCTCAATCACTGCGCCTCCGATAGCCACATCACCTCTGTCGTTGTCTCTGCCAGGCTGGGGCCCACTTGCAAAGGAAGAACGCACAAACCGGGAGCAGCCGCCAGTCGCCAAAGGGAAGCAAACCATCAATCGCGGCGTCCAAAACCCATCAATCGCGGAGAAAAAGCGGGTTCGCGAGACCATCAATCGCGAGCAAAACCATCGGTCGTAGAATGACCCGTCAATCGCGGATGGACCCGTTAATCGCGGCGATAGACGAGCCTCCAAACCGTCAATCGCGGAGGAAGGGCGGGTTCGCGAAACCGTCAATCGCGAGCAAGAACCCGTCAATCGCGGAAGGCCCCGACTGTCGCAAAAAACCACTGGTGCTGAAGTGACGGAGATATTGCTATCGCGCGACCGTCTTGTGATCTGTTGGAGGTGTCGAATCCGCAGCCGGAGCACATACGTCTTTGTACCTGCTGAACGTAGCTGGGATGGCCTTCTGCCTCAGCTATCTCAGCTTCGCTCTGAATCAGCTTCAACGTCCGTCGCACTGAATCTGCTCCCTTAATCTTGAACGTCCGTCGCTCTGAATCAGCTTCAACTTCCGTCGCACTGTCGTCTCTCGTCATGACATTCGAAGCTCCATCGCCATCGGTCCGACCTCCTCATACGTTTTTATCAATATATGTGGCTTCTCTTCATAAGTGAGACCTTGAACAGTAATGACTTTTGGAACGTTGATGGTGCTTTGTGAGGGGTGATGATTGTAATCCTACGATGTCTCTTGATGAATATCAACAAAAATCTCTTTCCAAGAAAAAGTATATATGAAATTTGACAGTAATACTAATAAACTACACAATTCCCTTAGAGACGTCCCTCTCAATCAAATGGATCAGAGTTTTCCTATTGAGATGGCAAATTTAACATTGAAAAGCTTCTTAGCTAAAATGGTAAGCTCGAGCTCACCGTTTTGGGGGTTTTTACCAAAAACAAAGGTCCAAAGAAATTTGATATAGAACTGATCTCTGTTGTTCAAACAAAGTGAGGGATTCTAGAAACACGCTCATCAATAAAAAGAGGGCCAATATTACATTCCTCATTCGGAGACTAATCTACAAAATAGAACAAAATATTGTTTTCTGATGAGTTATGATACATAAAATAATATATTTATTAAAGAGAATAATAATAGAATATAATTGTCCATCCCTAGTTTAGTGATAAAATGTAATATCTCATCTTGATCATAGTGATAAAAAATATTAGTTGAGTGAGAATGCACAAATAAAATATTATTTCTAGAACTTTCAGGAAAGCTGTATGATATTCGTTAGATCTCAAGGGAATCTGAAGTTGGATCCCACATGCCAATGATGTCCTAGTAATTTTAGTTTACATAAGACCACTCGCATATCATCATCTCAATCGAAGCATCTCGAAGGTATTCATACAACCATATGTATGCAATCTATACACATTTCATCTTTATGTGCATCCAAAAAAATGTGCATCCGAGATTGAGCACCCCTTACTCTATATGAGATTCAAAAAGGTTATATTTCATAATGTACTTTGAATAGGTATGGGCCCTAAGGTTAGTGTCCCTTGCCCTATTCGCATCATAAGGCATACTGTAAGTGCTCTATCTATGAATGATATCTTTTCTTGTTGAGCCAAAGCACAATGTGGAATGGATTATTGGCAATGCACATGAGCTACAACCCATCAAACTCCAATGGCATAATCGTTTTTATCATAGGCCATGAAACAATATTTCCTCCATCAATGCATATGCCTTCATGTCTGATAATGATTGATGAACAAGGATGATCATATCAATATGAGATTGTATATCTATGAAAACAAAGAAAATGCAAAAAACCAACACTCAGAATATCTAATTCTACCCTTGGAAGGGTAGGATTCTTGTACTTCAACTTAGAGAAGGAAATTCTGTGAAAGTATGTTTGATGCACTACATCCACATGCACAGAAAAGTTAGCGGAAGAAGTTTTGATGGACTATCTACATGCATTATAAGATAGGATGATGAAAAGAATCAAAGACAAGCGATCCTCCAAATGGTATGGATTGAAATATAGGAACATCTAATGTTTCATCAGCCATCATTCGATATCCTCAAGTCCTTTTGAAAAATCATATTCATTGAATTACAAAGCCATTTGGAACAAGTGATTGCAACAAGAATTTGTAAGAGAAATATTTCTCATGCTTATTGAAAGTTTTCACAAACTTTTTAGAAGGTATCATATGACAGTTAATCAAACCACACTTAGCTATGAGGTTAGACATCATGAAGAGCTTGTCGAATTTCTTTGTAGTGGGTAGCATAATATTTCATTTTAGAATGTTGTCTATGAGGTAATACAAAATATGATATTATGCAAGTACATGATCACCTCACATAATTTTACATTTTCATTCGTTTATAAGCATAGGCTGTAGCAGAACATTACAGAATGAGATAGTTTCAATGGACATGCAAGAAAGCACCATAAGACTATATAAATGTGGGACTAATTGTGTCATGTAAAGTATATTATTAAATCTTTCTTAAGGAAAGTTTTAATGTAGGAAACTTCGTCATGACATTAACATAGAGACTAGAAGTATTGGAGGATACTACTTCACACTCAAGAACACAAAACTGAATTCTGGTATATCACCTTATTAGATGTGTCTGACCCTACAATTGTTTGTGTGTGTGTGTGTGATAGAGAAACAACTACAAGAGGTGGGAGTGGGAATTCAAAACGTTGTGCGAGTATAGGTTATTGAGGTGATTCCCATCTACCCTCATCTTAAAGCACCCACTCACAATAGGACTAGACGGACTTTAGATAGAGAAGTAGTGAGAGAAAGGTGCTCTAAGAGTGTCTAGGTTGGTGTGCTTTAACACATGCTTGGGACTTGAGATACGAAAATTTCTATCTAGTCATGTATCAAAACACAAACGCATGAGAAACACGTAGACATGCACAAAACGAGAGAGAGATAGAAAGAGAGAGGAAAAAAAACAGAGAGAAATCGAGAAAAGCAAATGAATCAAAAGGAGTACCTCATATAATTATCTTACAATAACTTAGAACGTCCCCAAAGAATGCATAGACAAGCTTCTAGAATAATCTATCTTCATTCTATCTTTTTTTAGAACCTCTCTTAGTGTCCACGGCAACAATGCTGGAATCCAATGGTTAACACTTTGAACAAACAACCGCGTGCAGGTACACAATATTTATCAATATCAGCTACTTTTTTTTTAATAAAGGAAGTTCGGCCTTAGCCTACTCTCCCGAATTTGGATTAATTAAAAGAAAAGTGCAAAAGAGGGGGACTAGTGCCCACGGGATCCCTCGAATCCCACAAAACAGGGGTAGCTTAAAAAGAGTTTAGATGACATTACAAAGAAGGTTAATCACCCTCTCAATACAGAGAGATAATTCCTTTCTTTTTTCTATCTTTAAGGCTTTCAAAGCCATTCGTGCACAAAAGATGAAAGCTTGATTAAATGCATTAGAACCGAGAAAAATAGCATGAATAAATTGCACACATCGGACAAGCAAAAAGCTTAATTGAGGTTTCAAATGTTTTAATGGCTTGATTCTCTGTACAGAAACAAAAAATAAAATACAAGATTTGCAAAAATTATAACTGTAATGGTCAAAGTTTCAAGCAATCAAAACAAACCATAGTGCACAAAGGTTTTGGATATTGAACTTGGCATTACTAAAGTCATAAAGTTTGATTTCTTCATTACTCTACACATAGAACTTGATGTTCCTGTGTTAAGAAAAATTTATATATGACAGACATTTTAATAATCTTCAAGGTATGATGGTTAATAATCAGTTGAATAAAAATTTTTATATTAAACTATTGCACAGTAGAATTCAGAACAAATAAAGATATGAAGTACAAATGTTTAAGTCTGAGTATTTGAACACGTGAATTAGAAGAAGCTTTCTCTTCCTTCCAGATTCAATTATGAATTGTCCCTCCTCTGAGTACATCTTCCTTCTTCACTTCAAAGTCCCCCCTTTATGCTGAATATAAGCTATCATAAAACAAAAAGCATGATTGTTTTTTATATTTTCCTTTTTTTTTCACGATCAGTAACATCGGTCAACTCAATTAATTGCCAAAATTACCATGAAGACAACTCCGAGGAGCTGTTTCTACCGTTCATCATGTGTTAAGTTCTTGAATATGGTGCTAAGAAAAACCAAAAAAAAAAAGGAAAACCTTGCTTTTTATTTTTGCTGATGATGAGAATCGATTCCCGGTCGTTTGCTTTCTTAATACTTCTCGTAGAACATTATTCCCCATGAATTTGGACATGAAGAACTGCTTTCAGACATCAAACTCAAGGGTCCAAGCTCAAGACTGATGTCTTTGATTTTAAATTAGAAACTTCAAATCATTTTATAAGATCTCTTCCTCGTAGTCATATAGATAATCCGAAATCTCCGCAAACAATTCTAATGCTTCAGAAGAAAATGAGTGGTCCCATTCCTAAAATCTTCTCGACCAAGTCTATTTGGAAGAATAGAGATGTCTAATGCGTGGCTAAAATATTCAATGATCTTCACGTCTTGAGTTGGAAGTCTTTGGCACTTAAATTTCTTCTCCTTTTATTCAAGTGGAGAGATGAAGATTCTTCGATGTGCCGCTACTAAACCTACACATCTTCCTCAATGGCCCAATCTTGAGATCAACTTCAAAGAAAAAGTTAATATGAAAATTAAAATTTAAATCTTTTGCCCATTACATGGGAAGATAAGCAATGTGTGTATGTAAGACCGCATGATGTAGCCCTATCAATTGCATGCTTTGAAGTGCATGGTGAAAATGCAAAAGATAAGGTATTATACATTTGTTGATGAAGCATGTGCACTCACTTGCATACATTTCATGTGCTGATAAATAAATCCTTTCCATCACCCACATTGCATAGGTAAAGCTCAAAATGCACCTTGATGCAATTTCGTGTAGTGAAACTCTATCATGCATACTTTATGTGCATCTTTCAAACATTCTTGGTGCATATGAGGGTATTTGATTGTTGATGATGAGGTAAAATGGAATTTGAAAATAGTTACTTGTTTAACTTGCTGATGGAGATCAACAAACAACTTCTTGAACAACATAAGCTCACATGAGACTTGCACTAAGCCTCTATATTCAACTTCCGTAGAGGAGAGAGCCACTATTTGCTATTTCTTCGACATCCATGAGATGGTCTTCTTCCCTAGCAACATGAGCACTCAATTTAACATTTACTTCTAATGGATGTGAAATGTTCTTGCGATCACATAAGCCAAACTTCTTCAAAAGATCTAGAATGTATTTCCTTTTCATCAAGTATATACCTCCTTCTTTGTATAATAATTCAATCCCAAGGAATTACCTTGAAATGCCTAACTCAAGGATTTTAAACTCACATCCAAGATTCCTCTTTATGTCATTGATTTGGATTCATCATCCCTTGTAATGATCAAATCGGCAACATATATATAGATCAAAACAATCTTGCTACCTTTCTTGTTCACAAAGACTAATGGGTCTGCATGACTCTAATTGTCTCCACATCTTACCACATAGGCCACAAGGATTTCATTCCAAGCCCTTAGGGATTGTTTGAGTCCATAGGGCGCCTTCTTAAGCATGCATACATCATGTGGAAACATCTCATTTTCAAAGTCTTGGGCTTGCTTGAAAACGATTACCTCTTCAAGCTCTCCATTTAGGAAAGCATTATTCACATTAGGTGGTACATCTTCCAACCATTTGAGGCAAAATTAAATAAAAATCCTTATGGTAGACATCTTAGCTACTAGGTTGAGTGCTTCCTCAAACTATATGCCATAGGTTTGAGCAAAACCTTTTACAACCAACCTCGCTTTATACCTAGTGGTGCTCCCATTTACATGGCTCTTTACCTCGTACACCCACTTATTGCCAATGAATTTGATGCCCTTTTTTCTCAACATTAATGACATAATATTATTTTCTTCAAGTGCCTTGACTTCCTCCTCCATGTTTCATTTATTTCCCTATGTTTATTTGCCTCTTCCAGAAACTTAAGTTATTCACAAGCTATAACTTGACTCATGTAGGCATAATGTCTTGCAATGAATGAATCATAAGCTGACCTTTGATTAGTGTATTTAACCCTATTGGATGCCCTTACCTCACCATTCAGTGGTAGGAATCTCCTCCTCCTTGGTTTAGGTGCTTTAAATCCTAGAGTTTCTACTTCACCACATCTTCATCACTTGTAGAGTTCATGTCTACTCATTGATGCTCTTCATTATTTTCCTTTTCCTTTCCTTTGATACTTTCCTCACTTGAATGAGCTTCATTCCTTGTCCTTCCTTGAAAAGCTGATGTGTTAATCTCCTCTGATGGTGTGCTTGAAGTGGTTAAACCACTCATCTCCATGCTTTGTTATTGCTCTTTGAACTTCTTCTTGGCTTCATATGCATCCTCAATCTGTAACACATCTTTTCTACCATATCAATGTAGCAACTCATCAAATATTACATCATCTTTTGTGCTAGGTTTATAACATCTAAAACCTTTTTGCTCTATGTAATATTCGAGAAATATACACCTTCTACCATCGGGCCTAACTTGCGTCTCAATTCTTGAGGTATGTGAACATAACACACACAAACAAATACTTTAAGATGTGAAATGTTGTGTTTGTTATCACATCAAGCTTCATATGGTGTACCTCCATGTACTCGTGTTGTTGGCCCCTATTCATAATGCATATGATTGTATTTTTTACATCATCCCAATAAGAATTAGGAAGAGTCCTTTAATTTAACATAGCTCTTTTCTGCTTTTGCTATATATTTGCTCTTCCTCTCTATCACCCCATTTTTTTGAGGTGTAAACCTACAAATGAATTACCTTTTGATGCCATGGTGATGTAGAAAATCTGAAAATACTTCCCTATCTCATTTGAAAAATACTTCCCTATCTCCTTTTCCAGTAGGCTTTTAGATTCCTTAAAGTGGTAGAAAACCTTTGACACTTTATTCAATATATCCAAAAAAACCTTGAATGATCATCTATAAATGTCACAAAATATCTCTTACCTTCAATTTATGTCTTCCTTGTAGGTCCCCATATATATATATATATATATATATATATATATATATATATATATATATATATATATATATATATATATATATATATATATATATATATGTGTGTGTGTGTGTGTGTGTGTGTGTATGAGATTCAACGCCGTTTCTCACATGTGCTCCCTTCTTGAATGGCAATCTGCTTTGTTTTTCCTAATTGAAAAGTGTGGCACAAATCTTACATACTTTGAGATGTAAGATCAGGTAGAACACTCACCAAGCATTTCCTTTTCATGCCTATCATCCTTTCGAAATTTATATACGCGACTGTTTTATACCACAAGTCAATTTCTTCAATTTGTGTATTGCCAATTGACAAGTAGAGAGTGTGAGGGGTTTATGGCTTTACCTACATGATGAAGAGTTCCCCTTTATTATCTCCTTTTTCTATGAGCTTGTAGTCCGGCATGGGGTCTTCAACAAAACATCCTTGATCATTAAACATTACTTCATAAATTCTTTCCACTATTTGATGTACTAAAACTAGTTCTTGATGATGGTTCGCACATGTAACACATCCTTCAACACCTTCAAGCTTTGAGGTCAATTCAGTGTAGCATCTCCCATATATGTAACCTTTTGCTCATTTTCATCCCCTATCTATACATGTCCTTGGGTGATGGGTGAGTTTAAATTAAAGAACCCATCTTTATTGCAACTCATATGTGTGAAGAGATGGATAGGTATGTGCTTGAAGATGAAGAGGTGTTGCAAAATCCTTGATCTACACCAACCAAATGAACTCCAAGAGTATATGGTGGGCCCTTTTAGCTTGCCAATGGATGTATTAGACACCCTATGTACCTTGCAAGATCACTCACAAAAAGATAGATCAAAATAGATAAATTGGAGTTAGCTTAGAGGTGAAGAACTTGCTATTTTTGGTTCATACACCTGTCTAGTGTTTTGCATAATTCTCTGAGCACAACAGCAATTAGCTTAATTCCTCTTGGGGAACTCTAGTTAACTTAAAGAGCTAACTTTCAAGAGTAATCTCATAAAATATAATGAGCCACACACTGAGAATGATGTTTAGCAACTGATGACATCATCCCGATTTTCACGGGCTTCTAGAGTTTGAGACCAGTGAGCAGAAAAATGAACAGAACTCTAGATTTAAGAATCCAATGATTATGAACATTTGTATGCTTATTCTAAACAGTAAGGGAAATCCAACAAGCTTTAAATCATTGCATTTTGATAAGTACACACTGAGAAACAGCTCTAACAAGATGAGTAAAAAAGTCGGGTACCTGACAGAGAAGTGAAAATTATAGACAGTGTTGAATTCAACTAAACATAACTGAAGATTGCAATACCCAAATGAAATGAACATTGGGGAGCATACAGTATACTTATAGAGCTAACTTTACCAAGTTAAATCACTGAAAATGATGCACCAAGTTCAGAGAAACCATCTCTGCAATCGGACTGAGAAAACTGAGAGATATGGCAGTGATTAGTACACTTCACAAGAACATGGAAATATGAACTCATATGATCATGAAAATGAAAGTATATTGCTTGTAAAATACAATGGACTTACTGATACATATGTGTGCCTTGTAATCACACCTTGATATGGCATAAAGCTCAGCTCTTGGAGGTCTTCACATAGGTCTCTCTAACCACGACTAAAGCTGCCATCTATTTATAGTTGAGTTTGGGAGGCTAACTTCCCTCAATCACTCTCCAATCAATCAGTGATTGATTTGATTCTCTATCTACCACAAATCACGAATTTGTGGCTCCTCTTTCCCTTTTTGATCAAGTGGACTCAACCACTTAAGATTCTTTCACTTTTACATTAAGTAAACTCTTCAAAAGTTACAAGAGGTAGTTCACAAGTGAACTTTACATTGTCTTAATTTTAAAGCTTCTTCTATGACTTTGTGGGACTCAAGCCAATACTTAGGCTTTTCATAGACTTGCTCCAACAGCTCCCCCTCAAGCCAAGTATGCTTGAGGTCTTCAAGCTTCCAAGATTACCTGCAAACCTATCATAGCCTGGAATTTGCAGAGCTCTGTACCATCCAATGCTTTGGTTAGAATATCTGCACATTGTTGATGAGTGGACACATATGATATTTGAATCTCTTTGCTTAGAACCTTCTCTCGTACATAGTGATAATGAACTTCAATATGTTTATTCCTTGCATGAAAAATTGGATTAGCAGCTAAGTGAATAGAACTCATATTGTCACCATAAATAGTTGGAGTTCCAAACTCCAATCCAAGATCTTTGAATAATGTCTTCATCCACATAGCTTCTTATGTAGCTATGGCAAGATCTCTATATTCAGCTTCAGTAGAAGAGAGAGCAATTGTGGGTTGCTTCTTGGGTGACCATGAAATAAGCTTTGAACCTGCAAAGGTAAGATAACCTAAAGTGCTAGTTCTATCTTCCTTGGAGCCAACCCAATCTGCATCAGAAAATAGCTTCAAACCTAAATCAGATACATAAGGATAATAAAGTCCTTCATTTATGGTTCCTTTGAGATACTTGAGACTCCTTTTGGCAGCATCCATATGTGGTTTCCTTGGTGTGTGCATAAATTGACTTAGCACACTCGCACTATAACATATATCTACTCTTGTCAATGTGGCATAGTTGAGACTACCCACTAGACTTTGATATGATGTGATGTCCTCTATGAGTTCACCTTCATGTGAGCTCAATTTGTGATTGACCTCCATTGGAGTACCTGCAATCTTACAATCTTGCATCTTGAATTTTGCCAACATGTCCTTAATGTACTTTCTTTGAGTGAGAAACAAACCATGATCTTTGTAGACAACTTCCAAACCTAGGAAGTAGGTAAGTGAACCCAAATCACTTATCTTGAACTCTTCTCTGATCTGATCTTTGATCTTCTTCATACCATCTCCATCATTTCCTGTCAATATAATATCATATACATATACACATAAGTAGATGATCTCAGAATTACTCTTTTTAATAAAGAGTGAAGAATCTGCCTTGCTTGGTTGAAAGCCTTTCTCCTGCAAGAATGAAACAAGCCTGAAATTCCAAGCTCTTGGGGCTTGCTTGAGACCATACAATGCTTTGTTAAGTTTACACACATAATCAAGATAAACTTGATTCTCAAAACCAGGTGGTTGTGCCATATATATCTCTTCTGTTATCCAACCATTCAAGAATGCATTCTTTGCATCTAGTTGAAGTATCTTCCAATTCTTGCAAGAGGCAATACTAAGCAAAGCCCTAATAGTAGGCATCTTTGCCACAGAAGAGAAGGTCTCCTCATAATCAATTCCCTGAGTTTGTGCAAAGCCTTTTGCTACAAGCCTTGCGTTATACCTGCTAATGGAAGCATCAAAATTCTTCTTGAGTTTATAGACCCATCTTGAGCCTATTACCTTCATGGATGAAGTCTTGGGCACCAAATCCCAAGTGTTGTTTTCCTCAAGTGCTTCAATCTCTTCCTTCATTGCATGCTTCCATTCTATTTTTGCTTTGGCCTCTTCAAATGATGATGGCTCCTCTTGGTTTATGTCCTGTGCTATGTAGATAGAATGTTTAGTCACTAATGAGGTGTCAAACCCATACCTTTCTGGTTTTTTCTTTTCCCTCATAGATCTTCTTAGGCCATGATGTGATGATTCTACCTCATGTCCAAGTTCCTGCAATTTTTCTTTACCTTTAGACTTCCATGCTTTGATCTTTTCCATATGAGATTCTTCATAATCCTCTGAGGTGTCTTGTTCTTCAATCTTTGTTTGTTCTCTACCAAGCTTTGGAAAATCTTCTTCAAGATCATATGATAAATTGACCTTCCTGTATGAATCTTCATACCATGAATTGTTTTCATCAAAAACTACATCTCTGCTTACCAAGAATCCTTTGTTGGTAGGGTTGTATAACCTGTAGCCCTTTTGATTGTTGTCATATCCAATAAATACACACCTTTCTACCTTTGGATCCATCCTGCCTCTAACCTGTGAAGGAACATGAGCAAAAGCAATACATCCAAAAATTTTACAATGATCTAAGCTTGGTCTTCTCCCATTCCAAGCCTCATATGGAGTCATCCCATCAAGGGATTTTGAAGGCAACCTGTTAATCAAGTAAGTGGCTGTAGATACAGCCTCAGCCCATAGATAATTAGGCAAAGGCTTTTCATTTAAGATGGACCTAGCAGCTTCAACAATTGTCCTATTTCTCCTTTTTGCCACTCCATTTTGCTCAGGAGTGTACCTTGTAGTTACCTCTCTTTTGATTCCTCGTTCTTGAAGAAAAGAATCAAACTCATGGGAGAAGTATTCTCCCCCTGCATCTAACCTTAGCCTTTTTAGTGATTTACCTGTTTGATTCTCCACAAGAGCCAAATATCTTTTGAAACATGAAAAAACTTCATCTTTGTGTTTCATAAATAATAGGATAGTCCATCTGCTGCAATCATCAATAAAGGAGACATAATACCTTGATCCGGATATTGAAGCTTCCTTGCTAGGTCCCCATACATTTGTATGAACCAACTCCAAGAGATCTCCATGCATATAACCTTTCTTCATGAATGGTAACCTGTGAGACTTTCCAAATTGACATGCACTACACTTATAATTCATATGTTGTTTTGACAAATTAGGGAGTCCAAGTACACTTTGGTCCCTGCAAATTTGCTTTAATGACCTTTCACCAATATGTGCTAACCTTTTGTGCCATACTTCCAATTCTGTGAGTGTCTGACTACCATAATTAAAGAGAGCAATGTTTCTAGTGTCTTGTAATTCAAATGTGAACAATCTACCTGTCTTTTCACATTTTGCGATTCTTCTGGATCCTTGACTTGGATCTTCAACAAATGCTCCTGTTTTTGTGAACCTGACTTGCAACCCTTTCTCTACTATCTGCCTATCAAATTCTTTGTAATGGTAGGGACATAGAGTACCTTACTGAGTAGGTTGATGTTTCCATCAGGTGCTTTGACATTGCCTATTTTCTCCACAAGATGTCTTGTATCATCTCCTGTTTGTACCTCATGCTTATTCTTTGGATCTTCTAAATCTGATAGGGGTGCCACATTTCCTGCTACATGATTTGAACATCCTGAATCTATGTAGAAAACATGCTCATCAGATTTACCTCGTGGCATAGCCATGTTCATGATCAATAATGAATCCTCTTTGTTTGAGTCTTCTGTGTAGTTATTAGAGTCTCTCCTTCCTTTGTAACCTCCTTGATAGTTTGAATGATTGTAGTTGTTGTAGTTGCCATGATAATTGTTGAACCTTCCTCTTGAGTAGCCATAACTTCCTCTATTGTATCCTCTGCCTCTTTGATTCCTGGAATTCCTAAAGCAATTTTCAGTTGTATGATTAGTTAATCCACAAATAGAACATGAGTTGGAGTCTTGGGATCTCCCCCTACCTTGTCTACCTCCTCTTCCTCTACCTCTGCCATGTCTTCCTCTACTTGCATAGTTAGCTTGATATGTACCTGCTTCATCATCCACTTTTTTTGCCTTTCCTTTGTTATCTTTGGACTTGATTTTATCAGTGTATAAAGCTGAAGATTGATTACCTTTAGAGATTTCTCCATTTTTGATAAGCTTTGCCTCTTGAGTAAGTAGTTGTCCAATGAGTGTATTGAAATCAGGTACATGCATGTCCATGTAAAAATCCATAGCTGTGGTGAATGCTTCCCACTTGTCATCTGCCTTCAAGCCATTGATGACCTACCTTACAATTTGCTCTTCATCTATTACCTCTCCAATGCTTCCCAACTGATCCGCTATGTCCTTGAGCTTTGTGATAAAATCAGTCAGAGAAGAAGGCTTCAAGTGCATCCCACACTTCCTGAGATGTCTTACAACTTCTAATGTGAGGCAACAAAAAAATCTGAGATAGAGTTGAGGAGATATGACCTTGCAAGTGCATCCTTGGAGCACCATGTGCTCAATCTTTCTTGCTCTTCTTGTGTTGGTTGACTTTTGTTCGTGAAACTTGGCATAACTTCATCTCCAGCCACATAACCATATAAAATTCTACCTTGGAGATAAGCTTCCATACTTAGTGACCAAGCTGAGTAGTTACCTCTGTCCAATTTGTCAATTGATGAAGGAAATCCATCTATCATTTTGTCCAACCTTGCTTTGATACCATTGTGAAGAGATGGATAGGTATGTTCTTGAAGATGAAGAGGTGTTGCAAAATCCTTGATCTACACCAGCCAAATGAACTCCAGGAGTATGTGGTGGGCCCTTTTAGCTTGCCAATGGATGTATTAGACACCCTATGTACCTTGGAAGATCACTCACAAAATGTTAAATCAATAAGTTGGAGTTAGCTCAGAGGTGAAGAACTTGCTATTTTTGGTTCATACACCTGTTCAGTGTTTTGCATAATTCTCTGAGCACAGCAGCAATTAGCTTAATTCCATTGGGGAAGTCTAGTTAACTTCAAGAGATAACTTTCAAGAGTAGGCTCATAAAAAATAATGAACCACACACTGAGAATGATGTTTAGCAACTGATGACATCATCCCAATTTTCATGGGCTACTACAGTTTGAGACCAGTGAGGAGAAAAATGCACATAAATCCAGATTTAAGAATCCAATGATTATGAAAATTTTTATGCTTATACTAAACAGTAAGCTGAATCCAACAAGATTTAAATCATTGAATGTGGATAAGCACACACGGAGAAACAACTCTGACAAGATGAGTAAAAAAGTCAGGCACCTGACAGAGAAGTGAAAATGACAGACAATGTTGACTTCAACTGAACATAACTGAAGATTGTAATAGCGAAATGAAATGAACATTGGGGAGCATATAGTAGAATTATAGAGCTAAAGTTACCAAGTTAAATCACTGAAAAGGATGCACCAAGCTCAGAGAAACCATCTCTGCAATCTGATTGAGAAAACTCAGAGATATGGTAGTGAGTAGTACACTTCACAAGAACATGGAAATATGAACTCAAATGATCATGAAAATGAAAGTATATTGCTTGTAAAATACAATGGACTTACTGATACATATGTGTGCCTTGTAAATACACCTTGATATGGCATAAAGCTCAGCTCTTGGAGGTCTTCACATAGGTCTCTCTAACCACGACTAAAGCTGCCATCTATTTATAGTTGAGTTTGGGAGGCTAACTTCCCTAAATCACTCTCCAATCAATCAGTGATTGATTTGATTCTCTATCTACCACAAATCACAAATTCGTGGCTCCTCTTTCCCTTTTTGATCAAGTGGACTCAACCACTTAAGATTCTTTCAGTTTTACATTAAGTAAACTCTTCAAAAGTTACAAGAGGTAGTTCACAAGTGAACTTTACATTGTCTTAATTTTAAAGCTTCTTCTATGACTTTGTGGGACTCAAGCCAATACTTAGGCTTGTCATAGACTTGCTCCAACAATATGGTTACTGCAACCATTTTCTATGTATCATGTAAAATATGAATTGTTGTTTCAATTGAACCATACATCATAAGCAAGTTCTTATTTTTTGAATTTGTTGATATAGTTGCATAACTACCTTGGTTTCTTTTTTATTCTTGTTTGCCTCCTCCTTTGGACCAAATATCTCTTGCATAATCGCTTGCGTTTCCACAATTATAGAATTCTCCATTGGATGCTTCTCTTCCATGTAATCTTCCTCCTCTTCCTATGATCCTTCCTCTTTCTCTTGATCCATAACTTTGGTTGGATCCTACTTGATTGCTTGACATTAAATTTACCTTCCTCTCCTTTTTCCTTGGGGTTTTTTTCCACAACATTTTCCTTTGCCTCTACCTACATATGAACTTGGGCTTAGATGCCCTTTAAGTGTAAACCTCCTTGATTCATCTCCTTCATCACCATCAATGTGATTAATTGATCCAATTTTGGTAGGAATCCCTCACATACACTAATGTGGTGTATGCTTTTCACCTTTGCTCCTCCCCTCATGCCATTGAAAGTATGTGTGACAAGATTTTCATATTCAATTGGGATCCCAATCGACCCTAGGGCATTCAAAATATCTTTAACCTTCAAAATGTACTCATTAACATTAGTGCTTAGCACTTTAATAAGATTATTGAGCTCATTCTTGAGGCGAATCTTCTTTTTCTTGGTTGATGAAGAGTATAATGTCTACAAGGTCTCCCAAACCTTCTTGAATGCATTCAAGTCTTGTATATACCCTATCATTCTATTTTGTATGTGTTGGGATAGAATGAAAATGACTCTCCTATTACTTTCTATCCATTCATTAAGAGCTTTGGCCTATCCTTCAAGTCATGGCTCATGTACATGAGGATTTGGCTTTGTGCCACTCACTAATCCTTTGCCCATAATGTAGTTTCTATTTCTAAATTTCCATGGTTGATAGTTTCCATTCTCTAACTTCTCTATTTGTGCACTATAATTATCCATACTAAGCTCTAAGATGATCCTATAGATTCTCACCAAGTACTTTTATGCTTTAGAAATTGTGTATGTTTCCTTCTGATAGCTTCTTCCTTGCTAACCTTCAACTAGTTGAGGTCTCAATTGATGTAGCCCCCTTTTGATGTCTTCTTGCTTAAATAAGTCCTTCTTATGCCTCCATGAGTTGTATTGATCTCTCTAAGTCTTCAATAGGATGTCCATTGATGTTGTCAAGCCTCCAAAATGCTGTTGTACCACTAACGAGGGATTCTTCTAAGACCCCAATGCAACAATTGAAAATGGCTACCATCCACTAGGCCCACAAGCACTGATATATGCTTCGTGCTGTGGGATTTTCTATGAACGCGTAAAGAGCCCTAAAATGAAACTTTAAAAACTTAAAATAGAATGTGAGGGCTATCCAAGAAGCTTTGATTCATGCCAAATGACTAATCCAATTGGGATAAACATCCAATGCAAAACATGCTATTTGTTTGCAATGCCCTTTGCGTATGTGCAGAGATATAGCTTCACAAACTTGGAAATTTCTCACAAACCACTTATTAAAAGAACTTGAGACTTTGGCACTCTTTGTGTAACTATATGAGAAATCAAACATAGCTTGAAATGAATGAAAATGACTAGAATGAGAAGAGAAGAATACTCTTCAATTAGGTACAAATAGAATTGTGAAAGCCTAACTACACCTCTAGATATAGAGGAGAAAAATCATGAGAAAATGAGGTATATAAGTGAGAGGGCTGCTTGCGAGAGTTTATGAACTTCGCTAAAATAAGTGGAAGAACTCTGGAATGCATAGCACAAGGGTGCCTATATAGAGCGTTGACTTTTCCTACAATCTAGCTAACCACTCACTAATCAGTGTCAATGCACTTTTTGGTGTATAATTGATGAGATTTGAATTTGATTGATTTTTTTGGAGCTCTTAATTTTATTCTACAATTTTTGGTCCTCTTATTTGATTTTTCCACTTGTAAAACTCATGGATGAGTCCTTTTTCATGGTTGAGACTTGATTTTCAACACTATAGTAACATAATTTCTTATCAATGTTGATCACAAGCCTTTGCTCTTTAGCTTCTTTAAAAGCTTCACATGCATTTTTGAGATGGTCAATGGCATCACACCAAACACATCTCCTAATATTTGGGTTTTGTGGTTCATTAGGATTTAACATCCTTTGGAAGGTGGATTGAATAATGGATAATTTAGGAATTTGTTGGGATAAAATGGGTTGAGAGGTTGTTTGAGCAAGGTTTGGTTGTTTGAGAGTTTTATCCTAAGAAAATACCATATTTTGAACTGATCAGACTTCTTTCATCAAGTTGGTTTTCATCGTCATCATATTTTGAAATTTATTACAAAGGATTTCTAATTCAAGTTCATTAGGTATTCTAGATGGGGATGCTACATCAACCTTTGTGGTGACATGTATCTCCCTAGGCTCATTTAGATGTGGCATACTAGATTGAGCATTAGGTGTTTGATTATAAATCATTGATTGATTTTGTTTTGCATAAGCAACAAACCTTTCTTTTCGATGTACAATACATGTATGGAAGAATTGGAAAGAACCCGAAATATGAGTACCTAGAGTTGACTTGAAAAAGAAGTTCCAAAGTGGATGAGATTATGTGAAAATAATACAAACTTGGAGAATTAATCCAAAATAAATTTTGGTATTATGTAAGTGAATGTGCAAGTCACAAATTTGTCAGTGACAAGGGTGATGCAATGAGGATAAGATACTTGCAAGTATCTATTGAGGTGCTTAGATCATAAAGATCAGGCCTTGACACCAAGGAAAACTCACAAAATCTTGTTCAAGCAACTACTCCAATGAAGAAGTGGATACCCCATCAAAATTGAAACAAATTATGAATGCATATGCAAAGAATTTGAAATGATATTGTTGATATATTTAGGTAGTGATGTGTGTGAACACACTAGGACCGCCGGGGCACCTTTTTCCCTCTTTAGGAGGTTTTTTTTCCCTCGGCTTGTATATACGCCTATTACCCTAATGGGCTACTTATCTTTGTACATTCTCTAGTAATACATTCAGTATTGTGTGTTGTGCTCCAAGCTTCTTCTTCTTCCTTGTGCTGTTCGCGTGCTTCCGCAGACGTCTAACTCCAACAATTGGTATCAGAGCAGGTCATCGCTTCATCTAGGGCACCGTCGACACTCCTCCGTTTGCAGTCTCAGATTCACACAAAATTTGGTGAGCATACTTAGCGTGTTTCTGAGATCAAAATAGCTTCGCTATGTGGTGCCGAAATCGCGATCTGAGCTCGTTTCGGGCTCTGAATGCACTATCACAGCGCTTGTGCAGGCTATTTTGTCTTTTTGTGCCAAAGGTATATACCTGTTTCTGTTCGCCAGTATAAGCGTCTCGAAGTGTGCTACAGGTTTAGCAGAACTCGTTTGGGCAGTTCCGTTCAACTTTTTGAGATACAGTCAATTTTCTGCATCAAGGTATTTTAGTCATCGGCCATGGCTGAAAGCAGTGATGTATTCCGTATCTTGGCTGTTGAGGATAAGTTGGATGGTACCAACTACCCATTATGGGCTGATTTGATGCGACATGTTTTGGTTGCAAAAGGATTGTGGAACATTGTGCAGGGTGTTGAAAGACATCCTGTTACACTTGTAACGACAGGTACTACAAATATAGGTGCTGGAGCTGATGAAGATGGTGTCGAAGATGATATTCCTCAGATTCCTGTTCGTGCTGTTGTTTTTGTTGCACCTACTGTAGAGCAGATTCGTTGGGATGGCAGAGATGCCCATGCACATGCATTGATAGCTTTGTCTGTCAAACGTGCCATTATTCCTCATATTCGCTCTTGTAGAACAGCTAGGGATGCTTGGGATACACTTACCACATTGTACCAAGCTAGGAATGAGGCTCGTGTTGCTTACCTCCGTTGGAGAGTGAGCACATGAATGAAGGTGATTCTATGGACAGTTTCCTAACGAAGATCAAAGATTTGAAGGAACAGTTGATTTCTACTGATGAGGTTATACCAGATAGCTCACTTGTGCAGACCGTTCTGAATGGTCTTCCTGATTCATATCAGAGTTTTGCTTCTACTCTTCGGTTGATGATGAAAGGCAATCCGAATGCCTTATCATTTGAGGAGTTAGTCTCTGTTTTGTTGCAGGAAGATCAGTCCAGGCAAAACAGGTCCATTATGCGAGTTGCAGATCAAGCTTTCCTGGCTAGTCAGAAGGACAAAGGAAAATGGAACTCTTCAACTAGTAAGCAAAAATCTGCTAATTCTGCATATTCGAAGAAGGAAGATAAAGATGAGAAGAAATCAGAAAAGCAGAAATTGTTTTGTAAGTACTGTAAAGGGAATGATCATATCATAAAGAACTGTCCAAAACTGGCTGCAAAAGAGGCAAAAAAAAAGGAGGCTGCAATGGTTGTTGCAGAAGCCTCTACACCAAAAACAGAGTCTGCTAATCTTGTGCAGGAAGAAGAATGGGCATTTACTACTGTTTGCAGTTTTGACCCATCTTCTCATGAGCAGTGCATGTTTGTAGTGGACTCAGATGTTTGGTACTTTGATAGTGGGGCGACCAAACATATTACCTCGTAGTGGAGTTTCTTCTCTTCACTCGAGCCTGCCCCTACAGGGAATACTGTCACATGCGCCAACAACTCCTCTTAGCCTATTATGGGAGTTGGTAAGATCATTCTGACTACGGCTGATGGTAGTTCTTTCACCTTATCATATGCTTTATTTGTGCCAGGGATCAAGAAGAATCTGTTATCAGGTTCTGCATTAGCCAAGATTGGCTTGGTTGTGAAATTTGTTGATGACAAGTGTATAGTTCATGATCTATCAAATGGCGATGTGATTATTGCTTTAGGCCTTTTATGTCGTGGGCTGTATAAGCTCATAGACTATGAAAGATCTGTGAATGATTCGGCATGTGCAGTTCATGATTCTTAGGCTATGTCAGATGCAAAGCTTTGGCATGCACGCTTTGGTCATCTGAATTTTGCTAGTTTGCTACGCTTGTAGAAATCTGATATGGTGTCTTGTTTGCCCAAGCTTGAGGCACCTGGAAAACATGTATGTGAAGGCTGTGTTTTTGGAAAAATGCAGCGTTCCTCCTTTCCAAAACATGGTTCAGTTCGGGGTACGCAGAAATTGCAGCTTGTACATAGTGATGTATGTGGTCCTATGCAGACACCCTCTTTTGGAAATTACCTTTACTTCATGACTTTCATTGATGATTTTTCCAGGCATGCATGGGTATATCCACTCAAAGCAAAGTCCGAAGTGTTCATGTGCTTTAAACAGTTTTTGGTTTTGGCTGCAAATCTGTCAGCATGTAAAATGGGCACTCTTCGTTTTGATCGAGGTGGGGAATATATGTCTTCTGATTTTAATGCATTTTCTGGCTGAACGTGGGATAAAACACCAGTGTACAATGCCGTATACACCTCAACAGAATGGAGTTTCTGAACGAAAGAACAGGTCACTCATGGAGATGGCAAGGTGCATGGTCAAGAGTCAGGCTTTACCAGGCATTATATGGTTTAAAGCAAGCACCACGTGCTTGGTATGAGAAGATACATGCCTATCTGATTGCACATGGTTTTGAGAACAGTCCAATTGAAAGCACCTTATATATTAAGCGTGCTAATGATGTGCTTCTGATCATTGTTGTCTATGTTGACGACATGCTGCTCACTGGTCCTATTGAGAAGCATATTGCTGATTTCAAGGCTGATTTGCATGCCTTATTTGAGATGTCTGATTTGGGGCATTTGCATCACTATTTGGGCATTCAATTCATGCAAGTTGATGGTGGAATGGCTTTGTGTCAAACGAAATATGTTGACACATTATTGCAGCGTTTTGGCCTTGAAGACTGTAAGCCTATTGCCACTCCTATGGAGACAGGTTTACGATTGAGTCTTCATGATCTTGGAGATGCATTTGATGCTGTTCTCTATCAGCAGGCTGTTGGATGCTTGATTTACTTATGCATTACTCGGCCAGATATTGAGTTTGTTGTCTCACAGATGAGCAGGTTTATGCATTGCCCAGGAGTCACGTATTGGAAAGCGGTTAAGCGCATCTTTCACTACTTGAGTGGTACTCGGCTACTTGGGTTGTTTTATCCCAAGGGGGGATCACTACCGCCAGATTTGCATGCTTCTTCTGACCCAGATTGGGCTGGTTGCTATGACACTTGTGTGTCCACCAATGGTTTTTGCTTCATGCTTGGTAGCTCATGTATATCTTGGTTGAGCAAGAAGCAGCCTACTGTGGCCAGTCCCAGTTGTGAGGCTGAGTATAGGGTAGCTTTCACAGCGACTGTTGAGTGTGTGTGGCTCAGACACCTTATGGTTGATTTGGGTGTTGGCCAGTCTTCTGCCACCACCATCTTCACTGACAGTCAGAGCGCATTGGCAGTTGCGAGGAACCCTCTGTTCCATGCTCGCACTAAGCACATTGAGGTGCATTATCACTATGTCAGGGAGAGGTTCTCTGCTGGGGAGATCAGCTTGGCATATGTGCCCACGCAGGAGAACATTGCAGAACTTTTCACGAAGGCTCTGCATAGGGAGAAGTTTGAAGCTTTCCGCAAAGCTTTGGGCTTACTTCCTTTTGTGGAGTGATTTCTACATAGCTTGACACTTCCTTATACATGAGTGCCAGCTCCTTGTTCACGGCATCACTCCTAGGGGGGTTTTGTTGATATATTTAGGTAGTGATGTGTGTGAACACACTAGGACCACCGGGGCACTTTTTTCCCTCTTTAGGAGGTTTTTTTTCCCTCGGCTTGTATATATGCCTATTGCCCTAATGGGCTACTTATCTTTGTACATTCTCTAGTAATACATTCAGTATTGTGTGTTGTGCTCCAAGCTTCTTCTTCTTCCTTGTGTTGTTAGCGTGCTTCCGCAGACGTCTAACTCCAACAGATATCACCTAATTTGCCAAACTATTGAGGAACATTGCACATCCAATTCAAGTTTCGTAAAGGCACTTAGTTGGGTGGATCAACTCCAACTGCTAGTATTCCAAAAGACAACACACATGGGGTGCATCAAGAAAGCTCAAACGATAGATGGAAGCTCTAAGAGACTGATTAAATAAAAAAAATTTCAAATTCTTTGTGTGAGAAAACAATGTATTTGCTCAAAGATTCATTACACATTATCAAAGATTCATTAGTTTTCTTTGTAACACATCATAAGAGTTCAAATTTCAAACATTTCAATCCATAGAATATAATACATAATTTTTTTATCTTAATGAACTCATATAAAGTGAAACTTTTCAGAAAGCATTCTGTGCATTAGTCTTTTTCATCTTTTGGATTTAGTGGAAAGGAAGAAGTGATCTTCACTATCTTGCCAAATTGAAATAGTGTCCATTATGATAAGAAATCATAGTGATAAGAAAAATAATACCACTCAAAACTCCCTTGAGTAGCACAATCAAACTTCAAAACAAGCTATAAATCACATGTCCATGTCCATATATTTTGCACATATAGTTGAGTTCGCCAGGAAAATCTTCTTCAATCTTCAATCATCTCAATCTTGTTCAATCTTCAATTTTGCACATATAGTTGAGTTCGGCAGGAAAGTATTTTCGGCCGAACATAAGTTTCAATTCAAGTACTACAAATGGCTTCTCTGTTTATGCTTCTCTTGGTCTTGGCTTTTCGATTGGGTTCCTCTCTCTCCTTCAAAGTTCTCCCCTATTCTGTTTTATAATCATAGGGGGCTTTTAGTGCCCTATAGCAAGAGGCATTCACTATCTCAACCATTTCTCTCAAAAAGAATTGACTGGATAGTTCTAGCTCGGAACGACATGCATTCTCCAAGTCTTGCTATCCTTCGCATTTGAAAGATGTACAAATCAATCAATATTTCTTTTTCTTTGCAAGTGTGATGCTCTAGCTAGGTAATAAAACTAGTAGTTACTAGAGAAGGCTACACTTTCACTAACAACGTTTTGCTTCATGGGTTGTACTTTTGCTATATTTCTTCCTAGAAGAATAGTATCAGATGAAATGCATTGACCGCTTGTGATGTTTCTCATAGTCTAGAGATTGGCACTACCTGTGGTTATGATGGGCCTATGAATACCCATCACCCGTATGCATGTACATCTCAGAGCTGATACTATGGTAAGTAATGTTGGAGAAGATCGAAAGCCTTAGTACTTGACCATAAGTCATGTAGCATGTATTTGAATTGCTTATTAATTTGTTATCTCATTTGAAAGATTGCATTCATTTAAATGCACATGTCCCATATCCTTTGTGTAGATTTAGATGATAATTTTCATATGTATTGAGCATCCATTTCTATGAAACCTTATCTAAGGTGTAAGATAGGAAGGAACATCCACGACTATTTTAGAGTGCCAACTCATCGATGAAAGCCTGATTGATTAAAGATATGGAAATTAGAAAAGTGAGTTCCATTCATTGACAAAATTTCTCTACTTCCATGCATTCCAAAAACGGGGTGAAAGCGTACACTCCATTGCATTCCATTTGAAGCTGCTTTCTCATTCTCTCTATGCATCAATCTCAAGCCAAGGAAGCTTTCTATCTGGTCCAACTACTATGTCACCAATTGCAGTTAAATTCATTAAGTTCTGAACTTATTTGTGTACTATTGATCTCAAGCCAAGGAATCTCTCTACCTAGTCCAACTACTATGCCATCAATTGTAATTTCTATTAAGTTCTGAAATCATATTTGTATTATTTTCTATTTTTTTTATAAAGGAAGTTCGGCAATAGCCTACTCTCCCGGACTTGAATTAAATAAAGAAACAAAGGTACAATAGAAGGGGACTAGTGCCCTCGGGACCCCCCATATCCCACAAAGCAGGGGAAGCTTGAAAGAGTTCTAGGTTGCATTACATAGAAGGTTAATCACCCTCTCATCGCCCTCGTGCGGGGCCCACTTGGGTTTGAGCTTGTTGTTGATCAAAGTGAGGACTTGATGGTGTCTGAAGGGGGGGGATTTCTTACTGTTAACAATCCTTTTGCCAAGGAGGAATAGTGTTTTCTCAATCGACCACTCCCTGGGGGTATCTCCGAAGTTGAGAGCACACCTCTCCCGCCAGATTTTCCACAGGACTTCCCCTCTGATGGCGTTCCAGAGAGATGCGGAGCAGCCGATCGCTTCTCCCAAAAGGACTTGTTTCCAGCTAGGTTGTTTTTGAAGTCTGATTTTCATTCCAACCGTCTGCCAGATTTTGTAGGAGTTGGGGCAAGTAAGGAAGATGTGTGGGACATCTTCGATAGCACGGTGGCAGCGTTTGCACCAAGGAGGGATTCCACAGATCTTGCTAGCCTTATGGTTGGTCCAGATTCCTCGATGAAGGATTTGCCATAAGAGGACCGATTTCTTAATCTCTATTAGGGGGTGCCAGATACCCATGAATTTCATGTCCCATCGGAGCCGCGTCCAGGACAGGCACCACTTCTTGTTGAGGCTGAACTGGAGGTCAGCCGTTTCTTTGATGTTCGGGATTTTGAGTAAGCTATTTCCATTGTGCCATTTGAGGCCAAGCGAGTTCGGTGTGTCGTGTCCCATGAGGACGCGAGTCTTGTGACGATCCCAAGCGAGGCATCTGCTTTGCAAAGTGTTCCATTCTTCGTAGGAGATGTTTATGCGAGGGTCGATATCCTCGAAGTTGATCCAGTTGTTGGTGTCCTGTTTCCAGAGGTGTTTCCATTTTTTGAATCCTTTGTTCCATAACTTCTTGGCGTTTTGAATGTTCCACGACTCCACGCTCCGGATGCCATGTATCGGGAACCAGATAGAGTCGTTTTGTCTGATTCCGGCCGCCCACTTCCAGTCCTCACTGACTCTTATGAAGCTTTTGACTATATTCCAGCCCTTCCAAAGAGAGCACACGAGATTGGAGCCTTTCGGGAAGACAGGTATCGGGGAGAATAGCAGGGTCATGATGTCAAGATTCTTCCAGTTCGGGGACCCCGAGAGGGCCAACTCATTCTTGTTCCTGAAGATCAGCTTGGCCCACGAAGCCTCCCTATTGCACCAAGCCTTAATCATCCATTTGGCAGCTAGTTTGTTAGCCATACACCCAATGTCCAGGATACCAAGCCCCCCGCTATCTCTAGGGCTGGTGCAGATGGCCCATTTAATTTTAGGCACCCCCCTTCTGTTATGGTCACCCGTCCAAAGAAAGTTTCTGCAGATGCTATTCAGCTTGGACAGGGCATGCTCATTCGGTCTCCAGCAAGAAAGGAAATAGATGGTAGACGAGAGGAGGAACGTGTTGATAACCATCGCGCGTCCAGCGAGATTGATTTGCATGCCTCTCCAGTAATTAAGCTTGTTTTCAAGTTTGGCCAGCACCCAGTTCCATCTCTGCTCCATCGAGACGCCAAACCCCAAGGGGATTCCCAGCAGCCGAAAGATTTGGCCCTGCGGGATGATTTGACAGCCATGATCAATGAGGAGGCCAGGTTGATGTCCGACAATAGCCCTAAAAGCGGTCTTACTGTGGTTGATTTTGGATCCAGAGGCCTCACAAAAGGTATCAAGACACCTCCAGAAAGTCTCCAGGCTGGTATTATCATTGTGAACGAACGCGTTCATATCGTCGGCAAAAAGTCTCATGATGATTTGACTGTGGTCGTGAGGCATCCGGAGGCCTTTGATATTGCCAGCCTCCACCTGGTGAGCCACAAGTCTGCTCAGCCCCTCAGTGGCGATGGCGAAAAGAAGGGGGGCAAGCGGGCACCCTTGTCTAATAGATCTTTTAAGATGGATCGGCTTCGAAAGTTTGCCGTTAACGTTAATTTGGGTCGTTGCGTTGCCGAGAAGTGTCGCGATCATCTTGGTGAATTTCTGACTACATCCGAGATCTTGGAGCGACTGTAGAATATAGTCCCATTCAAGCCTATCGTAGGCTTTGTCAAAGTCGATCTTGAGGAATTATTTTCTATTTTCTTTGTAATCTCCTTCAAAGCAATCAATTATGAACTTGCATTGTGTGAAGCGCAATATTTATTTTCATGAAAAGAATATTTGATCATTAAGATAATTTATAATTATGCAAAAGGATTGGTTTGAATTTCATTACCCATAGAGATATGTGCGCTTGAAGTTGGTCATATTCTACGATTACACGACTCCTATTAGTCACGTATACACTGCTATTTTCTTATGGTGATTTCTCTTTATCCAAGCTTTCCAAAATCAATTTCTTGTGCAAGAATGGTTATTCCCTTCCCAATTAGAGGCCGGAAAAGTATTTTCGCTCAAGTCTTAAACGCTCGCAAAAATACGCAGTCTAAGGTGAATGAGCATCCCAAAATAGCAAGATTTCCTTCATCATCTTCACATTGCAATCTATCTGTTTCGGTGCAATCTTTTTAAGCACCTCCAAAAAGTAGAGAACTAACTTTAGTGGGATTTGAAAGGTCTATAAAATTCCAGAAAGTTAAATTTTATATCCTAAACAGTTCTAATGTTTTGGAACAATCTCATGCTAACCTACCATCACCTCTCAAGAAAAATATCAAATAATCTTTGGGCAAAATGTGTGATGAATTTCCATAAATAAATGAGATTATTTATAGGAACAACTACTCATCATAGTCCGCAAGAATGGGCGCTTATTTATAAGGTATAGTTCTTTACGGATTGTCACAAATTAACAAACAATGCCAACCATAACGACCAAGGCATGACAAACAGCACAGGAATAAGAGGGAAGCATGGCTTTATAGGACTCCAAAGATGCATTGTCATACATCGTGAACTCTATCTTCATTTTCTTTTTTCTCATGTAAGATGTTGCGGAACCTCGTATGAAAATTGGAACTCATTAACGTCTTTATTCTCTGCAATCACAAAGGCTAGACAGTATTAATTGTGCTTAGAGTTTTCAAGCATCAACTAAAGCAAAGTATTTGGATTTTGTGACCAAGAAAAATGATAAAATAGACCAATTATCTCGCATTGGAGAGATCCGTGATGAAGGATGAATGATGAGACAAGTTATCGATGCAGTTAAGGCAGAGTCCACGTGGAATTTTTTCACAAAAAATTTGGATATCTACGTTGACATTCAAATTTGAATTCAATACATTCATGGGAGAAAATCTCAATCATGAAGCCACATTAAATTCAAGTACAGAAACACTTGAAGGTTATCAAACCGCTTTTATTTATATCAGTTTAAATAAAGTTAATAATGTGAAACTTAAACAAAAGAAGAATGAAAAGGAATAAAATACCTTTTCCAAGACTAGTTTGGTAGAAGAGGTAGATGTGGAAGAGTTTGGGAGAGATGTACCTGATGTGGGTGTCAAAATCATACCAGAAAGAAATTTGATAGGAATCCAAGCAATCAAAGAGGAAGAGGCACTCCAAGAGGCACGTTCTGAGCATGTAGAGGATTGAATAACACACATTATAATGGAATTTTTTGATATGGCAATTGTAGGCAACTACCAAGGTGTTCATCAAGGTGGATAGATGGGAAGGAAAGATTATAATCATTATGAAGATGATCAAAACCCAGGATCATAATTTCTCATTATCCTAAATATGAATGAACGTAAGATGGATGAAAGTGTGTTCTACATGGATGTAGGATGCTCAAATCAACTAGCCAGGAACATTGCTTTTCTTTGTGATTCGTAAGACCCAAGGTTTATGCATGAAGTTGAGATAGGAGATGGTAAAAAAACACATAGTTGAGAAGATATTTAATGTAAAGACTTGAAATGGGTATTGTTGAGAAAGTACTATATGTACCAACAATTACCAAGAATCTAAGAAGTCTTGCGTAGATTTGTGACAAAGGTACAAAAACATGCACCTACACTCATTGATGATTAATGGAATAGATCTAAGGAAAAGAGAAAGATTTTATTTGAAAGGCCTATTCACGAAATTTGGGAATTATTCAAGTCCCATTTATAATACTAGTGATGGTATTAACTTATAATTTCTATGTTATATTCTTCTTACAAAGATCAAGTCATGAATACATCTTCTTTTTGTTAAAATGTTTTAAGTTTTCAATAGACAAAAAATAATATTAGTTGATGAGCTTCTTTAAAAAAACACCAAGGAGAATATGAATAAACAAAGATAAGCATTCAGCCTTGAATTTTTTCAAAATATGAAGTCTATTATTATCCAATTCAATAATAATAGGTCAATTATACATTATTTGATATATCAATAAATGCTCATAAAGTAAATATCTCAAAATATGATGTTATAAAAATCAATAAATTGATTTAAATTTAATTATATAACAAATCTATCCTAATATGAATTTAGAGCTCACAATTTAATATAAACAATAAATATATTCAATTTGGTCCCAGGTCACTTGTTCGGGTGGTTGGGCCACTCGCCTCTTGAGGCGGGGACGGTGCTTCAACCCCCATCAGCACATGTAAGGGACATGTTTAACATGAAAAGTTGTATCTTGTTACTGATGTGCCACCGTTTGTCCTTCTTCGCGATAGTTGTGATCGCAATTTAACCCAGCTATGTAAACCCTTATTCTTGTGGGATAAGGTGGGTCCAACGGATACTAGTTTAACAATACTTAATAGTATGCAATTTGACATACTGTAACTAATAATTGTTCATTTAAGTGAATGATATGAAAATTATGTCAATACTATGTTGTTTAAAAACTAAAAAGATTATTTCATATAATTTTATAATAAATCTATCATACTAATTTAGAGCTTTGAAAAACAATCGAATTCAGTAATAACTCAAATATATGCAATTTAGGCTACCAATAATTTTTCACTTGGTTGAACAGTCCCAAAAATATGTGGTGTTTAAAAACACCAATAAAATACATGATGTTCAAATATTTTAAAATCATTGATATCGTTTCTTAATATATTGTTCAAGTACATAATATGTTTCTCTATCACAAGGTCTCTGATTTACAATTGTATTGCATGTATAAGAACGTCTGTTCTTTGAGCAAATCCATCCATAAAGCCAAGGAATCATTGTTTTGGATCAAAAGTTTTCCAACTCCTCCGATGATTGCCTCCACAGCTTCGGTAGAATTACATAAGTGCCTTTCATATTCCAAATCACATGATATAATGTATCATAAAAAATAATGGTATTATTTCCATCCAAATGTGGAAAAATTTTCCAAATTGTGTCCAAGTTTTTATGATGCACAAACTTATATCTGATACAGATATCAGTTTTTTGGCATGCACCCTGACCTGCTATAATATGAAATCTTTGATGGTGTTTTGGAAAACATATTGCAAGTGTTCTTTGAGCTATCGACAGTCTTTCTGTGGTCCAAATCCACACTTCAAAAAGATCCATACAAAAATCCAAGAAATATAATGCATCCTTGCGAACGTAATGTGCAATTCTTGTGTTCTCTTCAATAAAATTCATATGGTTTTGCAAAGATTCAAGTAATAGATCACCCCTTTCCTTATCAATTGTCTTGAGCAAAATGCCATTCATTTCCAGTATCAATACCCTTCTTTCATCTCTTGGGAATGAAGAAAATCCTTGCTTTCTTGATGAAGATTCATATATGTGTGAAGACTAGCAAGACATCAATGCCAACCTTGTGTTTTCTTTGTAGTTTATATGCAAATCAGCATTTTGTTCTGCAAAAAAAATTGAAGTTAATTAGATCTATATAAAAATCAATTAAATTGTTTTACATTCTATATTACTTCATAATTACAATAATTAAAGATATGTTTAATTAAGCCATTATCATTTCTCTCAATATTCAAGACTTATAATGAATTAAAATTGATAATACATAAGAAAATATAAGAAAATTGATTTAAATGCATGATTTTATATTCATGGGATTGGGATTCCAATTTCCTTTTATAGTTTTTCTTACAATCAATATAATCAAAAGTAGACTAAGCCTAGAAAAAAATTCACACACACACACACACACACACATATATATATATATATGTGTGTGTGTGTGTGTGTATGTATATATATGTACAAGAAAAACAATCTTTCATGAAACAAGGAAACTAACATTTAAAAAATGGGTTATCTTCAAACCAATCAAAAGATCTTGAGATAAATTTAATCATCCACCTTGCCGTCAAAGTTTTTCTTTATCCTGCAAAAGAGAAGTTTTATAAATATTTGACTGTAGATATTAAAAAGAAACATAAATATTGTATGAAGAATTTCTTTACCTATTAAATTAAGGTATGCCTTTTGTAACCTTTTTATGTATGCTTTTGCTGCAACTCCACTTATGAAACGACTTTGTCGATAGCCCAACCTTGTAGCATACACTATTACATGATTTTCTCTCATGCTTTTATTTTTATAGCACATTTGTAACAATTTTAGCTGCTCTTTATTTAAAAGTGGAACACCAAATGTTGAAACCACTGTTGCTAGATCTCCCTTTTCAATTTCCTTGCAATTCAATGGAACCTCTAGCTTTGTCGATGCTATTGTTGTATGTTCCTTTTCAATTTTGTTGCAAATCAATGGAACATCTAGCTTTTTCTCACTATTATTATGTACTTCATAGTCATCAAAAGAAGATACTCTCAAGTTATTTGAATGATCATTTGGTTCACTCAAGATATCATGGTCTAACATAGACGATGAATTCTCCATTGCAAGTTGAAACATAGGAAATATAAGATGTTCTTTGATGATATGTGGTTGTCTGATTCGATTGAGCAAAATATCATCTCTTTGGATGAAGCTCAAAACATAGGATAGAAGATCACTCGATACTGAATGATCATGTCTTGCTTGATAAGGGGTAATGTCGATGCAATTTTCTATTGGGATAGAACCTTTGAAGAAACTATCATTAATGATAAGTTGATCTGGTTTATATATTTCTTCAATGTGATCCATATAATAATCTTCTTGACTGCTCACCATAAAAAAAGAATATCTTTTTTTTGTATGTTTCTCAATGAATCTCACATTGTTCAAAATATTATTTTTAAATGTGGATGACCAAACACCAACATGAAAGTGTTGAAGAATAGAATCTAAAAATTCAAAACATCTCTGACTTATAAATATTCTTTGGTCATCAATATTTGAATGATTTTTGACATAATCTTTCTCTGATCTGTTCCATCTTATATCTTTGCTGAACAAAAGGGCATTTAGATCGAGAAAGAGAAAATTGCTCCTTATATGAAGTGGATGATAGATATTCTCTACATATATCAAACAATGAGGATAATAAATACACAATAACTAAAAAGAATGTGTTAAGATAACTTATTGATATATCTTCAATAAATGAGTTATAAATTGAATAAAATAATCATAATATTAGACAATATACCTGGTAAAATCCAAAAAGACCTGGCATGTTGTTTCTCCATAACATTAGATAGCTTATCTGGTGTTTGAAAAGAGCTTTGCTCATGTACAGTACTCGTTTCATCCTCGAAATGGCCAATAAGCTTTCCAATACCATCATCACTTATGAAATGTTTATTTTTGTTAACATCTATAATAAAAAGAAATCCAAAAGATATATATGAATAATCAATACAATATGCAGACATATCAATACTTATTTTCTCAATTAATTTCTTTATGATAAAAATCTATCTATTAATTTCTCTTTCTAAACTCTTATAATTAATTTCTCTATGCATCTACGTCAAACAATAAGCTTTCGATTTTAAAAACCGCACACGCACAGTTCAATATTTGCATATTAACCGTACATTTTGAAATTGTATTTAATCAAATGCATCATAATTTTAAAAACAATATGTTTCAGATTTTTTCAAACAAAAGAGTCATAAATCATGCATATCAATTTAAAAATTATAACATATGAATCTATGCATCATTGACAATAATTTTTAAATTACTCGAATAGACAAGAGATGTCTAATTTTAGCTCACAAGCATATGATATTAACAATAAATAAAAAGATTTAAATATAATCGATTCACATCACTTTATTCAACAAGCTAATATATTCAAAATAAAAATCTATTGTTCAAGAAATGCAATCATCACTAGCATATAAAGAAAAATATACTTTGAAAATTATGGTATTTATTACATTACATGGAATCAATATTTTCTCAAGCTGCTTTTTTCTTCTCATACATTTGAAGTACTTGCAGTATCTTCATCCATTGTAACAATATGTTCATCGGTTTCTGTATCATCTTGATTACTTTCTGATTCTTCTCCACTAGGTTGTACATCAATCCCAGCATCAACATTCTCGAACACATTTGTATTATCTGTATCTTGATTCCTGATATCTGTATCTTGATTACTGATATCACACCATTGATGCAAAGAAGGGTCATTCTCAAAAATTGAAGAGCAAATTGATTCTAATTGTTTTTCTTCAACGTCTAAACATATA